>OZ024937.1:81465962-82076793 GCA_964017235.1 Sabellastarte sp. h YS-2021
ATCTCTACCATTGGTATTTGACAAACTATGTAAATCAAATAGAATATTAAAGATGAAGCCTCTCCTGTCTGTATTATTTCGTTCTTTGTGGAGAGGCTGTCATGACATCTAGGCAACCCTGAATATATCTGGCTCATATGAGAATATTTCAAGGATTGCAGTAGGCCAAGATGCAGCATACCTGCATAAAACACCTATTGTTGATTTGTGCCAAACTTGCACGTTGTCTAGAACCATAAAGGGAGTAAGAACCATTCTGTACATATTACTTTGTCCCTTCTGTAGAGATCATGGAGTATGACATTTAAGTAACCCCAGAATATTTCTGTCTCTTAAGAGTATATTTCAAAGATTGTAGTAGGCCAGGATGCGCCAAACCTTTATCCCTTCTGGAGATATGTTGAGATGACCTTTAAGCAACCAAGAATATGTCTGTTATGAGTATATTTTCAAGGATTGCAGTAGGCCAAGCTACGCCAAACTAGGAGGTATACGCTCCCCCCCTGTTTTTTCAGATAACCGAACACAGTGGTGTTGTCTGATGCTATCAGAATTCTTTTGTGTGGAATTTGTCTTGAAGGCTTTTAAGGGCTGAACACACTGCCTTCAGCTGTATGACATTGAAATGTAATATATACATTTTTAACTGTCCAAAGCCACTAACTGTGATGCTTATAGATGGGATCATCAACCCTGGTTTAATGCATCTACGAAAATAAGGGAATTGTGCACCCGTGTATAGACAAGGCATCCTATTTCCCATTTTTTGGCATTTTCCACCACTGAATATGCTTTTTTCAGAAGGATTTGAAACAAGAATTCTCACAACTAGTGACTGGAGATATTGCCAGTTTTTTTTTTTTTTTTTTTTTTTTTTTTAGATACCACTGAAAGGCACACATACATAACTGACCCATTGGTATAGTCTTTTCCAAAGATGCTAGTATCCCTACCTGGGATATAAGCAACCTTGGGGTTGGTTGTGATAAGATCGCCATGTCTTGAATAGATTCTCAGGTATTTAATTTATTCGAGGTAGAAAGAAAATTCCTGGTACCAAATGCAGCGGTAACCTAGGAAATCGATATCACGAAGTCCAGTTGATGAATAATTGGATGAGTTCTTTGGTTTGAACCCAATACTGGTGTCTTTTACGTACGCTAAACAACCAGTGATCTAGGTATATGGTGAAAGATATTTCCTGGTACCAAAAGCAATGGTAACCTAGGAAATCGATATTACGAAGCCAGTTGTTGAAAAATTGGATGAGTTCTTTGATTTGAACCCAATACTGGTGTCTTCTACGTACACTTAACAACCAGTGGACCAGGTATATGGTAAACTCCTATTCCGTGAGACTGAAGAATGAGATTTGCCTCTTTATTACTCGCACGATACTGTAGAGGGGTCGCTAACCCGAATTTCATAATGCTTTGAACTGATAGGTTTGACCGTGTACATTAAACTGAAGTAGATGTTGAAAATCTTGGTGAGTCGGTACATAGAAGAACGCATCTTTTGTAACCGAATTTCTAACAACTTCTGCTGTCTCCAGCTTAAATGAAGGGACAAGGAGGTATTTATTGTTATAGTAAACGAACTTCACTCGTGGGCAGTGACCGTTGAAGTTGTATTTAGAAATCAATTCAGGACACTGAGATGTATCAGAGGTCGTCATTAGCCGAGTTTCTATACAAGAAATAAACTGCCATAGAAACCTGGAGTTCTGCAATTCTTGAGTGGATAACTTGCAGTCTTTTGAAGCATTTCCAGCAATATTTCAGCGGTATTTACTGTAGCCATGTTTTCCTGTCTGACGTCATCGCTTTGCATTATGGGTAGTACAGGCATTGGCGAATTCGATTGGAGAGTAACTCGACAATCCCAACTGAAGATTCGCACCACTCTGGGATGGCAATGAAAACATATCCCATCACTGCCAGTAACACTGCTAGAAGAGCCTCCATGGTGACTTGCATTAATGTAGCCACGTTCTTCTGTATCCCTCTGACCTGGTAAACTAGGCAGAGTGGTACGACGATCTTTTGTGGTTAGTAGGAGAAATTACTGGACATAGCTCCTGTCCTGAATATACTGTCCAAAATACACTGTAAAAGTTGGAAGCAAGGACTTCAACATATAAAATAATATAACATAAAATCTCATCTAGCCAGTTTGATCTTCGTTGAGTTTGCAGAAGAATTCTTCAACAGGGCTGAACAGACAAGCAGTACACATACTGCCCGAAAGATGTCTGTTGGATCTTCATCCAAATTTACAGCAAAGGAAGGTAATCTGTCCATATTTTCATGTCTTGATAAGCAGGAAGTTCACTGTACCTGGTGGGAAACAAAATAATAACTGCAAGGATCCGTGGATACGCTTCTGTAGTCGTTCTTTTGAAGGGAGACCTGTTACTGTACCAGAGTGGCGCTCCACCCACAGTAAAGAATCTACGACCTCCGCTGCGAAGACAACTGCATTCTTTTTTCTTTTCACAAGGTAAAATTCATGGTGTGCCATCAAAAGGACCATAAAGCAGTTTTCCACTGAAAACTTTACAGTAAAATCTTCTCGGCATCCCTTTCATCGACAAGGAAGTAGTTCCAGTCGAATAATGGGTGAGTACAGTCGAAGATATACACCGTCTTCCACTGAAGACTTTACAGCAACATCTTCTTGCACATCTTATTCTGACGCTTTTCAGGACAAGGGAGGCAGAATTAGTGGTAGTACCAGTCGAATAATGGACAACTACAGGTAGGTGCACGCTTGCACGCTTCAAAGCTTCATAGATCTTCATCCGTGAATGGACGATAATAAGGAAAAGTACGTGTTGCTCCCATCTCGACCAAAAATATAATGAAGATCTCTCGACAATCGTCTGTTGACAACGACTACTGCGCAAGCGCGGACATGCGCAGACAAAGGGGTCACCACTTGTGACAAGAATATTCCTTAAAAAATTCTTGTCGGTCGATACGTTTTGCTCCACAAAACCAAACAAGCACTTGTGAGGATAAGGTAAGGCTATTTTACGCAATAAAAATTAGTTTACAAGTCCCGAAAACACAGAAAAAATATTCTTCCTATACACTGAAATAACAAGAGGGTCAAAGATGCCCCAAAATGCGGGTTGCGCAGGCAGCAATAAGGTTAGCGACTGCTGTAATTAAATTTAGAAACAAGGAAAGAAATGTTAGGTCACCTAGTTAAGGTGAATGTGTTAGATGTGCTAAGAAATGTAAAACTTGTATTCTAGGTTACACAATTGTATCTATGCTATAAACGGACAAACGAAAGGATGGAATTACACCAATTTCAAAAGCAACTTAGCTATGATGGTGATGTATCTCCCTATCAAGTTTGAATTCGATTGGACAAAGCATTTTTGAGTTAGAGTCTGGAAACAGAAATGTTGACAGACAAACAAACAGACGGAATGACACCAATTTTCCTGTCAAGTTTGAATTCGATTGGACAAACCATTTTCGAGTTACAGTGCGGAAATGGACATGTTGACGGACAAACGAACGGACAAAAAACGGACAAACGAACGGACAGAATTACACCAATTGTGAAAAGAACCTAGCTATGATGGTGATCTATCTCCCTGTCAAGTTTGAATTTGACTGGACAAACCGTTTTCAAGTTAGAGTTCGGAAATGGAAATGTTGACAGACAAACCAACGGACAACAAACGGACAAACAAATGGACAGAATTACACCAATTGTGAAAAGAACCTAGCTATAATGGTGATCTATCTCCCTGTCAAGTTTAAATTCGATTGGACAAACCTTTTTCCAGTTAGAGTCCGGAAATGGAAATTTTGATGGACAAACGGTCAAAAAACGGACAAACAAATGGACAGAGTTACACCAATTTCGAAAGGAACCTAGCTGTGATGGCAATCTATCTCCCTGTCAAGTTTGAATTTGATTGGACAAAGCTTTTTCGAGTTAGAGTCCGGAAACGAAAATGTGGACGGACTCGCAGATAAATATCAAACGCGATGTGCTTTTTGAAGACTTTTGAGGAAAAAACAACTGCTATACTAATAGAATATTATAGAATACTGTGAAATATTTGTTGTAGTTTACATTTTGATAAATTATGCTAAAATGATGAATATGTAATGAAACCAGGTTTGAGTAAAAGTAGGGCTAGGACGTGTACAAAAAAAAAAACGGCACCGAGTACTCGTCCTCTGACAACTGGCCTGAATTCCAGCAACCGCGAGATTTAGTTCCCACCATTACAAGTCTTCTGTAAACAAATACAATGTAGTCGATTCCGGAAATGAACTTTTGAAAAAAAAGTCTTCTATTTAACCAAATATTATAGAATAATTAGTAAATTATATGTTTTTAAGCGAAAACAACAACTTTAATTGATGTCATGTGACAGAATGCTGAAATGCAACATATTTTACACAAACATTTCATTTTATGTGGGCGATAATACAATGCCTCGCGAGTAACCGTTTGCAGCCCTAATTAAAAGAAAATGAAACGTAACTGGATCAGTGTCTTTCGGGTTGGGAAACAGGTTTCCGGTTTACCGTCATTCACAACTAAATTAAAAACATGGGCTGATTCAAGTGATCTGATAGGCTCACATTCTTACCCAACTGCACCTCTGTGTTCCTGCCTATTTTGTGCAGTAAAGTTACCACGTATGACTTGTACTGGTGACTACTAAGTGAGGCCACCCAGTTAGGCTGGGAATCTAGATTCTCCCTGGTTTCCAGGTCTCCCCGGGCACCTGAAATTACAGAGATTAAAGATTCTTTAAAGCAAATATATGGAGTAGTCTCCTAGAAACTGAAATTCTTGGTGAGTACCCAGGGATATTGATATTTCATTTCACTGGTTTAATTCTATTACTAACGAGCTATGCAATGTTTTCTTTGTGGAAAAATAGTAATGATTAATAAGAACAACATTGGAGCCTGGTGTGATTAAATAGCCATAATTATAATAACAGAGTAGAGCATAATATTAATTTCCTGAAATAACCTCTGGAAGGGTTAGACCAAATAAGTAAGAACATGTACTATTCCTTCATAGCTCAAGGAAAGGTATCAGAGATAGTTTAATGACTGAATGAAAGTAGTATTAGCAAAACAAATCTGGCCTTATAAGGAAATGAGAGGTGTTTTGGGGCAAAAATTTGTAAACAAGAACAATAGCTGTATATTGCTTCAAAAACTCTAACTATGAAACATTCTCAAGAATAAGAATATTAGTGAATAATAATTTAAACATCAAGTTTCTTCATAACACTTTTGCCTTGGCAATTAGTTTTGAAATTGTAAGAAAAAATATAACTGAATGTAGGATTTAAAATAGAAGTAAAACCAAGGCTTAAATTATTTAAGCCACAAGACTCACTGTTTTCTCTGACTAGACAGAAATCCAGCGTGGTCATCTGTCGTAGCTGTTTCTCTAAATCCACCACACAGCCAGGCTCGTTCTGCTTCTCTAAACGGTATTCCAAACCTGCAAGTAATCAGTGACCGAATAGATTGGTCATAAAAATTAGTCCAAACATTTCTAAAACTCAACTAGAAAAAGGTTTTTGCTAACAAAAACGAGCGGCCCAGATGGAGATGTGGGACTATTAAAGCTGTAGTAGTTGCGGTAACAGACTGTAAGCAGAATGTAAGCTTTACTGTGTTCTGTATCTGATAGAAAAGCAGATTATTTAAAAATAGCATCAGAGATGCCCGTACCCCACAGCCTGGGGAAATAGTTTTCAACACCATGAGATATAGAAGTAGTGAAACAGTACAAAGATTGGGATACTTTCAGAGCAGTGTCAGTTATATTAAGGTCAAAATGATGTTTAAGTAGAGAAAATAACATGTAAGAGAAGGAAAATGTATGTAAAGATAAAGTATTAAAATAAGACAATTCAATAGCAAGATGACAACATTAACTAGAGGATCGCTCGCAAAAAAAAAAGATAATGTTTTTGCATAGCAAAAACAAAGCGTCCCGAAAAGGATATAAAGGTGAGTGCTAAAGTATTAAGAAAATGCTTCGTTTCTAGCCTTATACTGTTGTGGCAACCAAAGTCAGCGCAGTCTGCTCTATCTAGCACGGTTTTCAAGATATAAGCATTTTTGTGTTTTGCAAAAAATAAAAAAATTTAAAATGTCCGCTATATTTGGCGAGACAAAAATATTTTGAAAATTGGCATGGCTACTCTGCAGAGATACCCAGCAGGTCCAAAATTTTGTTGAGTTCACTCCATATAGCACGGTTTTCGAGATATAAGCATTTTTGTGTTTTGCAAAAACTTTGAAAATTCAAAATGGCCACCATTTTTGGGGAGACAAAAATTTTTGTCAAGACCACTGCCGTGGTATGTATCTCCCGCCGAGCATTAAAGCAGAAGAAATAGCTTTTCCGAGATATTCACAATTTTTCATTTTCGTGTGTGAAAGGTCTTCCAAAAGTAGGTGAATGAGTTATTTGAGAAAAATTGGCTATCTGCAATACTATTAAGAGATAATTCACATTTACTCATTTTGAGTAGGTGAATAATTATCTATGGGTCTGAAACTTCACCAAGTGAAAGCTCTCCCAAAAGTAGGTGAAGTTATTTGAGAAAAATTGGCTATCTGCAATACTTTTAGAGATAATTCGCATTTACTCATTTTGAGTAGGTGAGTAATTAGCTATGGGTCTGAAACTTCACCATGTGAAAGCTCTCCCACAAGTAGATGAATGAGTATTTGAGAAAAATTGGGTATCCGCAATACTTTTACAGATAATTAGCATTTACTCATTTTGAGTAGGTGAATAAATAGCTATGGGTCTGAAACTTCACAGAGTGAAAGCTCTCCCAAAAGTAGGTGAATGAGTTATTTGAGAAAACTTGGCTATCTACAATACTTTTAGAGATAATTCACATTTACTCATTTTGAGTAGGTGAATAATTAGCTATGGGTCTGAAACTTCACCAAGTGAAAGCTCTGCCAAAAGTAGGTGAATGAGTTATTTGAGAAAAATTGGCTATCTGCAATACTTTTAGAGATAATTCGCATTTACTCATTTTGAGTAGGTGAGTAATTTGCTATGGGTCTGAAACTTCACCAAGTGAAAGCTCTCCCAAAAGTAGGTGAATGAGTTATTTGAGAAAAATTGGCTATCTGCAATACTTTTAGAGATAATTCGCATTTACTCATTTTGAGTAAGTGAGTAATTAGCTATGGGTCTGAAACTTCACCAAGTGAAAGCTCTCCCAAAAGTAGGTGAATGAGTTATTTGAGAAAAATTGGCTATCTGCAATACTTTTAGAGATAATTCGCATTTACTCATTTTGAGTAGGTGAGTAATTAGCTATGGGTCTGAAACTTCACCAAGTGAAAGCTCTCCCAAAAGTAGGTGAATGAGTTATTTGAGAAAAATTGGCTATCTGCAATACTTTTAGAGATAATTCACATTTACTCATTTTCAGTAGGTGAGTAATTAGCTACGGGTCTGAAACTTCACCAAGTGAAAGCTCTGCCAAAAGTAGGTGAATGAGTTATTTGAGAAAAATTGGCTATCTGCAATACTTTTAGAGATAATTCGCATTTACTCATTTTGAGTAGGTGAGTAATTAGCTATGAGTCTGAAACTTCACAGAGTGAAAGCTCTCCCAAAAGTAGGTGAATGAGTTATTTGAGAAAAATTGGCTATCTGCAATACTTTTAGAGATAATTCGCATTTACTCATTTTGAGTAGGTGAGTAATTAGCTATGGGTCTGAAACTTCACCATGTGAAAGCTCTCCCAAAAGTAGGTGAATGAGTTATTTGAGAAAAATTGGCTATCTGCAATACTTTTAGAGATAATTCGCATTTACTCATTTTGAGTAGGTGAGTAATTAGCTATGGGTCTGAAACTTCACCAAGTGAAAGCTCTCCCAAAAGTAGGTGAACGATTAATTTGAGAAAAATTGGCTATCTGCAATACTTTTAGAGATAATTCGCATTTACTCATTTTGAGTAGGTGAGTAATTAGCTATGGGTCTGAAACTTCACCAAGTGAAAGCTCTCCCAAAAGTAGGTGAATGAGTTATTTGAGAAAAATTGGCTATCTGCAATACTTTTACAGATAATTCGCATTTACTCATTTTGAGTAGGTGAGTAATAAGCTATGGGTCTGAAACTTCACCAAGTGAAAGCTCTCCCAAAAGTAGGTGAATGATTAATTTGAGAAAAACTGGCTATCTGCAATACTTTTAGAGATAATTCGCATTTACTCATTTTGAGTAGGTGAGTAATTAGCTATGGGTCTGAAACTTCACCAAGTGAAGGCTCTCCCAAAAGTAGGTGAATGAGTTATTTGAGAAAAATTGGCTATCTGCAATACTTTTAGAGATAATTCGCATTTACTCATTTTGAGTAGGTGAGTAATTAGCTATGGGTCTGAAACTTCACCAAGTGAAAGCTCTCCCAAAAGTAGGTGAATGAGTTATTTGAGAAAAATTGGCTATCTGCAATACTTTTAGAGATAATTCACATTTACTCATTTTCAGTAGGTGAGTAATTAGCTATGGGTCTGAAACTTCACCAAGTGAAAGCTCTGCCAAAAGTAGGTGAATGAGTTATTTGAGAAAAATTGGCTATCTGCAATACTTTTAGAGATAATTCGCATTTACTCATTTTGAGTAGGTGAGTAATTAGCTATGGGTCTGAAACTTCACAGAGTGAAAGCTCTCCCAAAAGTAGGTGAATGAGTTATTTGAGAAAAATTGGCTATCTGCAATACTTTTAGAGATAATTCGCATTTACTCATTTTGAGTAGGTGAGTAATTAGCTATGGGTCTGAAACTTCACCATGTGAAAGCTCTCCCAAAAGTAGGTGAATGAGTTATTTGAGAAAAATTGGCTATCTGCAATACTTTTAGAGATAATTCGCATTTACTCATTTTGAGTAAGTGAGTAATTAGCTATGGGTCTGAAACTTCACCAAGTGAAAGCTCTCCCAAAAGTAGGTGAATGAGTTATTTGAGAAAAATTGGCTATCTGCAATACTTTTAGAGATAATTCACATTTACTCATTTTCAGTAGGTGAGTAATTAGCTATGGGTCTGAAACTTCACCAAGTGAAAGCTCTGCCAAAAGTAGGTGAATGAGTTATTTGAGAAAAATTGGCTATCTGCAATACTTTTAGAGATAATTCGCATTTACTCATTTTGAGTAGGTGAGTAATTAGCTATGGGTCTGAAACTTCACAGAGTGAAAGCTCTCCCAAAAGTAGGTGAATGAGTTATTTGAGAAAAATTGGCTATCTGCAATACTTTTAGAGATAATTCGCATTTACTCATTTTGAGGAAGTGAGTAATTAGCTATGGGTCTGAAACTTCACCAAGTGAAAGCTCTCCAAAAAGTAGGTGAATGAGTTATTTGAGAAAAATTGGCTATCTGCAATACTTTTAGAGATAATTCGCATTTACTCATTTTGAGTAGGTGAGTAATTAGCTATGGGTCTGAAACTTCACCATGTGAAAGCTCTCCCAAAAGTAGGTGAATGAGTTATTTGAGAAAAATTGGCTATCTGCAATACTTTTAGAGATAATTCGCATTTACTCATTTTGAGTAAGTGAGTAATTAGCTATGGGTCTGAAACTTCACCAAGTGAAAGCTCTCCCAAAAGTAGGTGAATGAGTTATTTGAGAAAAATTGGCTATCTGCAATACTTTTAGAGATAATTCGCATTTACTCATTTTGAGTAGGTGAGTAATTAGCTATGGGTCTGAAACTTCACCATGTGAAAGCTCTCCCAAAAGTAGGTGAATGAGTTATTTGAGAAAAATTGGCTATCTGCAATACTTTTAGAGATAATTCGCATTTACTCATTTTGAGTAGGTGAGTAATTGGCTATGGGTCTGAAACTTCACCATGTGAAAGCTCTTCCAAAAGTAGGTGAATGAGTTATTTGAGAAAAATTGGCCATCTGCAATACTTTTAGAGGTAATTCGCATTTACTCTTTTTGAGTAGGTGAGCAATTAGCTATGGGTCTGAAACTTCACCAAGTGAAAGCTCTTTGGGATAGCTGCTCTGCAGAGATGCCCTGAAGATAAAAAATTTCGTCGAAATCGCTCTATGTAGCACGGTTTTCGAAATATTAGCATTTTTGTGTTTTGCAATTTTTGCGCAAAAATTCGAAAATTCAAAATGGCCGCCATTTTTGGCAAGAAAAAATTTTTTTGAAAATTGGCATGGCTACTCTCCAGAGATACCCAGTGGGTCAAAAATTTCGTCGAAATCGCTCTATCTAGCACGGTTTTCGAGATATAAGCATTTTGGTGTTTTTCAATTTTGCGAAAAATTCGAAAATTCAAAATGGCCGCCATTTTTTGCGAGAAATTTTTTGTTTGAAAATTGGCATGGCTACTCTGCAGAGATACCCTGTGGGTCAAAAATTTCGTCGAAATCGCTCTATCTAGCAGGGTTTTTGAGATATAAGCATTTTTATGTTTTGCAATTTTTGCGAAAAATTCGAAAATTCAAAATGGCCGCCATTTTTGGCGAGACAAATTTTTTTGAAAATTGGCATGGCTACTCTGCAAATATACCCTGCGGGTCAAAAATTTCGTCGAAATCGCTCTATCTAGCAGGGTTTTCGAGATATAAGCATTTTTATGTTTTGCAATTTTTGCGAAAAATTCGAAAATTCAAAATGGCCGCCATTTTTGGCGAGACAAAATTTTTTTCAAAATTGGGATAACTACTCTGCAGAGATACCCTGCGGGTCAAAAATTTCGGCGAAATTGCTCTATCTAGCACGGTTTTCGAGATATAAGCATTTTTGTGTTTTGCAATTTTTGCGAAAATTTCGAAAATTCAAAATGGCCGCCATTTTTGGCGAGACAAAAATTTTTTGAAAATTGGGAAAAGTACTCCGCAGAGATATCCTGCGGGTCAAAAATTTTGTCGAAATTGCTCTATCTAGCACGGTTTTTGAGATATAAGCATTTTTGTGTTTTGCAATTTTTGCGAAAATTTCGAAAATTCAAAATGGCCGCCATTTTGGGCGAGACAAAATTTTTTTGAAAATTGGGAAAACTACTCCGCAGAAATACCCTGCGGGTCAAAAATTTCGTCGAAATCGCTCTATCTAGCACGGTTTTCGAGATATAAGCATTTTTGTGTTTTCCTTATTTGGAAAATTCGTAATGATTAATTAATCATTAATTACTCGGCCATTTCTTGACCAATCAATGCCAAAATCTAATGATTTCCAGATTTTAATAGAATGAATGTATTTGCCAAGTTTCAGGTGAATTGATAAAATTCCTTTCAAGTTATCATCCGGACAAGCTTCCCCATCGAAAAAAGACATTTTTGGTCATGTGACCTCTCTGATTGGTTGAAATGTCACTGCAGCATATTCAAAAAAATTCCCCAAGGCTACTGCCTAAACCTGCCAAATTTGAAAAGAATCCGCCTAACGGTTACAGAGTTATAAGGAAAACAAAATGCGGAGCCGCCGGAGCCGGCGGAGCCGGCGGAGCTGGAAGCTCTCCCATACACAATTAAGCGTCCCTTGCGGGACGCTTAATCAGTAAACTGAAAATTATGATGCACAACTACAACCCCCTATCAACTTCCTACACTTTACTAGTGCTGTGAAATCACTTTGAATATCAGGTTCGATGTTTGGTATCTGTACAAGCTAGCGAACTTTGGTCTAGTTCGATCTTTGAAACAACATTTTCAAAATCAGTTAAAATGCAGAAATCTCACATAAAATCTAGTCAGAAAATATAGCAAAAATATAAAATCCATATATTTTTAAAATAAATTCCGCCATATTTTCAACAAAAGAAACAAGTTTTATAGATGGGCAAAAATAGGATCCGTTGGGATGTGGTGTGATGTTGGGGATTTCTAAACGTTCTGCAAAGTCCGAATTTCAGATGTTTTGAACCGAACTCCGAAATCAGGTCAAATCAAGGTCACACCATGACGTTGCACACCTACAACCCCCTAACCAATGTCCCTGCCACGTATCAACTTCCTACACCTTACGCTTTCCGAGATATAGCCCGTACAAGATTTTATAGGTCAAGGTCACTACAGCAAGGTCAAAGGTTAAATAAAGGTAACACCATGGCGGTACACACCTACACCCCCTAACCAAACTCCCTACCAAGTATCAACTTCCTACACCTTTCAGTTTCCGAGATATAGCCCGGACAAGATTTTATAGGTCAAGGTCACTACGGCAAGGTCAAAGGTCAATGAAGGTCACATCATGATGTTGGACACCTACATCCCCCAACCAATGTCCCTAGCAAGTATCAACTTCCTAAACCTTATGGTTTCCGAGATATAGCCCGGACAAGATTTTATAGGTCAAGGTCGCCACGGCAAGGTCAAATCAAGGTCACACCATGACGTTTCACACCTACACCCCCTAGCCAATGTCCCTACCAAGTATCAACTTCCTACACCTTACGCTTTCTGAGATACAGCCCGGACAAACTTTTCCCATCCGGACACCATGGGTGAAAACAATACCACAACATCCCTTAAGGGCTGTGGAGTAAAAACTGCAGCAGTTGGAGTATTAGACTGTATAAGCAGAATGTAAGCTTTATTGTGTTTTGTAAAGTAGTATATTGTACGAAAAGAATAGATCATTTTTACTATAAGTTGGCAGAAGACAAATTGTAGCTGTAAAATTTACCTGCTAGAAAAAAAATGCTTTTGCAGAAATTCCACCTAGAAAGTATGTATCTTGTATATTTGTATTCTATAGCCATAAATATATGCCCCTTAAATGTGTTTTAAGAAATAACAAGTCAATCTAAAATGTTACTGGATTTATTGGCAAAGAAAAGTATGAGTTTACATATTGGAATATTTATGAATGACTTAGCAACTGAAATTAAAAATGTAGGCTTAGGAATAACAGCAGACGATCATGATCCATGCGGTTCAATAATGCACAAAAGCAAGAGCAAATTAAGATTCAATAATGCTCATTAAACCATGATTTGTACAATATTTTATACATATTGTTTACTGAACCCGGGAAAAAATGCCTCCTGGAAAAAATGCCTTCTAGAAAATATGCCTCCTAGAAAAAATGCCTCCTGAATATTTTGTGACTAGGAAAAAATGCCTCCTGATATAATACAATGATACAATATCACAAAGTACAAATTTCTTCTTGAAAGGGCATCCTTTCAACTGTAGTCAGAAGCAGTTTCAAAGCGGAATTTAGAACTGTGATCTTTGTTGTTGAAATAGTTGTGTCCCTCATAGCTTAGAATATGTATTGTCATCAATTACAATATAGGATATCCCCTCTGTAAGGTGCTGATTACAGTTAGATACACTAGAAGGGTCCGAAATATTATCACAAAAAAAATGACAACTGTATTGATGGAAGCTAGGGGTGAACAGCCAGCCAAAAGAGTGACAAGAACCAGCAAAACCTTGCAACAGAAACTTAATTACCTTTGCATAGCTACTAGCTAGGCAAAATGGGCCAAACACTGTGAATTATTCACAGGCATTGGCCACTATAAGACTCAAATGAAAACAAGAGGAGAGTGCCCGTGAACGGGCACTGTGTCAGCTGACTGAATGTTTTTGATTTGTGATGGTGATAATGAGAGGAAAGCATAATTATCAGGGAAAGGGCTGTACAGAAATACAGTAAATGGTAACTGAACAGCATGTTCGAAAGATATTTCGAAGCTGACAGAAGAAAAGGACAAAAAAGTTGTGCCCTGCAAATGGTATTATGAAATAAAGTAACAAGGTAATTGTTTAAGGGTAAAAAGTAGGTTAAAAATATTTAAAGAAATACTATAAATGCAATATCCTCGTTCGACCATGAAGAAGGGGTCCAAAGGTCAAATCTGACCATACCAAAAGATTCCCAGCCAAAGAATTTAGGATGGTTTACCATCCCAAACCTCTCGGACCAATAATAAGTGAGTCATAGGCACTTTTTAAGTTTGGCTATCCTTGTTTGACCTTGAAGGAGGGGATCCAAGGTCAAATCCGACCACACAAAAAAATTCCCAGCCCATGATTTCCTGTAGCTTGTTTACCATCCCAAACTTGTAGGACCAATAATAAGCGAGTTCTAAGCAATTGTAAGTTTGGCTATCCTCAACTGCCCTTGAAGGAGGGGTCCCAGGTCAAATCTGACCACACCAAAAGAATCCCAGCCCATGATTTCCTATATGTTGGTTTACCATCCCAAACCTCCAAGACCAATAATACGTGAGTAAAAAGCACTTTAAGTTTGGCTATCTTCGTTTGACCTGGAAGGAGGGGTCTAAGGTCAAATCCGACCACACCAAAAGATTCCCAGCCCATGATTTTCTATAGGTTGGTTTTCCATTCGAAACCTCTAGGACCAATAATAAGTGAGTTATAAGCACTTTTAAGTTTGGCTATCCTCATTTGACCTTGAAGGAGGGGTCCATGGTGAAATCCGACCACACCAAAAAATTCCCAGCTCATGATTTTCTATAGGTTGGTTTTCATTCCAACCTCTGGGACCAATAATAAGCAAGTTATAAGCACTTTTATGTTTGGCTATCCTCATTTGACCTTGAAGGAGGGTTCCAAGGTCAAATCGGACCATATTAACAGATTCCCAGCCCATGATTTCCTACAGGTTGGATACAATGATTTACTCAACAGTGAGAACCTGAAAGAAGCTATTGCTCAGCTATCCCATGACATAGAGGTCTGCAATTTCACTATGTTATAGCTGACCAAAACGTCTGTGAATAACATGTTTAACAAAATACTCTAAATGTAATAATTTTCAAGTTACAACTGATTTACTCAAGAGTGAGAACCTCAAAGTAACTATTACTCAGCTATGCAATGAGCTACATGTCTGAATTTTTGCTCTGTTATAGCTGACCTAAAAGTAGCTGAACAACATATTTAAGCAAAATACTGTAAATGCAATAGTTTTCAAGTTACAACTGATTTACTCAATAGTGAGAACCAGAAAATAGCTATTGCTCCGCTATGCCATGGGCTATAGGTCTGTAATTTCACTATGTTATAGCTAACCCAAAAGTAGGTGAACAATATATTTTAACAAAATACTCCAAATGCAATATTTTTCAAGTTATAGCTGATTTACTCAACAGTCAGTGCCTGAGAATAGCTATTGCTCAGTTGTGCCATGAGCTACAGGTCTGTAATTTCACTATGTTATAGCTGACCCAAAAGTAGCTGAATAACATATTTGCACAAATTTCTGTAAAGGCAATAGTTTTCCAATTACAACTGATTTACTCAACAGTGAGAACTTCAAAGTAGCTATTACTCAGCTATGCAATGAGCCACAGGTCTGGAACTTCACTATGTTATAGCTGACCCCAAAATAGGTGAATAACATATTGCAACAAAATACTCTAAATGCAATAGTTTTCAAGTTATAAGTGATTTACTCAACAGTGATAACCTAAAAGTAGCTATTACTCAGCTATGCCATGAGCTACAGGTCTGAAATTTTACTATGTTATAGCTGACCCAAAAGTAGCTGAATAACATATTTATACTAAATTCTCTAAATGCAATAGTTTTCAAATTACAAGTGATTTACTCAACATTGAGAACTTCAAAGTAGCTATTACTCAGCTATGCAATGAGTCACAGGTCTGGAACTTCACTATGTTATAGCTGACCCCAAAATAGGTGAATAACATATTGAAACAAAATACTCTAAATGCAATAATTTCCAAGTTATAAGTGATTTACTCAACAGTGATAACCTAAAAGTAGCTATTACTCAGCTATGCCATGAGCTACAGGTCTGAAATTTTACTATGTTATAGCTGACCCAAAAGTAGGTGAACAACATATTTAAGCAAAATACTCTAAATGCAATAGTTTTCAAGTTACAACTGATTTACTCAATAGTGATGACCTAAAAGTAGCTATTACTCAGCTATGCCATGAGCTACAGGTCTGAAATTTTACTATGTTATAGTTGACCCAAATGTAGCTGAATAACATATTTATACTAAATTCTCTAAATGCAATAGTTTTGCAATTACAACTGATTTACTCAATAGTGATAACCTCAAAGTAGTTATTACTCAGCTATGCAATGAGCTACAGGTCTGAAATTTCACTATGTTATAGCTGACCCAAAAGTAGGTGAACAACATATTTAAGCAAAATACTGTAAATGCAATAGTTTTCAAGTTACAACTGATTTACTCAATAGTGATGACCTAAAAGTAGCTATTACTCAGCTATGCCATGAGCTACAGGTCTGAAATTTTACTATGTTATAGCTGACCCAAAAGTAGGTGAACAACATATTTAAGCAAAATACTGTAAATGCAATAGTTTTCAAGTTACAACTGATTTACTCAATAGTGATGACCTAAAAGTAGCTATTACTCAGCTATGCCATGAGCTACAGGTCTGAAATTTTACTATGTTATAGCTGACCCAAAAGTAGCTGAATAACATATTTATACGAAATTCTCTAAATCCAATAGTTTTCCAATTACAACTGATTTACTCAATAGTGAGAACTTCAAAGTAGCTATTACTCAGCTATGCAATGAGCCACAGATCTGAAATTTCACTATGTTATAGCTGATCCTAAAATAGGTGAATAACATATTGAAACAAAATACTCTAAATGCAATAATTTCCAAGTTATAAGTGATTTACTCAACAGTGATAACCTAAAAGTAGCTATTACTCAGCTATGCCATGAGCTACAGGTCTGAAATTTTACTATGTTATAGCTGACCCAAAAGTAGGTGAACAACATATTTAAGCAAAATACTCTAAATGCAATAGTTTTCAAGTTACAACTGATTTACTCAATAGTGATGACCTAAAAGTAGCTATTACTCAGCTATGCCATGAGCTACAGGTCTAGAATTTTACTATGTTATAGTTGACCCAAATGTAGCTGAATAACATATTTATACTAAATTCTCTAAATGCAATAGTTTTGCAATTACAACTGATTTACTCAATAGTGATAACCTCAAAGTAGTTATTACTCAGCTATGCAATGAGCTACGGGTCTGAAATTTCACTATGTTATAGCTGACCCAAAAGTAGGTGAACAACATATTTAAGCAAAATACTGTAAATGCAATAGTTTTCAAGTTACAACTGATTTACTCAATAGTGATGACCTAAAAGTAGCTATTACTCAGCTATGCCATGAGCTACAGGTCTGAAATTTTACTATGTTATAGCTGACCCAAAAGTAGGTGAACAACATATTTAAGCAAAATATTGTAAATGCAATAGTTTTCAAGTTACAACTGATTTACTCAATAGTGATGACCTAAAAGTAGCTATTACTCAGCTATGCCATGAGCTACAGGTCTGAAATTTTACTATGTTATAGCTGACCCAAAAGTAGCTGAATAACATATTTATACGAAATTCTCTAAATGCAATAGTTTTCCAATTACAACTGATTTACTCAATAGTGAGAACTTCAAAGTAGCTATTACTCAGCTATGCAATGAGCCACAGATCTGAAACTTCACTATGTTTTAGCTGATCCCGAAATAGGTGAATAACATATTGAAACAAAATACTCTAAATGCAATAGTTTCCAAGTTATAAGCCATTTACTCAACAGTGATAACCTAAAAGTAGCTATTACTCAGCTATGCCATGAGCTACAGGTCTGAAATTTTACTATGTTATAGCTGACCCAAAAGTAGCTGAATAACATATTTATACGAAATTCTCTAAATGCAATAGTTTTGAAGTTATAAGCGATTTACTCAACAGTGATAACGTAAAAGTAGCTATTACTCAGCTATGCCATGAGCTACAGGTCTGAAATTTTACTATGTTATAGCTGACCCAAAAGTAGCTGAATAACATATTTATACGAAATTCTCTAAATGCAATAGTTTTTAAGTTACAAGTGATTCTACTCATGATGGAAGTTACTGAAAAGCCCAAAAGTAGCTATTACTCACTTAGCTATTGAGACAGGCACCCAACTTACTCACCATATTGTAGCTATGAAAAAAGTAGCTGAATAACATATTTTAACAAAATGCTCTAGATGCAACAGTTTTCAAGTTATAAATGATTTTGTGCATGATTTCATGAATGTTAATGCATTAAAAATTATTAAAAAAATTTATTAAAAAAAAAGTAAGACAGATCCAGGTCTCATACTCACACAAGAGAATCTACCTGTGGCCTAGTACATATATGCAAGATATGAGAGAAATCCCTGCAATAGTCACTGAGAAAATTGTGATTAAGTGTTGAAATTTTCACACTTTTGGTGGGGGTACCCCCCTTGTAATGTCTCTAGCAAACAGACGAACAGACAGATTTGCATGCCTTGAACAATTTTTCATCCTCGATAGATAAGGTATCTTTTAAAAAAAACAGCACGTCTCTAGGCCTTGTAGTTTTGGAGAAGAAGTTGTTCACGCGGACGCATACGCGTACGCGTACGCCCACGCCGCAGAGTGACGACATAATGCCAGCTGACTGACAAGTCAGCTGACATAAAAAAATGCCTCTGAAGTTGTAATGTGGACCAGTAGTGTTTGTGTATACTTTGTGATGTTATACATTGTAGCTTTGACTGTATATATTTGTAGTATAACATTTGTACAAACTGAAATAATTTTTTTTCTCAGGAGGCATTTTTTCCTAGTCACAAAATATTTAGGAAGCATTTTTTCTAGGAGGCATATTTTCTAGGAGGCATTTTTTCCAGGAGGCATTTTTTCCACGCACTGTAATTAATGAACCCCTGTGGAATGTGACCTGCAACCACTTTGTTATCTCCCCACATCAAGGAAGCCCTGTGTAGAAAGACATCCTAACTCAACTGACAAGGTCCCCTCCCCCCTCACTCACACAATAGTACAGGTAGAGTAATAGATTCAGCATACACAAACACAAGGCTCACACTTGAACATTAGCCAAGAACATTAACCCTTTATATCAATTGCTGGTTCAGCTAGCCTTGTCATCTGATGCAGACAGATAAAATTCATCTAAAACATCTGAAAGTATTTGAGAAGTTTTTAAGGGAAATCAGTCTTCCTTTCACATTTTGTGTAAATAATTTTCAAATGTTAAAAGTAAATATTTATATGTTTAGTAGGAGATTATGGTAGTTTGGGATGTTTGATGACTTCTGTGTGACTATAAGAAAACCTTAAAAGGCAGACAAAGGTCCCACTCTGATTAGACTTACTTAAAACAGGGGATTAAGTTTCTTTATAATGAAGACCATATGTAGGCTGTTCAATCCAAACACTCTTATCATGAAAAGCTTTTGTGTTTTTATACCCCTTTCATTGGAAATTGTGTTGATGGACATTGTTTTTTCTTGTGTGACTACAATCCTTCAAACAAAACTTACAAATGATACTCTTATGTCTTTTAGGGGTACTACACACGGGGGATTTAGAACAATTTAGTCACTAAATTTCAGACCTCTTTATAGCCACTGTTTCATATTGCTTTTAAAATAAAGTCATTTGGCTTTAAATTATTTACTGAGTGGGGATATTATACTTTTATTTTCTAGTTAACAATTTCTTTATTGGTGAAGAGGATTATTGGTGTGCAGATGAATAGACTGGAACAGTGTGGGGAAAAAAGTATTGTCAGTTTAACTTTTGTAATCTTGTGAGGTGTTTGTTATTTTACAAGTAACTGATACTATAATGTTTAAAACAAATCTCCTATTTCTCTACTGCTGCTGTGTATCTATTTTAAACATTGATATTTTTCGTGCTTTTGTATGAACAATACATTAAAGCTTGCGAAGTTTTGGTAAAGGCTTGTTTTTGGCTTAAGGATGAAGTATGCATTCTTCTGGTAAGTGAAATTTATGTTTTGGTATTTTGTTATAATGTGGCCAATGTAGAGAATAATATGTTGCTGATGCTTATAATTGTATGAATAGTAAATTAATTCTAAAGAAACCTTCATCTGAGTAAGCTTAATCAATGCGTCAAGTTTAACTGATGTTAGTCGAACAGTAAGTTGGTTGGGGGCTGAAAACCCACTTTTTACTGTAAGATGGCCATAGGTGGACTTCAAGGTGGACAGAAAATAAGAATGTCCCTTTTGGCATCCTTTACAAGTGAGCAAATTTAACCGATGTCAGTTGATCAATAAGATAGTTGGAGGCTGAAAACCCCCTTCTGTTACTGTCAGGTGGCCATAACTTCATTCATATTGGGGCATTAAGTTGACCATAAAGTAACAGTGTCCCTTTTGCCATCCTTTACAGGTGTGCAAAGTTTAACTGAGGTCAGTTGAACAACTAGATTGGGCCAACTCGGCGCCAACATATCCCCAGACAGGTCATCACTCACGCCACAGGTTTTGATCGGGAATTTTTTAAAACATAATTACCCATTATTATATGAACTTCAGCACATCAATCTACTCTGTTTATATCTTCCCAAGGAAGATGGTGTATCCCCAGACGCCGAATACATAACTGAAATTATATTTTCAATCTTCCTGCAATGATAACTCTAAACCTATTTTCAAAGTATTTAAATGATTGATGATTGAATGTCCATTCTAAAATAATAATCCCAAAAGAGCATATCTGTTTCTATATTTGTTGACAAATAAAATATTATTTTTAACTCAACTCATCATACTTTTCAATCTTCCTTCAAAGTATTTAAATGATTGATGATTCAATGTCCATTCTAAAATTCATAATCCCAAAAGCGCATATCTGTTTCTATATTTGTTCACAAATAAAATATTATTTAAAAAAAAATTATTTATATTATTATTTTATTATATTATTTTTAGAATTTGCAAATTGTTTTCAGTTATTCATTTCCTCTATACCTATATATGTGGTCCATATATATGCAACCTAAATATGTGACACAATCTCAGTTCTGACTCCCCTTTGTGTTATATGTAATGAAGCCCACCACCTCCCACCCCCACCCCTCTCCCCTTCTCCACACCTCTCTCACTATTACACAAGATCTGCAACCCCATTGAGTTCTTTGTTTCTTATCTGATACCATTAAATACCTTTGTTTATTTAGTGTCACTCAATATAGCTGGAGGTCCCAGAGGTGGGTGGGGGGAATCCGGGTGGGGGATGTGGGTTGGGACTACAAAGAGATGGAGTGCTACAGCATAAATGGTAAACAAACAATCTATATAAAAGGGGTACTCAAATACAAAAAGAATTGAGAATTTTAAGTATGTGATTATCAACTGAAATGAGTTCATAACTGTAGGAGCTGTGCCAAAATTAACTGAGGCAAGTTGAATAAAACTGGGCTAGTTGAGGGTTAAAAATCCCCTAGTTTTACTACATAAGGATATAATTTCATTAATATTGGGACTTAAAGCTCACTTAAAGTTTCCATTTTGTCTACTTGAATATGTTTAACCAGTTTCATTTTAAAAAGTTAAAAACTCAGCAAGCAGAGGTATAACACACAAAAATAAGTTCTTAAAAGACTAAGATAGCCATAACATTATTAATATTCAAAATTTAAATAGACAGGCATTTCCTTTTAAAAATTCAAAGATTTCAGCTCTATAACCCACATAGTTTGACAGTTACTGGGCTTTAAAGTGGCATAATGTCCATAAATTGGGTTTCTGTGGGCATTTTACAATTGTTAAAGAGACCTTAGCAATTAAACTACAGATCTGAAACTTTTTGGGGGACATACATAACAAACAAAAATTATATATAATACAGTTTAAGACTTGTCACACTAAGCATTTCCAAATAACAGGACAAAATACGGAAAAAATGTCAAAAAAGGCACTTGGGCGAGTGTCTATGGCCCTCATACACAGGTTAAATGTCTACTAAAAACCTTGATTTTCGGCATATGTAAAAAGGACATAATAATGCATTCCCAGATGGGATTTCAGCTCCATCAATCACATAGTTTAACAGTCACAGGGCTTAAAGGTGGTAAAAAGTCCAAATATTGGGTCTCTGTGGGCCTTTTAGAGATCTCGATGTGGCTTTCAAATTAAAGCTTCAGACTTAAAATTTGTTACATACTAAGATTACACATAGAATATGTATCTAATAAAGTTTGAAACTTCTCAGACTTACCATTTCCAAGTTACAGAGCAAAATATGTGAAAAATGTCTTAAAAGGGTCACTCAGGTGGGTGTTTAAGGTCCTCATACACAGGTTAAATGTCTACTTGAAGCCTTGATTTTTGGCAAATGTAAAAAGAACATAATAATGTATTCCCAGATGAGATTTCAGCTCTATCAGTCACATAGTTTAACAGTCACAGGCCTTAAAATTGGCAAAAAGTCCAAATACTGGGTCTTTATGGGGCCTTCTAGAGACCTAAATGTGGCCTTCAAATTAAAGCTTCAGACTTAAAATTTGTCACATACTAAGATTACACATAGAATATGCATCTAATACAGTTTGAAACTTCTTAGACTTACCATTTCCAAGTTACAGGGAAAAATATGTGAAAAATGTCTAAAAATGGTCACTCGGGTGGGGATTTATGGTCCTCATACACAGGTTAAATGTCTTCTTAAAGCCTTAATTTTTGGCACATATAAAAACTAGATTGGGCCAACTCGGCGCCAACATATCCCCAGACAGGTCATCACTCACGCCACAGGTTTTGATCGGGAATTTTTAAAAACATAATTACCCATTATTATATGAACTTCAGCACATCAATCTACTCTGTTTATATCTTCCAAGGAAGATGGTGTATCCCCAGACGCCGAATACATAACTCAAATTATATTTTCAATCTTCCTGCAATGATAACTCTAAACCTATTTTCAAAGTATTTAAATGATTGATGATTGAATGTCCATTCTAAAATAATAATCCCAAAAGAGCATATCTGTTTCTATATTTGTTGACAAATAAAATATTATTTTTAACTCAACTCATCATACTTTTCAATCTTCCTTCAAAGTATTTAAATGATTGATGATTCAATGTCCATTCTAAAATTCATAATCCCAAAAGCGCATATCTGTTTCTATATTTGTTCACAAATAAAATATTATTTAAAAAAAAATTATTTATATTATTATTTTATTATATTATTTTTAGAATTTGCAAATTGTTTTCAGTTATTCATTTCCTCTATACCTATATATGTGGTCCATATATATGCAACCTAAATATGTGACACAATCTCAGTTCTGACTCCCCTTTGTGTTATATGAACTGTAGGAGCTGTGCCAAAATTAACTGAGGCAAGTTGAATAAAACTGGGCTAGTTGAGGGTTAAAAATCCCCTAGTTTTACTACATAAGGATATAATTTCATTAATATTGGGACTTAAAGCTCACTTAAAGTGTCCATTTTGTCTACTTCAATATGTTTCACCAGTTTCATTTTAAAAAGTGAAAAACTCAGCAAGCAGAGGTGGGTGGGGGGAATCCGGGTGGGGGATGTGGGTTGGGACTTAGTTTAGTTTATTAGTTTATTATAGTGACATGTATTATGTTGACAAGGATTATACAAAAACTATTGAAGTAATACCCAGCCCTATATGGGCTTATAAGTCACTTTAAATAGAGAGTTAATAACAAACAGAGCAAACATATTTTGAGGTAAGATACAGTAAATAAAGACAGCAATTCAATACATAAAAATTAACAATATAATTTACTTTTTCTTTCTTGCCACAAATCAAAAATAAAATTAATAACCATATTGACATTCATATGAGTTAATACCCTTGATAATTGATCTATTAATAATTCATATTTATCTATATTTAAAATTTTGAAATATTTCATACGAATCAGCTCTAAAGCTGGACAAACACAAACAAAATGTATCTCATCTTCTACATCTTTTTTACACAGTTTACATGTTCTCTCAAAGAGATGGAGTGCTACAGCAAAAATGGTAAACAAACAATCTATATAAAAGGGGTACTCAAATACAAAAAGAATTGAGAATTTTAAGTATGTGATTATCAACTGAAATGAGTTCATAACTGTAGGAGCTGTGTCAAAATTAACTGAGGCAAGTTGAATAAAACTGGGCTAGTTGAGGGTTAAAAATCCCCTAGTTTTACTACATACGGATATAATTTCATTAATATTGGGACTTAAAGCTCACTTAAAGTGTCCATTTTGTCTACTTGAATATGTTTAACCGGCGTTTAACCAGTTTCATTTTAAAAAGTTAAAAACTCAGCAAGCAGAGGTATAACACACAAAAATAAGTTCTTAAAAGACTAAGATAGCCATAACATTATTAATATTCACAATTTAAATAGACAGGCATTTCCTTTTAAAAATTCAAAGATTTCAGCTCTATAACCCACATAGTTTGACAGTTACTGGGCTTTAAAGTGGCATAATGTCCATAAATTGGGTTTCTGTGGGCATTTTACAATTGTTAAAGAGACCTTAGCAATTAAACTACAGATCTGAAACTTTTTGGGGGACATACATAACAAACAAAAACTAGATTGGGCCAACTCGGCGCCAACATATCCCCAGACAGGTCATCACTCACGCCACAGGTTTTGATCGGGAATTTTTTAAAACATAATTACCCATTATTATATGAACTTCAGCACATCAATCTACTCTGTTTATATCTTCCAAGGAAGATGGTGTATCCCCAGACGCCGAATACATAACTCAAATTATATTTTCAATCTTCCTGCAATGATAACTCTAAACCTATTTTCAAAGTATTTAAATGATTGATGATTGAATGTCCATTCTAAAATAATAATCCCAAAAGAGCATATCTGTTTCTATATTTGTTGACAAATAAAATATTATTTTTAACTCAACTCATCATACTTTTCAATCTTCCTTCAAAGTATTTAAATGATTGATGATTCAATGTCCATTCTAAAATTCATAATCCCAAAAGCGCATATCTGTTCCTATATTTGTTCACAAATAAAATATTATTTAAAAAAAAATTATTTATATTATTATTTTATTATATTATTTTTAGAATTTGCAAATTGTTTTCAGTTATTCATTTCCTCTATACCTATATATGTGGTCCATATATATGCAACCTAAATATGTGACACAATCTCAGTTCTGACTCCCCTTTGTGTTATATGTAATGAAGCCCACCACCTCCCACCCCCACCCCTCTCCCCTTCTCCACACCTCTCTCACTATTACACAAGATCTGCAACCCCATTGAGTTCTTTGTTTCTCATCTGATATCATTAAATACCTTTGTTTATTTAGTGTCACTCAATATAGCTGGAGGTCCCAGAGGTGGGTGGGGGGAATCCGGGTGGGGGATGCATAAATGGTAAACAAACAATCTATATAAAAGGGGTACTCAAATACAAAAAGAATTGAGAATTTTAAGTATGTGATTATCAACTGAAATGAGTTCATAACTGTAGGAGCTGTGTCAAAATTAACTGAGGCAAGTTGAATAAAACTGGGCTACTTGAGGGTTAAAAATCCCCTACTTTTACTACATAAGGATATAATTTCATTAATATTGGGACTTAAAGCTCACTTAAAGTGTCCATTTTGTCTACTTGAATATGTTTAACCAGTTTCATTTTAAAAAGTTAAAAACTCAGCAAGCAGAGGTATAACACACAAAAATAAGTTCTTAAAAGACTAAGATAGCCATAACATTATTAATATTCAAAATTTAAATAGACAGGCATTTCCTTTTAAAAATTCAAAGATTTCAGCTCTATAACCCACATAGTTTGACAGTTACTGGGCTTTAAAGTGGCATAATGTCCATAAATTGGGTTTCTGTGGGCATTTTACAATTGTTAAAGAGACCTTAGCAATTAAACAACAGATCTGAAACTTTTTGGGGGACATACATAACAAACAAAAATTATATATAATACAGTTTAAGACTTGTCACACTAAGCATTTCCAAATAACAGGGCAAAATACGGAAAAAATGTCCAAAAAGGCACTTGGGCGAGTGTCTATGGCCCTCATACACAGGTTAAATGTCTACTAAAAACCTTGATTTTCGGCATATGTAAAAAGGACATAATAATGCATTCCCAGATGGGATTTCAGCTCCATCAATCACATAGTTTAACAGTCACAGGGCTTAAAGGTGGTTAAAAAGTCCAAATATTGGGTCTCTGTGGGCCATTTAGAGATCTCGATGTGGCTTTCAAATTAAAGCTTCAGACTTAAAATTTGTTACATACTAAGATTACACATAGAATATGTATCTAATAAAGTTTGAAACTTCTCAGACTTACCATTTCCAAGTTACAGAGCAAAATATGTGAAAAATGTCTTAAAAGGGTCACTCAGGTGGGTGTTTAAGGTCCTCATACACAGGTTAAATGTCTACTTGAAGCCTTGATTTTTGGCACATGTAAAAAGAACATAATAATGTATTCCCAGATGAGATTTCAGCTCTATCAGTCACATAGTTTAACAGTCACAGGCCTTAAAATTGGCAAAAAGTCCAAATACTGGGTCTTTATGGGGCCTTCTAGAGACCTAAATGTGGCCTTCAAATTAAAGCCTCAGACTTAAAATTTGTCACATACTAAGATTACACATAGAATATGCATCTAATACAGTTTGAAACTTCTTAGACTTACCATTTCCAAGTTACAGGGCAAAATATGTGAAAAATGTCTAAAAATGGTCACTCGGGTGGGGATTTATGGTCCTCATACACAGGTTAAATGTCTTCTTAAAGCCTTAATTTTTGGCACATATATAAATAACATACTAATATCTTCCCAGATAGGATTTGAGCTCTATCAGTCACATAGTTTGACAGTCACAGGGCTTAAAAGTAGCAAAAAGTCCAAATATTGGGTCTTTGGGAGCCTTTTAGAGACCTCAATTTGACCTTCAAAATTAAAGCTTCAGACTTAAAATCTGTTACATACTAAGATTACACACAGAATATATATCTAATACAGTTTGAAACTTCTCAGACTTACCATTTCCAAGTTACAGGGAAAAAGATGTGAAAAATGTCTTATAAGGGTCACTCGGGTGGGTGTTTATGGTCCTGATACACAGGTTAACTGTCTATTAAAGGCCTAAATGTTGGGGCACATATAAGAAAACACATAGATATATTCCCAGATGATATTTAACTTAGATGAGAGACATAGTTTGAAGGCTACAGTGCTTGAAAGTGGCAAAAAGTGCATAAATTGGGTCTCTGTGGGCACTTTTGAGACCTTAAGTCGACCCCTTTGGGTAAACCTACAGCCCTAAAATTTTCTACAGACAAGGATTACATATCAAAGTTATACCTAGCGCAGTTTGAGACTCATCAGAATTACCACTTCCAAATTATAGGGCAAAATATGTGAAAAGTATAGCAAAAAATCCCCAAGTGGGGTTATTTATGGGCCTCAAACACAATTTTCTCCTCAACTTAAAGTCGTGATTTTCGGCACATGTACTAAGAACATATTAATGTGTTGTCAGGTAAAATTTCAGCCAGCTGAGCATCATAGTTTGTGACCTACAGGGCTCTAAGTGGCCAAAAGTCCAATTTCTGACCTTAAGGTGGCCATAAGTTCTTTTTTACTGGGAGTTTAAGGTCACCTTAAAATAGGGATCTTCCTTTGGGCACCCTTAACATGTGTACCAAGTTTGAAAAAAAAATATTAATTTGTTTTTGAGTTATCGCGTCCACAAGGAAATTTCTACGGCGGCGGCGGCGGCGGCGGCGGCGGCGGCGGCGGCGCGACGGACCTGAATCCAATATATCCCCGACTTTCGTCTGGGGATATAATAACATAATAATATCTTCTCAGATAGGATTTGAGCTCTATCAGTCACATAGTTTGACAGTCACAGGGCTTAAAAGTAGCAAAAAGTCCAAATATTGGGTCTTTGGGAGCCTTTTAGAGACCTCAATTTGACCTTCAAAATTAAAGCTTCAGACTTAAAATCTGTTACATACTAAGATTACACACAGAATATATATCTAATACAGTTTGAAACTTCTCAGACTTACCATTTCCAAGTTACAGGGAAAAAGATGTGAAAAATGTCTTATAAGGGTCACTCGGGTGGGTGTTTATGGTCCTGATACACAGGTTAACTGTCTATTAAAGGCCTAAATGTTGGGGCACATATAAGAAAACACATAGATATATTCCCAGATGATATTTAACTTAGATGAGAGACATAGTTTGAAAGCTACAGTGCTTGAAAGTGGCAAAAAGTGCATAAATTGGGTCTCTGTGGGCACTTTTGAGACCTTAAGTCGACCCCTTTGGGTAAACCTACAGCCCTAAAATTTTCTACAGACAAGGATTACATATCAAAGTTATACCTAGCACAGTTTGAGACTCATCAGAATTATCACTTCCAAATTATAGGGCAAAATATGTGAAAAGTATAGCAAAAAATCCCTAAGTGGGGGTATTTATGGGCCTCAAACACAATTTTCTCCTCAACTTAAAGTCATGATATTCGGCACATGTACTAAGAACATATTAATGTGTTGTCAGGTAAAATTTCAGCCAGCTGAGCATCATAGTTTGTGACCTACAGGGCTCTAAGTGGCCAAAAGTCCAATTTCTGACCTTAAGGTGGCCATAAGTTCTTTTTTACTGGGAGTTTAAGGTCACCTTAAAATAGGGACCCTCCTTTGGGCACCCTTAACATGTGTACCATGTTTGAAAAAAAAATATTAATTTGTTTTTGAGTTATCGCGTCCACAAGGAAATTTCTACGGCGGCGGCGGCGCGACGGACCTGAATCCAATATATCCCCGACTTTCGTCTGGGGATATAATAAGATAGTTGGAAGGCTGAAAACCCCCTTATTTCACTTTAAGGTGGCTACAACTCCATTCATATTGAGAGTTTAAGGTGACCATAAGTATTATTTTTATCTATTTTAATACCAGTGATAATTTAGATATAAAAAAATGGAAAAAGAAAGGAGCCAGAGGATTTTATTCCAATTTGATGACTTTAAGCAGGCCATAGGTCCATTAACATTTTGAGTTTAAGGGCACCATAAAATCTTCATATATATGCCAAGTTTGGTTGAAAAAAGTGAAAAACTAAGTGAACTGGAGGGCTAAAACCCCCTTTTTGACATTAAGGCAACCTTAAGATTGCAGATACAGGGCTAAAACTTTGGCATGTGAAAGATTATCAACAAGAGGAGAGTGCCCGTGAACGGGCACTGTGTCAGCTGACTGAATGTTTTTGATTTGTGATGGTGATAATGAGAGGAAAGCATAATTATCAGGGAAAGGGCTGTACAGAAATACAGTAAATGGTAACTGAACAGCATGTTCGAAAGATATTCCGAAGCTGACAGAAAAAAAGGACAAAAAAGTTGTGCCCTGCAAATGGTATTATGAAATAAAGTAACAAGGTAATTGTTTAAGTGTAAAAAGTAGGTTAAAAATATTTAAAGAAATACTATAAATGCAATATCCTCGTTCGACCATGAAGAAGGGGTCCAAAGGTCAAATCTGACCATACCAAAAGATTCCCAGCCAAAGAATTTAGGATAGTTTACCATCCCAAACCTCTCGGACCAATAATAAGTGAGTCATAGGCACTTTTTAAGTTTGGCTATCCTTGTTTGACCTTGACGGAGGGGTCCAAGGTCAAATCTGACCACACAAAAAAATTCCCAGCCCATGATTTCCTGTAGCTTGTTTACCATCCCAAACCTGTAGGACCAATAATAAGCGAGTTCTAAGCAATTGTAAGTTTGGCTATCCTCAATTGACCTTGAAGGAGGGGTCCCAGGTCAAATCTGACCACACCAAAAGAATCCCAGCCCATGATTTCCTATATGTTGGTTTACCATCCCAAACCTCCAAGACCAATAATACGCGAGTTATAAGCACTTTAAGTTTGGCTATCTTCGTTTGACCTGGAAGGAGGGGTCTAAGGTGAAATCTGACCACACCAAAAGATTCCCAGCCCATGATTTTCTATAGGTTGGTTTTCCATTCCAAACCTCTAGGACCAATAATAAGCGAGTTATAAGCACTTTTAAGTTTGGCTATCCTCATTTGACCTTGAAGGAGGGGTCCAAGGTGAAATCCGGCCACACCAAAAAATTCCCAGCTCATGATTTTCTATAGGTTGGTTTTCATTCCAAACCTCTAGGACCAATAATAAGCGAGTTATAAGCACTTTTATGTTTGGCTATCCTCATATGACCTTGAAGGAGGGTTCCAAGGTCAAATCGGACCATATTAACAGATTCCCAGCCCATGATTTCCTACAGGTTGGATACAATGATTTACTCAACAGTGAGAACCTGAAAGAAGCTATTGCTCAGTTATGCCATGACATAGAGGTCTGCAATTTCACTATGTTATAGCTGACCAAAACGTCTGTGAATAACATATTTAACAAAATACTCTAAATGTAATAGTTTTCAAGTTACTACTGATTTACTCAAGAGTGAGAACCTCAAAGTAACTATTACTCAGCTATGCAATGAGCTACATGTCTGAATTTTTGCTCTGTTATAGCTGACCTAAAAGTAGGTGAACAACATATTTAAGCAAAATACTGTAAATGCAATAGTTTTCAAGTTACAACTGATTTACTCAATAGTGAGAACCTGAAAATAGCTATTGCTCCGCTATGCCATGAACTATAGGTCTGTAATTTCACTATGTTATAGCTAACCCAAAAGTAGGTGAACAATATATTTTAACAAAATACTCCAAATGCAATATTTTTCAAGTTATAGCCGATTTACTCAACAGTCAGTGCCTGAGAATAGCTATTGCTCAGTTGTGCCATGAGCTACAGGTCTGTAATTTCACTATGTTATAGCTGACCCAAAAGTAGCTGAACAACATATTTGCACAAATTTCTGTAAAGGCAATAGTTTTCCAATTACAACTGATTTACTCAACAGTGAGAACTTCAAAGTAGCTATTACTCAGCTATGCAATGAGCCACAGGTCTGGAACTTCACTATGTTATAGCTGACCCTAAAATAGGTGAATAACATATTGCAACAAAATACTCTAAATGCAATAGTTTCCAAGTTATAAGTGATTTACTCAACAGTGATAACCTAAAAGTAGCTATTACTCAGCTATACCATGAGCTACAGGTCTGAAATTTTACTATGTTATAGCTGACCCAAAAGTAGCTGAATAACATATTTATACTAAATTCTCTAAATGCAATAGTTTTCAAATTATAAGTGATTTGCTCAACATTGAGAACTTCAAAGTAGCTATTACTCAGCTATGCAATGAGTCACAGGTCTGGAACTTCACTATGTTATAGCTGACCCCAAAATAGGTGAATAACATATTGAAACAAAATACTCTAAATGCAATAATTTCCAAGTTATAAGCGATTTACTCAACAGTGATAACCTCAAAGTAGCTATTACTCAGCTATGCCATGAGCTACAGGTCTGAAATTTTACTATGTTATAGCTGACCCAAAAGTAGGTGAACAACATATTTAAGCAAAATACTGTACATGCAATAGTTTTCAAGTTACAACTGATTTACTCAATAGTGATGACCTAAAAGTAGCTATTACTCAGCTATGCCATGAGCTACAGGTCTGAAATTTTACTATGTTATAGCTGACCCAAAAGTAGCTGAATAACATATTTATACTAAATTCTCTAAATGCAATAGTTTTGCAATTACAACTGATTTACTCAATAGTGAGAACCTCAAAGTAGTTATTACTCAGCTATGCAATGAGCTACAGGTCTGAAATTTTACTATGTTATAGCTGGCCCAAAAGTAGCTGAATAACATATTTATACGAAATTCTCTAAATGCAATAGTTTTGCAATTACAACTGATTTACTCAATAGTGAGAACCTCAAAGTAGTTATTACTCAGCTATGCAATGAGCTACAGGTCTGAAATTTTACTATGTTATAGCTGACCCAAAAGTAGGTGAACAACATATTTAAGCAAAATACTGTAAATGCAATAGTTTTCAAGTTACAACTGATTTACTCAATAGTGATGACCTAAAAGTAGCTATTACTCAGCTATGCCATGAGCTACAGGTCTGAAATTTTACTATGTTATAGCTGACCCAAAAGTAGCTGAATAACATATTTATACGAAATACTCTAAATGCAATAGTTTTCCAATTACAACTGATTTACTCAATAGTGAGAACTTTAAAGTAGCTATTACTCAGCTATGCCATGACCTACAGATCTGAAATTTCACTATGTTATAGCTGGCCCAAAAGTAGCTGAATAACATATTTATACGAAATTCTCTAAATGCAATAGGTTTTAAGTTACAAGTGATTTACTCAATAGTGAGAACTTCAAAGTAGCTATTACTCAGCTATGCAATGAGCCACAGATCTGAAACTTCACTATGTTATAGCTGATCCCAAAATAGGTGAATAGCATATTGAAACAAAATACTGTAAATGCAATAGTTTCCAAGTTATAAGCGATTTACTCAACAGTGATAACCTAAAAGTAGCTATTACTCAGCTATGCCATGAGCTACAGGTCTGAAATTTTACTATGTTATAGCTGACCCAAAAGTAGCTGAATAACATATTTATACGAAATTCTCTAAATGCAATAGTTTTGAAGTTATAAGCGATTTATTCAACAGTGATAACCTAAAAGTAGCTATTACTCAGCTATGCCATGAGCTACAGGTCTAAAATTTTACTATGTTATAGCTGACCCAAAAGTAGCTGAATAACATATTATACGAAATTCTCTAAATGCAATAGTTTTTAAGTTACAAGTGATTTTACTCATGATGGAAGTTACTGAAAAGCCCAAAAGTAGCTATTACTCACTTAGCTATTGAGACAGGCACCCAACTTACTCACCATATTGTAGCTATGAAAAAAGTAGCTGAATAACATATTTTAACAAAATGCTCTAAATGCAACACTTTTCAAGTTATAAATGATTTTGTGCATGATTTCATGAATTTTAATGCATTAAAAATTATTAAAAAAATTTATTAAAAAAAAAGTAAGACAGATCCAGGTCTCATACTCACACAAGAGAATCTACCTGTGGCCTAGTACATATATGCAAGATATGAGAGAAATCCCTGCAATAGTCACTGAGAAAATTCTGATTAAGTGTTGAAATTTTCACACTTTTGGTGGGGGTACCCCCCTTGTAATGTCTCTAGCAAACAGACGAACAGACAGATTTGCATGCCTTGAACAATTTTTCATCCTCGATAGATAAGGTATCTTTTAAAAAAAACAGCACGTCTCTAGGCCTTGTAGTTTTGGAGGAGAAGTTGTTCACGCGGACGCGTACGCCCACGCCGCAGAGTGATGACATAATGTCAGCTGACTGACAAGTCAGCTGACATAAAAAGTAGCTGAATAAGTTATTCCAACAAAACGCTGAAATCCTGACCGTTTTTGAGATACAGACCAAGTACCCATTTTTAACAAGTTTACGAAAATAAAACGCCTTCCATTCAAGCATCTATGGTCCGATTGATCAGAAAATCCTTTCCAACCTTTGAAATTTGGTCTAGAATGTACCTGATAAATTTTATAGCACAGGTGTGTGTGTTTTTTTCCGAAACGCGATGACGGGGTGTTTTTGAAAAATGCTTAAGGTTACCTTAGGTAAAGCTTCAGGTCTCCGCAAAGTATCCCAAAAATTTTTCCCGCCCCTATAGTTTTAAAGAAAGATAAGAAGGAAAGAAAAATTTGAAAGCCCAAGAAGTTATTCAAGGGAGACCATAATCCTGCGGCGGCGGCGGTGATCAGTCGAACTTACGTGAAAACAAATAAACGTGCCTGACGGGCCGTTTAATTAAAAGCACTGAATGACTGAATAAACTGGCAACAAAACACTCACAGTGACCAAGCATCCCCCCCACTCCCAAAATTCAATAGCCAGCGACCCAATGAACTCGCAAAAAAAAACAAAAAAAAACAAAAAAACAGTCATTAACCAGCCCTACAACTGAGTGCAAACTTTTGGTCAGAGCTCCATGGTAGGGTTTTACATCTCTTTCAGCAGCCAGGGTTAAATTGGGCAAATATTTGAAATAAGCCCTAAATTTGAAGAAAATATAGACTTTGACCTCGTATTTTGGTAGTTTGCGTTTTTAATCAGAACTAACTTGTTTTGCTTTGATATACTTTTTCTGTATCCCGGATTTAGACTCTTTACTAGACGATATTAACTCCCCCCCCCCCCCCCCCCCACCCCCACCCCCACCCTCGTTATCAAAACATACTGAAATATTTTTAGCCAAACGATGTCACCACCACAACAAGGGCAACTGCATAATATATTGATATTATTAATATAGTTTTCTGAATCTCAATATCACCGATTTAAATTTAAATGTCAATTTAAATATCATTTAATCTGGAAAAAACATAAAAAATCCCTGATTGCACAGGTCTAACCTCTAGAGAACTTCACAAGAACATTATGTTTTGGGGAGTGTTCATTTGCCTGTCTGTTAGCATGTCTGGGTTCACGATTACTCCAAAAGTAATGAATAGATCTTTCTGAATTTTTTTATGCAGTTAGGGTTTGACCAAAGGAAGATGAGGTTACATTTTGGGAATGTTCCAGATCATACTCTTCATACAACAAATAACAAACATTCAGATATGCGTATTGATGAGATCTGTGCTTTACAGTTCCTTTTAGTTGTAATTTAAATTCATGTTTAAGGACTACAATACATTTTAGACATGGTAAAAATATCTTCGACCCACCTTTAATTAGATTCAGTTTCCTTCTGATCAACACTTTTTCAAGTAATTCCTTCATGAGCACTGAATCATCGTCTATAGGAATCTTCTGAAAACCCCGGTCAGGTATGTTACTGGTAAAAAAATACACTGTAATACAGCACTGGAGTATTCATCATAGAACAGACTACAGAGAAGAGAACGAGTATAAATTTCTTACATGACATCAGCAGGATTTATAAATGTTTTATGTAAAACTGACAATGGTGCAATTTTGTCACCGCTTTGCATGATTTGAGACTTCAGTACACATGAGGTTTAGGTTCTACTTACACATAATTATGTCCAAATTTGGTTCTAGTTATTGTTGTTAATATTGGCGTCAACTAGTGCTTTGATAACCTACTTCTAATCTATTAGTATGAATAATCATTTCAGCTCTATATATTACACGTTTCTGCTAGGGCTGCAAGCGAGCCCGAAAATGCGCCTCGATTCCTCATTTTAGAAGAATCGATTCGGACTCGGTTAATCGCTTGATTATCGCCCACGAAATAAACTGCTTCATATTTTGACATATCACACCTTATAAAATGGTTACAAACCACACAACAGGAAAGAATGTTGATAATTTATTGAATTTTGGGAAAAAGACGCCATTATAATGCAAAATATAAGAAACTTTAACCATCTTTATATTGCGAGATTAGAGGCGTCTTCGAAATACGTTATAATAAAATGCCGTCTTATAAAACGTTGTTACACAAAGAATTAAAGTTTGCAAATACTTAAAATATAAAATGCTGAAATGGAAACGCCTTATCTTAGTAAAATATATAAATATCTTCATATATTTAGAGAAAAAATAGAATTTTGTAGTAGATTTTATGTCTATGTTCAGTTGTTTTCGAAGACCCGGTTCACTTTTCTTGCCTCGAGTATTGTACTGAATCGTTTCGTTTCCTAGTAACCGAAGAATCGTTGCAGCCCTAGAGTTCAGGCTGGGATTCAAACTCTGATCTCAGAGGTAGGAGGGGAGTGTGTAACCACTGCATCACCATGGCCTCTATAAAAATCTAAAAAATAAAATTAAGTGCATTAACTTTGTAAGTCACTAGGGTTGTTCACATTTGGTAATATGATGATATGCATATCATTTTTTAGTTTTAACTGTGAGTGTGAGATTTGTAAGTCACTCTACTCTGGTTACCGCCGAATCTAGGCCTGCTCTACAAACTGAGGGCCTAAAAGTGGGATCTGCATATACACCTATGCCTAGGTGTAGGATGGCAGTTCTCCACGCCAGAATGGTGTCTCTAAAAAGTACAACACTCTAATCCTGTTCACAGATTACAAAGCGTGAGCAGGGGTTGATGTGGAATACTGGAGATAATCATTCAACAGGCATTATACAAGTTATCCAATTTCTGTGCATTTCTGGTCTTAAATTCACACTCATAAGGCCAACCCCAATTTGCTCTATAAACATCTAGCCTTGATTTGTACAGATATTTTCAAAGTTCTTACAGTCTATCCAGTGCTACTTACATAGTGACCACCATATTTGACATGTGTCTGCGTGGAATCTCACGCTCAACCAGCGCCAGTTTGGAGAAGCCAAACTTTGAAATTGGCTCACGTACATCCAGAGCGGGGAAATCCATGTCTACCTCCCCGTCATCTTCTGCTATGTGAAGTGCATAGGATTCAACAGTCTCTCTGTAAAATAATATATTTTATCATCAATTTATGACATGTAATTACCCTTTCATTACAGGGTGGTGGAGTTTGTGTATCAGACAGCATAAATTAACTTGCCTCGACATATAAATTTGATAATATGCCTGCTGCAATCAAAGACAATAAAAACAGTGTACATATAGATATCAATATTCAAAATGCCAGTGTTATTAAAGACTTTATTGTCATGCGTGAAGATATAATAGATATTGTAACCAGCGATAAGCAAAACCTCACTTCAATAATTGACTTTCTTTGTACAACAACTGATACACAGTGTGAATGTATATACACACATTTTTATGCTCAAAAATAAATTTTCTTACTTTATTGTTTAAACTTATATAAAACGACTTTGAACCCTACTAAAAGTTTGTGTTTGTGTACATGTTAATTTTCTTATATATTTAATGAAATATATTAAATTAAATTATTGACTGATTCAACAAATTAACTTGATGTCTTTTCTCTGTAGTCAAAACAGAATATTTTATATTATCATTCACTTCTGTCAAGAATATGAAATGAGTATCTTGAATAGATGAAACAATTCCTATAAGCCCACATTCTTTTATTTGTATGGATACCCTACCATCATTTTTTAATTATTATTATTTGAATATTTTTTTATTACAAAAGAAAACTAATGATGTCTTTTCTATTTAATCTTTTTCACTAGTTACTGACCACTGTCATTCCCAACTTTGAGTTTGCAATAGGATAACGTACAGTTTGTATAATAATGCGCCACGTTTTCACCATGAAGGGACAGAGTATGTATTCATGGCCAGCGGGTTTGCATAGGTTCAGTATGTAGACTATCAAGACTTCGCACAGAAAAATAGCAATTTACTTTAACAAAGGAAGCCTGTTTTCATTGTAATACTGCCAACATATCAGTCCAATCAGTTCCTCTATCTTTGCTGTTGCTAGGGTAACCACTGTCATTGGATACGGTCTGTCCGGTGGAGCTGCCATAGTGAGGAAGATTTCTATCTTTTTGGTAGCAACACCACTCGTTCCCTAAAACCAAATCAAATACATCTCCTGAGATACCGATAATAATAACTAGAGGATCGCTCGCAAAAAAAAAGATAATGTTTTTGCATAGCAAAAACAAAGCGTCCCGAAAAGGATATAAAGGTGAGTGCTAAAGTATTAAGAAAATGCTTCGTTTCTAGCCTTATACTGTTGCGGCAACCAAAGTCAGCGCAGTCTGCTCTATCTAGCACGGTTTTCACGATATAAGCATTTTTGTGTTTTGCAAAAAATAAAAAAATTAAAAATGTCTGCTATATTTGGCGAGACAAAAATATTTTGAAAATTGGCATGGCTACTCTGCAGAGATACCCAGCAGGTCCCAAATTTTGTTGAGTTCGCTCCATATAGCACAGTTTTCGAGATATAAGCATTTTTGTGTTTTGCAAAAACTTTGAAAATTCAAAATGGCCACCATTTTTGGGGAGACAAAAATTTTTGTCAAGACCACTGCCGTGGTGTGTATCTCCCGCCGAGCATTAAAGCAGAAGAAATAGCTTTTCCGAGATATTCACAATTTTTCATTTTCGTGTGTGAAAGGTCTTCCAAAAGTAGGTGAATGAGCTATTTGAGAAAAATTGGCTATCTGCAATACTATTAAGAGATAATTCACATTTACTCATTTTGAGTAGGTGAATAATTATCTATGGGTCTGAAACTTCACCAAGTGAAAGCTCTCCCAAAAGTAGGTGAATGAGTTATTTGAGAAAAATTGGCTATCTGCAATACTTTTACAGATAATTCGCATTTACTCATTTTGAGTAGGTGAGTAATTAGCTATGGGTCTGAAACTTCACCATGTGAAAGCTCTCCCACAAGTAGATGAATGAGTATTTGATAAAAATTGGGTATCCGCAATACTTTTACAGACAATTAGCATTTACTCATTTTGAGTAGGTGAATAAATAGCTATGGGTCTGAAACTTCACAGAGTGAAAGCTCTCCCAAAAGTAGGTGAATGAGTTATTTGAGAAAAATTGGCTATCTGCAATACTTTTAGAGATAATTCACATTTACTCATTTTGAGTAGGTGAATAAATAGCTATGGGTCTGAAACTTCACCAAGTGAAAGCTGTGCCAAAAGTAGGTGAATGAGTTATTTGAGAAAAATTGGCTATCTGCAATACTTTTAGAGATAATTCGCATTTACTCATTTTGAGTAGGTGAGTAATTAGCTATGGGTCTGAAACTTCACCAAGTGAAAGCTCTCCCAAAAGTAGGTGAATGAGTTATTTGAGAAAAATTGGCTATCTGCAATACTTTTAGAGATAATTCGCATTTACTCATTTTGAGTAGACGAGTAATTAGCTATGGGTCTGAAACTTCACCAAGTGAAAGCTCTCCCAAAAGTAGGTGAATGATTAATTTGAGAAAAATTGGCTATCTGCAATACTTTTCGAGATAATTCGCATTTACTCATTTTGAGTAGGTGAATAAATAGCTATGGGTCTGAAACTTCACCAAGTGAAAGCTGTGCCAAAAGTAGGTGAATGAGTTATTTGAGAAAAATTGGCTATCTGCAATACTTTTACAGATAATTCGCATTTACTCATTTTGAGTAGGTGAGTAATTAGCTATGGGTCTGAAACTTCACAGAGTGAAAGCTCTCCCAAAAGTAGGTGAATGAGTTATTTGACAAAAATTGGCTATCTGCAATACTTTTAGAGATAATTCGCATTTACTCATTTTGAGTAGACGAGTAATTAGCTATGGGTCTGAAACTTCACCAAGTGAAAGCTCTCCCGAAAGTAGGTGAATGAGTTATTTGAGAAAAATTGGCTATCTGCAATACTTTTAGAGATAATTCGCATTTACTCATTTTGAGTAGACGAGTAATTAGCTATGGGTCTGAAACTTCACAGAGTGAAAGCTCTCCCAAAAGTAGGTGAATGAGTTATTTGACAAAAATTGGCTATCTGCAATACTTTTAGAGATAATTCGCATTTACTCATTTTGAGTAGACGAGTAATTAGCTATGGGTCTGAAACTTCACCAAGTGAAAGCTCTCCCGAAAGTAGGTGAATGAGTTATTTGAGAAAAATTGGCTATCTGCAATACTTTTAGAGATAATTCGCATTTACTCATTTTGAGTAGGTGAGTAATTAGCTATGGGTCTGAAACTTCACGAAGTGAAAGCTCTCCCAAAAGTAGGTGAATGAGTTATTTGAGAAAAATTGGCTATCTGCAATACTTTTAGAGATAATTCGCATTTACTCATTTTGAGTAGGTGAGTAATTAGCTAAGGGTCTGAAACTTCACCAAGTGAAAGCTCTCCCAAAAGTAGGTGAATGAGTTATTTGAGAAAAATTGGCTATCTGCAATACTTTTAGAGATAATTCGCATTTACTCATTTTGAGTAGACGAGTAATTAGCTATGAGTCTGAAACTTCACCAAGTGAAAGCTCTCCCAAAAGTAGGTGAATGATTAATTTGAGAAAAATTGGCTATCTGCAATACTTTTCGAGATAATTCACATTTACTCATTTTGAGTAGGTGAGTAATTAGCTATGGGTCTGAAACTTCACCAAGTGAAAGCTCTCCCAAAAGTAGGTGAATGAGTTATTTGAGAAAAATTGGCTATCTGCAATACTTTTAGAGATAATTTGCATTTACTCATTTTGAGTAGGTGAGTAATTAGCTATGGGTCTGAAACTTCACAGAGTGAAAGCTCTCCCAAAAGTAGGTGAATGAGTTATTTGAGAAAAATTGGCTATCTGCAATACTTTTAGAGATAATTCGCATTTACTCATTTTGAGTAGACGAGTAATTAGCTATGGGTCTGAAACTTCACCAAGTGAAAGCTCTCCCAAAAGTAGGTGAATGAGTTATTTGAGAAAAATTGGCTATCTGCAATACTTTTAGAGATAATTTGCATTTACTCATTTTGAGTAGGTGAGTAATTAGCTATGGGTCTGAAACTTCACCAAGTGAAAGCTCTCCCAAAAGTAGGTGAATGAGTTATTTGATAAAAATTGGCTATCTGCAATACTTTTAGAGATAATTTGCATTTACTCATTTTGAGTAGGTGAGTAATTAGCTATGGGTCTGAAACTTCACAGAGTGAAAGCTCTCCCAAAAGTAGGTGAATGAGTTATTTGAGAAAAATTGGCTATCTGCAATACTTTTAGAGATAATTCGCATTTACTCATTTTGAGTAGGTGAGTAATTAGCTATGGGTCTGAAACTTCACCAAGTGAAAGCTCTCCCAAAAGTAGGTGAGATACCATGCGGGTCAAAAATTTCGTCGAAATCGCTCTATCTAGCAGGGTTTTTGAGATATAAGCATTTTTATGTTTTGCAATTTTTGCGAAAAATTCAAAAATTCAAAATGGCCGCCATTTTTGGCGAGACAAAATTTTTTTGAAAATTGGCATGGCTACTCTGCAGATATACCCTGTGGGTCAAAAATTTCGTCGAAATCGCTCTATCTAGCAGGGTTTTCGAGATATAACCATTTTTATGTTTTGCAATTTTTGCGAAAAATTCGAAAATTCAAAATGGCCGCCATTTTTGGCGAGACAAAATTTTTTTTCAAAATTGGGATAACTACTCTGCAGAGATACCCTGAGGGTCAAAAATTTCGTCGAAATCGCTCTATCTAGCACGGTTTTCGAGATATAAGCATTTTTGTGTTTTGCAATTTTTGCGAAAATTTCGAAAATTCAAAATGGCCGCCATTTTTGGCGAGACAAAAATTTTTGGAAAATTGGGAAAAGTACTCCGCAGAGATATCCTGCGGGTCAAAAATTTTGTCGAAATTGCTCTATCTAGCACGGTTTTTGAGATATAAGCATTTTTGTGTTTTGCAATTTTTGCGAAAATTTCGAAAATTCAAAATGGCCGCCATTTTGGGCGAGACAAAAATTTTTTGAAAATTGGGAAAACTACTCCGCAGAGATACCCTGCGGGTCAAAAATTTCGTCGAAATCGCTCTATCTAGCACGGTTTTCGAGATATAAGCATTTTTGTGTTTTCCTTATTTGGAAAATTCGTAATGATTAATTAATCATTAATTACTCAGCCATTTCTTGACCAATCAATGCCAAAATCTAATGATTTCCAGATTTTAATAGAATGAATGTATTTGCCAAGTTTCAGGTGAATTGATAAAATTCCTTTCAAGTTATCATCCGGACAAGCTTCCCCATCGAAAAAAGACATTTTTGGTCATGTGACCTCTCTGATTGGTTGAAATGTCACTGCAGCATATTCAAAAAAATTCCCCAGGGCTACTGCCTAAACCTGCCAAATTTGAAAAGAATCCGCCTAACGGTTACAGAGTTATAAGGAAAACAAAATGCGGAGCCGGCGGAGCCGGCGGAGCCGGCGGAGCCGCCGGAGCCGGCGGAGCCGGCGGAGCCAGAAGCTCTCCCATACACAAACAAGCGTCCCTTGCGGGACGCTTAATAATGTTTTTGCTGTAGCATATCCCTAACCACTGACAGGAAGTGAAATTTACCAAAACAAAACATGACAGTTTTCATCAAAACCACAGTGAAAAGTACAAAAAAGTGAGATAAAAGTGTACAATTTCTTCAGATTTGGCCTTATTTCAAATATTTGCAGTGCAAGTTTACAGGTTTACTCAAAAGGGCAATATTGATATGTATCTTTAGACATCAATTTCAGCAACCCTGTCCCAAAAGAATAAATAGCGCCAATATCAATAAACAATGTACCCACTAAAATATAATTTAAACACTTAACTAACAAGCAACTGGAATCTATCAAAGTAAAACCAAATTTAATTTTAGCCAGTGTTTTAAATGTGACAAACATGCTTTGGACAGGTTATTGGTTATTTCCTCTTCCAAGGAGGTATTAAACTCATGACGTTTTGTCTGTTTCTTCGGATTCCACAAATACTACAGGTGGGATTTTCATAAAAAAATGAAAAGATGGGTCTTGGTCCACCTTAGATCCCATTAAAATTTTGACAATGATCTGTACCACCGCCTGGATGCCAAAAAAATATCAATGATCCAGATTTTTCCATTTACTTATTACGGAGCTGTTTTGCTTTAGAAAACAGAGGTTAAATTGCTGTTATACTATACATGCCTTGGCAGAGGTCTACGATTGCTGTTGTTTAAACCCCAGTCACATGACAGGTGGCATGACCCGTGGTTATATGCTTTGGGTGAAACGCCCATGTCCTTCAACTAATGTCTGAGATTTGTATGCGAACTTGTGACACAGTGGCAAAATATCCAATACCTTGCACATTCTAGAACTTTTAGAATGTTTAAAATTTCCACCTCTGACCAACTCACTGTGAGCATGCTCAGACAAATTTTTTATAACAGTAACTGAAGGGTGTGGTCCACGGTTTATAAAAGGCTGTGATTTGGTCGAGCTCCAGTGTAACACATTAGTCCGATGACCACATAAGGTGAGATGAGGTAAATGTAGGTTGTCTCTTGGTAACACATGTTTATACTACTCTCGTGTCATCCTACTGTTATTTACGGTTACACACCATGTCCAATCTGTGGCCATACGCATCATACCTTACGGACACACCAAACCTCGGATGATATGAGGCATCCTGGGAGGCGGTTCCATTGCCGAGTAAAACCTTTAACCACGGGACATACCACCTGGAGTGTGACTGGGACATTAACATTTACAGTGAGTCAGTAGTGAACTGGTATATTACCTATTTCTGCAAATGATTGGTCAACCTTAAATTACATGGATCATCTCAGCCACAGACTGTATCAGTCACATAGACAACCAACAACGTAAAGGAACAACAAAATTAAGCCCATACTTTTCCATTGAATTTGGCATAGTCCTGGAAGGGGTTGTTGATATTTGGTCCCATCTGCTCTAGCTGTAATGACAACATGGACTTCCTGACTTTTTTGCCACTGGTTTCCTGCTGACTGTGTATGTCTGTAGAGTGGACAGCTTTCTTCTCAAAGTACTCACTGACCTCACTTACTACAAAATTATTATTTTATTTTGTGGTACAATGTATGTAAAATTACAGCAATGACTAGAAATATGTTTCCTTGTCAGTGGTAGTGTGCACAACTGAGTTCAATGATAAACTTTCACCAAGTCCTTTGTCTTTTGGGTAATGTATGGTTACGGTATGACTTTTGGAGAAACTGACAGCCCTGTTTTTTCAGAGACTACCCCCCTTACTCCTGAATGCTTGTGGTACAATGAACTCCTGTAAGTTTCAAATTTAAATTTAACTGTTCAGGTTACTGATAAACACAAATACAAAGACTTGGAGCAAGTCCAGTTCAATGAGGGATAATTTTAAATAATCAATTATTCAACAGAATCCTTTCCTTACTCAATTAACTAAAATAAAGACACTTTTACCAAAGTTTAGCCATTTGTTCACTGATAAAACAAGTAGTTGTCACTATAAATGGAGGAGGCCACGGTGGCAGAGTGGTAACACTCTCGCCTATCACCTCTGAGGCCGGGGTTCAGTTTCCGGCACGGCCTCAAGTGGGAAAGCTGGTAGTTGCTTGCCGTTAGTCGGCAGTTTACAGTACAGAACCCTGACAAAATCTATGTACTGATTTCCTCTGCCCTTCCAACTACCCGTTGTGATATGACCTGTACAGTGTTGAAAGCGCCGTAAAACCCCAAATAAATAAACTATAAATGGAACTCTTATCATACTCTTGTTATGGCTTAACTTTGAGCATGATATGCTTACAATGCACTATGAATCTGGAATATAATACACAGACTACGTACTCAAATGCAAGTCATGTAATTATGAACCAGCAGGCAGATAGAAGTTTTTGAACTCTCTTCACCCATAATTGAAATATTTAAAAAACAGCATCAGTGATGCCTGTACTCCACAGCCTGAGCAAATAGCATTGGAGACCATGAGATATAGAAAAGGTGTAAAAGTGCAAAGATAAGGAATATTTAAGAATAAAAAGTGTAAATTTTGTAAAGGTGCAGGTGAAATAACACTTGAGAGAAAATGTATGTATGGAGAAAGTTAAAGAAGAAAAAACATTTAGATCTTTACTTTCGGCATCCTTTCTGAAACTGTGCCTCGATTTTCATCCACTGGCTTTGTTGGATTTGACGAAGTTTTGGAAACAGTTAAAAGGCTAAATACAAACCTGGATTGTTGCCTTTCTTCCACTGAATGTGTCGTATTTGACTTTTTTGATGTCGCTCCCGTTTTAGCTTCTCAAGTCGTTGTGCAGTGTTAGACCTTCTCCTGTGACTAGCTGAATAATACAGAAAGAAACATCACAAAATGTCCACAATATCATGATACTGACATAATCAAAACAATGATGTTAGTTCAGTGCCTTGAAGTATTATTAATGACTTTATGATACGTTCCCTTAGTGTCATACTCAAATATCAAAAAATTAATAACACTTTTCAACCAAAAAGTGAACACCTTTTCCAATTTCACCCATTTTAGGGTTTACTGTACAAAACAAACATAATTTTAGGCTAAAACTTGGGATATTTTGTGTGTTTGTATCAGGATTTTGAAAATTTAGTAACAATATCTTAAGTGATATTACAATATTGTAACTGACAATGAATAAAGTCAATAATCTCATGATAACGTGGTGTATTTTTATGAAATTTGAAACTTTTCTGAAACATTTGGGTGATGTATAAAATTGTTTAATTTCATTGAATTTTGTTTCCTGCCATTACATTTTGATCAGGTATACAAAGCCCACTGCACTTCTGACACATTTGAGTTGAGATGTTACTATGGCATTACTAGCTTGGTGAGGATAAGAAGAAAATGTACATGTTAATATATCAACTGAATAACTTTGACAAAATCAAACAATCTTTCACTATATCTTTAGATATTCAGCAAAAAAAAAAAATCGACACAACTGAAATTTTCCCACTAATATGATGTACTTTGGTGGTGTGGCCATTTTCCAAAGTCTTTTACACAACACTACATTTTGTCAGGATACAGCATCTTCAAGATACAGTTTGCAAACAGAATATTAAGATGACAGCCATCTCCTTTTTCCAAATGGCACCAACTTAAAAGTGTCCTACCAGCCTGTTAAGTTTCAAAATTGATCGGCTAAAGTGTCTTTGAGATAGAGTCCGTAAACCGAATTTCAAGATGGTGGCCATAGCGGCCATCTTGTTTTTTCTAAACGGCACCAACTTTGGAAGCAACCTAGCATAGGTGGTATCCTACCATCCTATTAACTTTCAAATCAATCAGCAGAAGCGTCTTTGAATTAGAGTCCAGAAACCATGGCAGCCATCTTGTTTTTTCCAAATGGCACCAATTCTGAAAGTATCCTAGCCTATGTGATGCCCTACCACCCTGCTAAGTTTCAAATTGATAGGCAGAACTGCCTTCGAGTTAGAGTCCGGAAATGTAACTTCAAAATGGCAACCATCTTGTTTTTTTTCCAAATGGCACCAACTTTGAAAGTAACCTAGCCTAGGTGTTGCCCTACCACCTTGTTAATATTCAAATCATTTGGCGAAAGTGGGTTCGAGTCGAGTCCGGAAACCAAAATGTTGAAGGACAGACAGATGTTAGACACATTAAGCTAATAGGCGGGTTGGTTACATGCAACCCCCACCCCCGAACAAACAAAAAAAAAACACCAATAAAGTAACTGGTCAAACAAAAGTGGCTCAGGCTACAGCTTTGGTAACGTTACATTCGGTAAAGACATTTATTTTCCTGGCTCTAATTTGTCTTCCCTTACCAAAGTCCATATCAGCGACAATATCAAAGGAGTGAGCCAGCTCTGAGTCAGAATCCAGCCCACTTTGTTCTGGTGAACTGGCAGACAAGTCTTCTGTACTTCTACAAAACAAAAGCAGCAAGCAGTCACATATAAGCCTAAAGATCATCATGTGTAATGTCCACCCTATCAACCTTTTGCAAAAATTGGACAGTAATCTTACAAGGCCCTGTTTCAGCTGTAAAATATATCAATGATGCTTAAATATTTATTAGTATACATGTAAATTATTTCAGCTTCATGCCTTTTCACATTGGTTGGGTAGAAAATTTTGACGAAATCCCTCTATCTTGCATCGTTAAGGAGATAGAAGCGAATTTCCGTTTTTCAATTTTTGGCAAAAATTCAAAATGGCTGCCATATGTGGGAAGAGGAATATTTTTTGAAAACTGCCAAGGGTACACTGGTCAGATACCCTGTGGGTTCATTGAAATCGCTCTATCTCGCACTGTTAAGGAGACAGAAGCAAACTTGCGTTTTTTCATTTTAGGCAAAAACTGAAAAATTCAAAATGGCCGCCATTTTTGGGGAGAGTAAAATATTTTGAAATTGCCAATAGTACATTGATTAGATACCCTGTGGGTTGAAAATTTCTACGAAACAAGATGACTGCCAAAAGTGGCGAAAATTGAAATGTTTCAAATTCACATAGAATACTCCTCTACTACCATATGGGTTAAAAATTCAGTCGAAATCGCTCTATCTCTTACGGTTTCCGAGATATTAACATTTTTGGGTTTTCCGCAAAAATCCAAGATGGCCGCCAAAAGTGGCGAAAAAATTGAAATTTTTCAATTTTGTATAGGATACTTTGCTACCCCCCATACGGGTCCAAAATTCTGTTAAAATCACTCTATCTCTTGCGGTTTCCGAGATATTAACATTTTCAGTTTTCCGCAAAAATCCAAGATGGCCACTAAAAGTGGCGAAATTGAAATTTTTCAATTGCACATAGAATACGCTCTCCATACCCTGTGGGTCAAAAATTCTGTCGAAATCGCTCTATCTCTTACGGTTTCTGAGATATTAATATTTTTGTTTTTCGCAAAAATTCAAGATGGCCGCCAAAAGTGGCGAAAATTGAATTTTTTCAATTGCACATAGAATACTCTACCACTACCATGCGAGTCAAAATTTCTGTGGAAATGGCTCTATCTCTTACGGTTTCCGAGATATTAACATTTTTTTGTTTTTCCGCAAAAATTCAAGATGGCCGCCAAAAGTGGCGAAAATTGAAATTTTTCAATTTTGTATAGAATACTTTTCTACTACCCTGTGAGTCAAAAATTCTGTCCAAATCGCTCTATCTCTTACGGTTTGTGAGATATTAAGATTTTTTCGTTTTTCGCAAAAATTCAAGATGGCCGCCAAAAGTGGCGAAAATTGAAATTTTTTTAAATTTTGTATAGAATACTTTTCTACTACCCTGTGGGTCAAAAATTCTGTCGAAATCGCTCTATCTCTTACGGTTTCTGAGATATTAGCAAATTACTCAAAAGTAGTACTGAAAATACACAATGAAGTACCTAAATGGCTATTACTCATGTACTGACAAAGCTATCAGTCCCAAATGCAATACCAAGCGAGCTATGGACATAACAATCTTGTATTCAAAATTGTAGTAAAATATCTTTAATTATTTTGGCTTAAATGCACGGAAACCAATGGGTACTGAAAATAGCTGTACTTAAGTATTACTCGGTAAGCAAAAGAGATACAACAGCCAAAAGCAATCCCAAGCAAGCTACTGACCCAATAAGCCTGCATACCAAATTTGGTGACACTAGCTCTAATACTTTTCCTTTAAATGAGCGGAAACCATGCGTGACGCCGGACATCGGACGCCGGACGGCAGAAAAAGCAAAAATAATATATCCACCCCCCAGGGGGGGTGGACATAATAATTGGAATGCCACCGTCAAAAGGAAACTCTTAGTTTACAATATACTACAAAACATCCATATAATAAAACAGTCAGTCACAGAAGACAAATTTATCAGTCCTTCCAATGGCAGGAATGTTGTTTTAATATTTCAGCATCATTTGCTATAGCTCACAGAATTTCAATTTCAATATAGTTTTCAATAATTCAATATCATAAAATTTTCAAAATGTCCATGTAATTTATGAACTGCTTTATATTTAAAACATTGACATGAAGATGGTTTAAGATTCATTTGGAGTTATTTTATATTTGATATGTATACACTGTCAAACAATTTTTTATGCAACAATTCTCGTATAACTAATTGACATGATATTTTTGCAAATACAAAACATAGCGTAGCTAAAGACACTCAGAAGGCTAAGTCAATATTCCTAAAATTATACACTTTTCAACATAGAGAGATTCAGAAATTCCCACAAAATTGCTATGATTACAAGAATTCTGTATGTAAGTAGTAGCAGCCAAAAATCTTACTAGAAAACTGGAAATTGTTACAAGTCTTACTAGGATAGGGATCAAATCTCAATATTTTAATACTGATGGATATAGTTTCCACAATTTGAACTTCAATACCAATGGTATTCAATATTATTTCTCATAAGACAACTTGCTCTCAAAATATTGTTGTATGCTATTACGCTTTTATTTTAACCACCACTATTTACATGTTGGATGATATTTCCTGAGAATTTTGAAGGAATTTGACAATTCATAGAGCAGTCTTATAATGAATTTATCACCTTTCTCAAATATTAGTTACCTGTAATTATTAGTAAATGAACCTTAATTAAGCACAGGGTGTATCCACTAAATTTCAATATTTTTTCCATGACTTCTCCAATGACCAAAAATCAAGGACCTTTTACATGCTTCATAGCATGAAAGAGACATGTACCGAGGCCATGAGGGAAAATGCGACAGGCTATACCTGTATGGTTTGGAGTCGATTTTAACAGAATGTGATAATGGAAGATGTGGAGAACACCAAAATTTGATCTGATTGCATAAATGTATCCTTGTATTGAAATGCTGGATGAAAGAAAGAAACAATGCCATTTCGGGAGAGGATGCCTTTTAATTTCCATAACTTTTTAAAAATTTTCCAAAACCTGGAGTCAATTTCCATGACTTTTCTAGGGTTTCCATGACTGGATAAACCCTGTAAGCATTAGTAGCTGTCAATTGGTGGATTTTATAGTGGGAAACAATACTTCAATACTGATCTATATAAAACTATCAAATTGTAGTTTAATATTGATACTGAAATTAAACTTTAAAAACCAATCCTTACCCCTTGCCATGCCAAGTGGTGGGCCTCTTTTCTACGCCTGACTGAGGTCGTTCCCGATGATCCTCATTCTCTATAATCAACTCACACATTCCAGTGTCATCACTCGTGATGAACGAGTTGCGGATGTGAGAAATAAGGAAGGCTTTATTGTCCATCATCGCCATGGTGACAAGTTTGGTAGGATAGCAAAGTTCACAGTCCTATTATCTTATGGAATGTCTGATAATTCCCATAAATCTGTAAAATTATAGGACAATATGTTTACATAAGCATAAAATTATGAAATCAATGTTAAAAGCAGTTGGGTAAAAGGAACAAAACAACACTGCAATATTAGAAAACCTGTCAAAATGAGAGATATTTTCTATCACACAGGACAACATAAAATTTGGTTATTCTGAATTTTTTGCCATTGGCAATAAAGGAAAAGTAAAGATATATAATTTAATAAAATAAATCACTGTATAAACTCACATGTTGAATATACATATCTCCAAACTTGTAAAACATATATGTATTTATCTTTAATCTGATAAAAGACAACTTTTCAACATCATCAATCTGTCAATAACATTATCTCTCACAATAATCCTCTATCAAAGGTCAAAGCGTTATTTATCTAAGCTAATATCAATATATATAGCTTTATTAATCAAAGTTAATATTAACATTTATAACTTCAAGAAAATGAAAATAAATGAAATAAAATATGTTTGACCTTTTTATAAATTTTTCATCATAATATGAAACAAAAATGGCAATTTGAGGTATTGATGAAAATGAAAATAAATGAAACAAAATATGCTTGGCGTGGAAGAATTTTACATATGAGATCATCTTGTCTTTTGCTTTGGAATTAACAGAGGCCAAACTGGGTGAAAAATGGGACCAGTTATCCATGTTGTGAGCGTTGACTGTAATCCAGGAATTTGCATTTCAGTGTAAACCAAACTTCAGTACAAGGATATTAAGCAGTATTGTGGAAAAGTGAACAAAACAAATTTACAGAAGAAAGTAAATGCTAAATATATGTGGATATAAGGAAAACTGTATTAAGACTAGACCTACGCATCCAATGCAAATTTGTATCCACTGGAAAGACAACTCACCAAAGCCAGTGAACCATTGTTTGACCTTGAAGGAGGGGTTTACCATCCCAATCCTCTAGGACCATTACTAAGTGAGTTACAAGTACTTTTAAGTTTGGCTATCCTCATTTGACCTTGAATGAAAGGTCAAATCTGAACACACCAAAAGATTCCCAGCCCATGATTTCCTATAGGTTGGTCTACCATCCGAAACCTTTAGGACAATAATAAGCGAGTTATAAGCACTTTTATAGGTTGGCCCAAGGTAAGTTGGCTATCCTTGTTTGACCTTGAAGGAGGGGCCCAAGGTCAAATCCGATCACACCAAAAGATTCCCAGCCCATGATTTCCTATAGGTTGGTTTACCATCACAAACCTCTAGGACCAATAATAAGCGAGCTATAAGCACTTTTAAGTTTGGCTATCCTCGTTTGACCTTGAAGGAGGGGCCCCAGGTCAAATCCGACCACACCACAAGATTCCCAGCCTATGATTTCCTATAGGTTGGTTTACCATCCCAAAACTCTAGGACCAATAATAAGAGAGTTATAAGTACTTTTAAGTTTGGCTATCCTCGTTTGACCTTGAAAGAGGGGCCCAAGGTAGGGTAGGTTGGTTTCACATTGCAAACCTCTAGGACCAATAATAAGGGAGATATAGGCACTTTTAAAGTCTGCTATGTGGGTTACTTCGGCACTCCGTGGATAACCTTGAATTAAGAGCTTCAAGGTCAAATGTGTGCAAGGTTGTAGAGGACATGTATATCTGTTATACATATCACCTATCAAGAGATTCAACCTTCTACCTATGAGAAACAGCCAGTAGAAAAATGTCGATTATTTTCAAAGAAATGCCCGTGGCGGCCATCCTGTTTTTCAGAATGAGGCTATTTTCCTTCCCAGAGAAGCTTACCCCCCAATGAAGATAATCAAGATATCCTGCAAATTTGGTGAACCTAGCTGCTGTCGTTTTCCTCTTAGAGCGTTAACGCCGAAAATCTCTCTATGCGCGGCGGCGGCGGAGTAGCGAATGCTAAACCAAAGTATCCACCGGATGCTTCCGGTGGATACAATTAGGTTCATTTAAAACTCATTTTAGTAACTTGTTCCAGAGTATAAGATGGTAAACTGGAAAACTATGTACTGACTGAAAGATACTGATCTGGCTACATTTCAGTTGTATGCAAATTTAATCAACTATTTCTCATACAATTATATTCAACTGCCCCCAAAACTAATAGTATTTTGTTGCTTTTATTCTTTTATATTCCATTGAGATATTATCCCCCCCCCCCACGACCTTAAGAATAAATAAATAAAAAAATAAAACTCTTTAAAATGCACATCACGGTTATATCTAGAATTTCAAATTCTACTGGTAGAAAGTCCAATTAGAGTTTCTACCAGTGGTAAGTGCAATTGGACTTTCTACAAAGATAAACTAGGTAGATAAAAAGTCTAATCTATGAGATTTGGGTATTGCCCTGGGGTCCAAAATCTAATAAACTTGGTAGATATTCCAATCTCTGAGATTTAGGTATTGCTCTGTGCACCAGAATGCAATCTTTTAGAAACTCAATATAAGATTGAAAGAAAGTCCAACTGAAACAAAAAAGGGTGCCTTCTATACATATAAATCTATCATTTAAGCAAGTTACAGCTTGCATAAATGCATATTAAAGAAAACATTTATTGTAAGACAGACTTAACATAATTAAAGATAACAGAAACTGAAATTTTCAGTCTATTTCCGGAATTTTACAATCAACATCAAATCCAAAATTTCTCAAGGGAGATCTGTCATATTGACTTCAACCAATAGTAATAAGTTTATTAGATTTCGGACCCCAGAGCAATACCCAAATCCCCTACATTGGAGTTTCTACCAGTAGAAAGTCCAATTGGAGGTTCTACCAGGTTTACCTTGGCAGAAAGTCCAAATGGACTTTCTACTGGTAGAAACTTCAAATGGACTTTCTGTCGGTAGAATTTCAAATTCAACCAGATTGGACTTTCTACCACAACATATCATATGCATAATGATAGCTTGTGTCAAGGTATTTTAAATTAAACCTAGCCACTTTTATGTTGAATTTCTATTTTGTGGAACCAGTTCTCAAATATGCAATCAACACTAGGGACAAATGATATATGTACATAATAAATAACATGAAATATACTGCACTGACATTGGTAATTAATGACAATATGTGCTTTAAAGTGAAAGAAATTGGGGTTTTACATCCTATTCAACAGCCAGAGTCATACTGGGACAGGCCCGCAGCCATGTCACTTGTGGGAGTCGAACCCACACAGAGGTGATAGCATAAAAATAGCATAAAACAACCATACTCATCAGCTGCTTAATTTTATCAAACAGAGAAGTAAATCAGTAGTTAAGCAGTTTTGTTTTGGTGCTATAGCCAAAAAAACCACAGTGGCTATTCTGCCGACGAACGTCGTTAAAATAGAGCATGGCTTATTTTACCGACGGTCAGCAAAATAAGGTTCAGGTTATTTTACTAACTACATATATTATTTAAAATAGGGTTGATCAATTTTTCATTACTCAAAATTATGTTTTGCATTATCCTTTTTTTACAGTAAATATAATGTATTTTAGTAATAAGTTTTATTTTCTTGTTATAGACTAATGGTTCCTTGATCAGAGTAAATCAAATGACAGGCTAGTCATATTTTCTTTGATTTTGTGAAAATGTTAAAGGAGAAATGGCAAAGTATCAACAATAACACTATATCATACACAAAATAAAAACTGAAATATTCAGTCAAACCCTAAATACACTGCAGATAGCAGCTCACCTGGTAAATCAAAGAACTTATCATCATTTTCATATCTACCTTTTCATTGTCTTCACAAGCTGTACAGGTCTGTTCTGGAATGTTCTATATACTGTTCACTCAATGCATGAGTTACAGTCACATATAGGTCTTACTGTGCCTGTAAACATCAAATCCATTATTAATACAGTCAGTAAATAGCCTGAACCTAATTTTGTTGACCGTCAATAAAATAATTAAGCCATACTCTATTTTACCGACGACCGTCGGCAGAATAGCCACTGTGAAAAAAAAAATCATGGGACGTTGGCAGTCATGCGTAGAAATCACAATCTGACTTTTAATACATGAGAAATTAAAAAACAAAACATTACTGTCGATAATAGGACGTCGGGAGCTGCATACAGGGGAGCATGAACTTTATGTCCCTTAATTTATATCTAGTGGCTTATATTTCTACCAGTAAACACTTAATTGCCTACCAGTGAAAACCTGCCTTATAGTACTATTTCTTATTAACGGTCAAGGACAATTGCTTCTATTTTCTACAAAATGGGCGTTCACTGGTGTTTTCGGTTTGCGGAAAAAGTGGCTGATAATAGAGACAAATTGTTAAAATATAAAGATTTGAAATTAATATTTTTTTTTTTTTTTTTATAAACAGCACTTTATTGACAATGTGAATAATACAGTGTTGACACAATACAAATTTCAGCTGATGTATTATTTATTTATTTATAGTGACATTGTATCAATATATAAAACATTTCAAAATGACTACAACAGAGATATAACCAGGAGCTTAATGGGCTTATAAGTCACTACAAATATATATTCTTGTACTGGCAATGATTCAGAAAACAAAGTATACTTTTCCTGGTATTCTAAAGTTTGTTTACGTAATCTACTAATTAATGTTATCAAATTTTAAAGTATTATAAAATTGATCATATGCATCCATTTCATTAACATTAAAATATATCTTAAATTTGAAAAAAAAATCTGTCTAACCCAATTATAAGCACTCCGTTTACAGACAAAATGGATTTCATCCTCAACAAATTTTTTTTTACATATTTGTCTAAGATTTTCCAAAGGTATATGGTGGTATCTTCCGGTTACAACTGCTAACGCCAGACTGCCAATTCTTAGTTGTGTTAGAAGTGAACATTGAAACTTGCATATATTTCCTTTAAGGAAAGGCATAGTTTTAATAGTATCTTTCATGTGTGCATATGTTCTAAGCATTGGTTTGTATGACAACTTTTTACAACACATACTTTGCATGATAATATTTAGCTTATTTTTAACATCTAATAAATGCACTTCCTCTCCATTTTCAAAAACCTCAATCAAATTCAACAAATCAAATACATACTATATATTTCACCACCAAGAATCTGAATTGAAGTTTTAGAGATTCCATTCAAAGATATAGCATGTGATCTGCATAGGATCCAATTTTATTAGTTTATTCCATAATCACAGGACAGACAAATAATACTTAAAGTCCATGTACAATGCCCATTTCATCTTGCACAGCTAGATCTGGTGCAAAAATACCTTGTTGCTCCATTTTGTATTTTGATAGCATATTAATGCTTTTTGTAGCTCCATATGCTTGAACAATAGTTTACTACTTACTGCTTAAAAAAGAAATCTGAACTGTCATTCCTTCATCTATTAATTTGTGTTATTTTACCAAAATATTACTCCAATACTTTGATTTAAGTGCTCTTTGAGCCTTCGGTATTTTAAAAATCTGATATCACTGTCCTGTTACAGACCAAATACCATACATCTTACAAAGCAGATCAGCGTGTGTTTAAAGAGAAAGACTTCATGGGTAGTGTATGAATATATATGCTACAGCAAATATGTGAAATCAGTAAATACGCCTATGTACTGATTTGGTCAGTAAATACGCGTATCCCTAAAATTTATGACCTGTGTTATTTCACAAGTTTACTGGTTTGACTTTCCATAAATATGTGAAATGAAACCTTGATGTTCACTGGTTGTAACTATATAATATGAAATGGTAAACTAAACATTATATTGGAACATTTTACTCTATATAATATTAAATGGTAAACCAAACTGAATTATATTGGATCATTTTACTCTATTATGATGACTATTAGAACATACTAAGCATACTTCATTTTTCAGTACATTACATGCAAATATGTTGAAAAAATAGCACTGGGCTTTTAAATATTTATTTTAAAAAACTTTAGATATGTGCTTCTCAAGATATTTCATTTAAGCTTATATTGTTTTCAATCCCACAGCTACTAAGGACCTATGACATCCCTGCAAATGATTAAAGATAATTAAGTTTTCACTATTTTTATGTGACTGATACATAAACAAGCATTCTGATGCATGCATTTAAAATTTGAAATTAACATATGTAACAACATATAGCCTTACGTCTTGATGATTCGCGAGTTTTAACGTTTTAGTTAAGAGCTTATTTCACGTCAAAATATTATATTTTGCAGCAATTTGGATGTGTTTTATAACACTATAAATACCAAAGCACCATTTTATGTTATAAAAAGTGAAAATAGATGCTCTTATATCCAAGAAAAACGGCCATACTCGAATCAACAAGACCCTCGAATCAAGGATACTTGACTATACCTCAGTTTTTACCTGTGGTGCAAAATATTTGACAATCTGGTGGTAAAAGAACAAAATATAAAGCTGTTAATACAATTTAAATTCAACATATTAACTTCAGCATGGGCGTTTACTGGTAAAATGCCACTAGGTGAGAGACGACCTGATCTGCTATAACCACATATTATCGCTCGTTTTCGATGGCTTTAAAATAATGACATGCTATGAGACGAATATTATCCTCACAATATCACTAACTCCAACTCTTTAGTAGTTTACAGAAGTATGTATTCAAACAATGGGTCCAGTTAGCAGAATACTTTAATTTGCAGTAACAACAAAAATCAAATCCGGAAGTCCAACTTTTCAAGGTACTGATCAATACAGTGTGACAAGTATCAGAGGGAAGAGTAACATGTTTCAAAGGGGGGATTAAAATGGTAGGTTATTTTGCTTTGAGAAGTGTATAACCTATGCAGCTGTTATAGTTGATGAACTATAAGTTATTGAATAACGTAACACGTGTAATAGGATTATAGATTTAGTTAATTAACAAATATATTGGGTTGACTGAGAACTGACACATATCGGCTGTATATAATCATTTTAAACCCGGAAAAGTGCCGCTGCTTTGAAAGACAGTTGAAAGTTATAATATGACGGAATTTTATTTTATAAGAAAAGCAAACCATCAGGAGAACAATTTTTAAACTTTAACTGTAATTAGACACTGTTCTTTTTATTATATTTTTGAAAAATTGAGAAGATCTAATGCTTTAATTTTAGGCCACAGGATCTGATATAGCTGTTGGATATTCCTTGATATCGTTTGGTGTTGCTGTGTTTACATATTACACTGTATGGGTTGTAATTTTGGTATGTATTGCATTTTTATGAAACATTTATGTGCTAACATATTGTATATTTCAATTAATGAAAGAAGAAATGTAATGTTTATTAATAACAATGTAATTTTGTTAATTTAGTCCATTTAAAAAGGATACCTTTTACAGCATATCAAGGAATATTATAGTTAACTTATTAAAATCTTTATAAACAAAGCCATGACTGTGGAGCCTCCTCAAGACAGTATCTATGTTCGAAAAACAAATCTAAAGACTCTTGATTCTAGTATGCATGGCTGTATCTCAGAGATGTAAAACACAAACTTCACAAAATCTGCACTATAAGGGGCATGGTGATGCAGTGGTAAGTTGCATGGTGTCATACTTGCATCCCACTTCTGAGGTTGGCGGTTCAAACCACGGACCTTGTGTGTGCTGGTTTCCTCTGCCCACAACACTACCAGTTATGATATGGCCTGTGCAGTGTTTAGAAGATGTATAACCCCACACAAATAAACAAATACTAGTAAAAGTAAAAAATATGCTTTGATGTTTATACTTGAAAAAACAAAAAGAAATCGTTGCAAAATGGAATATTTGGAAATGAAACTAGCCTGTAACAAAAAGTTAGTCTTGCAAGACACGAGAATTTACAAGATGCAACGCTATTTGTGTATTTAATGCACCCATGGAACATGCTTAAATATATTTATTAAGGAATATGATCTACTTTTCCATCTACTTTTGACATTATATGTAAGAATGTTGACATCATAGAAATACATGTTCTGTCAGACAGCATATTACTACATTTCAGCAGTTGTTGCTAATCAGTGAATTTATCTTTGTTTTTAATCCCTTTTGCTAACTTTAACAGAATACAAAGTTTGTGTATGAAATTTATGCAAATGATCATCAATTAATGAAATAAATTATGGACATAAGACTAACCAAATATGTATATTTCATCATACAAATATTAATGACAACAGCCATAAAACCAGGATTTGATGTATGGTGGGACCAATTTTAACTATCTGTAGAAACTATAATTGTAGGCCCGAAAAGAAGGGATACTATGGATCATGGACAGTCATCGTCTGTGTCCATATATGTGTCAGTGTAGATTTCTTGTGTTCAACCTACAAGACCCATTTCTTTTGGGATTTCTTTTAAACTTCACAAGTGGCTTGCTATGGCAGAGATCTGGCCACCCAATTCTTTTGGTACCCCAGGAGTCAAAATTATGCTCTTGGGAGTCGAAAATGTCAAAAACTTTGACTATTGATTGCGTTCAAGCTATAGGCACAGTTTCTCTCAGATTTATTTTATATTTTGTGCATGAATTGGTGGGTATGATGTTTCACCACCCTATCTTTTTTGTAGGCCTGAGGTCAAAATCAAGTGATTAATTGCTATTTTAAGCCCAGGCGTCAAAATTATGCTCTGGGGAGTCAAAAACATCAAAAATTTGAACTGAAACATGAAAACTATTGTATTTAGAGAATTTTGTTTAAGCATGTTATTCAGCTACTTTTGTGTCAGCTGTAACACAGTAAAATTACAGATTTGTAGCTCATTGCATAGCTGAGTAATAGCTACTTTGAGGCTCTCACTGTTGAGTAAATCACTTGGAACTTGAAAACTATCACAAAAGTGCTTGCAACTCGCTTATCATTGGTCCTAGAGGTTCACAATGTGAAACCAATTTGTACGAAATCTTGGGTTAAGAATCTTCTAATGCGGTCAGGTTTGACCTTGGGCCCCTCATTCAAGGTCAAACAAGAATAGCCAAATCTAAAAATGCTTATAACTTGCTTATTATTGGTCCTAGAGGTTTGGGAAGTGAAAGCAATCTATAGGAAATCATGGTCTGGGAATCTTCTGTTGTGGTCAGATTTACCTTTGGGCCCCTCCTCAAGGTCAAACGAGGATGGCCCAACTTAAAATTGCTTATAACTCGCTTATTATTGGTCCTAGAGGTTTGAAATGTGAAACCAACCTATTTGAAAGTATAGGCTAGGAATCTTCTGATGTGGTCAGATTTGACTTTCGCCCATTTTTCGAGGTCAAACAAGGATAGCCAAACTTAAAAGTGCTTGTAACCTGCTTATTATTGGTCCTAGAGGTTTGGGATGTGAAACTAACGTATGGGAAATCATGGTCTAGGAATCTTCTGATGTTATCAGACTTGACCTTTGGCTCCTCTTTCAAGGTCAAACGAGGATAGCCAAATTTAAAAGTGCTTATAATTCTCATATTATTGGTCTGAGAGGTTTGGGAAGTGAAACCAAACTATAGGAAATCATGGTCTAGGAATCTTCTGATGTGGTCAGATTTCACCTTGGGTCCCTCCTTCAAAGTCAAAGGAGGAAAACCAAAGTTAAAAATACTTAAAGCTTGCTTGTTATTGGTCCTACAGGTTTGCAATGTGAAACCAACCTATAGGAAATCATGGGCTAGGAATCTTCTGATGTGTTCAGATTTGACTTTGGGCCCTCCTTTAAGGTCAAAGGAGGATAGCCAAACTCAAAAGTGCTTATATCTTGCTTATTATTAGTCCTAGAGGTTTGAAATATGAAACCAACCTATAGGACACCATAGGCTCTGAATCTTCTAATGTGCTCAGATTTGACCGGGGCCCCTCCTTCAAGATCAAACGAGATTAGCCAAACTTAAAAGTGCTTGTAACTTGCTTATTATTGGTCCTAGAGGTGTGGTATGTGAAACCAACCAATGGGAAATTGTGGTCTAGGAATCTTCTGATATTGTCAGATTTGACCTTGGGCTCCTGCTTCAAGGTCAAACGAGGACAGCCAAATTTAAAAGTGCTTATAACTCTCTTATTATTGGCCCTAGAGGATTGGAAATCATGGGCAAGGAATCTTCAGCCTTGATCTCTTTTATTATTGCTTCTACAGGTTTGTTATGTTTGGGGATACACCGCCGGCTTGCAATAAAGCGAGCGGCATAATTCTAGTTTTCACAGTATGGTTCTGTATAGTACAATTTTTATGGGATATTTACCCAAGTTACATTTACTTTACATGTAAGGTACATTGTAGATGTTGCAGTGACTGTTGTAAGATATGTAAAAACTCAACTTTAGCTTCGGTCTTATCTCTAAGGATCCTCAGTGGCCTAGTGGCTAGCAAGTTTTGGTATCTGATCACTGGCTGTTGCCTCTGTATGGGTTTGATCCCCACAAGTGGCAATACTGAGAGCTGGTCCCAGTGACAGCAATGCTGTTGAATGTGATGTAAATCCCTAACTGTGACTTAAATTTGTCAATCCTTGTCCATAAATGGAGTTAATTTGCTGTATGTAAGAACAGTAACGGTAAAATAATATTTGCACCACTCATTTATTAAAAAGTCCTATATTTATTTTCAGTGTTTTTTTGGCAATCTTAGGGTTGAGCAGGTTGTTTTTTGTTATTTTGCATTGATTGAATACAGCTTTTCAGTTTTTATTCCAAATGCAAATCATTTCTTGTGACATACTTCTTTGACAGCCTTTTGTTGATGAGGGACAGCCAATCCATCAATTCTTTCTCCCACGACTATATGCTGTGTTAATCCCCATAGTGGCAGGTGTTCTGGCTCTGATTGGAATAGGTGAGATACTTCTGCTTTGTAGAATAGATAATGTATGCACCAGAATGTGGTCAAATTTTTTGGAATACCAAAGTGTTTATATATACTCACTGCATTCATATACTTTTAGTGTCTGTGAACCAAGAGGATTTACATTGTTTGCTTATTAGAGGTGGGAAACTTAACACACCCAGATAACAAACTATTAGAAAAATTTGATTTTTATATTTTTTTCACTCTAAATAAATTCATAATGTGAAATTAGTTTTGGGTTGCACATATACACAATATTTCTTACATCTGTATAGAATCAGTGACATATTAATAGATATAATAATTAATAAACAACCCAAAATTTATGTATTTCTTAACCTGCAATGTTACTTCAGACTCCTGTAATACACAAAGCAGTCTCCATTGTATTCATACAGTGTATGTTAACTACAAACTGGAATATTTGCATATTTGTAGGTGCCTTCATCATCAGAGTTACACTGAAAAAGAAATATCAAAAGAAATCAACCTGAACCTTCTCAGTTTCTGTCATATACATTCAACAATAAATTGATGTGTGTACAGAAATCAACCTGAACCTTCTCAGTTTCTGTCATATACATTCAACAATAAATTGATGTGTGTACAGAGTATATGTTATTTTTGTTGCAATGTAAAATCCTTGTGTACATGAGTGCTGATTATATATGAGGACTCTTGAATTATCCTTCTGGTGAAAAAGTTATCATGACACAAAGCGCAATCACATTTATCACCACACTTTAATTTATTTATTCATTTGGGGTTTTACCTCGCTTTCAACACTGTACAGGTCATATCATGACGGGTAGCTGGAAGGGCAGAGGAAACCAGTACATACAGTTCGTCAGGGTTCTATACTGTAAACTGTCGACCAGCAGCAAGCAACTACCAGCTTTCCCACTTGAGGCCTGCCGGGAACTGAACCCCGGCCTCAGAGGTGGGAGGCGAGAGTGTTGCCACTCTGTCACCGTGGCCCCTCACCACATTTTAAACCCCAGTCCATGAAGTTACATGATGAAAAACTGTCATAGCAGGACAGGCCCTTATATCCATCTTCCGCTCTCTTGAGTTTGCCTTTTGACTGCTTTTTTTGGTTAGGATCATAATATTGTTGATTTTACAAATTATCTTTTCAGTTGTCATGATTGGAAGCGTAACAACAGCTATCAAGGCCTCTGACCTATTTTTCAGGCATATTCACAAGTAGCCCTTTTAGTCTATTCAAATGGCAACTGATCCCACTTTTGGTTGATTCAATCTATCTTTTCGAGTGTAGGACTTGTCTTGTTCTGTCCATGACAAAATGAATGTCGCAGTGGATCTGACTAAATGGTAACAAGCATTTTCATCATTTATGGACAGGATTTGTCATAGCAAGGCTTTTGCTGCACTATGAATGTGGAGCATAAGTGAGATGAATCTTTCTAAACAATGATCTCTAAGTAGACTTGCTCCAAGTCTTTGCATTTCTCATTCCAGCAAATCTGACATACATGAAATCATTATGAACCCACTTGATGAGTCAAAAAAGCTTCTGTCTAGAGAAATACAAACTTTTGTCAGCCCCACATTCTGGTAAAAAAGTCATTCAGTCATATAAATACCTTAGACAAAAGGACTTGATGAAAATCTAATCTCTAAGGTGTTGTGGCTTAAAAACAGGAGGTAGCACAAGGCTTAAAAAATTGGGAGAGAACGCTTTGAAGCAGAAGAGCTAAATGGTCAAAACACTCCGTAGCTTATCACTTTAACTGATTAAAGTGAGGGAGGGAAGATAACGGTACACCTTGATATGTTAAACACTCCTAAATCTACATTAGTTTCATACTGAAAAGACACTTCACAAATGAAGACTGCCCACATATAACAGAAACACGGGCTATTGGAAAAAAATTAAAAATTGATGTGTTTACACTCCTTTTAACAGCTATGGTCAGATCTGGATATACTCCTCTGTGAAGCCCACATGTTGACATGGCCTTGATAAGAACCTATATTGGAGTTGAACCCACACAGAGGTCACAGCTTGTGCTTAGATGCCAAACCTGCTAACCCACTGGCAAATATCTTTAAGAACCTGGCCTGGCAGAGCTTTCGTCACGTAGTGTTCCAACACAGAGAAATAAACTGGGTTTTTACATTTTAAACAGTTTTGCTATGATAACATAGACGGGGGGCTTTATGCACATTTGGTGCAGCATCACTTGCAGTCGAAGCTTAACCTAAGTTGGTAAGTTGGAAATCTCCCATGTTATTAATTTAACTATAACAGGAGAAACAAGTATGGGAAGGCGCTCTGAAATTTCCGTCTTGTTGAAATGTTTCTTTCATATTTGCAATATCACAGGGCAAATTACACCGAGATTACTTAAAAAATTGGGTTCATGGCCGCATTTGGGATGAGTGAAACATACGTAAAAATAGTTTTTTTAGCATTAGCAGCTGTAGTCTTCACTTATCATTGATAAATAAACATTTTTTTCTTTCAATTTAAGATTTTGGGGGCAACTATGTTCCAGAATACCACCATGCACCTGTCTCCTAACCACGACGGACAGTTTTGGATTCTGGTGTGGTGCTGTATTGACTTATTTGGGGTTTTACGTGGCTTTCAAAACTGTACAGGTCATATCACGATGGACAGTTGAAAGGGAAGAGGAAACCAGTATATACAGTTGGTCAAGGTTCTGCACTGTAAACTGCTGACCGACGGCAAGCAATTACCAGTTTTCCCACTTGAGGTAGGGCCGGGAACCGAACCCCAATATCAGAGGTGGGAAGTGTTACCACTCTGCCACCGTGACCCCTGGTGTGGTACTGTAACAAGTGAAAGTGTTTGAAGCTTATGGCCAATTAAGATAAACAGTTGAGGACGAGTGCCATGCATGCACTTGGGATGTGCAAACGTGTTGACAAGGGTGCATTGTTGCATTTCACCAATTTGCTATAATTTTTTTCATTAAATATCCCAACAATCAGGCTAAAAATTTAAGGGCAAAATTGGACCACACTTCTTGATTTTAAACAGGCCTCAGAAACCCTTCCTCCATTTTACATTGGTCAGCAGGATTCCTCTTAGCCTGGCCTTCCAAGCTGTCTGAACCATAATGCAAACGTGAAATATTTTTGCCATAATGTGTGCTGTATCAGAGGCCCTTCTTGTCTGGTTCTCCTCAGCTTGCTTAGCTGCATAAATAAACGAGAACATTATGAAAAATAATTATAATGCAATCAAACAGTTGTGTCTATACTACGCATATTAACGCCTGTGGCAAGGCTATGTTCAGTTTGGCTGACTGGAAGCACACCCGGTTTGAGTCTTGGCTTCTTTAGTTATAACTGCTCGGCTTGACGACAGTTCTATCTTCTGTTGTATTTGATGCTACCACTTCTTGAACTCTCGCCAGTGAATAAGCATGAATATTTATGTTTGGTGCTGGTTAATCATGGTGCAGTGTTTCTATCTAACGCTATCCCATGTCCTCAATTATAACATATGTAACAATTAAAACATATGTACACTAGGACATCTTAGATCTGTATCGTGTTCACTGAATTATCACATGTACTGTTTAACATACTACTAAATTCTTATGACATAGAGACTGTGTACTACAAACAAGCCTGTAAGACGTAAAAAAGTAAAGGCTTGTAAATTAAAGCCTGTTTACTTGTGATTACTTCAAAACACCTGTCATATATTTATTTACTTGGGGTTTTACGTCACTTTCAAGACTACTAAGATTGTGGGCAGAGCAAACCAGTACAAAGAGTTGCTCAAGGTTCATTACTGTAAACTGCCGACCATCGGTAAGTACCAACTTTCGCACATAAGGTCCAGGGTTTGAACCGCTGACCTCAGAGGTTGGAAGCGAGTGTGTTATCACTGCGCCACCATGGCCCCCATACCAAACATAAAATAGGCTTACATATGTTGAGTGTATTGTTTCCACAATGCAAATGTGTAATTGTGTATTTATTGTTTAATATCATTGCTCTGAGATAATATTGACACACAAATGATAGTTTGAAATTTGTCCCTTGATCTGTGACCTGGAATGCCAAGAATTTGGCATTTTTCTAGCATTGGCTGAATGATATGGTTGTTACCCCTGTGTAAATGGTTTTAACTCTCTGTCTCTCTTTTTAAGAGACTTTTGTCACAGGTCAGTTATAAACGTTTCTAGAGCTTAGATTTGAAACGTCCTATTTTTACTAAAAACATGTTCCTGTCATATTGCTTTGTGTGATAAAAGTTATTTTCAGACAAATTCTTAGCCTGACAGTACAGAGCATGGTAACTCAACAAGAACACATTCACACCTTCCCAAATAACATTCCTCTGGTGGCGCAATGGCACATGATTGATAGATCTTACCGCCCTTTTTGCCACAGTTGACCTACTGGTGGCAATTGGTCACATTTTTGGCAGATTAGCCACTGATGGGCTAATGTTGGCCCAATGGTGGCTTTCCAACCAATTCCTCAAGTTGTATATCTCTAGAATTTGCCAACAGTGGGGCACAGTTGGGCCAACAGTGTATTTTTATTAAAGAAGGCAGAGGGCAATAATAGGGGATTGGGGAAACCGACTGAAGATACATTTAACAGGTTGCATCTAATTTTGAGATTTCAGTGAACCAGCAATTTTTAACTCACTATTTAACAATTTTAGACATAAAAATAATATTTTTGATATGATTTCACAACAGAAAACTTGTACATGTTTTTGAACATTGCATAATTTAGCAACATTTTAAATGGCAAAGTGGGGCCGTGGTGGCAGAGTGGTAACACTTTCGCCTCCCACCTCTGAGATTCGGGTTTGGTTCCCGGCCTTGACCTCAAGTGGGAAAGGTGGTAGTTACTTACTTACCGATGGTCGGCAGTTTACATTACAGAAAATTGACCAACTGTATGTACTGGTTTCCTCTGCCCTTCCAACTACCCGTCGTGGTATGACCTATGCAATGTGTTGAAAGCGACGTTAAAACCAAATAAATAAATAAATTATTGTGAAAACCATATTCTTGGCTCATCAGAACCTATAGTACTCGTTACAAATCAGCCACAGCTTTTAGTCTCTTGTTCTTCAATTTTTACACCTTTCATATATTTCATAAATTGCTGCCATACAGCCGGGAGTGTGGGGACGTTTACTTGCATTTTCCCATCCTTATCTTATGACCCAGGGGTCTATTTCACAAAAGGACTTAGACTTAAAGTTAAGACTTTTGTCTTAAAATGAGGCTAAGTCTATGGTCTTGGACTTGGAGGGTTTCACAAAGCTGCTAAGTATAGGCTTTGGCTAAGTCTACCCAAGAGTGGGCTTAACTTTTGTAAACAAAGACTTAAATATACATGGCCACCATATATTTTTCTCACTTCAAAATTTAAAATGCTTGAAAATACAAAATAAATATATAGAACACCTCCCTTGAAAAAACTAAACTATTTTGACTTGATATAAAGGATCACATGACATTGAAAACCACTGTGGTTATATGATAGGCTTGGACTTAGCTAAGTCACCCTTTGTAAAATCCATTTAAGTCTAGGCCGGACTTAGCAAAGACAAAAGGCTCAGATTTAAGTCCCTGACTTAGCCTAAGTCCAGACTAAGTCTGAGACCCTTTGTGAAAGAGGCCCCTGCATGGTTATTAAAATTTGGGGGGTTATTTCTCTTTTATCGAGAAATGGTTTACTTCTTTGTACTCAGTCTGGGTTCACATGATCTAAACTTTGGGGCTTAGGCTGAGCTAATTGTGTTCACGTTATTCATATATATAAAGCAATGGTAAAGTACAAATTCATATTCACAGCGTGCTATTACATGTTTGATATAGATACATGTTGTACATAACGCGCCCATAAAGGCCAGGAAGCATCTCTGATAAAGGATAAAAATACGCATTTATTTGCTTATGTAAATTTCTTGAAGCCTTATTATAACTTCAGTATGGCTATCTTGTTTGTTCTAGCATCACACTTATACACCGGAAAAATGTATAACTTATTGAACATGCATTTGTTTACCCAATGCTGTCATTTTATGGAGTTCTGTTGATTAGCTTTATGTAATTTATAAATAACATTAAATATACTATATATTTTAAAGAAATATATATCAATAAAATCAACTGAATATATATGTTTTCCAAAGTTGTAAACCTTTAAACAAGAGTATCTGTGTCTAGCCAATATGCTAAGGTCAACCCTTGCACAGACGTCATGATATTGTATGTGTATTTGAATACACACACGGCCACATTCCTGTATTGATCCTTACCAAATATGGAAGAAAATGCTAGTTTTACCTGTGTATTTTCTCTCTGACCGAAAATGTGCATTATCTTGCGTATGTATTACCTATAAAAGGAAGTATGTGATGATTATAGGTATTAATGTGTTCACGCATGATTGATTAGAACTGTTAAGTGATTTGGGATGATTTAATTAGTGATTTTGAATGTTATTGTGTCATAACAAAGTGATTAGTGACTACAATTATTTGTTGATGAATGGGACTCTTCTGTACAGTAAGGATAATAATATGACGCCTTCAATACTTTTGTGAAAACTGTCAGAAATGACTTAAAAGTTTGTGACTAAATTTCCATAAATCCTGTAAAAAAAGGTAAGACGATCTAGGTTGTAAAATCATTATGATTTCAGTACTGTACATCCATCAAACAACTGAAACTATACTGTATAACTTGAATAAATACTGTGTCTTTATGTCACTTGACTAAGCCTCAATATACTGAAATATCGCCCAGTACGTTTTTATTTAACACAGTGCTCAAACAACTTGTCCAAGTATATTTTTCATAAAATCTCTAAAGACGTATGTGGTTCAAGTTAGCAACAGGTGCACACGTTTTTGAAAATGAAAATTAGCTAAAGGTACAATTTGCTAAGACGTCTAATAATTAGCGTGAGGGCTCGTGTATATTAATTGTTTCTAATGAGTACAAAGTGAATTGAAGTAAATTCATTTTCATAATGCACCCGCATATTACATTCTGTCTTCATATCCCTCATAAATATTAACTTGCATACATGTACTTACAGATATACTTAATCTTATTCTAACAATCTTGTTTTGAAATATAATCCTCACAGATTGCCAAATTAAATAGATGTTAATGTATTTGTGTACATAAGTAATTTAAGTCCAAGATTAACATGTTAAACTGCTCTTTTGTTATTTTATCAGCATGTTTTTGTAATTTACTTTTTTCTATTTATTGAAATCATTTGTAAATTAATAAGTAACCAATTACCAATGATACAACTTAAGACCAATGAAGTACTGTTTGGCCAAAGTATATCAATTTGAACAACTGTAATGACATAAAAGCTCACGGTTAATATTACACGTCAGGCCTTTACAATTAGAAATAAACTTATTTCAATATTTATTATTTATGAATGATTTTGAAGTGCATCATTGTTTTGGCAGTCCAACAAAAATACCATCAATGCAAAGGCTGGCATGCTTGACTAAAGGATAACATTGAGGTTTTACATGCATGTGGTCATATCAGGCCCAGGACTCAGTGAAGCCTGTATACTGGCATCAGCTGGAACCCAAGACCACAAAGAGCCAAGAGATATACAGTACACATATGTCAACCACATACCATGAATTCCTCCTTGGTTGTATTGTGTACAAGCAATATATCTCTTTTAGCCATGTTTGCCAAACTTCAGTGGTTATCTGTTAAAACAGTGTAGCCATTTTACTCCACCGCCTATAAAATCTGTGTATTTACTGTTTTCATCCATATCTAATGGTGTCCCCGGATGCTCCGCCCACCTCGTGGGCACAGACATCACTGCTGCTTTTTTAAATTGCTATCCCATTCTGTTTAAAGCCACCAATATAAGCAAACCTCCACATCTTTATTGGAGCTGCCTTTCATGGGGAAATTCCCTACTTCCAATCTCTCAAATCCAATTGATTGGTCAAATAGATGAATCAAATTGAATATGAAGGACTCATCATTATCCCTCAAAATAATGGTTATATGTTTGTTATATTCACAGGAAGGAACATATTAATTTGAAAAAGAAAACCTCAAACTTTGAGCCATCTAAAGAACCCACCAGTTCAAGTATGGGATTGAAGACATTCTTTGAGAAGTGTTTTGGAGTGGAGTTTGGTCCCCACAGCTTCAAGTCAGGTATTCCAAAGGTAAAAATAAACAACTCATTTCAACTAGTTCACATATCGTGGTTGCCAGCGAAATGCAGCAGTTGCCTTAAATGGGCAATGGACAGGAAGTGAACAATATATTCAGTGCATGTACCATATCAATTCAGGTTGATGATACATGAATTATGCTCCTGTAACCGAACATGTAACTGAACTTGTTTGTGTATGGGAGACCTTCAGGCTCCGGCGGCTCCGGCAGCTCCGCTGGCTCCGCATTTTGTTTTCCTTATAACTCTCTAACCGTTAGGCGGATTCTTTTCAAATTTGGCAGGTTTAGGCACTAGCCTTGGGGAATTTTTTTGAATATGCTGCAGTGACATTTCAACCAATTAGAGAGGTCACATGACCAAAAATGTCTTTTTTCGATGGGGAAGCTTGTCCGGATGATAACTTGAAAGGAATTTTATCAATTCACCTGAAACTTGGCAAATACATTCATTCTATTAAAATCTGGAAATCACTAGATTTTGGCATTGATTGGCCGAGTAATTAATGATTAATTAATCATTACGAATTTTCCAAATAAGGAAAACACAAAAATGCTTATATCTCGAAAACCGTGCTAGATAGAGCGATTTCGACGAAATTTTTGACCCGCAGGGTATCTCTGCGGAGTAGTTATCCCAATTTTCAAAAAATTTTTGTCTCGCCAAAAATGGCGGCCATTTTGAATTTTCGAATTTTTTGCAAAAATTGCAAAACATAAAAATGCCTATATCTCGAAAACCGTACTAGATAGAGTGATTTCGACGAAATTTTTGACCCGCAGGTTATCTCTGCAGAGTAGCCATGCCTATTTTCAAAAAAATTTTATCTCGCCAAAAATGGCGGCCATTTTGAATTTTCGAATTTTTCGCAAAAAATGCAAAACATAAAAATGCTTATATCTCGAAAACCGTGCTAGATAGAGCGATTTCGATGAAATTTTTGACCTACAGGGTATCTCTGCAAAATAGCCATGCCAATTTTCAAAAAAATTTGTCTCGCAAAAATGGCGGCCATTTTGAATTTTCGAATTTTTCGCAAAAATTGCAAAACATAAAAATGCTTATATCTCGAAAACCATGCTAGATAGAGCAATTTTGACGAAATTTTGACCCACAGGCTATCTCTGCAGAATAGCCATGCCAATTTTCAAAAAAATTTTGTCTCGCCAAAAATGGCGTCCATTTTGAATTTTCGAATTTTTGCGCAAAAATTGCAAAACACAAAAATGCTAATATCTCGAAAACCGTGCTAGATAGAACGATTTCGACGAAATTTTTGATCTTCAGGGTATCTCTGCAGAGCAGCTATCCCAAAGAGCTTTCACTCGGTGAAGTTTCAGACCCGTAGCTAATCATTCACCTACTCAAAATGAGTAAATGCTAATTATCTCTAAAACTATTGCGGATACCCAATTTTTATCAAATAACTCATTCATCTACTTTTGGGAGAGCTTTCGCATGGTGAAGTTTCAGACCCGTAGATAATTACTCACCTACTCAAAATGAGTAAATGCGAATTATATCTTAAAAGTATTGCAGATAGCCAATTTTTCTCAAATAACTCATTCATCTACTTTTGGAAGAGCTTTCGCATGGTGAAGTTTCAGACCCATAGCTAATTACCCACCTACTCAAATTGAGTAAATGCGAATTACCTCTAAAAGTATTACAGATAGCCAGTTTTTCTCAAATAACTCATTCACCTACTTTTGGGAGAGCTTTCACTTGGTGAAGTTTCAGACCCATAGCTAATTACTCACCTACTCAAAATGAGTAAATGCGAATTATCTGTAAAAGTATTGCAGATAGCCAATTTTTCTCAAATAACTCATTCACCTACTTTTGGGAGAGCTTTCACTCTGTGAAGTTTCAGACCCATAGCTAATTATTCACCTACTCAAAATGAGTAAATGCTAATTATCTGTAAAAGTATTGCAGATACCCAATTTTTATCAAATACTGATTCATCTACTTGTGGGAGAGCTTTCACATGGTGAAGTTTCAGACCCATAGCTAATTACTCACCTACTCAATGAGTAAATGCAAATTATCTCTAAAAGTATTGCAGATAGCCAATTTTTCTCAAATAACTCATTCACCTACTTTTGGGAGAGCTTTCACTTGGTGAAGTTTCAGACCCGTAGGTAATTACTCACGTACTCAAAATGAGTAAATGCTAATTATCTCAAAAACTATTGTGGATACCCAATTTTTATCAAATAACTCATTCATCTACTTTTGGGAGAGCTTTCACATGGTGAAGTTTCAGACCTGTAGATAATTACTCATCTACTCAAAATGAGTAAATGCGAATTATCTCTTTAAAAGTATTGCGGATAGCCAATTTTTCTCAAATAACTCATTCACCTACTTTTGGGAGAGCTTTCACTCTGTGAAGTTTCAGACCCATAGCTAATTACTCACCTACTCAAAATGAGTAAATGCGAATTATCTCTAAAAGTATTGCAGATAGCCAATTTTTCTCAATTAAATCATTCACCTACTTTTGGGAGAGCTTTCACTTGGTGAAGTTTCAGACCCATAGCTAGTTACTCACCTACTCAAAATGAGTAAATGCGAATTATCTCTAAAAGTATTGCAGATAGCCAATTTTTCTCAAATAACTCATTCACCTACTTTTGGGAGAGCTTTCACTCCGTGAAGTTTCAGACCCGTAGCTAATTATTCACCTACTCAAAATGAGTAAATGCTAATTATCTGTAAAAGTATTGCGGATACCCAATTTTTATCAAATGCTCATTCATCTACTTGTGGGAGAGCTTTCACATGGTGAAGTTTCAGACCCGTAGCTAATTACTCACCTACTCAAAATGAGTAAATGCGAATTATCTCTAAAAGTATTGCAGATAGCCAATTTTTCTAAAATAACTCATTCACCTACTTTTGGGAGAGCTTTCACTTGGTGAAGTTTCAGACCCATAGCTAATTATTCACCTACTCAAAATGAGTAAATGCGAATTATCTGTAAAAGTATTGCGGATACCCAATTTTTATCAAATAACTCATTCATCTACTTTTGGGAGAACTTTCACTTGGTGAAGTTCCAGACCCGTAGGTAATTACTCACCTACTCAAAAGGAGTAAATGTGAATTATCTCTTAATAGTATTGCAGATAGCCAATTTTTCTCAAATAACTCATTTACCTACTTTTGGAAGAGCTTTCACACACAAAAATGAAAAATTGTGAATATCTCGGAAAAGATATTTCTTCTCCCTTAATGCTCGGCGGGAGATACACACCGCGGCAGTGGTCTTGTCAAAAATTTTTGTCTCCCCAAAAATGGTGGCCATTTTGAATTTTCAAAGTTTTTGCAAAACACAAAAATGCTTATATCTCGAAAACCGTGCTAGATGGAGCGAACTCAACAAAATTTTTGACGTGCTGGGTATCTCTGCAGAGTAGCCATGCCAATTTCAAAATATTTTTGTCTCGCCAAATGTAGCGGACATTTTGAATTTTCGAATTTTTTGCAAAACACTAAAATGCTTATATCTTGAAAACCGTGCTAGATAGAGCAGACTGCGCTGACTTTGGTTGCCACAACAGTATAAGGCTAGAAACGAAGCATTTTCTTAATACTTTAGCACTCACCTTTATATCCCTTTCGGGACGCTTTGTTTTTGCTATGCAAAAACATTATCTTTTTTTTTTGCGAGCGATCCTCTAGTTTAAGCTTCTTTTAGTTTAAGGTCCCTCTACTAAAGGAAAGTAAAAAAATCTTCTTTGGAAGAGCGATCTTAAAATTACATTTTTCAATTATCTTACTTTATGGTTTTCTTATATAAGGAAACCTTAAATTTAGGACACTCAGTTTAAAAGGAGAGGTAAGGTGACCTTAGAAACTCCATTATGGTCCCAAGCTACATTTTGTAATCCAAAAATAAATCAATAAATGAAGATGACAATATCATACAAGTTCATTGGTCTCACAGTGAGGGATGTTTTGTTTTTATTGTCCTCCACTTTGCTACAGTAATAAGTGAAATAAGTCTGCATTTACCGAAATAAATGCTGGTATACAGTTAAAGGTAAATTGAATAAAAAACTGTCATTTTTATAAAGAGATTGCATTGCCATATCTTTACGGATTTGAATGTATCAAAAAAACAGTCAGAAACTCTATAAAAAGACCTTTATGACGGTGTCTGTAACATATGATAACCCATAATAATTATATAATCGAAGAAATATTTACAAAAAATCTATGTATTTACACATTTTTAACACTAATTATCCATGGTAAAGAGTGCTGTGGAAAGCAAAACAAATCAAGGGCACTTAGAGAGCACAGACATCCTCCAAGGGATGTATATTTTACAGCTAGCACCTTATTGCTCTTTTGTAAAGGAAAACAGCTCAACAATAAGTAAATGGAACAAACCAGAGCTTTTAGCTTGTATCCAGGCAGTGATCCAGATCACTCTCAAAATTTGATGAGACCTAAGTTGAAACAAGGCCCATTGTTTTCATGAAGATCCAACCTATAGCATTTGTGTAATTGTGCCAACAAACAAAAAGACAAACAGACAAACAAATGGTCATGAATTTGGTGAAGGAGATTATCTTGTGTTTATTTACTGGTGGGGGCCACGGTGATGCAGTGGTAACACACTTGCGTAGCAGCTCTGATGTCTGCAGTTCAAACCCTGGACCTTATGTAGGAAACTTGGTAGTTCCTTACAGATTGTTGGCAGCTTACAGTACAGAACCTTGTTTAACTGTATGTACTAGTTTCCTCTGCCCATGAAACTGCCCATTGTGATATAACCGAAACAGTGTTCAAAGCGCTGTTAAACCCAAATAAATAAACTGTATGTCCTGGTTTTAGGTAAAAAATTGTGTGGATAATAAAATAAAGTATATTTTCTCCCCTGAAGGTGCTGGTACCTGGCTGTGTACTGATGTTTCTGGCCGTTTTCTTCCTGGTAGTGGGCGTACTGTTGTGTGGTGTACATGCTGCTTATGAAGTGTCCAGGGTGGATGATACCTATGAAGATTACTTCCTCATTGCAGGTAGGTGGATGCAGTACAACTTCTGTGTTCTGACCATGTAGGGTTTATGACTTTTACAAGATTGGCATTATTTTAAAGGTCTTGATCAGCTGAATCGTAATAAGCAATAACATGTTGCATAATTCTGGTACACCTAGTGATTTTTGATATTGTATATTTATAGTGAGAACAATATCTCCTTGTAATACAGGACTCAAATCACTATTGATACATCCTGATTGTACAAGTACAACCCAGGCCTATGATGACTGACATTCCCATGATTTAAACACAGACGCTCAGGGATGACTGTTTATCAACGTCCCTGAGATTCTTTAGCCTGCCACTGGGGATAGGACCCAATCCCAGAGGACTGCCATTTTAAGTGATCATCTGAAACACTCAGAAAAGAATTTGAAAAATAGACTTCTTAATTTTATTTATATCACCACTTATCACAGGATATTAATAAAAAATGCTATTAAATTTTTAAAAAAAAACTATGCAGTAATTGCAGTTTTGAATTGAATTCTTCAGTATCATGAATAGAATATCCCTGAATATATCAGAATTTAAGGCCGTCTCAAATATCAGTACGCATATTTATTGGTTCTAATGACCCTTGAATTTCTTTTGTTTTCCCTTTTGTTTGATCTGATAAAAACATCAGACCCCTGTTAATTTGTCTTTGTGTAAAATGAGCATCTCAGTTGCATTTTCTGGTGTTGACCAGCTTTGTCTCTGAATTCTAATCTTTCCTTCTCACTTTATGGCTGTAGCACCTTCAAATCTCTCATATAGGATGAAGATTAAGATCAAAGTACTCATGACAGTGTACTACACATAAAACCTTATTGTCATTGAAAATCTTCGTATGATTTTGTAACTCACCCTGGTTGGTACCAAAATCATTATTAATCCATCTGCTATTATTAAGTAAATGCCATATGCAGATACTGTTATGGTCATCTGAGGTCCATCATTCAAATATGATTCTATATCGGTTCACCTGCATCACCTCCACTGGTTACCTGTTAGGTCTCGGATCCAGTTTTAAATAATCTACTAGTATATAAGAGTTTGAATGGACAGTCGCCATCATATTTGACATCAATGCTTAACTACCAGCAACACCAACACACCACAAGATTGTCAAGAAAATCATACACGCTACAGCAAAAAAGATCAAAACTCATCTCAATGGGTGATCATGCCTTCAGTGTTGTGGTACCAAAGTATTTTGATGAACTGCCAGATGTTATCAGGAACATTGAAACTCCATTATACATCTTCAAAAAGAAACTAAAAACTCATTATTTTAAAATAGCATAACGTTGAGAAAAAGTGCAATGATTGTTTATTCTTAAATAGAATTACCCTATATAAATATGTCATGTTATGTCATGTTATTCTATCTTGACAGGTATTATTGGTATTGTTATTGGCTTCGTCCTGGCACTGATTGGTATCGGTTGGTGTTGTCATGTGAAGAGTCACATGCAGGAGGAGATGAACTACTATCACGATACCAAACTCACCCGCTCTGCTAGCATCCGAAGTGGCATAGATGCCAGTGAAATGGCCTCAATAAGCCGGGGGAGTTTTCGATCCAGCAATCGTGGAGAGATGCCTCCCTTTAGACATGAAGAATTGGGAGGTTACGACCCCAATGCAGACAATTGGGGCAACAGTGTGTCTGGACCGGAACCGTGGAGTCAGGATCCAAATGAGGTGCAACTGCCACGGCGACAGCAGCCTTATAGGGCAGACGATGCAGCCACACGGATAAGTAATAAGGTCAATAAAGGGGTCAAGGACTTTCAGAATTTTGTCAATAGAAGCACAGGGTCAAAGGGTCAGAGTCGTAGACCTTATTCTGACAGGCTTTCCGGTGGCATGCCAGCAGAGCTTGGACCAAATCCAGACCATCCTATGGATGAAGAAGGTAATTTTGACCTTGCAAGGACGTACAAGGCACCTAGACCACAATACCATGGCCAGAGGAATCAACCAGGTGATGATAATCATCATCATCCAGAAGAATTCGGAGAGGACGGAGGCTATGCCAACATTCCAGATACAGCAAATGCACATCTTCCAAGGCCACAACAGAGAAGTGCTTCTCAAGGTCAAGGTCATGACCCAGAGAGGCCTCATGGTCATAAGAAGAGGGCCAAAAGTGAGGCAGTCCCAGCGGAGGTTTATGATGAGCCTCAGGTAGCGAGAAAGCCCAATATGGAGGCTTATAAATACCATCAGGGAAGACCCTTGGATTCTTCGGTTGACTCAGAAAACGAAAACACAACCTTGGTGTATAACCCCAAAGACGGACAGTGGTATTATTATTACAAAGGGAGACCGGTGTCTGTTTACACAGGAAATAACCCAGAGAGGGATGCGGCTTCTGGACCAAAGTACAGATATATTAATGGCAAGCCAATGATAGTGACTAAGTCCACAGAGAATATAGAAGCGACTGGAAAATCAACCGATATTTGAGTGGATATGTGTTTTTATTACAGTTTGTTATACTTTGTGTATCCAAAATATCATCCTGGGTGCTGTTTCCCATCGTAAAATGACGGGTCAGTGTGTGGTTTAAGAATGTCTGTTGCATTCTATTTATTCAAGCAATGTTTTTCCCATATATCTGCCATAAACCAAAGGTGATTTGTAGCGGAAATGTTTTGAAGAAATCAGACCTAGAAATACATACATTAAAACTATAAGTGATGTTACAGAGAATGTGATATAGTATTAAATAGATAAGAGTTCATAAAATCAAATATTTGGATAATAGGAGGCCAGATAATAGAGATTTTATTCTGACTGTGTATATCATTATAAAATATATATGTGCAATCCTTTCCCTCATTTTTATTACTTTAAATTTGGGAAGATTTCTGGGTTTGGGTTTAGGTTATATTTCAAGTTTATAAAAATACTGTATAAAGCATGTATATTTGTTTTTATCCTCAATATTTTCCAGAAATTTATTTGATCATGGCAGTGGTTAGGAAATGCAAAAATAATTGGGTCTATTTCGTTTTTTAATATCCCTTTGTTTTTAAAGGTGTTGACTTTTTTAAACCCATGAGATATTTTGGATGCTTACTGTGTTGTGTCAGATGTTTTTTATAAGAAGTTTTAAAGTGTTACAGATTATATGTATAATGTTTATGTTTTAAGGTGCCTCTTTGCAGCTCAGTGGAATTATTTATACATTTTATAGAATCTCATATAAAGTTAGAGGATCTGATTTGATTTTTGAGATCTGATGAATTCACTCATTTTGTTTTCTAAATTCACTGACGTGGTTGAATAAATCTCATGAATTCACTATTTTAGTTTAATAGAACTAGTGAATTCATTGATTTGGTTTTATAGATCTGACGAATTCACTGATTTGGTTTAAAATATCAGGTGACTTTTGTTTAATAAATCTAGTGAATTCACTGATTTGGTTTTATAGATCTGATGAATGTTAGCGTCTGTTTTTTATACAGGTATATTTGTAGTTTGGACCTTTATGTCACATGGAAAACTCTGTTTCGGGGGAAACTACAGTCTTAAAAGTCTTGTAATCACACCTTTGCCTGTGCAAACTCCAATTAGATAATATAATTACTAATTTCCAGTATAATGTATGAAAACTTAGTAATATATTTGATGCTATAATATATTGATGTTTCAAACCTGTGAAAATTAAACATAATTTTTTACCTGGTTTTTGTGACAGTTGGGGTATCCTTTGGATAAGTGCAATACAAGCCTTTAAGTACGGCTCCTCGTTTGCCCAGGGGCTACTGTGATCAGATTTCCCCTGAATTGGAATTTTCTGCACAATATACATGTTATAAGAATCTCGTATTCTTAGTGAAAGAATATACATTCATGTTAAATATTGTAAACTAAAAGTTTAACATTTATGTCAAACAAGCACCTGTTTTGAAATAGTGATTTGTTCCAACAGATTATATTGTAATGTGTCTCAGTAGAGACTTTGGTCCAGAGGGAATTGGCATTTACACAAGATGAGATCCTGTTTGGGGGTTTCTTCTAGTGGAGACTCTAATTCATTATTGCCTTTATGATGTTGGTTGCATTAGTTTGTTCTGTCTTTTTGTCTTTATTCATGATAACTCCACAAGTAATGGACAGATCTTTTTGAATTTTTTTTATGTGAATAAGGCCTGACTAGAGGAAGAAGTGATTCAATTTCTGAAAAGATCGGGGCAATTTTGGCAGAGTGGTAACACTCTCGCCTCCCACCTCTGAGATCGGGATTTGGTTCCCGGCCCGACGTCAAGTGGGAAAGCTGGTAGTTGCTTGCCATTGGTCAGCAGTTTACAGTACAGAACCTTAACCAACTGTATGTACTGGTTTCCTCTGCCCTTCCAACTACTCAACGTGATATGACCTGTACAGTGTTGACAGCCACGTAAAAATCCCAAAATAAACAAAATTCTGAAAAGATCTGCCTCACACACTGGATGAAAAAAAAAATTGAATTTTCAAAGCTCCCGCCTTCAATGTATTTTCAGTGACTTTGGCTTTCTTGTTGACATTATCCTCAAAAATAATGATGAGATTTTCATGAGAATTTTTTCATATGCGTTTGGACCTGGCCAAAGGAAGAAGTGTTTACATTTTTGGAAAGATCCAGATAATATACTGGATATCCTCCAGTGGAGATCTGTGCTCTGTGAGTACTTTCTAGTTTAATGATCGCAATATCAGTTTCACTAGAGGAAGCTCTGATCAGAGACTCGACTAGTGGATTTGCCAATTCCCCTGGTTTTAGGCTTTGTAATGTCCGTTCCTTTCAAAGGTTTTGAGTTAAAAGGCATAATAGTGCTATTGAAGTTTGTGTGTGAGAAAATAGAAAATGCTAAGTAGATCTTAAGGCTCCCAGAGGCTTTTGTTGACAAATAGCTTACAAATTGAAACATGAAATTAGTGCAAGAAATATTTCAGTGTAATGAACTTCTCAAGAAGATGGTAAACTGAGTTGTGTTGTTCATAATAGTTTGTTAGATTCTTTAACAAGGTTATATAATGTATGAAAGTCTATATGTTCACGTAAATGCAGCTCCTGATAGCCAATGCCCAATTTTTGATTTATCAGAGCATAGTTTGTATTAACATGCATGCTAAATTACAGTCCATCAAATAAGTGAACTCTCAAGAAGAATGATATAATTATCCCTTGTTATGTCAAGGATGGATTATTTTAATGGCTGAATGTCCATTCATTTGTTTGTTTGTTAGCAGGGTTATGCAAGTATTACTGGTTGGGTCTACCTCAAAAAAGTCAGAAGATGGGTCTTGGTCTAACTTAGATCCCATTAAATTTTAAAAGTGGTCCGAGTGACAATGTGGGTACAAAAATAATCTGCTTTTTTACCCCACAGCCCTTAAGGACTGTCGGGGTATTGTTTTCACCTATGGTGTCCGGATGGGTGGGCGGGCGGGCTGCGGGAAATAGTTTGTCCGGGCTGTATCTCAGAAACCGTAAGGTGTAGGAAGTTCATACTTGGCAGGGACATTGGTTGGGGGGTGTAGGTGTGCAACGTCATGGTCTGACCTTGATTTGACCTTTGACCTTGCCATAGTGACCTTGAGTTTGAAAATCTTGTCCGGGCTATATCTCGGCAACCATAAGGTGTAGGAAGTTGATACTTGACAGGGACATTAGTTAGGGGTTGTAGGTGTGCAATGTCATGGTCTGACCTTGATTTGACCTTGCTGTAGTGACCTTGACCTATAAAATCTTGTCTGGGCTATATCTCGGAAACCATAAGGTGTAGGAAGTTGATACGTGGTAGGAACATTGGTTAGGGGGTGTAGGTGTGCAACGTCGTAGTCTGACCGTGATTTGACCTTTGACCTTGCCGTAGTGACCTTGACCTATAAAATCTTGCCCGGGCTATATCTTGGAAACCGTGAGGTGTAGGAAGCTGATACTTGGTGAGGACATTGGTTGGGGGTAGTAGGTGTGCAACATCATGGTGTGACCTTGATTTGACCTTTGACCTTGCCGTAGTGACCTTGACCTATAAAACCTTGTCCGGGATATATCTTGGAAACCATAAGGTGTAGGAAGTTGATACTTGGTAGGGACAATGGTTAGGGGGTGTAGGTGTGCTACGTCATAGTGTGACCTTGATTTGACCTTTGACCTTGCTGTAGTGACCTTGACCTATAACATCTTGTCCAGGCTATATCTCAGAGACTGTAACATGTAGGACGTTTATACTTGGTAGGAACATGGGTTGAGGGTTTTAGGTGTGTCACGTCATGGTGTGACACTGATTGACCTTTGACCTTGCTGTATTGACCTTTAAAATCTTGTTGCACCTTTGGGTCTGTCTGTTGATGCAGATTAAGCACTGTTAAAGTCATATTAGAATTCATTAAGAATCTCCTTTTGCAAGTTCCCATTGTAACAGATGGGATTTCATCAAGTGAGCCACAGGCTTTTCTCCAACACCACAAATAAGCATTCATTGAATCTATTGCCACTTCTGTATGCATGGGTAATATTCAAAACATTCAAACCATAATTCGGCCATTTTTGGTTTACTGATAAGTGTTGTCATTTTATTATTGAATTGTTTTGTTTTAATACTTCATCTTTACATACATTTCTTTTCCTTTGATATTATTTTCTCTACTTAAGCATTATTTAGACCTTAATATAACTGACACTGCTCTGAAAGTATCTTGAACTTTGTACTGTTATACTACTTCTATATCTCATGGTGTTGAAAAATATTTCCCCAGGCTCTGGGGTACGGGCATCTCTGATGCTATTTTCCTATTTACTTATTACTACATGCCTTGGCTGAGGTATGCACTCCCCTGAGTGCTCTTGGGCATGTTTTCCAATTGTTTCACCTTAGATTTTGTCCAGTGTTGGAGTTTAAATGCCATAAAAATCCAAATTCGGCTACATTGGCTCACTTTGTTTGAATAAGTGTATTCAGTCGGCATTGCCTGTTTTTACATTTCAGCCAATTTTTTTTTTGATGATGGAACACAAATTATCACCATGACATGTGTAGTAATCATGCATTGCACATCTCAGCCTGACACAAGTAAACACCTAAACAGAAAACTTTATTAAGAATAAACATCCCTCATGGCATATCCGGAAGACGGTTGTTGGGAGCCGTATACATGTGTATATTAGTGATGCTTCAGTATCAAAGATATGTACATCTGGTGTCTACAAATGTAAATCCTTAGTTTTCAAATAAATATGCATTTTTAGTACATCTGCAATTGAAAAGGCACACCAAGAGGAATTAAAGCTCACGCAATCCTAAGATGGCAGTTCCTTTTTTAGAAATTGCTGCAAAAGGCTTAAAACCTACATAGGTATGAGATAAAAGTGTGCAGTTTCTTCAGATTTGGGGTTTGTTTCCAGTATTTAATTTTGCCTTTAAATACCTCTGGCAGGAGGTTCTGTTTTCACCTGGGTTTGTTTGTGAGTTTGCGCATTTGTTTGTGAACAAGATAACTCATAAACTTATGGACGGATTTTTATGAAATTTTTAGGATATGTCTGAAAAGGTAAAAGGAAGAGATGATTTAATTTTGGGAGTGATCCGGAACACGATCTGGATATTCTGGATCCATGAAATGTAATTTTTAAAGACAGATAGCTCAAAAAGTTATAGGCAGATTTTGATGAAATTTGCAGGATATGTGCTCCCTTGGCGGAGGTCTGCGCTCTCCGAGTGCTCTTGTTATACATGCTGACAGTGGGAAAGCTGGTAGTTGCTTGCTGTTGGTCAGCAGTTTACAGTACAGAACCCTGACCCACTGTATGTACTGGTTTCCTCTGTCCTTCATACTACCCGTCGTGATATGACCTGTACAGTGTACGGTGTAAACCCCAAATAAATAAATAACTAATTATACATGTTGACAGTGAGAGATGCTGGTTGTGAAGTGCCGTCATGGTATTTCAGTAAAATGGTCTCGAGATACTGTTGCCACTGACCCGTCCCTAGTGTACTTATGCAGTATAAAATGGCCTCTAACTTGGCAAACACATTCCTCAATGAATTTTACTGATTCTGACAAATTGGTTACTAGGCTTTGCCTAGGAGTGCATTAATTTTCTATGAAATACTTGTGCTGATTTTAATCATCTGTTAAATTTCTTCAAAAAGCACATTTCCATGTGTGTTTGATCTGCAATAAAACAAGGCTGAAAAGGGTTTCGGTCTACTAGTGTGAGCCAAAAGCCATCTGAGATACGAGTAGTGCACTGAAGCAGTCACCCATCCAAGTACTAATGTAGCCCATTGCCATTTAAATTCAGTGAAGAGACAGGTACTCTTCACGCTACGTCACAATTCATGAAAGTCCGGAGAAAAAAAAATAAAAGAAAAAAGTGATCTCTAGAAGCTTGAGCCTTACTAGAGCTCATGCTTAAAAATGAAAATTTGTATTCAGCTTCTTTTCAGAAAATACAACATCTGCAGTATTTATTTATTTATTTATTTGGGGTTTTACGTCGCTTTCAACACTGTACAGGTCATATCACGACGGGTAGTTGTAAGGGCAGAGGAAAGCAGTACATAGAGTTCGCTAGGGTTGTGTACTGTAAACTGCCGACCAACGGCAAGCAACTACCAGCTTTCCCACTTAAGGCCGTCATGGGGATCGAACCCCGGCCTCAGAGGTGGGAGGCGAGAGTGTTACCACTCTGCCACCGTGGCCTCCTAACATCTGCAGTAATGCAATGGTGTATAAGACAGTAAAATAGAAACCTATTTATGGATAAATAAATACTGATCTAGTTACATTTCATTTCCACCTAACTGTTTCTGATTTCCTGACAGATTTACTGTTTTAATACAAGATTACCATAATATTACTTAAATGGTCAACTACAAAAAATATTAATTATTTTATTATATTCTTCCAAGAATTTAGCCGTTTGGCTGCATTTCATGAAAGAAATGCTTGAAGAAGCATATTGTTGTTGATATTTATGTATTACGTACAAATTTTAATGACTTATGCTGAATAAAAAAGTATGTTTTTTTTCTCAAATTTACACTTTAAGGAACCGGCTCCAGTGAGTGAAAACAGCCACAACAGTATAGTGCCCTATAGAATCCATTTTTACATCCGCATGTTTCGTAGTAGAGTGTGATATTACAGCCCGGGTAAGGTTACAGAGTCACAGTAAATTGTAACCACATCAACTATTGCAATTTGAATACTTGGAAATGCCAATTAAAGCTATTAATAGTTTGTTGATCGTTGTATAATTCACGGTGGCCTAGTGGTTAGCAAGTTTGGCATCTAATCACAGGCTGTCACCTCCGTGTGGGTTCGAGTCCCACAAGTGACAAATGCTCAGGACCTGTTCCAATATGATCCTGGCTGTTAAACGGGACGTTAAACCCCAACTATGATATTGATTTCCTTCATAATCTTCTATATTGGACAGTAACATGAAACCAGACTCTTTCTTGAAAATGGACTATCCCTTCTCACACTTAGTGGATGTTTACATAAATTTGGAGCTTTACAAATACTTGCTTGTCATTACTTTGAATTTTAAGTGTAGGTGGGAGTGAAGCTGAGCTTTCATTCATGTATGTCTGAAAATGTATGCCTGAATAGTATGTTTTGCAGTGACAGTTCTGATGTATACAATCAGTGGAAAATCATGCTTTCTCTAAAAAACCAGGCATCAGTGTTGATCACGGTATTGTGCAAATATTCAAATAGTGATTTTGCATTTCATCTTCAGCCTTACTTTCAACACTTAGCAATTCTGTGCTTGTATAAAGAAAACTGTTTAATGCATATGTATAAATTTTCAAATAAAAATGTTTTTATTTTTTTATCTTTGTTTACCTTGAACACCACTTTGATCAGTGGTGTCAGTATATATACCACAGAATCATTCAGCTAAACTGGCTTATTTATGGCGTCAAGGTAATCCTATAATTCCTATATTCTCCTGTATTTTAGGCTCACATCCTATATTTTAGAGGGAAGGAAAATTTCCTATATTTTGCATAAATTCTCCTGTATTTCCTATATTTTAAGGAATTGTCTCCTATATTTCTAGAGCTGTGTATCCCCATGTCAAAACGGCAACTCCCGCCGCAAATTTCAGATAAAATTTTTGCTGCTACGCAGCATATCTGATCATAATATAGCTTGTGTTGTGTGCAACTTCATTGCTAACCAGTATTTCCCTTCATGTTTGATGATTCACTTATGTGATACTGGTAGCTAGATTTACCCATAAGGTACCATACATGTAATGTGTGTTACCTTTAGCTATGCTTCCAGCATAAATACAGTACAAATGATCAGTCCTGTATTTATATTGGCAACTTTAACTAGACCTACGCATCGGAGAACCGATGCAAATCTGTATCCACCGGAAAGACAACTCACCAAAGCCAGTGAACCATCATTTGACCTTGAAGGAGAGGCCAAAGGTCAAATCAGACATCAGAAGATTCCCAGCCCACAATATCCTGCAAGTTGGTTTCACATTGCAAACCTCTAGGATCAATAATAAACTATCAATTTGTGAACTTATCACAAAAGTATGCACTTGAACAGTGTTTATCTAAGTGTTTATCTCATAAGAGTTGTAATAAAAAGGAGGTAATGGTGGCTGTAACGGGTGGAGGAGGCCATAATATTAAAAAAGCATGCATTTCCCATCAGATTGATGAGTGAAATAAGGTATTAGATCTCCTATAATTTGCTCAAAACCTATATTTTCGTTGGGGAATTTCCTATATTCCAATATTTTGAGATCAAAAAATCCCTTGACGCCATGCTTATTTTCAGTTTGATTTGAAATTATTTTCATTGTCTTGTGTAAAGGAGGTTTGTATATGAGCCGATTGGGTTGGTGTCTACTAGCTTTAACATAGGATCCCCCTAAAGTATCAAATGCTCTACAGACATCACCTTTTCATGACCCAATGCACCTAAAACTCTCATATTTAGGGTTTACACCAAGGAACTGCATCAGTTTAAAATATCCAGGGTAGCTTTAATCGTGGATTCAATAAAGAATGGAACATGTGCTTTGTAAGAGGAATACTTCCCAAGTCACATAAACAAAAGAGAAACAATGGCAGAAAGACTTCTGATCTACAGCTGCGAGCTGATGGAAGACATCAGAGACATGAGCAGTGCACTAGAATTTATGTAAGCCTGCAACAAATACAAATTCAGAGTCTGATACATCCCCTACCTGGCCTAGAACTCTTGACGGTCACCCATCCAAGTACTAATAAAGACCCTTTCCTGCTTAACTACAGCGATGAGACAAGTACTTGTCACACTTGCCACAATTCACCAAAGTCTGGTGACGCAAAAATGAAAGAAAAGAGTGTGGAAAGCACGGCTATGTAGGAGCCTGATATGGCAGTTTGACAACTACCTTAATTCATGGGTATACTGTACATTGTAACTAGGTGAATTTCATGTATTTATTGGTTACGCCAATCAATTTTTGGTTCTGCTTCATTAGCCCCATGTGGTGGGGTTCTACAGTTCATTTACAAAGTGTCAAACAAAGGAGGTACATGTGTAATGTTTGAATCCTCCTACCCTCCACTAACACAACTTATGTAACCACTGAATTGACTAAGCTTTTGCCCTCTTGGACATTAACCCACTCCAAGAGTGTATAGGGTTCGACTTTCGACCTATGGGCTGGACCCCAGAGTCTTGAACTCTGGGAGTTCTCTTCGGATTGATTATGGTTTACTGGGATTTTATGGATCTAGGCGGTCCAGACCGACTCTGGCTCCCCCCTACCAGTTACAAGTTATAGCCCCCTTGGAACTTGACCTCCTCTAGGGATGTATTTTGGTCACATTTCGACCTAGGAGCTGGACCCCCTCGAGCCTAATCCACTCGAGGGAGGTCTCCAGTGGGATTGATGTAGCTCCCAGGGTCTTGGATTGCTTTCTACTGACCTCCAAGTTTGATCCACTTTGGCTGTTTATAGGTCTTTGGATCAGGCAGGACCAGACTTACTTTGATCCCCCCTCTCGATCATGACATTCATCTTAACTTGTACACAGGTCACACTGAGTTGGTGTTGACCTTTGGGTAGCATTAACCACGCTCAGGGCGTAATACTATTATGATGGTATTTGTGTATGCATCTATGTTGTATTTGACCACTATTATGATGGTATTTGTGTATGCATGTATGGTGCTTTTAAAATTTGTATCGAATTTTAAAACTCCTCTTTGGAAGGGACATAGTCTTTATTTTTAACATGTAAATAAAATTTTTTAAACCTTGTTTCATTGACTTTGTACATTGTATACCCATTCAGGCTTCGAATCTATTAAACACTAGCATCAGAGATGACCTCTTGCCCTTATTGACCCTGAAAGGTTAAATGACCTGGGTCACATCTCACCTCAGGCACTGGTACAAACTGATCTATAGATATGTGAGCCTTGATAGAGCTCGTGAATGAGATATTTTTATAAATGTCTAATCGGCAGTGTTTGGCCTTTGTTACCCATCATTTTGGATGAATAATAAAGTAAAATAATTTCACATTTAATGGCAGAATTTGAAAAAGCTTTAACTGTGCAGTTATATCAGTAAATATAAAGACTTTAATTTTTAACCACAGCCTTTATAGTCTCCTACGTTGTCTCAGCAGGGGTGGATGGCATAAAGTTTGTGGATGTTCCACAGCCTAAATCCATACATGGATTTTATGCAAATATTCGAGATAGATTTAGCCTAAGAGGAGTATCTGGCAACTGCTGTTGCCATGGCAATGCTTTTAAGATGTTTGGGTATTTAACTATTGTGGGAGTTTCACTGCCTGAATTTTCATCTATTCTTTAGCATATATTTAACCTTAACTAAGAGGATCTAGAACTGAATAGGTTTTTACCCCACCGCCCTTTAGAGCTGTCAGGATATTGTTTTCTCCCATGGTGTCCAGATGGGCGGGCATGCGACAGGAAAGAGTTTGTCCAGGCTGTATCTCAGAAACCGTAAGATGTATGAAGTTAATACTTAGTAGGGACTTTGGTAGGGGGTGTAGGTGTGTACAATCATGGTGTGACCGTTAGTTGACTCTACACATTGCTGCAGTGACATTGAGTTTGAAAATCTTATCCAGGCTATATCTTGGCAACCTTAAGGTGTGGGAAGTTGCGATGGGAAATAGTTTGTCTAGGCTATATCTCAGAAACCGTAAAATGTATGAAGTTGATACTTGGTGGGGACATTAGCTAGGGGTTGTAGGTGTGCAATGTCATGGTGTGACCTTGATTTGACCTTTGACCTTTCCGTAGTGACCTTGACCTATAAAATCTTTTCTGGGCTATATCTCGGAAACTGTAAGGTGTAGGAAGTTGTTACTTGGTAGGGACATTGGTTAAGGGTGTAGGTGTGTAACGTCATGGTGTTACCTTAAGTTGACCTTTGACGTTGCCATAGTGACCTTAATCTATAAAATATTGTCTGGGCTATATCTCGGAAACTGTAAGGTGTAGGAAGTTGATACTTGGTAGGGACATTGGCTGGGGGTTCCAGATGTGAAACGTCAGTGTGACCTTTATTTGACCTTTCACCTTGTCATAGTGACCATGAGTTTTAAAATATTATCTGGGTTATTTGTTTGATTCCATAGGGTGTAGAAGGTTGACACTTGGTAAGGACATTGGTTAGGGGGTGTAGGTGTGCAACGTCATAGGGTGTGACCTTGATTTGACCTTGCTGTAGTGACCTTTACCTATAAAATCTTTTCTGGGATATATCTCGGAAACCGTAAGGTGTAGGAAGTTCATACATAGTATGGACATTGGTTGGGGGTCTAGATGTGCAACGTTGTGGCGTGACTTTGATTTAACCTTGCTGTAGAGACCCTGACCTACAAAATCCTGTTTGGGCTATATCTTGGAAACCGTAAGGTGTAAGATGCTGATACTCAGTAGGGACTTTGGTAGGGGGTGTAGGTGTGTAATGTCATGGGGTGACCTTGATTTGACCCTTGACCTTGCCGTAGTGACCTTGACCTATAAAATCTTGTCCAGGCTATATCTCGGAAACAGCAAGGTGTAGGAAGTTATTACTTGGTAGGGACATTGGTTAAGGGTGTAGGTGTGTAACGTCATGGTGTTACCTTGATTTGACCTTTGACCTTGCCATAGTGACCTTAATCTATGAAATCTTGTCTGGGCCATATCTCGGAAACTGTAAGGTGTAGGAAGTTGATACTTGGTAGGGACATTGGTTGGGGGTTCCAGGTGTGAAACGTCAGTGTGACCTTTATTTGACCTTTCACCTTGTCATAGTGACCATGAGTTTTAAAATATTATCTGGGTTATTTGTTTGATTCCATAGGGTGTAGAAAGTTGACACTTGGTAAGGACATTGGTTAGGGGGTGTAGGTGTGCATCGTGGTGTGACCTTTAACTTTGGCTCCTCCAAAGTGTGTTCACCTGCCATATTTGTGAAACCTTTCTTTTATTGCAAAGATATATGGATTGTTGCAACTTTTACGTAGTTGTGCTTTTTTCATTGACAGCTATTCTCCAATCATATATTTTACAGCTTCACAATTTTAGTGAACTGATTAATGATGTGATCTTCCTATTTAATTGTCTTGTTTTAATGCTTAATCTTTACATACATTTTCTTTCTCTTAGATGTTATTATCTGAAGGCTGTGGGGTACGGGCATCTCTGATGCTATTTTTTTTGCTTTGAAGACTTTTAGTCTTAAACTTCTTAATATGAAAGAGGGTTGCATTAAATTCTTGTTACCAGAGTTGCATTTTAGAAGTGTATTAATGCCAGAGAAACTTGCTTCATGACAGGTTTCAATCTAAAGTGACAGATACCTTCTTGTTACAAAAATCCTCACATGAATGAATAAAATCTGAAAGTTTTCACCCTTCTTCAACTACATGTAAGTTCTTGCATCTGACAGCTGTGTTGTTGTTTTTACAGTTGTTCAGGACTATTTTCCAAACCTCAATGTTGATGCCCAGTTAGTTACACATGCGGCCTGCAGTTCCTGCCTGGTGAGGCTCACTAATTTTAACTGCAATTTTTCTACCATTTGATAAATTTATTCATAGGTTACATAGTTTCAGAAATATTAAAAAGTCACAACTTTCTGAACTATGCTTAACAACTGGCTTTGTGAATACAAAAAGTCTGCCCCCTTCTGTATGTCCCTCTGTTTAGGTCAAATACAGCACATAGCAGATAATTAAAACAATTGCCCATCTTTTAGTATTTTGATCAAATATGCCTAATGGTGAATGACAAAAACAGTGTCACACATTGTTAAACTTGAAATACACATTTTCAGACATCGGGATGCCTTATAAGAAAAGTGACGTGGGGTATGAATGATCAGATTAATAGAAATGATCAGGGGCAGATTCAACTTTAAATAAGGAAGGGATTTTCATGTCCGTGGCATGCGCAGTCCGTGCAGGATGCTCAACTTATAAATCTCTTGTCTGTTGCTTTGGGTTCACTTTCGAACCCTTAACATTTGAGGTTGGGGGGTTTGAACGCCCTGAACTCCACCCCCTGGATCCGCTAGTGGAATTATTCCTCTGCAGTGCTGGCCTCTAAAACTTGGAAAGACTATCACCAAGTAAAAGGTCATTGATGTTGTGTATCACAAGTAATGTGTATTGAGCAGTGCCTGAGAGTAAAAACACTCACCAATGGGTGTTGCCAAAAATCACATAAACTATTCGGGATGTGCAATCCAGATCCAAAGTGTGAGGAGGACTGAGGTACAGGTAGACCCAACCTTGTGTGAAAATGTAACATAGATCTGGGGCGATATTCACTAACATTCCTAGTCTTAGTCCTATCTTATTCACAGTTATCAATCACCAATTTCTAACGATATTCTAAATCAATTATCAAATTAAAATGATAAACTTCTAAAGTTAGGACTAAGACTAAGACAGGAATGTTAGTGAATACCGCCCCTGATGAATAAAGTCAAAGTTGGTGTTTTTACATCCCGTTCAACAGCCAGGGAGGGTCATATTGGGACTGGTCTGCAGCATAGCTACTTGTGTGTGTGTGTGTATGGGGGGGGGGGGGGGATCCCACACAGAGGTGACTGCCTGTGATAAGATGCCAAACTTGCTAACCACTAGGCCACCGATAACCTCCAGGGGCGAGGTTTAATAATGAGATAAGTTAATCCCACATTAATGTCTGGAAAATCCATACAAAGACCTGTGACATCTCCAACTTAGAGATCACACAACAGCTCTCCTTTATTACACAAGTAAGTTTCCACTGGCTTCCGACTGGCCTCATTGCTTGGCACACGTCTCAGTTTAGCACAAAACAAAATGTATAAATTGTTCAAATATTGGTTGTCATCGGCAACACATTCATAAGGACATAAAGAAACATCAATTTTATGTTTTAGGAAATTACATGTGCAAATTTGGAGGTCTTTTTGCCCAGCTGGGGGTGGGGGTGGGGGGGGGGGGGGTGCTGATTACATGTAGAAATTATATTATATACCCTTAAAGATTATTCTACAAGGTTATTTGATTAGGATGTCTGTGGGACAAGTAAATTTGAATGTTTGTGTCAATACATATTTTAATCAATATAAAACAAAGCCCATGTACATCCTTCTTCCATAACTAGATGCACGCCTCAACAAGGACTGGAGCTAAAAAAATATTTATTGAAAATTTGTTGTGTACGACAATGCACCTGCCCTGCATACCATGCAATGAAGACCAAATTTACTCTCAGGCAAGCTTTCCAAGCCACACACATTTTGCGCAAGTCTGATGAAGCTAGCTGCAATATTTTAAGTTTTAGAATATCTTAATGATTTTTAAATAATCAGCTGTGGCGGCCATTTTAAGTGATATGTTTTAAAAGCCATAAACATACTCTACAAAGTTGGTGAAGGTATCTCAATAAAGGAATGAAATACAAAGGTTTGTGTGAAAATGTGATGAAACAAATGCACAGACACACGCACATACAACAAACATTTAATAATCTCCCCACCACATCTCCAACGTCTGGAGATAATTATATATTTGGCTTTTTAAGTTTCATTTGAAACTATAACTTCACCCTGGTCTACCATTCATCCCCCTACTCCTGATCAGACACTGTACCTTGCAAAAAATAAACCCAGGTAATGTTTAGGTCACACTGCCTCACACATTAAAACCACCCCATGAATAAGTGAATGAGTGACTGAGTGAATGAGTGAGTGAATGAATGTGAGTGAATGAATGGGGGAGTGAGTAAGAAAATGAGTGAGTGCATGCGTGAGTGACTGAGTGAACGAATGAATGAATGAATGTGAGTAAGCGAATGAATGAGAGAATGGGTGAGTGAGTGAGGAAAGGAGTGAGTGCATGTGTGAGTGATTGAGTGAATGAATGAACCACCCCATTCTTCTGTCCAATGTGAGAGGATCTGATGATAACTATGACACAGATGACATGCCATACTTCAGCGGCCTGGTGTTGTTTTTGTGTGAATATCAACCTCTATGTAGACATTGTGAAACTAAGAACACAATTGTCAAACATTATTGTTTATTTATAACAAAACACGCAAAGCAAATAAAAAGCCAACGATTGGCCAATATCTTTGTCAGAAAACAAAAGAATTATAGCAATAGCACATTATAAGCAAATCAAATACAATTGTTTAACCAAATATAAATAACAGTGTTAAATATGAAATGTAAGTTATTCCTTTATATTATTAGTTTATTATACAGAGATTTATCACACAAAATTATGTATACTATATAGCTTTATCAATTAAACCCAGCGTTTGGTCTAATGGGCCATGGTGGCGCACTGGTAAGGTCAGTAGTTCAAAGTCAATATCTTATGTGGGAAAGTTGGTATTTGTTTATCGACTTTCCCTTTATTTATACTATTGGTCTGTATTTTTACTTTATACACCCTGTACATAGTATGTATGTTCATACAGATTATTACTTATAATATTTAAATAATGCCCAAGACAAATATATAACCCAGATTCAGATACTTCCTTTGTACAGAGACAATATGACTTTAATTTCATCTTCACTGAATGTGATTCAGTTAGTTTTTCTACAACAAATCCAAAATGTTATCAACAACAATAGGGGTATAAAGATGGGGTTGATAGGCAATGGGTTAAATAACTATATATATATATAACTATCAATCAATCAATTGCTGCAGATGACTAGATGGCCATGGCTGAACCATCAGTTAGGCCAGTCCCATTGTCATTTAAAAAAGTCACACCTTCAACACAAAATCCTTATTTATACTTGTTTATGTCAAATAAAGTAGATTTTTTTAACAAATATAGACTGGATAATGAACTTTTCACCTTTTGCCTTTTAATGGGCGATAATACAAGTTTTGCACAAATCAGCATCCTAAAGTGGCGCAAAACTCAAAATTTGCACAAGAAAAATTCCCAATATTTTGAAATGTTTGTTAAATTCCTCCTTTTGGCATTTTTGTTCAGGTATAAAACATGCCCAACTCGGCAGTATGGCAGTTTCATCTGTCAAATGTGTGTCAATGGTTTCCACAAGCTTTTGTGGTCTTTTTGTGGTCTTTATCTTTACCTATCGGAAGTAAATGTCAATGTGGTCACACCCCTATAATTTTCACCATAAAAAGGAAACTGTTAAATGCAATGTTACAACTTTAAAGCATTCTTTTAAATATAGACTCCCCTACTTTATGGCACAAAACCAGTGCATTATCAGACAATAAATTATGTTGTGCAAATAGTCACTTTCTACATTTCAATATTCAAAGACTTTTTGGGACAGAAGCTATGATTTTGAAACTGGCTAGAGTTTGAGAAGAAAAAGTTTCCCCAAATTTGCCAAACAGAGGCAGGTAATTCAAACACATTTCGGCCCTGAGGATTAGACTACAAAGTTTCTGATGCATCCAGGAACCTACAAGAACCAATATATCCCAGTTTGCAGTCCCCCCAGAGGTTTTGACTGGATTTGTACAATTTCAGTGTTATTTTAATGTGATTACATGTATTGGCAAAAGGATCAGTTCACTTCAGACTCCTCCAATCTGAAGGAAATAACAATGATGTTTTTAATCGTTTTGGTCAAAGTCAGAACCAGCGAGTTTCTATAACTGATAAAAGTTCTATACAATTACTCATTAAATTGATGTGGTATGAAGAATTGGTGACAGGAGCCACCTAGGGTGTCTCCTGAGATCTACGATTTCACTTGAAAACATAAAGATTTTCAAGATTTTCTCAACCTTTGCCAACCTTCCTGATTTTGCTTCCTGACAAATACAACTGCCAGAAGTTGGATCCCAACTTCTAAAACTGATGCGAATTGGGCTTCTAATCTGGTAGCGTGGAAACCACCACTTAAGGTGTAGACTGTCTATTCACAGGATTTATTTTGTGCAATCTCCTCATATAGCCCCTAAGACTGTCTATCAATCGTGCCTTCAAACACATATTTTCATCTCCCCAGCCAACTGTGCATTCAGATTTGTAGTCTATCAAGTCCTCTTCATGCCCATGCTTGTAACTATGCTGTCTTAACAAACACAGGGTACGGAACACTCCCAAGTGCACGTTTTCGAGTATTATCTTTATCTGACGCGTAATGTTAAAATAACCCCCCGTCTTGGCCACTGTTAACTGGTGGGAGAACTTCAGTATACACGACAAATTCAAAAGTAGTTGCTGAACACTGGGCATGGTCAGGTTCCATTTTTGCTGGAAAAACAAAACAAACACAAACAATACAAATGTGATAGAGAAAAGGATAGAGAGTATTTAGTAGTATAGTGGTAGTATTGGTTTCAGGCTTGCATTTACTGTCTAAAATACGATTACTACTATTCTCAGATAATCGTGTTCCCATACCGCTTTTTACTGCCAAAAAAAGGTTTTGTTTTGGTTGTCACTTGTTTCCCAGGCTTTCTCCTCCATGCCTTTCTTCTTATAGTAGTGCTAATAGTTTCAGATGCAGTCAAGTAGTTGATAATTTCCTTCCATACCAACGTTTCATCCATCTACTTGAAAGTCATGGCAGAAATTTTGGTTAAGAACTTTTCATTTGATGCTACCACTGTGTGGAATGCTCCTCCTGATGAGATTTGTGTGTCCTCCTACTGTCTTACTGCCACTGTCATAAAAGAACTTAAATCCAACCTCTTTACCAAGGCATATTCACCGTAATCTCTCTATTTCTTTGGCTTTCTCTGTGATGCTTGACCCTTTGTCCCTCTCTGGAGTTACGGGGGGCTTGGTGGTGTAGTGGTTAGAGTGCTCGCCTCCAACCTCTGAGGCCACCGGTTCGAATCTTGGGCCGGGCGCTTCATGTTGGTAGTTACTTGCTGATGCCCGGTGGTTTACAGTGCAGAATCTTGACCAACTAGTATGCACTGGTTCCTCCACCCGTAAACTACCCGTCGCAATATGACCCTGGCTGTTGAACGTGACATAAAACAACAAATAAATCTAAATCTTTAACAAGGGATCAAAGAAAATGTCATAAATATATTCTACTGAAGTCAAGGGTGGTGTTTTTCAACAGCCAGGAACCTATTGAAACAGCCAATCAGTATTATCATTTGTAGCACTCGAACAAACATGGAGGTGAAAACCTGTGAATAGACGCTGCCAAACTTGCTGACCACAGTGCCAGCGAGGACCTCTATTGGGGTTAAGATATACCTACCTCTTTCAGTGATTGATGTATACGTTCAAATTCTGTAAAACATGATTGACCACGATCCTTCTTCTGACAATAAAAAATATTTAAAGGATATATTCAAATTACTATGAATTTATTTTAACAGTTTTATTTGTGTATTAATTTCTTGGTTTATTATTTAATAATACATTGTGAATAATTAAATATAACGAGTGATTTTTAGCTATATCATTGTGTACCTTGACTTCCATAAGACAGAGCTTAGCAAGTGTGAATAATTTGCTAACAGAAATCAACAATTGTGCTTCTGAGTATAAATTCTTGGTAGATTCATGTATTGGAACAAGCATAGGTTACAAATGTATTTAATACCAACAAATAATGCGCCTGTTAACCTCTGAAAAGCTTTATTTTTAAGGGAGAAAATACAAATTCTACTTAATAAAAAATAGCATATGACCAATCAATATACATGTTACAAAGCTGTATTCTTGTATAGGTAATTGTGATTGGCTTGGTGTTTGATTCATTGATTATATAGTTTTTGAGTCAAATGTGAGACATTGGCTAGTTTACCAAACCAAACAATGACATAAATCTATTTGGTTTAAATATCATGAAAAAATAAAATCAATATTCATTACCTTTGTGCTATGTTGATCACATGTTTCATTTTTCTGTTGGAAGAAAACATGACACAATTGTTATATAAAAGGGTACTGAATATTTTTACCATATAAGGGCATTGAAGTATTTTTTTTCTGTATTCTGTAGAAGTGGCCCAGTTAGTTAGTATTGATTTTTCTTTTATTCCGCAGAATGACATATTTTTTTATTAGGGAACACACCACTAACCTTATAGAACCTCCTGTGTATTTGTTTTTTTCATGGAAAAGTATTAGTCTAGATTTTCTTTCTAGAGCCTTCTGGATTGCCCAGCTGCATATAGGGTGTAGAAAGCCTCACGACAGTGTTTAGTGTTGGACAAGAGTGCTATATACACAGAGGTTTTTTTCTACATTTAACTGTTGATTTATTTATTTGTGTGTCAAGTGGATACAAGCTGCTTGTTATATACATTTTTGTGGTATTCATACAACACTACTGACATAAATAATCAAGCCAGAATACACCCAGTTGTTTATTATCAGTACTTTTATCTGTTGAAATGTATGTTTCTGCTACAGGCCGGGAGAAATTAGGTCAGGTTACTGCTTCTGTGCACAAGTCATCAACAGAAGATGTACTGGCTTTTCTGTTGTTTATGTATGCAGAGATCAGTTGATTTGTCAGTGTATTCTCTTGATTTTACATTTATTTGGAACTCTTTTGGTATACTTAAAGGGCCATTGCAACCCAAAAAACTATTTTCTCAGTATTTGGAGTTCTGGATAAACCAATTGAGGAAAAATACAGATGTATACTGCATACATACAGTTTGTAAGATGGTGCAGGGGATATCTAGGGAAAAAACAGTCCATCTCCCTTCTTGTGTTACAGCTATCATTAGGGAAAAATTTAATTCTCCTGACTTTCTTGGATTCAAATATTCATAAACATGAAAAGTTCAAATTGACAGTTTTACGTGGACACATGTTTTATTATACATTAACATTGTCTTGGTGATATAAACCAAAGGTTTTTTTTACATAAATAAAACCAATTTGCTGTGAGATGTTTTCTTTTCATGATATTCATTGTTACAATAGTTTTCATAAATCTAAAGTGACTGACTGTTTTGATCAATTGTGAGATCATTGCTTGTATAGCTTTTATGCTCCAAATTGCAAAGACTATTCTGTGTGGCTATCAGTCAATTACAATTCATCTTACTGCTGCTTTTTAACTGCTATGACTTATTTAATAATTTTATTTCTTTAAAACTTTTTTAATGAATAAAGACACATGCATATGTGTATTTCTTTAAAACTTTTTTAATGAATAAAGACACATGCATATGTGAAGCCCAATCCATGAAATTGTCCATTTTGTGAGCCTTAGTCAAATAAGACATATGAAAATCCCATGAAAATATGCAAAAAAATAAAAATTACAGTGAATTGTGAATAATAAACACTGAAGACACTGTTCTAATACTGTTCATATGCAATAAATATATGCTTTAATGTATAGCTGATGCTTGAGTTAAAAAGAGACATGTTTTATTTAAATTAATAAAATGCCTAATTGTATGAATTATGTCTGTTTATTGCAAATCCAGAACTATGATTATCAATTTCTGTGGTAAAATAGGATTTTTTTTTTGCATAAACATTTGAATGTAAAGTGTAAGTTAATGTTCACAGTAACAGTGAAGCAATATAATACTTTTATGCATGAAACTTTCTTTTTTCATACATGGTACTGCATATTTATGGATGGGCAAGCAAAAACTGGACATATTGGCTATTTGCAGTCATTATATGACTTTAAAATGGCTGCAAAAACTGGTAAGTATATTGCAGATGCTGAACATAAAGATAATTCCAAATAATGATGCTACAAATGCTTTGTAATTTAAGAAAACACAAGGCTTTTAGACTCCAAAATACTACACACACACTGTTTTTATACTGATGAATGAATACAGGAGATGAGTTGTGTTCATGTGATGACGTGTGTACACGTGATCCAGAGGTTAAATGTCCTGTGAGGCAGATTTCTGCAGGATAGCTAAACAAAAGCATTTTTTGTGGCTTTCCCAGTGGTTGTGTGTATATTTATCTACTGGATTGGGTACTATGTGTTTTGATGTACTTATACTGAGAAAATAGTTTTTTGGTTGCAGTGGCCCTTTAAAAAGTAAGGATTTCCTGTATTTCTTGTTCCTTTGCAGAGGCAGATACAGGATTTTCTGAAAGGGGGGTGTGGCTTGTCCGGGGCACTGATATATCGTAAGCGGACATTTTGTAACAAGCAATTTCATACCAATTGTCAATTAAATGGAAAAAGTCCCTAGTAGAAAAACACCTCTGTAAAACCCAAAGTGGAAAAAATCCCTATTTGAAAATCATCGAATGACACATGATAATCAAAGAACTAAGACATCTTTTCTTATCTTATGAACAATCTATATCGCTGAACCACATTTAAAAAAATACATAAGTAATGTCCACCACATAACATAGATATAAAATAATATAATAACAGGAGAGTCAGGTGAAATTCAAATATCATAACATGCATAACTGTGTTCCGCAAAAGTCCAAGTTTTAGAGATTGTGGTATTTTTCAAACCCACTTTGGAATGTTTTCTACTAATGTTTTCTATTATTGTGGCATTTTATTCTACATGTTTTTCTACACTTGATTGCCAGACACATGTAACTGTTTCCTTTCAAAAATAACATGAAATAAACAAAAAAGGACCCAAGCTTGGCTACCCTAATTAACAGTTATGGGACTGTAAAAAATAGAGAAACATACATAGATCTTAATTTGTACACCATAATAATTCTTTTTTTAACTATTTCATTTAAAAAAAAAACAAATATCTTTATAGTTTTCCTTTGAAAAAAAATTATCAAATTTACTGAAACTATTTTAGAATTTTAATTGTTTTTCAGTTTAATTTTGTAAAAGGTACTGTTAATAAAACTGATTGTCAGTTAAAATTCTGATTAAAACACAGAGTGAACTACTAAATTATTAATTTTGTATAAAATAGAACTAAGTGATTCCATTTTGTGAATTATGTACGTGTTGTTTAAATATACCCTATTAAATTGATTAGGTCTACAAACCAAGTTATCAGCAACACATATAATCCATTTCAGTTTGTTTAAACATCAGACCTAACTTGGTACAAACACAAAAGAGTCTAATCCCCTATGGGGTTGTGTTAGTTTGACAATGACACAGGTTTAATAGCTGTCACCTCAAACAGGTATATTACTCTGGTGAGGGAGTACAGAGGCAGAGGGGTGGGGTATGGGGGGCATGGAGGATGTGAAAACCCCCATGACAAAGGTTTTATACTGGGAAAGGAGGGCGTGCGCTCTCCACGCCCCCCTAGATATGCCTCTGCTTTGTTTTCATTAAACGAATCCGGGAAAAAAAGCCTGGTGGAAAAAAGCCTAGTAGAAAAAATGGCAGTGGAAAGAAAGCCTGGTGGAAAGAAAGCCTTGTCTGTTTTGGAAAAGATGGAAAAAAGCCTGGTGTATTTTTTTAGGTTTGATACAAGATTAATAATGAAGTAAAACTTACACATTATTTGAACCATTTGAATTTAAAATGTGTTTGGTACACATAATTTATTTTTATCAATATTACAAAAGAAAATTAAACTTTTTTTCTATACATGCAATTATGGTTGGATTTCCAGGAAAATGCTAGATGTGTATGTCACTAATTGCAAGTAGGATAGATAGAAAGATAAATTTTTTATTATACTGACAGTGTGTTATATGGATACAATACAATATCACAACTACATACTGTAACACCCAGCCTGAAAAGGCTTATAAGTCAGTACTAACCACATTGGCCAAAAATAGTGTGTAATACGTAGTAATAATAACATTTTGGCTAAATGGACATTTATCACTATAAACACAAACCATACCTGTTAATTTAACACAAGTCATATTTGTTACTTTAACATGTTAAAAGTTTATTTTTCCTACACTCCCAAATTTTAACTAAAAATTTGACAAACTTTCTTAAATGACAATTCTGCAGTTTCATTAACTTTAAAAATTTATCTTCAGGATCTAATTCTTGGAAGTCAGAGCAAGTATTTTGTGAGATATAATAAAAAAGCAGACCGTTCTGCATAATAGCCATCAGAACAGATTACAAAGTGTATTTCATCTTTGACTGCATTAGTTTGGCATACAGGACAAACTCTTTCATGTAGTGGCTTTTGCTGGTATCTACCTTTTTCTATTGATAATGGTAAAGTTCCAGATCTTAACTTACCCAAAACTGACCGTTCATTTCTTTTTAAATTTACAGAGACATAGCTTTCTGTTTCTTAATGAGCCTTAAATTTAACATATGTTCTCAACTTTGTCTTTGTACTGAGTGAGCCATTCAAGATCACTTAAAATCAGAAGTTTTTCCTTTGCAGCATTTATATCTACTTCTGAGCCCAAAATCGATTTCTCATGCATGTTTATGATATTTTCAAGGACTCCACTGCAGTTATCATTTGAGATATTCTGCAAATCACATTCAAATATGTTGAAGGTTAATCTGTCATTCTTCATTTTACTGAAATGATTATAAATCCTTAAAATATTTAAGTACATTCTATATTTTGGTCTTGTCCAACCCATGTCTCCATGTAAGGCACTGAGTGGGGTTTTAGCATTTACACCAAGAAAGTAATGACAAGCTCTATTTTGAATTTTCTCAGCACGTAGGTAGGTATTGCCATGTTTAAGAGCCAATACTACATAATTAGATGAGTAAGTACTTGAAAGACTTCTCATTCCCTTTGACAATAATGAAAGGTTTTAATCTATGTTCATGACCCAATCCAGAGCAGGTATTTTGTCCCTTTTGACTGTACTCTGGTGTTTTTGATTAACTTACATTAAAGGGATTCTAAAGAGAGTGTTTGACTATAAGAAGCCATCTAAATGGCTGTATAGATTACTACATAATTGCAACTATGTACAGTCACTTGTTTTAGTCAGATTTCTTTGTGCTTATATCAACAATAGGTAATTGAAAGACTTCTCATTCCCTTTGACAATAATGAAAGGTTTTAAAGGTCATAGGAAGCATTTTTCACAAAAAAACGTGAAGTTAACTTAATTCAATAGACAAACAACCTGTAAGAAATATGTGGTATAAGAGCCATAAATAGCATTAGAAAAAGTAAAAATACTGAAGTGGAGTGAAAAGCTGACATATTGTTTTTCTCATAGTAGAAGATTGATGACGTCATAGGTTCATAACGAAGTTCTGTTTAGTTGGAGATATAAGGTATATATTTACAAACTGGAGGAAGATAACATATTTCTTTGAAGATTTATGTGTTGACAGAAAAAACTCACTAGCCTTTATTTGTTTCCATATGCTGTTTTTTTTCTCAAGTTTTACCTCATTTTTAACCACTTACAGTTCTAACAAACACAGGAGAAATACTATAAGTACACTGGTCTTGGAATGCAGAAAACGTAAACATCTGTATGAGATATTGCCTCCTCACATTTTTAAAAAAGTTTTTAACTGTGATGGGATAGTAACCTTTCAAAAGTTAGATATTTACTTAAAACTAAAAATTTGTTGACAAATTCAAAAGCCTTTAATCATGGTACTTCTATTAAGATAAGGTATGATGTAAAGTGAAATCAAAATATGAAATCTGTTTTCATTTTCATAAATCATTTATAAAAATCATGCGGTTATAGGTAAAATTATTTGAATTTATTCTGAAAGAATCTTTATAGTTCTAACTTTTATATTATCAGTTCATGAAATAATTCAGTATATAATAGGGTTTCCTTAAGATAGTAGTTCAGTACTCTTGACCGTAAGTTTGGATAATTTTAAGTTTTTAACATTTTCTTCTCAATTTAAGCCTTTGTTGAGACCAAGAAAAAGGAAATGTGTTTGGGGGGAACTGTAATCAACATTATACACTGTAGATGGCTAATTATATATACCATGAAAGCATTGTTCACAGTGTTGGTGGGAAAGTTCTGAACTAATTTGGGGAACATATATGATTATCCTTGCTTGAGGCCCAGTTGTAAAGACATTTATGTTGTATTTATTTCATCTCCTAGCAATAATTATTTTTCAAAATTGAAAAAATAAGTATCAAGATTCATCTCAGAGTTGAACCTGGTTGACTGCAAGATTTATTACCTCTCTAAATAATTTTTTGTCTGAAACAAATATAAAAGATGTTCTCAAGGCTATTTCAGAAATTTACTGTGGCAGACTGGTGTCTTATAAACAAATCAACTTAATAAAAACAGAAAATGCAATCTTTTAAATATATATGTATGTATTAAAAGGCTAACGAAAATGATATTTTGCTTACATTGTCATGAACCTGTGACGTGAGGGCTAGTACTTTTTATGAGAGTTGTCGAGTGAAAAATAATGGTGACAGTTGTAAAAATCTTAAAAAAGCAGACAGAAAGTGACTGAATATTCCATGTAACCTTGTCCAGACGCATCTTATTTTAAAAGAAATTGAACTTTGATATGTATATGTAATTATAAATGAATGATCTGAAAATGCTTCCTATGACCTTTAATCTATGTTCAAGACCCAATCCTGAGCAGGTATTTTGTTCCTTTTAACTGTACTCTGGTGTTTTTTATTAACTTACATTAAAGGAATTCTAAAAAGAGAGTGTGACTATAAGAAGCCATCTAAATTTACCAGAATTATCAGTTTTTATTTGTAAACCATGGAGTTCATTACTAATCATAAACTGTGCTTTGAAGGCTATATGAACACAAAGAGATGTAGTAGTAGCAATCAGATTCAGTGGCAGTGTTCCCAAAGGGCAGCCTTCAAGTGTAACGATTTCCTGTATACCTCACTAGAAAATCAGGCCCCTCATGCTATGAAACCTCACACCCATGAACCAGATGTCAAGGCAGTTGAAGTTGCCAAAGTTTAAGCAGCTATGAAACAACAAGCAAAGAGATCCAACAAAGCCTGGCCAGCAATGAATGGATTAGACAGCTTGCCATGAAAGGGAAATGGTACATGGATGGGACTTTCAACACAGCACCTAAGTTGTTCAAGAAGTTATATGTGATTCATGCAAGATTTGGACAATCAGCTGTAACTTGTGTCTATGCCCTGCTTACTGGAAAGTCTCAGCAGCTCTATAAGGAAATGCTGCAAGCCATCAGTAGGGCAGCTGAAGAATTAGGCTTCGCACTGGATTCACCTAGATTTCGAGAGGCCAGTCAATCAATGCTGTGAAGAACACATTTGGGTCTCATGTGAACACGAAAGGCTGCTTTTACCATTTAACCCAGAGCACGTGGCGCAAAGTCCAAGATTTGGGATTGTTATCGCTTTACAAGGAGGATTCTGACTTCAAGCATTTCTGTGGAATGATAGATGGCTTGGCTTTCCATCCAGTTGAAGATGTGGAACAGGGTATCACATACCTGAAAGACAATGTTCCCAATGATGGTGCTCCGCTCCTTGACTATTTCGATGCAACTTATAAATCTGGTACTTACAGAGCAATCAAATGCCCTGCTGAGAATGGTTCATCCAGTTGCACCATCAGATTGAGAAAGATTCCTCCAATGTATGCACCAACACTGTGGAATGTCCATGATGTCATCATTTTGAGTGGGGACCGCACCAATAACCTCTGTGAGGTGTGGAATAATGCCTTTAATAAACTAGTTGGACACAGCCACCCTTCAGTATGGAGGCTGATCACTCACCTTAAAGAAGATGAAAGTATGATGTGCACAATGATTCTACAGGAAAACAGAGGCGAACCACCCACATAAAGAATAAGAAAGGCCACATAAGATATACAGAAGAAACTACATGTACCTCTGCAAAGCTAGGAAAAATGGAGACAAGTCTGTTGAAGACTTTTTGCAGGGAATTGGCCATTGTATAAGACTTTCTTGGTCATGTAAAAAATGTAATGTGATTATGCTTTTCTTCACATGTACAAAGTGCTGATTTAACATTTGTGTATTTTGTGTGTCATTTTTAATCAAATGTATAAATGTTGTTTGTAATTTTGTATTTCTTGCTTTAATCAAATCATTAGAATAAATACCGTATTTATTGTAATAAACGCCCCAGGGCGATGCATTTTTCAAAAGGGGGGGGGGGGGGGGGCGACTATTACAGATAAACAAAATCATATCTCGAGTCCAGTGGCCATGGGCGATAATGGACACTTGCTGCCTTGATCTCGCTTGCTGGCATGTATAATGGTGAGACAGCTTAAAATATTTAAAGCAAACCTTAAATCTGAAGAAATTATGTAGTTTTATCTTGTATTTTTGCCGATTTCAATGCGTCTGTGACCAATACTGCCATGTTTTGTTTTTATTTTCTTTATTTCTCGTAAGCGATATTCGCTTGGGAAGTACTAAAATGCCCCATTTTTCGGAATCCCGGAATCGCAAAGGTGTTGGCTGTTGACAGGGATGTAAAACCCCGAAATATGAATTTTGCAAAGGTAGAGAGGAGGCGATTAATAGGGAGGGGGCGTTTATTGCAATAAATACGGTATATGTTTTAGTTCTACTTCATCATTATTCTTGATATGTACAGAACAAAAAGAAACACCAGGCTTTTTTTCCATGTTTTCCAAAACCATCCAGGCTTTGTTTCCACCAGGCTTTTCTTCCACCAGGCTTTCTTTCCACCGTCATTTTTTCCACCAGGCTTTTTTCTCTGTTCACTTACAAACTTCCCCCAAACAAAGGAGACTAACTAATTCTTTCCTTGAATTTCAAGAAAACCTAAAAAATCTAGGAAATCCTTAACTTTCAAGGAAGTCTTGAATTTTGATATTCACTAACCTTCGTTTACTGAGAAATCCTTGGTTTTTCCCTTAACTTTCAAGGTTAGTGTGTGACTACCTTTATGATAGAGGGGAGTTTTGGTGTTTTGACTTTTTAAGTAAAAATTGAGGTAAGATATTTGCACCCTTTTTGTCCATACCACATAATTTATAACACCATATGTCTTTCATTGAAATTTATGGGATATTAAGTTGATACTAATGGACAAAACCCCACTGGGCATAACCCCACTCAGATCAAACCCCATCGGGCAAAACCTCACTCAGACATAACCCCACTCAGATAAATAAGAATTAGGACAAAACCCCACCCTTCATGAAAAAGCAAATTATTTATTCTGTGCAGAGTTTTAATTGATACAAATACAAAGTCATGACAAAAGGATTTCCTTGATTTTTAAGGTTTTTAAAGTTAGACTTCGTTGTTTGGAAGAAGTTTAATGAATACCAAAAGAAAGGAAGGGGCAAGAACTAAAGCAAATCCTTACTTTTTAAGGGTTCCTTGGAATAAAGGAGGTTTAATGAATACTGGCCCAGGGGTTAGAACCATTGACCTCAGAGGTGGGAGGAGAGTGTGTTACCACTGCGACACCCTACTTGTGCTGGTGAACACCAGATGAATCATTGATAGATTGCTGAATTTGTTGCTGGGCAGATAGGATGAATTTTTAGCAGTGGCCCCAAAAGTAAAAAGCAGATTCTTCTGAAATGTTATATATGGGCCTGGCCAAAGGAGCAAGAGTTTAAATTTTGGGAAAGATTCAGATTACCCGAATTTTTAAAGGTCTCATTTTTAATGTATTTCAATGACTTGAAATTTTTGGTAGGTACAACCTGAAAAGAAGAATTGAATGGTTTGGAAAAGATCAAGGGCATATTCTGGATATTAAAAAGTCTAGAATTTTCAGAACCGCTCCATGCTTGACGTCTATGTTCTAGGAGTTTTTTCCCAGTTTGATAATGACTTCAATACATAAGTGTATGCACTATTGTTTCAAATTTGCAGATGTGGCTTATGCTTATACATTTGAGGTCAAATACTAACATAGCTTCTACTTCATCCTTATTTTTGTCTTATTTTCTGAAATATTTAAAAAAAATCTACCAGAATATATGCTGCAAAGATCACAGATCTCCTAAACTTCTATCATTGTTGCTATTGTTCTCCCAACTTTCAAAGCTAAAATGATAAATCAAACTGTTTATAAGATTATGCGCAGGACTGCGGTATCAGGGATGTATTGAGGCAATCTGGCGGCAGTGGAACAGAGTATAAATAGTCTTCTGTCTAGGCTGAATCACCATGTGGATATAAAAATGAGTATTTCCTTGCACTTGATTGTCAGTCTATTTTAAAGAACTAGGGCACTTTGGTGTACCGGGTAACCCACTTGCCTCCAACCTGTAGTGTCATGGGTTTGAATCTTAACCTTGACCTGAAGTTAGAAAGTTATTTATTGTTTTCCTATTTCCGATGGATTTTAGTGTAAAATCCCAACCGACTACTATGTACTGGTTTTTCCTATCCTCTTAACTAAACCTTCTTAGTGTGGCTCTGCACAACGTGCTGAATGGGATACATCAACCCCAAATTAATTGTGGAACAAAACTGCTGGTCCAGGTTCATAAAACAACTTAGTACAGTGGTCTTTGACTTAGCTGAATTCACAAAGCAGAAAATTTCTAAGCTTTGGTCAAGGTTTGGGCTCAAAGTTAAATTCACCTGGGTGTAGGATTAACTTTTGAAATCAAAAAGATTTAAATATGGCCATGGTGAATTTTTTTAGACTTAATTTGGTCTTGGCTAAGTCACCCTTTGTGAAATACATTTAAGTCCAGGACTTAGCTGAAACAAAAGGTTCAGATTTTAGTCCTTGATATAACCAAAGAATAGGCTAAGTTTAAGACCCTTTATAAAACTGGCTCTTGAAATCTAACAAGTGGAGAGCACTTCTTGAACAGTTCATAAAAGCAGAAGTACAGAGGCCCTGAACAAGAAATTTAATACCATATGTTTGGGTTATATATTTCCATCAAGAAACTGAGAAAGAAACAACCAATAACCCTGGAGTCTCCATGTGTTACTTTTCTTGACCTATCCTATCTAGGGTTACTGTTAAACTAGGGCAATTACAAAACTAGGCCTCAATATGCCAGGTGGGATTCTAGCCAATGATAGCCATAACAAACATTTGTCTAATATCTAGGGCAACCTACAAAAAGGTATATCTCCCCCTTTGAAGGTATATTTCTTGAAATTTGAGGAAAAAATGATCTGAGCTTTGTGATAGAACAGATGGTTAAACTGTAACCTAATTCTATGTATTTTATTGCAAAACTTTGTAATTATATTGATAAATATATATGTTCAACTAAGACCCATTTTTGCCTTGATTAGATATCAAAGAGTGCCTGTTTCATGGAGAAAAATTGCCCTTTTCCTACTTGTTTGATTTAGAGTGCTTATTTGGTAATAATGGCTGCATAACTAGTCTAAAGAACAACTGTAAGTATGGAAGACTGGAAGGGTCATGGCGCCAAAGATTTAGAGGAAAAATGAATAGCAGAGGCACTTATTCCTCTTACACATGCTATTGTATTGTATGCTTATGGTCAGAGTAATATCTCCTTAGCAACAATACTCAAGGTGCTATTTGACCCTCTCCAACTGCACAAGTGCAACCCAAGCTCTCTAGTAGTTGTCATTCCCCTAACTGAAAGACACAGTATCAAAGATCATTTACCAATGTCCTTGGGGTACTTTTGCCTAAAACTTGAAATAGGACCAAACTGGCTTTTTAAGTGGTTTTAAATGGTATCTAATAGTGTTTCTTTTTGTTAAAAATGTCCAATATTTTCTATTAATGGACAGTTGTTCAACTCGGTGATTATGACCATATACATAAGCCATTTTTACACATTCCGAAAGAAACCCTTTTAACCTAGACTTTCCTCAAGTCCTTTTGTCTTAGGTATTATATGAGGACTGAATGACTTTTTTGGCCAGAATGTGGGGCTGACAAAACCTTTCACCCCTCAGTAATTTCCCCACCCATCATGATGGGGTCATAATGATTCCAAGTCAGATTTGGTGGAATAAAAAATACAAAGACTTGGGGCAAGTCTATTTTTAACCAAAATGACCATAAACTCTCACATATACACCAGAAACATAGAAATGAAAAGTAATAATGTTAAACAACATCTTGAAAACTGCAATTTAAACTAAGGGTGTAATTTTGATATGTTAATAGCCTTCCAAGTGTCTAATATTTAAAAATAGTGGACTGCTGATCGGAAACCACCCATTATGCTAAAAAATTGGACACTTACTTGGTCATTAGCCTTTACATCCAAGTTACAATGTATTTGCCTTTACCTGGGAACAAAAACTCGGGGATTGTGTTACCCACTAGGCCATAGTAAACATCCCAACATTCACAAAACAAGGACTGGCAGATCAAAGTAGGAATATTGCAGCAAATAAAACTGTTTGTAGAGGATTTTACTGTCACGGTCAGATGATATGAAACATTTTACAAGGCAATTGTGTTTATTCATTCTGGATGAAAGCACCTTTAATTTCCTTCAAGGAATGAAAGCTTTTCCCTTTTGCTAGATTAAATATTTTTATGTTAACATTTATGTTGATAAGTTGACATAATAACGTGGTTATATCGAGAAATTACAATGGTTGATTCCTCAAAATAATATGTGATGTTGATATTTAAAACCTTTATCAAACTTTTATGGAAATATATAACATACTTGGGTTGAACTTTTACAATTCTAGTTGTCGGGTTACTGTTATGATACATTGAAGTTTAGAAACATATTATCCGTCAGCAAATAGATACACTACAATGTTACACTTTGTAACTTTATTAACTATGTCTAACTGGACCTATTTTTACCTCAATTTTCTACAAATCTCAATAATTGACTTACTTAGTTGTTTAATTGTGATGAAATATACTTATTTAAAATGTTCTCTGAAACTGTAAACTGTCTTACTTGACTTATGGACTAATTGAAATATCATCAAATGTTAAGAAGATTCTGTATTTATTAATTAACTACATAAATGTGCAGAGTAAGTAATTTTTACACATACGAAAGATCTCTCTTACATTGGTGCCGTGATGAACTTCTATATATTTTGTAACATAATAGGCTGGGAAAAAAATTATATCAGCGCTTGGAAGAAATCATTACACTGAAAAATTAAGAATATTTCTTCCCGCTTTTGATTTGTTTACAAACATTGTGCTGAGTAATGAAAACTGTTGCACTTCATGTAGTTCTCCACTACAGATTAATCTAGGATAAAAGTAAGTCATATTTTCCCTGGAAATTAGATAAGGTGGTGTTATTGTGTAATCACATGGCCTAATAATCAAGACAGGAGGTAGCGGTGGAGCATAAAACATCTGCCTGCCCCAAAATACTGTTATTTTCATTGAATACTGCTCCTACAAAAACTTTGCACAAACCCTAACTTAGCATAAAATATAATGTACAAAATTTATTGATATGGACTGTTGTTATCGTAAACACTCATAAATTTTTGGGAATTAAATAAACCATATAAAGTGAGAGAGATGGTAGCCACGGAAACCAAGGATATGTATCAATTGTTTTGGGGAATTTCCAACAAGAAATGCCGAATTTTATGTCAAGTGTGGGTACTGGTTACCAGTAGAAATTGTATTACTGCAAGCTTAGATGTTGATAAAACAGTCAGTTGGCTGTGTAATTTTGTTGTTTTTAAACCTTACTATTAAGAGTGATACATCCCCATTTACATATAAATAAATGCAAATGTGGATTTTACCTTCAAGCTATGCTAAATGAGAATTCTAAAGTATTTTTTACCCAGTGCTAGATCTCCTTTATTATAGGACTCAAAGCACCATTCGACCCATCCTGACTCTATGAGTACAGTCCAAGCTCTAGAAACTGACATTCTCACAACCAAATTAACTGAAAGACGGGAGTCTCAGGGATGACTATTTATCAACGTATTACAGGTTCTTCTTCCTCCCTCTGGGGGTGGGATCCAATTCCAGGGGACTGCCACTTAAAGTGATCGTCTAAGTCACTATGTATCTGTCTCTACCTGGTATCAAACTCAAGTCCTCTGTGTTCCTACACAAGCGTGTAACCCGCAGACTGCACTGCCAAGCAGTACTTTGCTAGTGTTGTCAGTTTATCCTCATTTACTATATGGTTTAGTAGTATTTCACACAACTTTGACACAAATTAATTTATGGCACTTGCTTTAAGTAAATGCAAATGGATTATTTTGAGTCAAATATGCATTAAAAAATGCAAGTTATGAACGCAGTTTTCACAAAATAACAGTAAACTAAAAATGTATAGAATTACATAATATATTTATAGTTAAGTACAAATGTGACACTCTCAAGTTGATCTTAAATTAACATAGTTCTAAACCCAAAAGTGATCAAACTGTACAGATGTTTATTGGTGAAGCCACAGGGAAAAACCAGTGATATAAGATCAACCTGAACCATAAATCCAACAAAGTTCAGGGACAGAGGTTAAAGTTGGGATTTTAGTAAAAATAGTAGTAGGCCCTTGCTAATTATAAAATGCTATCCTGACCTGGGTTCGGACCCACAAATGCAGAGATGATAGGCCTGTGACCAAACATCAAACTTGTTACATAATCAGTGACTAAAGCGTCTGTTACATCAAATTGTCCTGGTTACAGAGAAAAATCTGCTGAATTGCAAGGGACACTAAAGCTACATGTGCAATGTTATAACAGAATATCAAAGTCGCAAAGACCCCGCAATGAAGATTGGCATGTACATTATTCTCTGCATGCTACGCAATATGCCATTGCATAGTTTTGTTGTCTAAGCTCAATTGGTTAAGCCTCTCTTACATCCCATCGTACGTGCATGTACGTCAGCGTTACAGAGAAAAATCGGCTGCTTTGCAAGGGACACTTGCGATTTTATAACTGAATTTTGAGGTTGCAGACACCTTGCAATGAAAATTGACATGCAAATTATTCCCTGTGTGCTCACAGCATGGCTACAAATGCATCCATATCTTAAGGGTAACTTAAGAGAGGCTTAGGCATGTGCATTCTCCTTACTAGTGTTGTAGGTTCCCCCATTAGCTTACATTGTTTGCATGTGCTGTAAGATACAACTGTACCTAGTAGCAGTCTGTTCTTTGATCTTCAGGTTTTGACACTATTGTTGGTAGAATGCACCTTGTTTGCACATGCTAATCCCTACTACCCCACTACCAGGCTACATTCATATTTTTCAACAATATTTGCAGCACACTTACGTGTCTATACACGTACGATGGGATGTGGGAGAAGCTTTAGTTGACATATACCTAAAAAAACTAGGGCGGCTCAACAACTCGTTTGAAAATACTAGACTTCAGCTGATTGTGCGAGTGCAGCAGAAAGCTGGAAGTTCCTTGCTGTTGGGCAGCACTTTACAGAACAGAGCCTTGATCAACTGTATTTGCTGGTTCTTGCCGCCCTTTCAACCAACCTTCATTTTAATATAACTGACACAAAAGTACTAGGCGTGACGTAAAACACTAAATAAATAGTAACAGTTCCATAGTAAGGTGCTCTGGGGAATAGGGAAAATAACATCACTAAGTTTTAATTACTTGGTATATTGATCAAATATAGATTGTGGTCGATAATAAGATAATCCAGTATAATAGTGTTCAGGTTGAGATGGCCTTCCGTAATTTCCCTCTATCTTAAACATGGTGGTTTCTGAGCCACTTATCTAAAAGCTTTAGGCCAGTTACAAGCTCTCCAGGGGTGTTTATTTTGATGGCTGCAGACTAAAACACTTCTGCACTGGATTTCTTGGGAAAACACAAAAAGCTTGTTTCTACAGAAGTGAAAGACTAAAAATAGATCAATTTTTACTGGGATAAAGTGAAACCAAACAAAGGTTTCTGAATGTACAAATATATTCTCGGTTTATTTGCTCCTCTAAAAAAAGGTTATGTTTTTGGCATGTTTGCTTGTGTGTTTTTGTGTCTTTTTTTGTTTCTTTGTGTTAACAATAAACACCAAACCCCTATTGACATAAGCAGAAGTTATAGTTATACTTTAGCCACTAAAATTCAGATCAATAAATCAATGTGTACTTGAAATCAACGCCCCATCTTTAAGAGAAAAACTTGATTCTGCTCTTGGAAATTCCCAAAACTCTCAATTCATTGCTGTCATGACTTCAACTTCTATCTCCCTCCTATACCTTATATTTGTATTAAGTTTTTTTCCGGAAATGCACTAGTGTGACAGATGACAACCAACTATTGACAAGTTTTCTACATTCTGCTTTGTGCCCCGTTGAGGCATTTGCCAAGTTACACCAAATTTCTCAAAACTTAATCATTTTTTAACTTGGTTAGGTCCTACCCACATAAAAATCCCAAAGATGTGTTCAGCAATCGGAAATAAATACATACCGACAAAATGAATGCACCCCCAAGATAACCCTTTTTTGTGGATGTAATGAAACCATTTTAAAGGAAACAAGGCACCCTGTGCATCCTATATTTATAGGTAGCTAAGCTGGTTTTTTTCTAAGAACAAGGCCAAAAGGGGTTTTGGTCTGCTAGTGCAAGCCACAAAACCATCAGAGACACGAGTAGCACACTGAGGCGGTCACCCATCCAAGTACTAAAATGTCGCCCATAGCTGCTCAACTTCAGTGAGGAGACAGGTACTCATCACACACTTCCACAATTCATGAAAGCCTGAAGATGAAAGCGATCTCTAGAAGCACGAGCATCACTAGAGCTGGCCCTTAAAAACATTTTGGGATGTTAGTATGGTTAATAATCAGAGTGTAGGAAATGTGACAGTTATCACAAGCAAGGTAAGTTTACGATAAGAGTAAAGTCACCCTACAGGCCTACTGGCCCAAATGGTCAATGGTTCTTGCTGGTTTCTCTCGAATGACAGTGTTTCCTACTTCTATGAACAGGAAGCCAGTGTAACACAGGTTCTATCTCAACAACCAGTGGTAGTATCCATTAATACTTCTGGGTTAAGAGGACCACATGGGTTAAGCATCATGTCCAAGGATACAATTTGCTTGACCTGACCCTAGGATTTAACCCTAGACCTTCTGCTTTGAAGTCCTACCCAGATAACAGTCCACTGGAAGGGTGGACCACCGGTAGAATGTTATCTGGGTAACCGCAAGGGTACCCACACCATTCAATATCAAACATGCACAAAATAGCCTTAAAGTAATCCAACAAATTATGGAAACAGATTATCAGAGAACAAGAGCACACAGGGAGGACATTCCTCCGCCAAGGCATGTATTAATAAGTAAACGGGAAAAAATCTTGATTTTTTTTTGGTGTTCAGACAGTGATCCATATGACTCAAAATTTGTCTAAGTATCCATCTTCTGATTGTTTTCAGAAAGATCCAACCAGCAATATTCCTGCTAGCAAACAAACAGAAAAACGGACAAACAGACAGAACAGACAAATGGTGATGAAAATAATACCTTATTTGCGGAGGTAATACACAACTGTTTTCAGAAAATACTGATATATAAGCAGATTAGCCTGAAAGGAACTGTAAATGGCCTAGGGATAAAACTGCATGTACTGTTTCTAGTCTGGGTTGCTGTCAAAATTCTGGGATTATTTGAGATTCTATATCCTTTACACTACAGGTTCCTATATAGGGACCAGAGTGCAGTTGCATAATTTGGCATTCCAGCATTGGCTATGCATTATGGTAATAAAAGTTTCGTTCCAATAAGGTCTTGCTTAATGCCTTGTATCCAACATACTTATTTGATACGAGAGATTTCCCTGTGTCTCTAATTATATTCACAAACCAAAAGGAGTGTCTAATGGGGAAGGATATACCAGAATAATTGAAAGTGAAAGGTGTAAAGAAGAAAGAAAAGACACCCCTAGGAATACAGAGGACATGGGTTCAATCCTGGGTATACAGTGGCTCAGATAACCACTTAATATGGAGTTTTCTCCGCCAATTGGCCCTATTTCCAGTGGCAAGCTGTAGAACCTCCGGGACATTGATAAATAGTCGTCCCTGAGATTCTGTCTTTTAGTTGGGGGTATGTCAGTAGTTAGACAGCTTGGGCTGTACTTGTGCAGTCAAACTGAGATGGGTCAAATACAGCTTTGAGTCCTTTAGTAAAAAGAGATATTGAGCTGACTATAAATTATACAATACAATAAGCCATAATTGCTCAATTAAGCATTATCAAAGCCTATCCTTGACCTTGGTAGTTCATAAAGAAACTTTTAATACTTCAATGGGATTAATAAAATAAAGAAAAGAGATTGGGGTATTGAATGTAATAACTCGAGGTTATTTATATAACCTCAACTACATTGTCAACCGGAATACTGTCTATATTATCCCACTGTGTTGTATATTAACAAAAAAAAGCATTTTAAAAATTTACCTATAAACCCCTAACCCTAACCCCATACATACCAGACCGATCCAATACAACAGGAGCAAGTAAAATCCCTCTTCCAAGTGGAGAAAAGGTAATTTTTCTTTCAAATAGGAAGAAATATAAGGAAGTTTGGTGTGTTACAGAAAATTGGGGAAGTTCTTATATCCAGAATATGATACAGATCCCACATTAACCATTCACTAAAACCTGCCGTCATCTTAAGCAGGAAGCCAAAATCAATTGTCAACTGTGCCTTGAATTATTAGATTTCTTTTTGTATCCAGAATATGATCGAGGTCTTTATTTTCCAATTTTAGCCACTTTTTCCTTTTTGTAAGGCCCTACCCTGATAAAAATTTGAGATAGATCTATTCATTACTTTTGGAATTATCGCAAACACAGCTACACAGACTGAAAACTGATTAGACCCAGAGACATAGCCTCTTGATGGAGGTGATATAAATAAATAATAATAACAATAATTATACCAATTACTCACGGTTTCTGTTTCATTCAAAAGCTTGATCAGTGCCTCCACTCCATTGCCTAAAATCTGTAACTGGCGCTTATGAATGACTAAGGTGCAGTAAGATGTAAAGTTTCGGCACTCGAAGGTGTCTGTAGGAGATCGTATTACTCGAAGACTCCTTCTATGTTCTATGTCCTCCTTGGTCCAGACTTGATTCATCGTACTATCCGACTCTGATTTTGATTGGTAATTCTCCTGTTTCTTCTGATTATTAGCGGCATTGTTTTGTTGTTGTGGTTGTAAGTCTCTTTGTTTACCAGTCATTTGCATTATTTCCTCTCCAGCTTGCAGTAAAGAAGAGGTGATGTCAAGCAATAGTTTGAGCTCATTTACTTCTTCCTCATAGTCCTCCGGTAGCGACGTTGTTGCAATCAAAGTTTCGGTAGTAACAGTGATGTCAGTGTCTGTGGTTGGGATTAGTGTGCTTTCAGGAACCTTTATTGAAATTATGCTTCCTACAATAAACTTAAGAAATGAGTAGCAGCCTTCATAAAAAAAGGTTTTTATTCGCTCCATGCAGCCATTGTCACTTTGATCTGGTTGATGTTCAGATTTGGTGAGTTCTTGCACATGTTCTTCTTTTGGAAGTGGTAGCTGCCCTATTTGGTTATCAAGGGGATGCATAGTCACTGTCCAGAAAAGGGCAGTTAAGATAATAAGATGGAAGGTGAAAGAAGAGAATATCTCCCTGAAGGCCATTGCTGTAAACAGAGATAGGTCAAATTTACAATTAATAAAATGGATGAATTAATAAGATATATTTTTATGTTCCTTTTTTCTTTTTATTCTCTTTTTATGTTATTTCTCCATGTAAGATAATTACACAATCATCTGGCTTTGTGCAGAATGTATAAATATTTGTTTTGTAAAAATGCTGTCACTACACATGATATTTGTTTGTATTTTCGTGTAATAAGAGTCATTTTTAAAGTCTTATTCTTTGAATGTGTTACTGACTATTAATAATTTAAATTGTGTGGAAGAAGTTTCCACTACTACAGGGGCTAAACTAACACTTGTAGAATTCCTAATAAAGAATAGAAAATAGAGAAAATCTCACCTTTATTTCCTTCTATCATCATTGTTTTTTTCCTAATGATAAAATTGTCTCAAATAATCAACAATAATCAGTTGTTGAAAACAAACTTCTGCAGTCAAATAATAACTTAATTAATGGCACATACATTTATATAATCATATTTATTTTGAAAGAGTCAATGTAATTTTTGTTTTTCTGTATCTATATCATTAATCAAAAGTCATTATTTCACTGACTTCATCACATATATTTCCAATAACAAGTTCCCACATGTATGGTTAAAGACAAAAATTTTGGTCAATAAGTATAATTATTCATAAATATAGCTGTGTATGTTATGATTTCTGAACCAAAATCAAATGCAAAAGTGGCAGTAGGCAATGTGGGGGAGTCCTTTAAATACTTGCTTCTTTGGATAGATTTCGTAATTAGGTCAAATGATGTCATTTTTAGTGGGGGGATTTCCCTGAAAGTTTTTTACCGCGACTCCTGGATTTTGCAATTTCGTTGGATGAACTTAATTCATATAAAGCCTGGATATATAGACAAAGATAACCTTATTCTGCTAGAGTTATCAGTTGATCACGTGGTCAAACAAACAGACTGGTATCTTACACAATAAACTTGTAAAAGCCCAAGAAACCTGGTTGCTTATTGGTATCACTTTCTTTTGTTATTGTACAGCATGTAATACAGAGATATTTTCTGTAGGAAAGGGAAAGCCCCCCCCCCCCCCATAAAAAATTACAAGATTTTGATTGCTGGAATTTGAATGAAGACCTTTATTTCCACAATTACATTCGATGTGAAGCGTTTTTGCTGATTATATTGAATCAATATGTCATGGGATTAAAAGACAGAAAAAAAATTGTGATTACTTTAATTGAATACTTTAATTTATTTCTTGAAAACTGAAGATTTGTTGTTGGGTTTAAGGGCCCCTTTAGCATCCAGGACCATATAAGGACAGGCTTTGATATTTGTTGGGGTCCAACCAACACACGGGGGGGGGGGGGGGGGGGGGGGGGGGGCGTAAGTAGATTCCCAAAGTTTTAGCAACTAAGCCACTTGAAACCTTCATATACATTTGTGATAGCAATTACATATTTTTATACTTGAAGGGCTGTGGGTTTGCTCCCACGTACATCAGATATATATTAGCTTGGATGACAACATAAAACTGTGTCTGATCCACTGTCATAGGGTCCTATTCCTAAGCATAGGCTAATGAACCCCGTTGGTATCAATAAATAGTCATCCCTGAGACTGTGTCTTACAGTCAGTGGAACATCAGTCACTGGAGAGCTTGAGCTGTACTTGGGAAGTCAGGATGCATCAAATAGCACTTTGAGTCCCACTGTAATGCAGTGGATAAGTTACTTTCATTCTACATCTCAAGTTGTTGGTTCAAGTCCCAGCCCAGCATGAAGTGAGATAGTAAGTAGTAGCTTGCTGACACCGGATGGTTTTCAGTTCATAATGTTGACCAGCTAGTATACACTGCTTTCCCCCATCTCCTCAACTAACCGTCAAAATATGACATATACAATGTGTTGAAAGTGACATTAAAAACCAAATTAATCAATTGTCAATCTTTGTGACTCAGCAATAAAATCTTTTTAAAACACCAATCATGCTATTTAATTCTGTTTAATTTGACTGTTAAGCCAAACGAGCCCAAAAAGTCTTTTTAGTCTACATGCTCGCGCTTCAAAACCATCATAGATACGAGTAGTGCACTAGAATTTATCAAAGTCTGGTTACAAAAACAAATCTCATACCTGGGCTAGAACTCAGAGGGTCACCCATCCAAGTACTAATGTAGGCCATTGCTGCTTCACTTCAGTGATTCCAGGGTTGTACCCATCACACTTCACCACAATTCATGAAAGCTTTGTCTGCCAATACATAAATCAATGAAGTACATTCGCTGTGTTCTTGCCTTTGACGGTCCTGCAGTCTGGAATAAACAACCCGATGATGTTCATTCTTCCTCTTTGTGGCTTGCATCAGAAAGAAGCCGGAATCACATTTGTTTGCTAAGACCTTTCCACCACAGTTTATTACCTAGTTGGTGTACCTGTGGCAATGACCCTTACCAGGTTCATGGAGCGAAATACTTTGAAATCCTCTTGGGACACATAAGAGTTTACCACTTTACAGAGATTAAGCACAGAGTCAGTCATTGGTCTTTAGTGGTTGATATTTTGGAACTGCCCACTGCTCAATTTACAAAGTGCAAACATTTTGATAATATTGAAGATATCTCGACATTTTTTAATTTTGAGAATGTTCTCGGAAATTAGATAAATCTGTTTTCTAAGAATATATACAAGGAAATTTTTTGGTGTGCTAATGAATCCATTCTGATCGATCTCAAGTACAAGTGAACTACCTAGATTTTTTATACATTAAAATTATTTAGCCAAGTTCACACCTCGCCAAACTAACATATGTTGTAAGGATGTCGTGGCTTGAATACAGTACACCATACACTGCAGGATGTCATGTTCATACTCTCATAACACTAAATTGTGATATCAAAACAGAAAAGAAATAGAAATCATTTTGTACCATTCGTTCTAACATGATAAAATATGTCACTAACATTTATTAAATGCTGACATCTGTTTGCAGTGTCGATATCATTTTTATAGTATAGAAATCATTATGGTTCGAACATGATAGAATTTATCACAGATATTTATCAAATGTTGACATAATAATAGAAATGAAGATCAACTTGATGGTTCCAACATGATAAAATAGATAACTAACATTCATGAAACAATGATAGCATCTTATAAACAACAAAACAATCTTATTTTAGGATTTGGACAGCATAAATTATTCTGACAGACTTTTAAAACAGACAAAAAAAAACCAGCTGTTGCTCTAATGAGTGCGATGCAATGTGGCCTTGACCTTGGTGACCTGGTTTCACAAATGGGTATGCCTGCGTGCCTTGTCGGAAAAGTGTGAAGGTGCTGTTAGATATAAAATGGACATATTGCAACAGAAGGAAAAAAAATGACCATCTAAAACCTTACATATAGCCTTGCCACAGGCTAAATTTGTAGCATATTGCTTAACATCATAAGTTGGCACAAGATAGAGTATAAAATATCTATCAACAGTTGGTTTTCATTGTTCACACTTATACGTTTCTGGAAAAGTTTTCGTACCTTATAAGGCAAAGACGGTTGTACACATATTATGGATAGAATTCAGGTAGTGGTAACAATGGTCTATTCCCCATTCACACTACAGATGGTATAACCAATAGTAGTAGGCAATTGGTGAAATTCCCCTGACCTTCAACTACTGTCTGACATCCATATGTAAACTTGTGAAACAGTGGTAAACTGTGCAATTCCTTCAGCGTCCAATGGAAGTTTTGAAATGATGAAATTTTTTGCCTCTGAATTTGGAACCTACGTGAGATATAAGTAGAAGAATTCTTTAGAAGGTTGTGAGTCGGTCGTGTTTGAGTGTAACATGTTTGTGTGACAGCAACATAATCTGAGTGGAGATAAATGCAGGTTTGTCTCTCGATGACACAAGTTTATACTACTCTCATCCTGCTGCCATCCTACTGTCGTTGACAGTTGCACACCATGTCCAATCAGTGACCATGTGCGTCATACCTTATGGAAACATCAAACCTCCGAAGATATGAGGCATCCTGGGAGGTGTTTCCGCTGCCGAGTAAAACTTCTAACCACTGTGTATACTGCCTAAAGAGTCAATGGGTCAATAAGAAACAGATAATTCCATTAAGGTGTTGACTGACTTGGAGAAGATATGTGCTCTACAAATGCCCTTGCTATGTATGTGCATTTTCTCATATTATAAAAGACCTTTAGCCTTAAGCAAGGCTACCTCAAATTGTTAATTTTATTTCCGATATCCATGTGTTCAAAGATATTACACAAGTACATTCAGTTCACATACATTGTCTAAAACCGAGACTGTTTTACGTCTCATGCAAATTTGTAGCCTAGTTGTTAATGTGTCAAATTATGCTAATTCAACCAATAAGATTTTGACATAATTATGTATAGAGTTTTGGTGTATGACGCCGCTACAAACCCAATGAACTTCCAGGACCTGAGTCTACACAGTTATTCTTTATGCAATGTTATTGACACTTGATTCTCAGATGTCATTGTGGTGTGTTTTAAACGGACAAATGGGGGCCATGGTGGCAGAGTGGTAACACTCTCGCCTCCCACCTCTGAGGTCGGGGTTCGGTTCCCGACACGGCCTCAAGTGGGAAAGCTGGTAGTTGCTTGCTGTTGGTTGGCAGTTTACAGTACAGAACCTTGACCAACTGTATGTACTGGTTTTCTCTGCCCTTCCAACTCCCCATAGTGATATGACCTGTACAGTGTTGAAAGCGACGTAAAAACCCAAATAAATAAATAAATTAAAGGGACAAATGAGATTAGTGCAAAAAAATCTGAAAACAAAAAACTTATAAATGTACATATTCTTTCAAATTCTTTTATAATTGACATAGGAGATCAGTATATTTAGAATGCATCATACTTTTCTAACAAGATGGCCTGGGCTCCAAAAACTCTAATATTCTTGCTGCCTGTTGTATTCAAATTAGGGTGAAAGTTAAGGCGTTTATTTAAGGATGACCATTTTGAACATCCCTGAGGTTCTTTAGCCTGCCACTGGGGATATAACCCAATGACAGAGGACCGCCATTTAAAGTGGTCATCCAAGCCAGTATGTATCTGCCTGTACCTGGGTATGAACCCACTTCCTTTTTGTGTGTTATGCACTGTGGGCCATAGTGCCAGATTTTAACACAGGGGAGATAACTTGTTGACTTGTTCTATGTCACTGGTTGTATGCCAGCTCATTTCAGTGAGAAAAAAATCACAGGTTTTGTCATGTCGACTGCTGCCCTCAATAAACTAGGTCAGTATAGGATCTGAGATGGGAGTTCGGAGAAATGTGAACATTGGTTAATAGAAATAGGCCTATTGAGTGCAACCTATTAATTTGACGAAGTATTTACAAACTAAATGAACTAATAGCACCCAAATGTGCACATTTGTTTTAACACGTTCTCTAAATGATGTCAGATGTCTTTTTTATGAAGAAGTCTAGATTTTTTGTCTGATAATTGTTTCAAGGGGATAATTAGTTTGCTGCTACATCCTGTGTTTATATAAATGAAACTGGACCCGTAAGGACTTCACCTCCTTTCTTTTTAAGGTCTTTTATACTGAAGAATGGATGAAAAATCTTCTTTGGTAATGTGACCTAAATCATTTGGAATATATTCACTAATACGACTCCATGTTTAAGGAAAGCTTTAAATGAAGAATCTGATTCTTATACTTAACAAATAAATAGAGAGAGTTCTCACTTTATTAATTTTAAGTATTATGTGTTTTCTCTGGTCATATAAAAGTAGATATTTATTATTCAAAGGAAGGAAAGAAGCCAGTTCAGTGGATTCAAATCCAATCTTTTCTATGTTTTAAAGGTATAAAAGGTATAATATATATTAAGTTATTGATATCAAAGTTAAAAATTTTTTAAAATAAATGATTTCCTGAATTTTAAGAAATCCCTAAATTCCATGATTTCCTGAATTTTAAGAACTCCCTATATTTAAAACAAGCCCTGTGTCAGCTTAAAAGTAAAAAGTAGAAAAAGACACAAAAGTTGTGCTTTGCAAAAGATATTCAGAATTAAACTACAAAGTTAACTGTTAAGGTGCTTCCTAATGAGCCAATGAGGACGTGGTTCTTAATCCCTTCACAAAGCTATCTACGTCTGACCAAGTACAAATTGGCAAAAATAACAGACAAATCCCTCCAATGTTCACAGAAAAAATAAAATTTTAACACTAGACAGGAACCTCAACACATTTTCGGACCAACAATAAAGGAAATGGATTAAAAGTAGCAAGGAGTAACTTGACCTTGAAGGGAGGGTCAGAGTTCAAATCAGACCCACCAAACGATTCAGGGCATATGATTTGCTATGAACCGCCTTTACATCCCAAACTTGTAGGAGCAATAATAAAGGAGATACAGGGCACTGAAAGCAATCATCAACAACCCCATTTGACCTTGACGAAGGGTCAAATATCAAATCTCATCCCACCAAAATATGCAAGACACCGGATTTCCTAAAAGTGTTCTTCAATCTCAAACCTCTAGGATCAATAATAAAAGAGATAAGAGACATCTTTTTTATAATTAAAACTGCTAAAGTAGCTGAATAAGTAGCTATTACTTATTCATGTGTTGAAAAACCAGTCTGACACTTTATTATAGATCACAAAAGCGTGAACACCTTTGAGAGAAACTGCAATACATTTTAAGGTAGAAACCATTCACTCATTATGGTAACTGCTGAAAAGTGAGAAAGTAGCTATTACTCACTATTCATTGAGCAACTACTATAGTAACAACTAAGTATAGTATAGTTCATCAAAAAGTAGAGGAACAACACCTCGGAGGAAATTGAGTAGCGGCAATACTTTTAAAGATATAAGGCATTTACTCCTCAGGTAACTGCTGAAAAGTGTGAAAGTAGATATTACTCACTTAGCTACAGGAATAGACATCCGAACTTCTAGCCATGTTGTAGCCATAAAACAGTAGCTGAACACCATATTTTCACAAAATGCTCTATATGTAACATTTTTCACTCTATAAGTGATTTTACTCAATATGCAAGGTACTGAAATGTCAGAACGTACTTATGACTCACTTAGCTATTGGAATCGATTAGTAAGTTACTCGCCATTTTGTATCTATTAAAAAAATAGCTGAACAACATATTTCGATAAAATTCTCTAAGTGCAATACTTTTCAGGTAAAAGTGATTTAGGCATGATTCAATGAATTTTTATGCATTAAAAATTATTTAAAAAAATTCGTAATGTATTAAAATTAATTGTGAAAGATCCAGGCTTGATCCTCACACTAAGGAATCTACTTCTGGAGTGGCACATATATACAAGATAAGAGACTAACCCCTTGAACAGTCAATCACCTCGCTTCCGACAGCTCTGGGGAATAAACAAACCTACATAACCTTGAAAACTTTTTGAGACACCGCAAAGTGATGCCATAATTTCAGTTGACTGATGAATCAGCTGACACAAAAAAAGATAATGGCACTTTTAAGTTTGGCTATCCTCGTTTGACATTGAAGGAGGGGCCCAAGGTCAAATCCAACCACACCAAAAGATTCCCAGCTCATGATTTCCTGTAGGTTGGTTTACCATCCCAAACCTCTAGGACCAATAATAAGCGCGTTATAAGCACTTTTAACTTTGGCTATCCTCGTTTGACCTTGAAGGAGGGGCCCAAGGTCAAATCCGACCACACCAGAAGATTCCCAGCCCATGATTTCCTATATGTTGGTTTACCATCCCAAACATCTAGGACCAATAATACAGTGAGGAATTGTTGCAGGATAAAACTCTCAAAAGTCAGAAAACTTGGCAAGATAAATAAATGTGAATTCATATCTGATCTTGCAAATTCTGAGTTTATCCAGGCTCCTTACAAAACAGCAAGTCTATTATCACACCAATATTTTCATACACTTACTGGACAAGCATGCATGTATACATCAACGCAAAACTCCACATGTCAATAAAGGGTTCATAAACAGCAACATTTTGGCAACAAAGAGACACAAACTCGAAAGTATTATGCAGACAAATTTGCTGAATTAGGTCTGGATTATAGTCTACTGATACCAATCCCCCTGTCCTAGGTTCCTACAAAAATAAGTTTGTACCTTTCCGGACCATGTCAGAGGACAAAATTCTCAAAATTATAAAGTCTACACCAAATAAATCATGTGACTTGGACACAATCCCAACATCTTTGGTCCTTGATTTTATCAGTGTACTCTTGACTCCTCTTGACAAATATTGTGAACTACTCACTCAAAGAGGGCAGTTTCCCATCCTGTTTCAAGACTGCACATATCACACCCTTGGCACAAACACTCTCAAGAATTATCGACCAGTATTCAACCTCAGCTACATCTTAAAACTTATAGAGAAAGCTGTGGCTAAGCAAATAAATGAGCACTCTGCTCAAGAGGGTATATACACAGCATAAATCAGTCTGCATATGGAGCTTTTCATCTACTGAAATAGCAATACTAAAAATACAAAATGACAATGTCACCTCAATGGACAAGGGTACAACTGTTGTATTAGTTCTTCTGGACTTATCTGCAGCTTATGACACAATATACCACTCAATCCTACTCAACTGCCTTCAGCATTGATACAGCATCGATGGGGTTGTGCTTAAGTGGGTTCAGTCATACCTCAGCTAAGGAAACAGAGGATCAAAATAGATGGACATCTTTCACATGTTTTCTACTCCCTCATTGGGTTCCTCAGGGCTCAGTCCTGGGCCAACTCCTTTTTACCCTATATACAACCTCTCTTAGTTCAGTCGTATCTAAATTCAATGTTACCCATTACTTATATGCAGACAATACACAAATTTCATTGGATTTTGACTCTAGGAACTTTGATTGTAGTACCACTTAACTGGCAGATTGCCTTGAGGCCATCCAGGCATGGATGGGAAATAACAAATTTAAACTAGACCTAGCGCATTGGAAAACCGATGCAAATTGTATCCACCGTAAAGACAATGCACCAAAACCTCTAGAACCAATAATAAGCAAGTTGTAAGCACTTTTAAGTTTGGCTGTCCTCATTTGACCTTCAAGGAGGGGCCCAAGGTCAAATCCGACCACGCCAGAAGATTCCCAGCCCATGATTTCCTATATGTTGGTTTACCATCCCAAACATCTAGGACCAATAATAAGCGAGTTATAAGCACTTTTAAGTTTGGCTGTCCTCATTTAACCTTTAAGGAGGGGCCCAAGGTCAAATCCGACCACACCAGAAGATTCCCAGCCCATGATTTTCTATACGTTGGTTTACCATCCCAAACCTCTAGGAACAATAATAAGCGAGTTATAGGCACTTTTACCTTTGGCTATCCTCGTTTGACCTTGAAAGAGGGGCCCAAGGACAAATCCGACCACACCAGAAGATTCCCAGCCCATGATTTCCTATATGATGGTTTACCATCCCAAACCTCTAGGACCAATAATAAGCAAGTTATAAGCACTTTTAAGTTTGGCTGTCCTCATTTGACCTTGAAGGAGGGGTCCAAGGTCAAATCTGACCACATCAGAAGATTCGCAGCACATGATTTCCTATATGTTGGTTTACCATCCCAACCTCTAGGATCGATAATAAGCAAGTTATAAGCACTTTTAAGTTTGGCTATCCTCGTTTGACCTTGAAGGAGGGGTCCAAGGTCAAATCTAACCACATCAGAAGATTCGCAGCACATGATTTCCTATAGGTTGGCTTCACATTGCAAACCTCTAGGACCAATAATAAGGGAGATATAGGCACTTTTAAAGTCCTCTATGTGGGTTACTTCAGCACTCCGTGGATGACCTTGAGTTAGGAGCTTCAAGGTCAAATGTGTGCAAGGTTGTAGAGGACATGTATATGTGTCATACATATCACCTATGAAGACATTCAACCTTCTACCTATGAGGAACAGCCATTAGAAAAATGTAGATTATTTTCAAAGAAATGCCCGTGGGGGCCATCTTGTTTTTCAGAATGAGGCTATTTTCCTTCCCAGAGAAGCTTACCCCCCAATGAAGATATCCTGCAAATTTGGTGAACCTAGCTGCTGTTGTTTTCCTCTTCGAGCGTTAATGCCGAAAAATCTCTCTACGCGCGGCGGCGGCGTAGCGAACGCTAAACCAAAGTATCCACCGGATGCTTCCGGTGGATACAATTAAATCATGACAAGACAAAATTCATAGTGATTGGTCATGATAAAATCAGACGCACCATGAAGTCATCATTCCCAGTAAGTTTTCTTGGCTATATCATAGAACCAGCTGAATCGGTCAAAAACCTTCACATCAGCCTGGATGCTGACAATTCAATGCAAAGACACATCGCTTTTCTCTGTGTCACCCATGTTACTACCATCTCCGAGAACTACGAAGAGTCCGCATATATCTAAATGATGAAACAGATGTGAGGTGGCAAATGCCCTAGTAAGCAGTTGTCTGAATTACTGTAATTCACTGCTTTATCACACAAAAAAGGCATATACTGTCAGACCTCAAAGAGTTTGAAATGCCTTGTGTCATTCTGTGTACAAACTAAATACATTTAATCATGTCACGCCCATCCTGCAAAAACTACACTGGCTCCCCATTCATTACTGTATATTTTTCAAGTACAACCTCCTTATTTATACAGCCATAAATTTTAGCCAACCTCCATATCTCTCCTCTCTAATTAAGCAAAGCAATCTCACACGGGGCAATTGCCTATCAATTTCCTCAAGTAAATCAAATAAACGATCAGGGTTGCACAGTTTTGCAGTAGCTGCTCCCAGAGTGGAACATGCTCCCTCAAGCCATTAGAACTCTGGAAATTATCTCTGGATTCAGAAATCAGTTGAAAACGTATATTTTCAGAGTAGCCTTTCCTCCAGCCTATCTCCCCTATCAGATGCTAATATGGATACAAACCTCCTTCTTGGATCTGGACTATTCTTTTTGGCACATCAGCGCCTTGGAGGATGATTACATTTATTTTGGTGCTTTATAAATGCTTCTCACTTACTTACTTACTTAAATGAGCTGATGATGAGGGAGTTCTTTCTAAAGCATTGTAGTGTCATTTAAATTTCACATCTAATGTCTGCTACAGACATATAGAAGCAAAGGAAAAACCAAAAGAATAAATCTCAGAATCTTCAGGTAGCGGAAAAGGTCCAAGGATGATATTTAATCACTATGCTATCACCCCTGTGGTTTTGGGATCCAACCAAGGTTATGGTCACATGGCTGTAATGGAGGCTGAGCCCTGATATGACCTAAACTGTTAGAAATCCTGACTTAAACCCTTAGGTTGAAGCAATGGAACAAAGACAGGAGGCAAATGGTTTCTATCAATGATTATGATGTTGGAAGTACATTGAAATCAATTATTACCTCGGCATATTATGCACCATTTTTGAAGAAATTTTCAGGAAATGCTGCCAATCAGACATTATTGTCTGGATTCAAGAATTTTGAAGGATCTATTATCATTGCTAGATGGGGCCATTTTCAGTATGTGTGTATATATGTTAATAATTAATCGTCAGACTGATTGGCCATAACTACAAGACACACCAACAATAGTGTCTATAACATACATGAGTTTGCGCTGGATCCCTGCAAAATGTCATATACTTTGATCTGGAACAGGAAAAATAGGGGTGGAAACTAGCTACTTGAATATTTATGAAGTTTGTTTTTGGCATATTTTTTGGCAAACTGAGACACTGAAATAAATGGCTATTGCATAAATTAACCAAAAGATGATAAAATATCCAGATGACCACTGAAGTGAGACCAACATGATTAAATGTCAAATTGGTTAACCCACACTATCATTGAGGTACCTTCTGTTGAGATTGGGCTGATGACATTGAAGGAAGAGATATAAGGTCAATTTTTTGAAATATTATAATATATATATTATCCTCATCAACTTGGCACTGTACAAATGTTTCTATAATTATTATGAAATACACATATATTATACACATATACATACTATACACATTAAGGAAATCTTGTTTGGAACTTTTAATTCTTTGGATGATTTTGAAAGAAGAAATTCAAGTTCAAAGACAGGTTTGTAAAAGAGATGTGTATTTCTTATAAATAAAGGTCATAAAATATATCCAAATATGACAAAAAAGTGAAAAAATACAAAACTAGATTGTGCTAAGTTGACGCCCAGATATCCCCAGACAGGCCATCTCTCATGCCACAAGCATTCGTTGGGCATATTTTTAACACCTGTTTTGTGTGATTCACAATTATTATAAATGACTTTATTTCTTGGGGGGTAAATCTTCCCATAATGATAAAGTTTAACCCCTGTGGCCATTTTTAGAAACTTTAAGGTGAGCTAAAAATTAAAACTTCAGACCTTAAATTTTCTACAAACATAGATCACATATAGAAGTTATACCTTCTACAGTTTGAGTCCGGTCACACTTGCCCTTTTCTAAGTTAAAAGACAAAATATATGAATAATGCACAAAAAAGTTATCTCAAATGTAAAACAAGGGAACAATGGCTGTCTTTCAGACAACCACAGTCGAATTTTTAGATTAAAGTTGAGTTAAACCCAGAATAATTGATATCAATTTATTGTGTTTAGATAAAAAATACACATATACCACAAGGGTAACAAGGAGAAAGCTCATTAGTACCCAATAACTTTTAAGAAGTTTAATAGTGTTTTTGAATAGAATAATGTCATTTACCAAGACTGTTAAAATGTGTTTTTATTTACAAATGACAATCCTAACAGAGAAGGCAATAACCTTTTCTGAGGGAGAAATTCTAAATAGATTTGCAGAACCCAAACAAATTTATTGAGTCATGTGGTGTCTGCTTTCATGTGTAGAGCCACCAGATGAATATTTTTTTAGTGATCCAAAATAAACTGTATCTCACCATAAAAATATATAATCCCCATGCATGGCTTTTTCAGTATACACTTAATACAGTGACCTTTAAATGAAGATAAATACTGTTCATTACATATACCATATATTTTCTAATTCATGCCCCTTTACTTTAATACCAAATTTATAACTAGAGGATCGCTCGCAAAAAAAAAAGATAATGTTTTTGCATAGCAAAAACAAAGCGTCCCGAAAAGGATATAAAGGTGAGTGCTAAAGTATTAAGAAAATGCTTCGTTTCTAGCCTTATACTGTTGTGGCAACCAAAGTCAGCGCAGTCTGCTCTATCTAGCACGGTTTTCACGATATAAGCATTTTTGTGTTTTGCAAAAAATAAAAAAATTAAAAATGTCCGCTATATTTGGCGAGACAAAAATATTTTGAAAATTCGCATGGCTACTCTGCAGAGATACCCAGCAGGTCCAAAATTTTGTTGAGTTCGCTCCATATAGCACAGTTTTCGAGATATAAGCATTTTTGTGTTTTGCAAAAACTTTGAAAATTCAAAATGGCCACCATTTTTGGGGAGACAAAAATTTTTGTCAAGACCACTGCCGTGGTGTGTATCTCCCGCCGAGCATTAAAGCAGAAGAAATAGCTTTTCCGAGATATTCACAATTTTTCATTTTCATGTGTGAAAGGTCTTCCAAAAGTAGGTGAATGAGTTATTTGAGAAAAATTGGCTATCTGCAATACTATTAAGAGATAATTCACATTTACTCATTTTGAGTAGGTGAATAATTATCTATGGGTCTGAAACTTCACCAAGTGAAAGCTCTCCCAAAAGTAGGTGAATGAGTTATTTGATAAAAATTGGGTATCCGCAATACTTTTAGAGATAATTCGCATTTACTCATTTTGAGTAGGTGAATAAATAGCTATGGGTCTGAAACTTCACAGAGTGAAAGCTCTCCCAAAAGTAGGTGAATGAGTTATTTGAGAAAAATTGGCTATCTGCAATACTTTTACAGATAATTCACATTTACTCACTTTGAGTAGGTGAATAATTAGCTATGGGTCTGAAACTTCACCAAGTGAAAGCTCTGCCAAAAGTAGGTGAATGAGTTATTTGAGAAAAATTGGCTATCTGCAATACTTTTAGAGATAATTCGCATTTACTCATTTTGAGTAGGTGAGTAATTAGCTATGGGTCTGAAACTTCACCAAGTGAAAGCTCTCCCAAAAGTAGGTGAATGAGTTATTTGAGAAAAATTGGCTATCTGCAATACTTTTAGAGATAATTCGCATTTACTCATTTTGAGTAGACGAGTAATTAGCTATGGGTCTGAAACTTCACCAAGTGAAAGCTCTCCCAAAAGTAGGTGAATGATTAATTTGAGAAAAATTGGCTATCTGCAATACTTTTAGAGATAATTCGCATTTACTCATTTTGAGTAGGTGAGTAATTAGCTATGGGTCTGAAACTTCACCAAGTGAAAGCTCTCCCAAAAGTAGGTGAATGAGTTATTTGAGAAAAATTGGCTATCTGCAATACTTTTACAGATAATTCGCATTTACTCATTTTGAGTAGGTGAGTAATTAGCTATGGGTCTGAAACTTCACAGAGTGAAAGCTCTCCCAAAAGTAGGTGAATGAGTTATTTGAGAAAAATTGGCTATCTGCAATACTTTTAGAGATAATTCGCATTTACTCATTTTGAGTAGGTGAGTAATTAGCTATGGGTCTGAAACTTCACCAAGTGAAAGCTCTCCCAAAAGTAGGTGAATGAGTTATTTGAGAAAAATTGGCTATCTGCAATACTTTTAGAGATAATTCGCAATTACTCATTTTGAGTAGGTGAGTAATTAGCTATGGGTCTGAAACTTCACCAAGTGAAAGCTCTCCCAAAAGTAGGTGAATGAGTTATTTGAGAAAAATTGGCTATCTGCAATACTTTTAGAGATAATTCACATTTACTCATTTTCAGTAGGTGAGTAATTAGCTATGGGTCTGAAACTTCACCAAGTGAAAGCTCTGCCAAAAGTAGGTAAATGAGTTATTTGAGAAAAATTGGCTATCTGCAATACTTTTAGAGATAATTCGCATTTACTCATTTTGAGTAGGTGAGTAATTAGCTATGGGTCTGAAACTTCACAGAGTGAAAGCTCTCCCAAAAGTAGGTGAATGAGTTATTTGAGAAAAATTGGCTATCTGCAATACTTTTAGAGATAATTCACATTTACTCATTTTGAGTAGGTGAGTAATTAGCTATGGGTCTGAAACTTCACCAAGTGAAAGCTCTCCCAAAATTAGGTGAATGATTAATTTGACAAAAATTGGCTATCTGCAATACTTTTAGAGATAATTCACATTTACTCATTTTCAGTAGGTGAGTAATTAGCTATGGGTCTGAAACTTCACCAAGTGAAAGCTCTCCCAAAAGTAGGTGAATGAGTTATTTGAGAAAAATTGGCTATCTGCAATACTTTTAGAGATAATTCGCATTTACTCATTTTGAGTAGGTGAGTAATTAGCTATGGGTCTGAAACTTCACCATGTGAAAGCTCTCCCACAAGTAGATGAATGAGTTATTTGATAAAAATTGGGTATCCGCAATACTTTTACAGATAATTAGCATTTACTCATTTTGAGTAGGTGAGTAATTAGCTATGGGTCTCAAACTTCACCATGTGAAAGCTCTCCCAAAAGTAGGTGAATGAGTTATTTGAGAAAAATTGGCTATCTGCAATACTTTTAGAGATAATTCGCATTTACTCATTTTGAGTAGGTGAGTAATTAGCTATGGGTCTGAAACTTCACCAAGTGAAAGCTCTCCCAAAAGTAGGTGAATGATTAATTTGAGAAAAAATGGCTATCTGCAATACTTTTAGAGATAATTCACATTTACTCATTTTGAGTAGGTGAGTAATTAGCTATGGGTCTGAAATTTCACCATGTGAAAGCTCTCCCACAAGTAGATGAATGAGTATTTGATAAAAATTGGGTATCCGCAATACTTTTACAGATAATTAGCATTTACTCATTTTGAGTAGGTGAGTAATTAGCTATGGGTCTGAAACTTCACAGAGTGAAAGCTCTCCCAAAAGTAGGTGAATGAGTTATTTGAGAAAAATTGGCTATCTGCAATACTTTTAGAGATAATTCACATTTACTCATTTTGAGTAGGTGAATAATTAGCTATGGGTCTGAAACTTCACCAAGTGAAAGCTCTGCCAAAAGTAGGTGAATGAGTTATTTGAGAAAAATTGGCTATCTGCAATACTTTTAGAGATAATTCACATTTACTCATTTTGAGTAGGTGAGTAATTAGCTATGGGTCTGAAACTTCACCATGTGAAAGCTCTCCCAAAAGTACATGAATGAGTTATTTGAGAAAAATTGGGTATCCGCAATAGTTTTTGAGATAATTCACATTTACTCATTTTGAGTAGGTGAGTAATCATCTATGGGTCTGAAACTTCACCATGTGAAAGCTCTCCCAAAAGTACATGAATGAGTTATTTGATAAAAATTGGGTATCCGCAATAGTTTTTGAGATAATTAGCATTTACTCATTTTGAGTAGGTGAGTAATTAGCTACAGGTCTGAAACTTCACCAAGTGAAAGCTCTTCCAAAAGTACATGAATGAGTTATTTGATAAAAATTGGGTATCCGCAATAGTTTTTGAGACAATTAGCATTTACTCATTTTGAGTAGGTGAGTAATTAGCTACAGGTCTGAAACTTCACCAAGTGAAAGCTCTTCCAAAAGTAGGTGAATGAGTTATTTGAGAAAAATTGGCTATCTGCAATACTTTTAAGAGATAATTCGCATTTACTCATTTTGAGTAGGTGAGTAATCATCTACGGGTCTGAAACTTCACCATGTGAAAGCTCTCCCAAAAGTACATGAAAGAGTTATTTGATAAAAATTGGGTATCCCCAATAGTTTTTGAGATAATTAGCATTTACTCATTTTGAGTAGGTGAGTAATTAGCTACGGGTCTGAAACTTCACCAAATGAAAGCTCTTCCAAAAGTAGGTGAATGAGTTATTTGAGAAAAATTGGCCATCTGCAATACTTTTAGAGGTAATTCGCATTTACTCTTTTTGAGTAGGTGAGCAATTAGCTATGGGTCTGAAACTTCACCAAGTGAAAGCTCTTTGGGATAGCTGCTCTGCAGAGATACCCTGAAGATAAAAAAATTTCGTCGAAATCGCTCTATGTAGCACGGTTTTCGAAATATTAGCATTTTTGTGTTTTGCAATTTTTGCGCAAAAATTCGAAAATTCAAAATGGCTGCCATTTTTGGCAAGACAAAATTTTTTTGAAAATTGGCATGGCTACTCTGCAGAGATACCCTGTGGGTCAAAAATTTTGTCGAAATCGCTCTATCTAGCACGGTTTTCGAGATATAAGCATTTTTGTGTTTTGCAATTTTGCGAAAAATTCGAAAATTCAAAATGGCCGCCATTTTTTGCGAGAAATTTTTTTTTTGAAAAATGGCATGGCTACTCTGCAGAGATACCCCGTGGGTCAAAAATTTCGTCGAAATCGCTCTATCTAGCAGGGTTTTCGAGATATAAGGATTTTTATGTTTTGCAATTTTTGCGAAAAATTCGAAAATTCAAAATGGCCGCCATTTTTGGCGAGACAAATTTTTTTTTTCAAAATTGGGATAACTACTCTGCAGAGATACCCCGTGGGTCAAAAATTTCGTCGAAATCGCTCTATCTAGCAGGGTTTTCGAGATATAAGCATTTTTATGTTTTGCAATTTTTGCGAAAAATTCGAAAATTCAAAATGGCCGCCATTTTTGGCGAGACAAATTTTTTTTTCAAAATTGGGATAACTACTCTGCAGAGATACCCCGTGGGTCAAAAATTTCGTCGAAATCGCTCTATCTAGCACGGTTTTCGAGATATAAGCATTTTTGTGTTTTGCAATTTTTGCGAAAATTTCGAAAATTCAAAATGGCCGCCATTTTTGGCGAGAGAAAAATTTTTTGAAAATTGGGAAAAGTACTCCGCAGAGATATCCTGCGGGTCAAAAATTTTGTCGAAATTGCTCTATCTAGCACGGTTTTTGAGATATAAGCATTTTTGTGTTTTGCAATTTTTGCGAAAATTTCGAAAATTCAAAATGGCCGCCATTTTGGGCGAGAGAAAAATTTTTTGAAAATTGGGAAAACTACTCCGCAGAGATACCCTACGGGTCAAAAATTTCGTCGAAATTGCTCTATCTAGCACGGTTTTCGAGATATAAGCATTTTTGTGTTTTCCTTATTTGGAAAATTCGTAATGATTAATTAATCATTAATTACTCGGCCATTTCTTGACCAATCAATGCCAAAATCTAATGATTTCCAGATTTTAATAGAATGAATGTATTTGCCAAGTTTCAGGTGAATTGATAAAATTCCTTTCAAGTTATCATCCGGACAAGCTTCCCCATCGAAAAAAGACATTTTTGGTCATGTGACCTCTCTGATTGGTTGAAATGTCACTGCAGCATATTCAAAAAAATTCCCCAAGGCTACTGCCTAAACCTGCCAAATTTGAAAAGAATCCGCCTAACGGTTACAGAGTTATAAGGAAAACAAAATGCGGAGCCGGCGGAGCCTGAAGCTCTCCCATACACAAACAAGCGTCCCTTGTGGGACGCTTAATTATTCAATAAAACAGAATTTAATATTGTATGATCAGTAAGCCAATAATGTGAAAGCCTTGTTCCAAGATTACGTCATAAGTCAAATGTAAGTTTTCCCCATTTCATCATGTATTGTCATAAGGCTGGTACTTGCTTGCCTTGGCATTCATGTGCATATGTTCTACTTCCCTTCCACATTCAAAGATTACCTATACAATGGTGCAAGTGAATATTAGACTAATACCATTGAAATTAGTACTTAAATTGTACTTAAGTTGTCTTAACATTGCTGATGAAAGACAGATTTTGGGGTGTCTAATGCTTCAAACCGTAACTTGGAAAATGCCTTAACTTTGCACAAAACAGAAGACAATTTATATCTTCACATTCACTTGCCACTGCAAAAATACATGTTGCGACATAACAAAGATTGATTTATTACCGTGTCTGTTGTAAAAGTTACATTTGTACTAGAGCTAGGGCCAATACTAGTGTCACTATTTTTGTTCTACTGGTTCAACTCCCACAAATGACATTGTAAAGGTTCTACATAATATTACCATGGTTGACATATATGATGGATTTGTTTATTTGGGGTTTTACGTCGCTTTCAACACTGTACAGGTCATATCACGACGGGTAGTTGGAAGGGCAGAGGAAACCAGTACATATAGTTCGCTAGGGTTCTGTACTCTAAACTGCCGACCAACGGCAAGCAACTACCAGCTTTCCCACTTACGGCCATGACGGGGATCGAACCCCGGCCGCAGAGGTGAGAGGCGAGAGTGTTACCACTCTGCCACCGTGGCCCCCATATATGATGGAAACTTTACTTGATATGAAACAAAATCTAATCAAAGAAAATATGTTGCCTACTGTAGTCACTGTTACATTAGTATTCACCCTAAGTAAAAACATCATGTTAATGTTTCATGACTATTCTCTAGTGTTTTGTAAATGGCAGAATGTTATCTGGGGCCTCCCCGTAATTAAGACAATTTCCCTGGGTGTCAATTGTATGAATTATGGTATTTCATCAATTACAAGTTTAAAGGACCAGGTGTGATCTATAACAACTAGAAACAATTTAAACTAATTCTGTATATATATATATATATATATATATATATAACTTTACACATAACACACCCCATAACTTTCAGGTGCAAGCACTAGAGATCCTCAATATTGGTACTCTACATTATATTTAAAGAGGCTTGCATGGTTTATACACATCTCTGATGTGGCTACACAGATTATACATCTGTCCAAGTATGACCCTGAATGTTGCACACAACATTAAGTACAGACTTTGGTTTTCCCTTTGGAATATTTTTTACTAGGAGACAGATACAGACTGTCAAGGACAAAAGACATTCCCTGAAATGCAAATTTTAAACAAGCAACAGGTATGGAAAAGTTCATGTTATGTACTATATGCGACTTGTAAAACTGATGAAATACCAATTAAGAGTACATGTGTCACACATACACATTGATACCAGTCGCATGTAAACCATTTTCAATTAAGTTTCTGACCTTGTATTCATGACAAAGGCCACTTTTCTGAACTTTTATTTGTGCAAAAACTTGCACCCACATAATTAAAACTGCCACTTCCAAATATGTAAATGGTGTTTCTACCAGTGTTTTGAATAACCACCAACACAAGCATAAACAAGGGTGCCGTGGTTGGCCTTCACCCAACTACAGAGTCGAATCTTAGGACAGCACTGGGTGTTGAAATCTGTAAACTCTGTATTATCGCTCGCATTTGGAAACCGCTTCAGGGCTGGGATTCACGAAAGGTCTTAAGTTTAGGCAATTTTTTTGCTTAGACAAATCTTAAAGTTATGACTTTTGTCTTAGCTAAGATTTCTCTTAAATTGGGATTCACAAAAAGTGCTTAGCAAAATCTTAGCTGAGACAAAATTTGTGCAAAAAGTCTTAACTACTTTGAATTCAAATTAACAAATTTTAGTAAAACAAAAACATTTTTCATCAATAAATACACTAAACATGCTCTTCAAAATTATTAAACAGATTTGTTACTTTTTTTTGTAAAATTATATGAAAATAGTAGTCTTTATGTTTTATTGTGAGTCAGTCATTTTTATGACATTATTTTTACCACAAGAAGGTAAAATGTGGAAATTTATAGGTAATTAAATGATGTACATTTTTATTACAATGCACAGAAATTACTTTTATAGGAAGTATAGATCCCCATAGTATATATTTTGTTGGCATAACAAAGGGTAAAATGTAAATACATGCAATGGAATATTTTAAAATTGTCTTAAGTCTGCCCTGCAGTGGTCTTAAAGTTATGACAAAATCTAAGACAAATTTTTGTCTAAGACCTTTTGTGAATCCCATTTTGTCTAAGCAAAAAAAAGTCTTAACTTTATGACAAAATTCTTGCAGAGTTAAGACTTTTCTCTTAAAGTTAGGACAATTTTTTGCTTAAGACCTTTTGTGAATCCCGGCCCAGATTTGTGTCGCGAGATGGATATTTGTAGTGACGTGATGCGAAAGGTTTACAAATATAAAAGGTCTGTAGATGCGCAGTTTTACAAGGCTGGTTTAAGATGAAAACCACCAGCATATTTCCTGTCCACGGACTTGCCTCATTAATATTAATGAGCAAACATGCGCAGACACGGCAGTTCTTTGAGGGGGTTTACAAGGCTGGTTTAAGATGAAAACTACCAGCATATTTCCTGTTCACGGACTTGCCTCATTAATATTAATGAGCAAATATGCGCAGTCACGGCAGTTCTTTGTGGGGGTTTCCCGACAATATTATACAAGGCTGGTTTAAGATCAAAACTACTAGCATATTTCCTGTTCACGGACTTGCAGTTTGAAATTTAATTTTGAAATGAGAAGACATATTTCAATTTTGAAGCGTGGATATATAGTACTGTATATGGATATTTTACAGAAGCAAATTGTAAGTATTTAAATAAAATATTTGTGTGTTATTTCTACAATATTGCGATAGCCATAATGAGCGATAATCGGGGATCAGAGGTTATGCTGTATTTTACCGATGAAGTATTTTGACAGAAAAATGAAATCACGTGATAACTTCTAGGCCATGCAAAAGCGCCTTCAAGTGGTTGAATGAAGAACTACGGAGTTTAAATATTTTCATTGTCGATTCTGATTGGCTGAACGACAAAGGTGTAGTACTACTGTGACGTCACTTCATTCATTAATTTCTTTGCAGTTTATTTGTTTGACAAATGGGTAGATGCGCAGACAACAATTTTACATGAACAGTGACTGTGTGATAAACCAGCAGACAAATAAATTAATTGGGGATTCACGTCTAGAAACCAGCAGACGAAACCGTTAAAAAAGACTCGTTGGAGTAGGCCATTACAATGGCAAACACAATAGTTTCTAGGACATACGGGTCCTTGGAGAAAGCCAGACGAAGTGCCAGACAAGCTTTTTACTTTATAAAATATAACTGAATAAAAGCATTAAAAATCTTCAAAATGGCAGAGTGTATAGTGTACACCTTAATGTACAGATATGTGAAGAAAATATTATGCAGAATTGATATTTAAGGGCTTAAACGGCCAATTTAAAATCGTGACCGCAACTCAGTACATAACTCGAATCAAAGATTCGACTAAAAACTGTTTATTGAATAATGTCTATTGAACCTATTAGTATGTCTGGAAGACATGTCTGGAAGTCATGTGTTGAAGAACCAGACATTTATATTGGGCAAAATTACTCCACTGAGCACCAGGAGACAAAGAAATAGACAAAAGATTTTCTACATCCTGGTACTTTGCAAGAAGCTAGACAAAGGCTAGACAGTGTATTCATTTCATAAACTGCACATTAAAGAAAATATTAAACAAAAAACAAAATGACAGAGTATATGCAGTACCTCTTATATTTAATATATGTGTATAGATATTGCATATATCTTTAGCTTTTAGAGGATAAAATGGCATTTTTTAAATAACAATCAGAATCCAGTACATAACTCGAATCCAAGATTCGACTAAAAAACCTAAGTAGGTTCTTTATGGGTTTTAGACTTAATTTAACCTCAACATAAAATCTTTATTTTGGGCATATGAAAGAATAATACATTAATGTGTTCTCATATAAAATTTTAGCCAGATCAGCCACATAGTTTCTAACACACGAGACATTAAGTGGCCAAAGGTCCATTTCTGACCTTAAGGTGGCCATAAGTTTTTTTTATTACTGGAAGTTTAAGGTCAGCGTTTTTGAGATATTGCACATACAAGTCAAAATGTATGGTGGAGGCTGATGGACATGAAACCAGTATATCCCTGACTTTTGTCTGGAGATATAAATATAACAAAAAAATACTCAGTTGGGATATTTTTCTATTTCTGTATGAAAATAAAGGAGATATGTATATTTTTCATTAACATTAATCAAAAATGATTCAACCAATTACACGTATTGCTGAACCCATGGAAAATATTGCACAAATATTTTTGTAACTGTGCTTCTTGGATATATTATCCATATATTCAAAAAATCTGGAAATCAAATACTAATTAGCAAAGTTAAGTCTTTATATGGCAAAACACAGGGAACAACAGACATATGACCTAAAAATATTGCAAAACTCACATATTGAAAATTTTTTTTAAAAATTCCATTTTCACATGTGGCATTTTGCACATACATCATCTAATTTTAATCTCTAATAATATTTTTGATATTTTAGCTATACTAAACAAACTAAGACCTTTTCTTTGACCTAGTATTGTAAAAATATCCCTTTCTATTAGTCTCCTTTGAATTACTCTGGTTTTTCTCTGAGTTGGCATCCTTTCTCTTGTCACTAGAAAAGGCAGTCTGCATTGCACCCCAGGACTGGTACATGAGTACCAGAGGTACCACCACCCAGATACCATTGAAGAAGATGAGGTACACCCAGAGGTACAGCCAGTGGTCTGTTACCAGGTTTGGACTCCCCATAAGCATGTCAGGTACAAACGTCATCCATCCTAATAAAGCAGAAAACAACAAGAACACTTGCAGAATGCAGACCTCTGCCAAGGCCTAATACCTCTAATATTGCAACATCCAATATTATGAGTGCAATGATAAACTAGAAAAAAGTTTTTGAAAACAAAAACAGAGCATCCCAATAAGTTGAAAAATGAAAACATACTAAAGCTTAAATGATTGGTAAAAGGGAAGGGAAAAATATGCTGTCAAAAATATTCTCATTCAGAAATAATCCTGACAGAAACACTATTGTAAAGTTATTGTAAAATACTACTTTGCCCAAAATTAAACTTAAAGTTAAGTCTTTTATCTTGGACTGAGGCTAAATCTATGGTCTTAGACTTCTAATACTTAGACTTCTTAGACTTCTTTAGCTAAGTCTTGGGTAAACAAAGACTTGACTATGACTGTCACAAATTTTTCTCCACTTAAAAATTTGAAAAGGCTGAAACTAAAGTATAAAGTTATAGAACATCTCCCTAAACCAGTCATTGAAAGTTTTGATGTAGTTACAAGGTTTTCCATTGCAAAATAGCATTTTTCTTAAGATAAATTTTGTCAAAGGAAGGATATATGTCAATAGTATTGTAAATTCAAGGAGAAATAATAGTCACATGACACAGAAAAAACAAGACCACTGCAGTGGTATGATCTCCCGCCGGGGAGCAAAAATGTGCTGTTTAAAGTGAGTTTTACATCCCAAACCTCTGGAAGCAATAATAAGCTAGATATAGGCACTTTTAAGCTTGGCCATCCTCGTTTGACCAATAGTAAGACCAATAATAAGCGAGATATAGGCACTTTTAAGTTTGGGCATCATCGTTTGACCTTGAACAAGGGGCTCAAGGTCAAATCTGACCACATCAAAAGATTCCCAGCACATGTTTTCCTATAGGTTGTTTTCACATCCCAAACCTCTAGGACCAATAATAAGCAAGATATAGGCACTTTTATGTTTGGCCATCCTCGTTTGACCTTGAACAAGGGGCTCAAGGTCAAATCTTACCACATGTAAAGATTCGCAGAACATGAATTGCTATAGGCTGGTTTCACATCCCAAACCTCTAGGACCAATAATAAGCGAGATATAGGCACTTTTAAGTTTGGCCAAAATCAGCTAAGTAGGGTACTTTGGCAGTCTGTGGATGACCTTGAACGAAGAGCTTCAAGGTCAAATGTCTGCATGCTTATAGAGGGCATATATATGTGTTAAATATCTGCGTTTTATAATCTTCCGGGCAAGGTTTTGCTGTTAAAAGTGATTTACTCAAAGTAAAACAATCAAAGTAGCTATTACTAAGTTAGCTATGGACTTACAGCTCTGAAACTTTGCCACGATACGGAACATTAAAAAGTAGGTGAACAAAATATTTGACAAAAATCCTGTAAATTTAATAGTTTTGCTGTTATAAATGATTTACTCAAAGGACAACCATCAAAGTAGCTATTACTGAGTTAGCTATGGACCTACAGGTCTCAAAATTTGCCATTACACAGTACATCAAAAAAGTAGGTGAACAAGATATTTGACAAAAATCCTTTAAATTCAACAGTTTTGCTGTTATAAGTGATTTACTCAATGGAGAACAATAAAAGTAGCTATTACTCAGTTAGCTATGGACTACAGCTCTCAAAATTTGCCATTACACAGTATATCAAAAAGTAGGTGAACAACATATTTGACAAAAATCCTCTAAATGTAATAGTTTTGCAGTTATAAAGGATTTACTCAATGGAGAACCATCAAAGTAGCCATTACTCAGTTAGCTATGGACCTACAGGTCTCAAAATTTGCCATTACACAGTACATCAAAAAGTAGGTAAACAACATATTTGACAAAAATCCTTTAAATTCAACAGTTTTGCTGTTCTAAGTGATTTACTCAATGGAAAACCCTCAAAGTAGCTATTACTCAGGGAGCTATGGAGATACAGCTGTAAAAATTTCCCATGACACAGTACATCAAAAGTAAGTGAACAACATATTTCACAATAATTCTGTAAATTCAATAGTTTTGGACTTATAAGTGATTTACTCAATGTTGAAATTGAAAGTAGCCATTACTCAGTTAGCTATGGAGATACAGCTCTGAAACTTAGCCACGATACAGAACATTAAAAAGTAACTGATTAACATATTTGACAATAATTCCCTAAATTCAATAGTTTTGGAGTTATAAGTGATTTACTGAATGTTTAAATTAAGAAATTTCAAAGTAGCTATTACTCAGTTAGCTATGGACTTACAGCTCTGAAAATTCACCACGACACAGTACATCAAAAAGTAGGTGAACAACATATTTGCCAAAAATCCTCTATATTCAATAGTTTTTGAGTTATAAGTGTCTTGCTCAATGGCCAAATGTTAAACTTAGTGTAGCTATTACTCAGCTAGCTATGGTGCTACACCTAGGAAACCTTACCATGATATAGTACATGAAGGAGTTGTTCAACAACATATTTGAGACCAATATTGTAAGTAACAGTTACAAAGATAAAAGCAACTTACTCATTTTGCTCATTGTTAAAAACAGAAAATAGCTATTACTCACTTAGCTATCAAGATAGACCCCTAAAATTGTTACCATCTTCTAGGCATGGAGAAAGTAGCTGAACAATGTATTTTACAGAAATGCTCTAAATGCAGTCGTTTTGGAGTTATGAGCACTTACTCGAAGGAGCCACCATTGCTATTACTCACTTAGCTATGGACCTAGGTCTGAAAAAACAGCATCAAATGAAAAGACATAAGCATAACGTCATAAAACATTGAAAAGGCCAAGGAGAAACAACCAGTGTGATGTACAGCCCTTTTTAAAAATGTGACACACACACTCACGCACGCACGGAATGCGTTTTATAATCTCCCGCCCGGCGGGACATAATACTACAGTGTAGAAAAGGTATTGCAAAAGGATGTATTTGATAATTATGAGGTACTTATTGTGAGCCAAAAAACACAACAGCTGTGATTTTATGACCCTAGTTCGACCCATGGGGTCTAGAGGGGGTGGGGGTGGGTGGAGGTTGGGAGAGGTCTAACATGTGACGGGCTTTTCAGAATCCCTATATGGTTTCTTCTAATCTCCCCATAATTTCAAAAGCTCTAAATGCAAAAATAAATGGAGAAAAAAAGGCAAAAACAAAAGCTGTGATTTTATTATCACAGTTTGACCCACCAGGAGGGGACCGGGGGTAAATCTGACCAGCTTTCTTTAGATGGTTTCCTGTTACCTCCATTGAAAAGCTCTAAAAGCAGTAATAAAAGAAAAAAATCCGTGATTTTGTGACCCTAGGATAATAGGGGGGGGGGGGGGGGGGGGGGGGGGGTCTGATGAACTTAAGCTTTCTGGTGACTACCTGGTATAAAAATCCTCATAAATTGCTCAATTTTGTCCAATCGCTCCCAAAACCTAATCAGCTTGAGATTTTGATAATACTGAATATATGTAAAAGAACAACCCCTTGCAGTAAATAGTTTGGGGTGAGCAGCAATGCCAAGCACGTGTACCACAAAATATGCAACCTTGATAAAGGTTAAATACAAGAAACTGGGGTCAAAGACCCCAACAGGCAGGTTGCGCAATCAGTATTAGGGATAGGATACAAGATGTATGCAACATGATGATAACTGTGCTGCAAATTTAAAAAGAGTGCCGTGTGCTGTCCTTCAACTCGTCAAGTTTTAAATCGATCAGTGTAAGTCTCTTCAAGTTAGAGTCAAGAAACAAAAATGTTGACAGATGTCAGAATGACCAGAAGGACGGACTGGCCCACAACCAGACTAAAGGATGGACACCAAATTCGAAAACAACCTAACCCAGCCAGTGTCCTACAACCCTGGTTTCAAATCAGTTAAACAAAGCATCTTCGAGTTAGAGTCTGGAAACACAAAAATTTCTGATGAGCACACACACAATAAGGGCTAATGGATAGATACCAATTACAAAAGCAACCTGACCCTATTGGTTCCAATCACCCTGTTAAGTTTTAACTTGATCGGACAAGGCATCTTCGAGTTAAAGCCTGGAAACAAAAACGTTTTGGATGAGCGTCCCATGACTTAGCATACTTGCACTTCCCAACCAACGAATCATCCAAGAATCAAGTTACTACAGCTTACAGGTTCTCACATTTGGCCCAGACAAGATTTTAAAGGTCAAGGTCAGTACAACAAGGTTGTTGCTCACCAGCATGCTCTACCCAATTTTCCTAACAAATATTAACTTCCTACACTTTACGGTTTCAGAGTTATAGCCCGGACAAGATTTTTAAGTTCAAGGTCACTACTGCAAGGTCACAGATCAAATCAAGGTCACACCATGATGTTGCACACCTACACCAACCAATGTCCCTACCAAGTTTCAACTTCCTACACGTTATGGTTTCTGAGATACAGTCCAAACAAGCTTTTTCCAGCCGGCCACCCATCCGGACGCCATGGCTGAGAAAATACCAGCACAGCCTTTAAAGGATGTGGGGAAAAAAGTGAAATCTTGAACCTTTGAAAGTACTTTTTATATATTATTGGATATTTTTGACATCCCAGTCCATACAAATGGAATCACATGTCTTAGCTAAAGTTTAAACATTGCTCAAATGTAATTTTAGAATTTCAACTTTGTCATGTCCTTTAAATAATTAGACCGAAATTCTTTTTATTTATAAATTATGACAAAACTACATGAAGTAGACAAATGTCAGTACTCAAACCGTCAACAAAATTCAATGTACATTTACAGTGGTGAGAGACAATAGAAATACTTACCTCCGTACAGTTCACAAGTACATAGTACAAGTTGTACCCAGTGTCGGTAAGGTCTGTCCTTCACTATGGCATAGATCAGCAAGAGACACAGAGGCCCATCCAAACCGACAGTCAGCATCTCTAGGGACACAATAGTGGGGTCAGACACACCCCAACGCTTGTCTGCTAGAGCGTATTCCTTCCCTGCAATGGACAAAAAAAGGAAAAATTAATTTTACCAATTTCAAACTCATGCATGGTTCTGCCTACGGGTACATGTAGTAATCCTGATTACGCCCCTCTGAAACATCTTATATTCTGTTTATTAGACCAAAGTATCCATTAACAATTGAAAAATGTATTTACCGAATAATTTCTTTCAATGTTAAAAAGTAATATTTGAATAATATCCATTAACTATACATTGAAAATTGTACAGAGGGTGAGATGTAAGCCAAATATTAGTACTTATTAAGATTTTACTCATTAAGATTAGATTAAATCAGATTAAACAAAGCATTGTATATTATGTATAAATTTAAAAAGTTAATCCGATTTCTGGTGTGTGACGAGGGAAGAGTTAATACAGTGGAATTTTATTTATTTAGTGTTTTACATCACGCCTTGTACCTTTGTATCAGTTATATTGTGAGTTTGTGATGAATAGTTGGATGGGCAGAGGAAACCCGTACATACAGTTGGTCAAGTTGCTATACTGTAAACTGCCAAGCAACAGCAAACAACTACCAGCATTCCCACCAAATGTTAGGGAGGGATCGGAACTCTTATCCCAGACATGGGAGGTAAATGCATTACTTAAGCACCATTTTGGCACATCATATAATTTTACACTGGAAAATGTTAAAATGATTCTGAAACTAAAAAGCACTCATACATTTAATTCAGGGTAAATGTAAGGAAACTAGACTAAGGACGCATCTGTGGCCAGATGCTGGATGTATCCACCGACAAAGGCCAACTAACATAGTTTAGAAGATAAACAGCATTTTTCGTTAATAAGCAAGCTGAAAGCACTTTTAAGTTTGGTTACCCTTATTTGACCCTGTAGCAGGGGCCCAAGGTGAAGTCTGACCTGATCAAAAGATTCGCAGCCCATGATTTCCTATAAGTCGTTTTCACATTGCAAACCTCTAGGACCAATAATAAGCAGGAGGAGCCCAAGGTCAAATCTGACCACATGAAAAGATTTGCAGCCCATGACTTCCTATAAGTTATTTTCATATTAATGAGTTATTTGAGAAATACTGGCTATCTGCAATACTTCTAGAGATAATTCGCATTTACTCATTTTGAGTAGGTGAATAATTAGCTACGGGTCTAAAACTTCACCAAGTGAAAGCTCTCTCAAAAGTAGGTGAATGAGTTATTTGAGAAAAATTGGCTACCTACAATACTTTTAGAGATAATTCGAATTTACTCATTTTCAGTAGGTGAGTAATTACCTACGGGTCTGGAACTTCACCATGTGAAAGCTGTCCCAAAAGTAGATGAATGAGTTATTTGATAAAAATTGGATATCTGCAATACTTTTAGAGATAATTAGTATTTACTCATTTTGAGTAGGTGAATAATTAGCTACAGGTCTGAAACTTCACCAAGTGAAAGGTCTCCCAAAAGTAGGTGAAGGAGTTATTTGACAAAAATTGGCTATCTGCAATACTTTTAGAGATAATTTGCATTTACTCATTTTCAGTAGGTGAGTAATTACCTACGGGTCTGAAACTTCACCAAGTGAAAGCTCTCCCAAAAGTAGGTGAATGAGTTATTTGAGAAAAATTGGCTATCTGCAATACTTTTAGAGATAATTCGCATTTACTCATTTTGAGTAGGTGAATAATTAGCTACAGGTCTGAAACTTCACCAAGTGAAAGGTCTCCCAAAAGTAGGTGAAGGAGTTATTTGACAAAAATTGGCTATCCGGAATACTTTTAGAGATAATTTGCATTTACTCATTTTCAGTAGGTGAGTAATTACCTACGGGTCTGAAACTTCACCAAGTAAAAGCTCTCCCAAAAGTAGGTGAATGAGTTATTTGAGAAAAATTGGCTATCTGCAATACTTTTAGAGATAATTCGCATTTACTCATTTTGAGTAGGTGAGTAATTACCTACAGGTCTGGAACTTCAGCATGTGAAAGCTCTCCCAAAAGTAGGTGAATGAGTTATTTAAGAAAAATTTGCTATCTGCAATACTTTTAGAGAAAATGCAGAATTACTCATTTTTAGTAGGCAAGTAATTTAGCCACAGGCCTAATTTAGACATAAAGCCTACCAATAGAATACTGTGGTGCACCCTCTAATATACCTTGCAAACTTGAGAAGGCTAGCTATAATATTTTTTTCGTTAGAGCGGTAATGGTGAAATCTCTCTACACACTGCGGCTATCCAGTGGATACAATGATTTACTCAGTGAGAACCTGAAAGTAGATATTGGTAAGCTATGCCATGACATAGAGGTCTGCAATTTCACTCTGTTATAGCTGACCAAAAATTATGTGAATAACATATTCAAACAAAATACTGTAAATGTAATAGTTTTCACGTTATAACTGATTTACTCAACAGTGATAACCTCAAAGTAGCTATTACTCAGCTATGCAATGAGCTACATGTCTGAATTTTTTCTATGTTATAGCTGACCCAAAAAATTAGGTGAACAACATATTTAAGCAAAATACTGTAAATGCAATAGTTTTCAAGTTACAACTGATTTACTCAATAGTGAGAACCTGAAAATAGCTATTGCTCAGCTATGCCATGAGCTATAAGTCTGTAATTTCACGACGTTATAGCTGACCCAAAAGTAGGTGAACAACATATTTTAACAAAATACTCCAAATGCACTATTTTTCAAGTTACAAGTCATTTACTCAACAGTCAGTACCTGAAAATAGCTATTGCTCAGTTGTGCCATGAGCTACAGGTCTGTAATTTCACTATGTTATAGCTGACCCAAAAGTAGCTGAATAACATATTTACACAAATTTCTGTAAATGCAATAGTTTTCCAATTACAACTGATTTACTCAACAGTGAGAACTTCAAAGTAGCTATTACTCAGCTATGCAATGAGCCACAGGTCTGGAACTTCACTATGTTATAGCTGACCCAAAAATTTAAGAATAGTTGGAGTTTGCTTTCTCTTCTTGCCCGGGGCATCTGAGGTATTTTTTTTTTCCTGTAACTTGCTGAAACTTTTTCCACTTCTCTTTATTAATTTTGTGTTGTTGTTAAAAAATAGAAAGTATATGAACATTGTGTTTCTGTTAAAAATGTTACATTCTTTGTACCCTTTGTATGAAAATAAAAAAGACAAATAAAAAAAAAAAAAAAAATGTTATAGCTGACTCCGAAATAGGTGAATAACATATTGAAACAAAATACTCTAAATGTAATACTTTTGAAGTTATAAGTAATTTACTCAACAGTGATAACCTAAAAGTAGCTATTACTCAGCTATGCCATGAGCTACAGGTCTGAAATTTTACTATGTTATAGCTGACCCAAAAATAACTGAATAACTTATTGAAACAAAATACTCTAAATGCAATAGTTTTCAAGTTACAAGTGATTTTACTGATGATGGAAGTTACTGAAAAGCCCAAAAGTAGCTATTACTCACTTAGCTATTGAGACAGACACCCAAGTTACTCACCATGTTGTAGCTATGAAAAAAGTATCTGAATAACATATTTTAACAAAATGCTCTAAATGCAACACTTTTCAAGTTATAAGTGATTTAGTGCATGATTTCATGAATTTTAATGCATTTTAGACATTTTTGTCTACCAGAGGCCTAATTTAGACATAAAGCCTACCAAAAAGATAGGGTGGCGAGTCCTCTAGCATACCAAGCCACCTGCCAAACATGAAAGAAATCTGGAAAGAAATGTGGACTGTAGGTCGCTAACAAGCAATATTCCAAATTTTAGACATTTTTGTCTACCACAGGCCTAATTTAGACATAAAGCCTACCAAAAAGATAGGGTGGCCAGTCCTCTACCATATCAAGCCACTAGTGGGTAAATTGTTTATCGATATTGCCGATATTTATTGTTTTGGAACTGGACTCCCGATATCGAGATCTAAACACGTATTTCAATATCGCCATTTTAAGTAAAACTGTAAACTTACACTGTTAATACTCGAAATAAAGCAAAAATCTGAAGACATTGTACACTTTTATCTCACATTTTTGAAGTTTTCAATGCGTTTTTGATGAAAACTGCATTGTTTTATTTTGATTCATTTCGTTTCCTGTTAGCGGTTCGGGAAACACTAAAATAAAACGTTTTCAGTTTCCCGAATTCGGACTATTTGGTAGACAATATGAACCCCCCGATATCGCCCGATATTGAAATATTTTTACATTCAATATCGATACCCACAAAGCCAAACGATTTACCCCCTACAAGCCACCTGCCAAATATGAAAGAAATCCGGAAAGAAATGTGGACTGTAGGTCGCTAACAAGAAATCTCTGCGGACGCGGACGACGACGATGATGAATCCATAGTATCCCCGCTTCGCGTCGGGGATACAATAAATACAAGTTTCTATTATCCACCGTGTACCATATTTGACCCGTATAGAGGGATATATGGAGTGGGATATATTTTATTTATATACAACGGCGCCTCCGTACCATGGATAACTAGTGTTAATAACTTCCGGTTTTTCACTGATATCTCGGAAACTATGTTACCTACAAACATGTATTACATATCATTACAACAGGTCGTTTTATAGCACTTCTGCTTGTGTTTGTAGCATAAAAATCCATGCAGAAATGAATGAGCTATGGCAAGTTAAAAATTGAAGTTTTTATATTCACAGTTGCCTATGCTTTTTGAAAACCTTTTCACATTCTCTCATTAAATGTTCATGTTATTTAACCTATGAATCGTACAAAATGGTGGATAATAAAAGTAAAACATCCCTCATTAGACATATACAGAAAAAATATATCACTCATGAAGATTAAGAATATTATAAGAGTGCGCACAATATAATACAGTAACTGTTATCTTCATTCGTGATATATTTTTTCTGTATTTGTCATTCGGCAGTTTTCCTATTATATAACAAATGCTACTCAACAAGTTAAGCAGTGCTCTGTATACATACAACTATACAGTTTACAACATGAGTCACATGAGCTGGTCAATATCTCATAAAGACATACACAGCAAAGCCATCCAGTGAGATGAATCATTGACAGTTCCAACCAGTGAAAAATAAACAAACGGTCCCTCCTGAAATAGAAAAATAAATTAATGTAATGATACAAATTAACAGGAGAATATCACATGTTTAAGAGGCTCATATTATAAGTTATAACCCTATAAGATCTGAGTTTTATAATATTTTGAAAGAAATGGCAGATCTTTAACTTGTTAAAACTGATAACATGACTGTTTTGAAAATGAAATATAGCAATACTATAGGCAAAAGGTGGTAAGACTGTTTATGCCTCCTACCCCTCCCCATTCTCCCACAACACCCACTATTATAAGTTTATAACTTAATTGACATATTTGTTACGGATGAGATGGTATAAAAAATGTATATATCAGGAGGTCGCCTACGCAAAACCGTACAAATTCCGGGATTTCACATTTTAATACACCCCACACATCCGGCCTGAATCCGGAATGTTTGCCTGGTGACTTTTTTGGGGGGTAAGATAATTGGCTGGTGACATTTTTATGTGTTATTTCAATATGGTCCTAAATGAAATACCTTTTGTAAACACAGCAAGTGAGGTTTAATATGTTATTTTTATATTGTCTGCAACAAAAAAGGCCCATTTTTTGTCATTTTTATTGAAACAAAGACATAATACAGCAATACACCTAAATATTATAACATCATCAGCACTTTCAATAAATGGTCTTATATTGTCTCCAACAGAAAAATTGTTTTGGCAATACATCTAAACATTATAACATCATTAGCACTGTCATTAACTGGTCTTAATACAAAAATATAAAACATTCATTTGCTCAGTCAGATACAGTGTCCAATACCATGTATAAAGGCACTGATAGAAATTTCATCCTCTGTGATGCATGTGCACATATTGTGCAGTTTCTTCAGTAGATCATGGGCATGTTTGCGCTGTCATTTCATGGGTGGCTCTCCATTGGTTGATTGTAAGAGTAGTGTACGCACAAAGGCATACTAAGCTTAACAAGTCAGCAATTCTGAGTAGGAATCAAAGGCCTTTTAGTTCTTTTATGAACATAATATTTAATCCTGAGCAGTCATCAAATGCCTTTTAGTTTCTTATATTTAATCTTCAGCAGTTATCAGAGGCTAAACTTAAAAGCATTTTATTTGAAACAACATACAAATGACATTTTAAACTCCTTTTGCAATACGAATGAGAGTTTTTTTCTCATTTGGGTCAAATAATAAAACAAAATAATAACATAAATAAATAACATAAAAAAAAGTCACCGGCCAATTGTCCTACCCCCAAAAAGTCACCGGCCAAATGTCCACACACCACCAAACATTGACGTTCCTCTTAACAACATTGCAATAAAAGTCCATAAATACACCAAATATGAAATAAAAAAGCAGAATATCTTCAGATGTTTGGTTTGTTTCCAGTATTTTAAGTTTTTGTTCAATTATATGTGTTGACAAGCAAGATTAAAATTATAAAGTATTGTAACCAAAACATCGCAGTTCTACTCATCCTAATCCCTATACAGTGAAAGTCTGCAAAGTGCACTTAAATATGGGATATAAGTTTATAATTTCTACAGATTTGGGGTTTGTTTCCAATATTTTAAGTTTTCCTTCTATTATATGTGCTGACATGCGAAGTGGCAGTCATAAAATCTCATCACATTATTTCATTAAAATGCTCTTGATACCGAGCCTACCGACCCATTCTTAATATTTGGTACTGAATTATAATACTAATCATTATGTGTAATTTCAAGAGCAATGAGTCCAAATATATGATATCTGAATTCAAAATGACAGCCATTACTTGTGGATTCATGACCAAGACCTAATCAGCTCAACAAATCAGCAGCAAATGGTACTTCGGTAACCAAATGCCCAAGCTTTTATGGTGTGGGGTTTGTGCGGGAAATGATAACTGATATAAGCCAGGATATAACATTTTTTTAAAATTTGCACTCCACTTATAAAATTGGAGAGTGTTGCTGTTAGAAAATTGCAGTTTCCCACATAAATATTAGGCCAAAACATCTTTAATTTTTTTAAATTTTACATGTTAACGCAACAGTACATAACAATGATAACATCATGGATATGTAACAATTATCAACGATAGTTTTATTCTGTGACATAGTCAAACTTGTTAAATATGATATTAAAAATAGACATTGCAATTAGAAAGAAACTCTCAAGTAAAATCGCAAAGTTTTCCCCATCTCTCAAATATTCATCTTATGAATGTAGTTTGAACAAAAAACACAACCAAGATAAATGTGTATAACTTCACCACACTGCTGCTCCAGCTTAATTAGTTTTCAACTTTGATCACAAAGGAGTGGACCTAGTGAGACAAGCCCACACCATGCTATTGAGTAGGGGTGCGCAGGACCAGATTTTCTAGTTTGGGATTCCGCCAATGCAAAACCGTCCTGATTCTGGGATACTGCAAAAAATTTGAGTTTCAGCATTTCCCCAGTTAAATAGACCTACAAACAGGAAGTAATTTTTCGTTATCCAAAACATGGCAGTTTTACCCAAAGAAATCACTGTAAATGCATTAAAATCTAATGAAATATGAGAGAATAGTTTATAATTTCTACAGATTCAGGTTTGGTATTTACTAGTTTAAATTTCCCAATGATTATATTAGCTGATATTTGAGATTCTGGTTCTGAAAGTGGTCACGGTATTTCAGTAAAATTGTCTCAATACCAGTATACCGCCGCTACCGACTCAGCCCTACTATTGAGAAAGAGTAAACACTTCTTATTGTGTGGTTCTGTCAGTAATTAGTTTTAGTCACAGACCTAGGGGTGAGTAAAGCAACAAGTAGTGATAAGTATGTGAACTAGTGAAGGGATCATATATCGATATTTTAATATCGATCGAAATGCCTTTATGAATTTCAATATTGATACTAAAAGTGGGAATTTCAATATCATTTCCATCACCCACCAGGAAGAAATTTCAAAATAGTTCTGTAATTTATCAGTTCCCTGTAGTTTAATCATCAATATTTATGCATTAAAAAGACTTATTGTGAGTTTTTTCATGAAATTTACTTGCTTTTAGAGGCTGCTTGTATTAAATTCATGTTCAGTTTTGTATATCTTATATGTTAGCAAAATGATTTATGATAACTGAAAAATCAGTAGGTGCAAAATAACAGATTTTACGGCGTGAAATGATATCGATCGATATGCAAAGCCAAAATAGAGTTTGATATCGATATTGAAACTGCATTTCAATCCCTACACTAATGTGAACCCCATGACCCCACTGAACTACTGTGTTCTCAGAGTGATAAAATGTTATAACTGTAGAGCTTAGATTCATGCTGCTTTTGACAAGTGATTTTCTTATTCATAACGAACTTATCATATCATACATTTTCTTACATTCAATAGGTTTTTATTCCAAAATGTGACTATACCTTTTTTTCTGTCAGAAATCAAACTTAAATTTACTGTTGAAAAAGTGTACATCAATTTTAGGATCAATTTTCAACCCCACATCAGCAAGATTTCTAGTCTAAAACACAACTTCTGTTGAATGTTGAAAACCTGAACAAGAATTAGTGTTGATTATTCTTGTGAAACATGACTACTTTTTCATGTTGGAAAAATAACTTAGATTTAGAGCTGAAAAGAGTATATTAACGTCAGGATCAATTTTCAACACTAAATCAATGCGTTTTCAAAGGTCTGTGCCTGTTGAGCAAGTCCAGTAAATATAAAAAAGTCCAGTAATTAATATAGGACTGTTTAGGTGAGTGAAAGAAAATCCACAAGACTTTCAAAAATAAGCTGTCATTACAGAAGTATAAAAGTTGTAATTGGTAATAAGCCTAATCAGCATTTCGATTCTCGCAAAGCATCACGGGAAGGTATCGGGATAAACAAAAAACGTCTGTGACAAAGAACCAGGAAGTAGCGAATATTTATTTTATTTGATTTCTTTATATATACGCATTTATCTTATAAAAAATATAATGGAAATAGTGTAATAAATTATGTAAATTAGTTCTGTGAAGAATGTGGATTTGTTGTGAGATATTTGTGGCAGTTTTAACATAAATCCTCTATTTTCGCCCAGTTGCAACCAAGATCTAACTGGTCTAACCAATTCGTTTTTTTTTCTTTGATATTTCCAAAAAAAAATTATGTAACTTAAAAATATGTGATACACATCATTCGAAAGGAATTTAAACAGCTTCTGCTCGTTTCATTACATTAAAATCTATGAAGAACTGGAGAAGGAATCATAAGTTAATTTAAAAAAAAAAAATTTTTTTTTTGTATTTTCATTCTAAATTTTTTTCCATTTTTTTTCATTGATGGACTTATTTTACTTATTATTTAAACAAACTGGTGGATAATAAATAAAGCACTCATTGTTTCATGTATTTATTTATTTATTTCCTAATATTTTTGAATATTTTGTAGTATTTTCCTATTATTCTTTTTTCAGCATCATGTATTAGCTTTATTATACATTAATCTTAAGTGTATTATGTGACCTTTATTTCCTTGTTTTTTTTTTTAATTTTATGATTAAGAACATGATCATTTATGACAAGCTGCACTGATAAAAAAATATCGAAGTAATAGTAATTATTTCACTTTTAAGGAAGTGTAGTCCCTATTTTTAATTTTTTGTTCAATAAAAAGGGGCCACGGTGGCAGAGTGGTAAAACTCTCGCCTCCCACCTCTGAGGTCAGGGTTCGATCCCCGTCATGGCCTTAAGTGGGAAAGCTGGTAGTTGCTTGCCGTTGGTCGGCAGTTTACAGTACAGAACCCTAGCGAACTATATGTACTGGTTTCCTCTGCCCTTCCAACTACCCGTCGTGATATGACCTGTACAGTGTTGAAAGCGACGTAAAACCACAAATAAATAAATAAATAAATAGAAGAATAAAAACAATATTTTAAAGTATCTTTTCTTGGCAAAAAATATTCTTCTGTAGCTCCATATTTATAAAAAAATTAAGCTCAGCACATGTAGTGTGCATATTATTTTATCTAAAATTTTCTTTAAATTTTTGCTGATTTTTTTTACCAAATACACAAGTATTTTAAACTAATTAATATAAACGTACCCGTACCAATTGCTGGTGTTCTCAACCAATTTCCAAATTTATTAGCTAATATTTTAACGTTTATTTCAAATTATAAAATATCTGAAACAACAATAATTTTAACATATAAATTTAAGTAAATAATCAATGAAGAATCATCTTCAGAAATATCTGTACATGTAAGTAACCCTATTTTCGCCCATCTTAGAAGACTAAAAACTATATTTTAAAATATCTTTTCCTGGTGACAAATCTTTACTTTATAGGTCGTTAGGTATATTTTTTATAAAAAATAAGTTTTGTGAGTTTTATGCAGCAAATTATGTATTATTTACTCTTTTATTCATGTAAAAATCACTTCCTGGTTCAGATATACGTAGATTTGTTTATCCCGAAACGGAAGCCGGGACAATGACTTCACGCATGCGTACTCGAAATGCTGATTAGGCTTATTGGTGGCGATAATTGGTAGAAACGCAGTATAGGTCGGGCAGTATATAGGTACGTAGTGCTAAATATGGGCGATAATAGCAGACATACTAGACAAAAGTGGATTATAGCATCCCACGTTAACCAAAACAAAATCCATAGATCGACACGCGACTTTTTTGCACCAAGAATCCTAGCCAGAATGTAAGCCACTACTGCCATCACAGCAGTGGCTACCAAAGAGTAAAATGTCACTGGATTAAATATTTCTGCCATTTGTAAACATGTACGTGCGTTTTCGTGACCCCAAAACCAAAAAGGCACATCCTAAATCTCTCCGGAAATTCGTGTGACCTTTTTCTGGACATTGTAAATGTTTGTTATACATGATTTAGTATTAATAATAATAATAGTAGCTACTGTTATGTACGTGGTACTTATTTTCATATAAATTAAATTATTTTCAAGGCAAAATAAGATGCCAACATTAGTATTTCACAACCATAATCCAATGAATCTAGAATCAGATTTGGATTCTTTAGATAAGCTAGATTTGTGAAATACAATTTCCCCTGGACCTGAATCCAAAATAAAAAACACAACATAAACGAACATAAAAGTCTCCTGAGGTAGATCAACGGATTCCTAATTGGATTCAGATTTTAGTCACAACACAAGCAAATCTATTAATCTGAGGAATGTAGATTCAACGGATTATGGTTGTGAAATATGACAAGTGAAATTGGATTTACCCCCTTGCTTGCTATGAAGAATGTTTTCTTTATGTTACATGTGAGGAATATTTATATCGGTCACCTAAATCTGAGGTCATGACTTTCACCTTAACCCAGATCCAAGTTGTGAAAGTTGGAAGTTGCAGTTTATATTGTTTTGTTCTAATCCTATAAGACTGTACCCATCCTTATTATACTTTTAAAATGTGTTCAAATTGATATTTAACCCAAATTTATTACATCAAGTATAGAAGAAAAATCGACCAAGTAAAATCCCAGATAGCATTTCGCCGTCGGACCGACATTGGCTGTTAGTTGCAAGGTCGGCAGATTTTGCTGACGTTGGGCCGACATTGGCTTGCCAACCACTACTCGGGTTAGATGTCTCAATATTTTGCCGACGTTGGGCCAACGTTGGGCCAACGGCGGATTTTTGTTCAAGATGGCGGCGAGCAATAATAGGGGATTTGGGGAAACTTATAGAAAAAAATGATTTATTATGGTATGTCTAAAAATCATATTTTAGTGAGCCCAAAAATTTTAAGTAACCATTTAATAATTTTAGACATAAAAATAATATTCTCATTATAAATTCGCACTGAAAAAGTTGTTGGTGAACATATCTGATTGGCTGATGCTATACATAGAATATAATTTTTACCGTTGGCTTGCCGACGTTGGGCCAATGTTGGCCCGACAGTCAAAAAGCCATTGGCCCAACGTCGGTCCGATGGCGGAATGCTATCTGGGATGCACACCAAATATTATTAATGATATTTCATCAATATAATTCAAAACTTCATATATTGTTCAGAAAATGTGCAGTTGTGGGTTTTATTGCAAATACACCAAAACACTATTGTTGTCTAATCTTATGATCCACTGTAATAATGCGACTAGCTGTATGTGTAGGTATACACAGAAGACAGATGTAAACATATTTGGTAACTAGGTAAAAGACTTCAGTCTTGAACAGTTTCATTTCAAGTTATAAGCTACTGAGTAGACACTATTTTTCACTATTTTTGGTTTTGGCCCACGTCTCTACAATGGCAGATCAAACAAAAACCCCTCATATCAGTTAATTTTGCGATTTATTGGGAAATGATACTGTATCACCATTATAATCAAAAACATTACCAGCCAGTCCACTATGGTTGTATACCCACATACAACTTTTATTTTAAAATGAATGTTATGGGAATAGCCACGCTTTTCCCTCTATGTCATCATATCGGTAAACCCTACTCACCTTTGACAGAGGAATTGGTCATTCTGAATGCTCTTTGTCCGCTTGACTTTTGGCTTTCAACCAAATCATTGTGTGATATGCAACCAGATAGCATTCTAATGTTGGCATTCTGTTGGCCTGACAATGGCAGCCACCATTGGCCCAACGGATTTTTGGCTGGCAGATATGCTACGTTAGGCTGATATTGGCAAGCTACTAGTAAGAATTGTTCTTCCATTTTAGTACGAGGCAGTCAGATTGCAATTTATAGTTATTTGACGATTGTGTACAAAAGATCAATAATTGACAGTTTGTGGGAAGCTCTAAGTCTACGTACACATGTATGCGGCTTACGACATCCGATGACCGATTTGCGATGGCGAATTTTTTTTCAACCTTCCCAATTTTCTGTGGACATTCATCTAAATTCACTTGTCATCCGATTTGTTCGCTCCCAGACCAAAAAAATCGCAGTCGCAAATCGGACGTCGGATGTCGCAAATCGGAGTCGGATACATGTAAACAACTAAACATAAATGAGAAGAAGGGAAAAGGTCGCTGTCGCAAATCGGCCGTCAGATGTCGTAAGTCGCATACATGTGTACGTAGTCTAAGGAGAACTACTGATCAGTCACATGGCAAATAATGTCATCAGTCATTCTACCTGGTCATAGGTTAGCATTAACAATGCAGGGTGGTAGCCTCAAGATAACAATCCATGATCCAGTAATAAAATTATATTACTAAATAACAACTTTCTTATTAGAAATTTACTATAAGAATATATTTTTTTCATGTCTAAAATCATTAAGTAGTGAGTTTAAAGTTGTTGCACTATTACTGCTCACCACCATCTTGCATAAATTCAATCTTAGCCAAGCTTGATATGCAGATAGAGATATGCAGGCTTAACAGTGAGTAGGAAGCCACCGTTGGCCCAATGTTGTCCAAACAATAGCAAAATCTACCAACCATACCCCCTTTAGTGAACTTATCTCAGATGTTTGAATGCTCTCCGGGTAGCCATTGCAAAAACTGTGGTCCTTCGTTATGGAGATCCACAGAAAGCCATTTAGAATGTACCAAAATGGTTCTATTATATTAAAAATTAAACATTTTCTTTAAGATATAGACTCGCCATATTTATACAGTAAACACAATTATACAGTATAATGTTATTTTTTCTATATGATCCAGTACTGTGAACACCACTTCTTGGCTAAGCTGCTCTGGTCGCTCTTATTAGAAGCACCAAATGAAGTGTTCCAGCAAGAATGAACAGGACTGCTGCGATGTAAAATGGTGGAGAAATTGAACCAGTTATATCTTGCAACAATCCTAGAATCAAGAAGACAATTTAAACCACTAGCTGTGATGAATATTAGTGGTTGCAAACTAGAATTTAAAATAGAAATCAATCAAATATTCTTAAAATTTCTAGTGCCCATCAATTTGAACTAAATGTCCACTACATTTTTATGTGGGCAGGACCTAGCCAAAAGAAGCAGTGCTTAAATTTTTGGGAGGATATTTTAAATACATAAAGTCATATTTTGAATACAAAATATCCTGAATTTTCATAGGTCCCATTTTCAATGATTTTGGTTTTGTGCTTATTACTACCCCAACGTGGGTAGGGTCTGGCCAAAAGAAGAAGGGATTGCATTTCATGAAAGTTCATATTCTGGATACCCAGAATATAGGCCCAGGTGGTACATACACACATGATACATACCTGCAAATGGTGCTGTCATCAGGGCAGCTATGCCTTGTCCCAAACAGGCCATACCCTGAGCAGAAGTCAGATTCTCTATTCCCAAATAATCAACGAGCATCACTGATGTTAGAGGAATGACTGGTGCTGGAAATAGAGGTCAAAGGTCAAAGCTGGGGATTTTTTTCTGCCCAGCAACAGTTAAGGTGATACCAGGACATCTCCTGAGCACATCCCTCTTGTTGGCATGAGTTGGCTTCGAACACACTATAGTATTGGTGAGACTAAATACCAAAATTTGCCAGTAAATAGTCAGTCTTATAACATCTCTTACCAAATACCAAAATTTGCCAGTAAATAGTCACTCTTATAACATCTCTTATAATACCACTTGAGAAATAATTAAGTCTGGAATTGTCCTGGTGTTAAACCTGGTTGTGACCAAGAATAGTAAAATCCCAATTATGACTGGAACAAATTAATTAGTATCAATTCTATTTTTTGTAATTTTAATGAGACCCCATAAATGTATCATTCACTGGTGTTGCTATGATGAAGATTTTGAAACTATCAAAAATGTTTGTGGCAGCTTAAACAAATGTGCAGGTTTAGAGTGACTGGAGGGAACACTTTTTGTTTTATGGCTTTGGCTAAAAGTGGCCTAGTGGGCTAGCAGGTTTGGCATCTAATCAGAGGCTTCCACCTCTGTGTGGGTCCAACTCCCACAAATGACAATACTAACGACCTATCCAAATATGACATTGACTGTTGAACAGGATTAAAACTCCAACTTTGACCTTTGAGCCAAACCACAATCATACAGCAAATATATATGTAAAAGTTTGTACTGAATTTATATTAACACAAATACAATACATTATACATATTTCTGAAACATTAAAGGAACTAAAAATATTGTCATCCATGCTCTGAACAAGGGGTTGTATATAAGAGCTCGGTGGGTTAGGATTCTAAAGAAAACTAATAAAACTTGTAATATTTATGCATTCAATTCTTTGTATTAGCTACAACCGAACAATCTCATTATCTTTGTTTATATTCCTAATTAAGTTTTTTCAGGGAATCCTTACACAGACAGAAATACGGAAAATGAGGCTCATTCACATTCGTAACATCAGTCTATATTGGCAGCTTCTAGCCATAAAGTAGAGGTCCTGAGTGACCTAGTGAGTTAGGCAAGTTTGGCATGTAATCACAGGCTGTCACCTTTGTGTGGGTTTGACTCACTCTAGTGGTAATGCTGACTACCTGACCCAATATGACCCTGGCTGTCCAATGGGTCCTAAACCCTAACTTTGACCTTGTCTATCCATACTGTTATTGTGATAGCTGTCTACAGTTTTAAGTTAATAAGTGAAACCCTCCAAACATCTTTACAGAATCTATCTCTTGCAAATAGGTATATGACTGGCAATAAATCTTTGAATTCAACTTAAATCATTTTTTAATACACAGCAAAAGGAGGTTGCTGATGTTTACCTATTTTTGGAGACATATGGGTTTGTTTTGTCACTTAAGAACTATTAATCTACGACACCGAGTCCTGAGTACCATTGCAATCTTGTCCTTTTTCAGTCAGTAAACTGCTAACCGTAGATGTAATGAATGCAACTATCTCCACCAATATAGAAATGTCAGCAAAAATTGACAAAAATGCAACAATTCAGAAATAATTTATGAATTACATAATTATGCAGCCTTCACCTATGTAGTTTTACAACTGCCTAGGTTTAAAGTTACAGTTTTTCCTAAAAAGGATGCTTTTGTTGTCACACATTTTGAAATTTGTGATAGATATGGCTCGTTACATAGTTATACATTTATAGATTTTGTCACATATATGTGGCTGTCTAGGCACACTATATAGAGCATTTCAAACATTTCCACAACATTGGTTCAAAAATAATATAGTTAACTAACCTATAAACAAACCAGCTAAGCCTGTACAGATGACAAGAGACGTGAAACCATTGCAAAACAGTACAATACTAGCTGAACAGAGACCAGCTAGCAGCAGACTTACAGTCGTGACATACTCAGATCTGAAGGAAGGCAAACTGCTGAAAATCCCTCCACTCAATCTGCCTATGGTAGTGCCTACACCTGCAAGTGTTTGGAACGACAACTAAAGCCAATTTTGGTCACATATTTATCAGATCAAAAGGGGTCAATTTAAGAACTTTCTGGTGGAATGGTAAACACAAAATACAGTATAAACTATGTGACTAGGACATCATAACATTATGAGAACACACTGGAATGTCAGTACTCATGGTTTATACATAGTGTCACATCTTTCCCTGCTAGGATCACAAGCTACAACCAAATGGGCTCATTTAGTTTCATTTCTTCTTTGATCTAACTCATATTTTCAGTAAGATGATTTCTTCTTCTTGGGATTGGTTGAGATGTGCACTTGGGTAGGATGTCTTAGGCGTGATTTGACAAATATTGGAAAGTGCTTTATACTCAAAACTGCAGAACCTCACGTGACAGGGGCCAAGGCAACACAGTGGTATATTCAAAACTGCAGAACCTCACGTAACAGGGGCCAAGGCGACACAGTGGTAACACACTCACCTCCCACCTCTGAGGTTGGTGGTTCAAATCCCAGACCTTATGTGGGAAAGTTAGAAGTTGCTTTCCGATGGTCAGCAGTTTACAGCACAGAACCGTGACCAACTGTACTGGGTTCTTCTGCTGACAAAACTAACCATCGTGATACGAACTATACAGTGTCGAAAGTGACAGAAACCCACAAATAAATAAATGTGCTACAATACACATGTTAGAGAGGGGGAAAGGGAAGTGGTGGATATACGAGTTGGCCCGTTCTTCAGTCTGTACTACCAAGATATGAGGTATCTTTTTAGAGTCATAAGGACATAATCGTCAACTGGACAGAAATACATACAGAAATGACCAAAAGGAAGGGTGTGACTGGGCCATTATTGTGAACCAACTGGAAGTATTGGTGAAGCAAATATGGCGATTGATGTAAACTGGAAACAATCTAAGATAAGGGATTCTTATTTAAAATGTGAACCATTGAATAGGGTACTAACTCATACCACCCACACATCAGAATGTGTTTTAGTGAATTTCCCTTACTGATTTACAAAGTCCCATTTAAAATATTACAGATCTATGGAGGAATGGGCTGATAGATAATGCTTAACTCCTGCCAATAAAGAAATACATCACAAAACACAAACCAGTCTTTGTAAGTGATCAAATATTCCCCTTTCCACTTTCTGCATTATCTCTACAAACAATCTTTGCTGTATTTGTCAGTAATAGAATATCCCCCTTTATACTTTCTACATTATCTCTACAAGCAATCTTTGCTGTATTTGTCAGTAATAGAATATCCCCCTTTACACTTTCTACAATATCTCTACAAGCAATCTTTGCTGTATTTGTCAGTAATAGAACATCCCTCTTTACACTTTCTACATTATCTCTACAACCCATCTTTGCTGGATATGTCAGCAATAGAATATCCCCTACCGAATTTCTACATTATCTCTACAGCCCCTCTTTGCTGCTTTTTGTCAGTAACAGTATATTCCACTTTCCACTTTCTGCATTATCTCTACAACCCATATTTGCACTATATGTCAGTAATAGAATATTTCCCTTTCCACTTTCTATATTATTTCTACAACCCATCGTTTCTGTAATTGTCAGTATTAATCCAATTTCCACTTTTTACATTATCTCTACAGCCCATCTTTTGTGTAATTGTGTCAAAGATGTGATAATTGTACAAAATATAGCATACTTTTGCAGGATATACTTACCAAATGCCAGGACCAGATAGCTTGCTCTCTGAGGTTTAATCCCAAGAAATATACCGTAGTCAGTGATGAAATAGATGCACAGAACAAATCCTCCTTCCCATAGAAAGATTGCAGACACTATGAGCCAAAAGGAAACGTCTTTCAAAATGTCTGTATGTATCAAAGACATAATCATCTGCATATGGTTATCCTGGCAGCTATAGCATCTGTACTTTGATGTCTGTTGTGGTGAAGATGGCATAACTATCTGGTTGCAGTTTGCTGTTGTTTCATTGCCATAGAGTCGTTGGAAGCTGCCACTGTAGAATATGTCTTTACGAAGTAAAGGATTGGCATGCTGATAATGTTTTCCAGATGAATTTATTTCTGGCTGCGATGAAAACCCTTTCTTGCCTAAATCATATTGATCAAATCCTTCTTGATGATGCACATCTACCAGTTTTATATTGCCAGTTCCCAACCTTGGTCTTATACTTGACAACTCTGGATTATTTCTACGAGTTAATAAAAGTGAGTCAGGTGATGTAGTATCATCTATAGGATCAGTCTTTCCATCTTGATTGTTTTCAACCAGCTCAGTTAATGTGTCGTCAATGGCATAATCTAAGGTCCTCAAAAGAGCACCACAGACAACACCTTGTAGCATCAGTCCAGAGAGGAGCATCAGTGCATTTTTCCAGTCAAAAGTTTCTAATAATAAACCTGCTAAGGGTGCAATAGCCATCATAGCTGGAATACAATACATATTGTGGTTGGACGGTAATTTAGCCAAGCCTGAACACAAACTTGTAACTTACACTTGATTTCCAATTTTTTAAACTTATTTTAATTGCTTTAATGCAATGGCAGAATCATGCCTTATAAGTATGTTTTTCTCAGTACCAAAGATATTGTAACTAATCTTTCAGAGAAATATAAATAAGAGGTGAAATAAAGATTAAAAACCAAAACATGCAATGCCTACTTTCTTAGGCCAGGCCCTACCCACAGAAAAAATCCCATGGATCAGTGCCTTAATTACTTCTGAGGAATGTAAATCAGAAAGTTAAAATAGTTGAAAGTAGGACATTTAAATATTCGGGATAGATCTGTAGCCAGAATATGGTTTAAATCATTCGCAAAATTTAACCACTTCTTCCTTTGGGCATCCCTACCCACATATAAATTTGATGAAGATCCCCCATTACTTTAAGAGTAATTGCAAACAAAAGGCAAACAAACTGACAAACAAATGTACCCGAAAACGTAGCCTCCTTGTGGAGGTAATTAAAAATATGTGATTGGAGATTGCACAAAGAAAGTCACATATTTTCCCAGTATCCTGTTGAAGATATATAAGGTCATTACTTTTACAAATATATATAAAGTTAACTGAAGATTTAACAAGCCTAATATATTACCAGTATTATATCATTAATCAAAATGTGAGACCAAACTGTCTGAGTGGCTAACAAATTGAACATTAGGCACTTGCCTTTTACCTCTGTGATCTTAGGCTGAAACCCAGTTTAGCATATTGGAATCTCTAGGCTCTGTGGTGAAATGAACTTGTCTTATGGGAGGAACATAAAACCACCAAATTTTACTTTAAGTTTCGGACATGTTTGGCTCTCAACTCTGTGGTTATAACTTCTAACCCAACTCAGCAGTTGGATTTAATATGGGTCTGTCCTGATATGTTCCCAGCTATGGAAAGGGACTTAAAACTCAAAGTTTAACTTTAACCAGAATTAAATTCAACATATGTTTAATGTATTGTGTATATAGTGTAAAAAGACTGATGATTGCAAAGTCATTGCAGCATTTTGTCCTTATGCACATTTTTACCTGCATATGATCTACATTGTAAAATAAATAGGCATACAAACTAAATCAAATAAATGTATGTGAGATATTTACCTGGTCCTGCACCAGTGGAAGCAATCCCCATAGCCAGTGATCTTCTCCTTTCGAACCAAAAGCCTACCATGACCACAGCAGGTAGGTAGATGAAAGCAAGACCAATACCTGATAAATAATTACTCTTTGTAGTGAAAATAAAAGAATATATTTCTTACCCATGCACCTGTACCTACAAGTCAAATTGGAAAGTGCAAAGTAAAATAGTTTTGCGTTATCACATCCCAAAGGAAGCTCAAAGCCAATTTAATTACTGCATTAGACCCCCATATATTAAGACTTCTTTTGCTTTATGGAAGTTCCTCTTGCGTCTTAGATTCTGTCTTTTGACGGAGATTAAGCACTATAAAATATTAAATATATTATCTAACATTATATATATGATAGAAACGTCTTAGTGTTTTTATTATAATAATAATAATAATAATAATAATAATAATAATAATAATAATAATAACTTTATTTCAGACATAATATCACAGTATATTAGTCCATAGAAACATAAGTGTACAACATAGGGTGGTAGTAAAGAAGAACAAGATTTGTGTAATTATTGTGGAACTTTATAAATAATGTACATACAGTTTGCTAAGGTTGTATACTGTAAACTGCCGACCAATGGCAAGCAACTACCAGCTTTCCCACTTAAGGCCATCACGGGGATAGAACCCCGGCCTCAGAGGTGGGAGGCGAGAGTGTTACCACTCTGCCACCGTGAAACACTGTAACAAAACCCAGCAATATTCTGTGTCGGTTTAGTATAATACTTATCCAATCTACTGCTTGTCAGGTGCAACAACTTCGTAATATAGGGAACGCATCTATTTTTTTTGTGCTGGCCTTACTTAAGGCTACTTATTTTTACTATATTTTGTCTCAAACTTGTACAGCCAAATTTGGGATTCAGAAAGCAATTGTACATGTTAGGTGACATAAGGTCAGCTTTCTTCGCAGTGTGCTGATGCATTAGTACTTACATAAACTGAAACTTCATTAAGTCAACTGAAACTTAATAATTATCCTAATAATTATAAAGAAACTCTAGGCTTTAGTAAGGCTAACCTTTTGCGAAAAAATAACAATTGTCAAAATTAAATTTACCCAAGGTCTGTCTATTTCTTGTTCCACACAATGTGACATACATGAATTCATTTTAAATCCACTTGATGACTGGGGGCCTATTGTCTGCTGAAGTAATAGGTGGACAGCCACTTTTTGTGACCTCTGAGTCCTTTTGTTAATACTTAATGGTGGTGAAAAGTCCATTCTTTCCTCAAATAATACCTTAGGAAAAATGACATGAAAATTGCCTAGCCTGATATATGTTATACCAGTCTCAATTCTAGATTTGCTGATGCACAAGAGAATATTTGATCAGAAAGAAATATCTATTGATGATAAATGAAACCAAACAACCAATCGATGAACAGTTTACATGTCATAGTTTTTGTTTCAGTGATGATGATTGGCTAGAGTTTCAGTTTGATATTGACTTTAAGTTTATGTCACTTTATGGTTATGATGTGCACCCAATTGGGACAGGCAGTAATATACTTCCCAGTGATTTGAATAATGATGTAAAAATGTGTCAACCCAAATTTTGGAGAAATTTGCAAATATATTGTCACAATGATGTAATTACAATACTAACCTGGTATTATTCCAAAAGTGACTATCAACACCTCTATTGAAGGGGCCAATGTGGACAGTACGAGCCCCATTGTGATCAGCAAAGCTCCTAGCATTGCCGACACACGACAGCCAAAGTAACTGATAAATGCAGCCACAAATGGACCTAAATTTGATATAGGAAAGCACTTAAAAAGCGCCAGTTAAAGGTACAATACACTCTGCTTTGCTAAAAATATCCATTAAAAATCCCTGGATCCTGACGGTGATCTCGATTACCCCAAAAATTTAATTGTGTATCCCTTGGGTGAAAATTTCCTGAAAATCTCACCAGAACACTTTTTCAGACAAACAAACAAACAAACAAACATTTCAAGATTCGAATGTATGACAGCACAGTTTTGACACGAAGGTCAAATTTAGGGTGTTAAGTCCTGTTCAACATTTGGGGTCATACTGGTACATTGCCACTTGTGGAGGTCAAACTCACACAGGAGTAACATCTAGTGATCAGATGCCAAACTTACCAACTACTAGGTCCCCAAGGGCATTCAAATATATTACAGCCCCTCCTCAAACGAAATTCATGCTCTTGATGATATAATTGACTTCGGTTTGATGTACTCCTAGTGATTTTGTTGATTGTGGTTTGATGCAAACTTGATGATTCATTGATTTCGACTTGACAAACTCTTGGTGTAATCTTGGTTTATTATTTTTATTTGTTTATTTGGGGTTTAACATCGCTTTCAACACTGTACAGGTCATATCACGACGGGTAGTTGGAAGGGCAGAGGAAACCAGTACATAGAGTTCGCTAGGGTTGTGTACTGTAAACTGCCGACTAACGGCAAGCAACTACCAGCTTTCCCACTTGAGCCCGTGCGGGAGGTGTAATCTTGGCAATTTCATTAAGTTTCACACACTTTGATGTCCGTTTTCCAGGAGGTGTTTTTCACATAAACTCACAAGTAAACTTTAAATGACGTAATAGAATGCAATATATTTTACTTATGTTAAATCCCATTTTTGTTTCTACAATTTTTTTCTCCAAAGTTTTCAGTAATATTAACAAAAACTACGCAACTGTTGGTGACTTTGTATTGGTAAATTGTAATGGTAAATATGCCAATGGATAACAAGATGGGTTATAATATTTAATTTATTTGTTAAACTTTTGCTGTCATACAACAACTTCTCTATACTCTTCTGCAAAAAGTCACATTACTCATTTGTGGGTCTCATTTTGAAAGGGGCCACAGTGGCAGAGTGGTAACACCCTGGCCTCCCACCTCTGAGGCCGGGGTTCGATCCCCGTGACGGCCTTAAGTGGAAAAGCTCGTAGTTGCTTGCCGCTGGTCGGCAGTTTACAGTACACAACCCTAGCGAACTCTATGTACTGGTTTCCTCTACCCTTCCAATTACCCGTCGTGATATGACCTGTACAGTGTTGAAAGCGACGTAAAACCCCAAATAAATAAATAAGTCTCATTTTGAAGTACACAACTGACACATTTAAGACTAATGTAGATGAATGATAAATCCTAAACAAGGTCATTTTAAATATAAAATAACTTTAATAAAATACATGAGCACATTTTAGATCCAATATATCTCAAGCTGATTATTTATTTATTTGTGCTTTTAGTACCGCTTTCAACGGTGTATAGGTTATATTAGGGCGGGCAGTTTTATTGACAGAGGAGACCAGTACAGACAGTTGGTCAAGGTTCTGTACTGTAAGCTGCCGACTATTGTTAAGCAACTACCACCTTTCCCACATAAGGTACAAGGGTTTGATCAACAGACCTCAGAGGTTCGGAGGCTAGTGTGTTACCACTGCACCACCATGTTACCCATCTCAGGCTGGTGTAACTTGCAGAGGAGATCACATCATTAACAGACATGGGGAAAAGCTTTCTAAGATCTGGATTATAGTGTTCTTTTTGCATCAAGACCTCCTGTCTATATAATGAAGAAAAAAAACCCACAAGTTTTTGCTGAATTATAACTTATAATCCATTTAACATGATTTGTACGTCCTTTTTCAGACAGCATTGAAAGCATTTTATCGCTGTACACACCTACCTAAAGACACAGTCACACCTCATATTACGGTAATATCTGTACAATAGATAAAGATAGATAAATTCTTTATTATGCAGATGATAGATGCAGATGAAACTAGCTAATTTGGGCTTATGGGAGAGTTTGGATAAATCTTTAGAAATGACCAGACACAGTGTTGAAAAATATGTCATTGTTAAGTAGCATACTTAATATTCAAAAATATAATTCATGTAGATAAGTTGGAAAAGCTGTCGTAAACAGATAAAATTTGCATATTTTTCCAGAGAAGCAATTGGCGTTGCATGCATACATTGTCACATAGATGATTCCTGCTCTTATTCCACATTCACAATACAGGCGGTACGTTCCATGGTTAGAGGTCTTCTGAGGTGGCAGAACTGCCACAGAACATACCAAGGACAGATTGGGTGTGTCATTCACATTACAGGCGGTATAATTCGCTGTTATAGGCATTGGGTGAAATTCCGCTGTCCTTCAACTACTGTCTGAGGTTTGGTTGCGACCTTGTGACATAGTGGCGAAAAGTCGATTTACCTCCACTCACCTTATGTTGCTGTGTTACACTGAAAGAGGACCATGCTAACAACTTTATATACATCGTGAAGAGTCCGGCCCAAGATTCGAACTGGCGGCCTCGGAGGTTGGACGCGAGAACTCTAACCGCTACACCACCGAGCCCGCCAGTTCGAATCTTGGGCCGGACTCTTCATGTTGGAAAGTTGGTAGTTACTTGCCGATGTCTGGTGGTTTACAGTAAAGTATGCACTGGTTTCCTCCACCTGTAAACTACCTGTCGCAATATGACCCTGGCTGTTGAACGCGACGTAAAACAACAAATAAACAAATATACATTGTGGACTACACCTTTCAGTTACCATCGCACCAAATTTATCTGCACATGTTCGCTTTTGTCTGGGCATGCCCATGGTCTCGAAATCAGAGTAAAAAAAAATTTAAACAGTTCTTCTGTAGGACGCAAAAGGGAATGGACGTTTCGCCGCTGTGTTACACGGGTGCATATGAACCTTGAACAGTAGTTGAAGGACTGGGCTATTTCACCCAAAGCCTAGAACTATGGGTTATCTCTACCTCTAGTGTTAATTGGGTTTTAGGAGCAGCAAAGGCTGAACAATGAGAAAAATGTTTGACTGTTTCATGATTCCAGGAGTGGAAAGGTGTATGTGCCAAGTACAACCGGTTCTGGTGACCACATCTTGGTGCAAAGGTTCAAAAATGAGGAAGAATTTGAAGAACCCCTATAGAGAAATTTGCACACCAATGTAACAGATTGGAACACATCTAAACAGGCTTTTAGATTTTCTATTATTTGTAACTATGTGCAAACAGTATTCTGAATTAGCAGGATATATGAACTGAATTTATGTAGAGCCATTTAGGACTTTCCATGAAACTGAAGTAACTGAAGAAGTTTTGTGGGGTTTTCTAGTTAGGCATTGTTTACTATACCTATTTAATGTGAAGTGTGCAATATCAAAATCTAGTATAAATAAAAATTTTGTGTTGAAGGTGTTCCAAGTTACGAAACCAACCAGTGGCCCAAATGATGTTTTGGAACAAACCTGACATAAGTTGTAGGGCAGACAATAATGATCCTATGATAGCTGTGGTAGCTCTGTCTGACTGGTAAACCTCCAGTAACTGTGGCAGAAACACACCGAAGATACTGTAGGTCCCGTCCGTCATGCCGTACAGGTAAGTGCAAGCAACAAGTATCATCCAGGCCCAACCCTTGTCTGGTACAGGGGATAGATTTACAACCTGTGGGTTTTCAGAAAGAACATAGATGAGTTGGGGAATGCTCAGATATGTTGCTGGTAAAACACTCACTTTCTTACTCTGAGCTCCTGAGTTCAATTTTTGCTCAGCCTTTCAGTAAAAAAAAATTATAGTTATCTTGTGTTTTTTTGCGTAAGCACAAAACATGTAATAACTGGCCAGTACATTACAGGCAGGATTTAAATTTTCTTCAGTCAAATACATTGATTCCAGGAAGGAAAATTATACCTTGATCCAAAGAAATATTTTAGAAGAAGCATGTGTCCCAGGATATAGAATGTAACAATTCACTTCTACATGAAGTAAAAGATTTCTTTACTGTGGTTCAATTAAAAAAATAATGACCAAATGCACATGGGTTAAGATTGAATCGCACAAAGGGTTAAAACCATTTGTAACTACGATAAAATAAATAATGTTTTGTTATTATACACAAGTTGGCAATGCCAAATTATTTTATTTCTCTTTCAGTCTGTGTTATATCCTGTTGAAATAAATTATTATTATTTTATTATTATTGGATTGTGCAAATGTTTGAAAGGAAACGTTTGTCAAAGGTTAAAAAATGATGGGTACGAAAACCTTTTATAATTTTTAAAATGTTTTATGTATACCGTTTATTAAACATTTAATGATAAATGTTCGAAAAATGTTACAAATGAACACAGTAATGCCTGAATAATAATTGGGTCAAAGGTCAAATTCAATATCTTTTTAAGGTTTCTCACTAATGAAAATACTATTTTTATGTCTAAAATTGTAAGATAGTGGCTTAGAAATTGTGCCCCCATTCAATTCTCACTTTTAGGGATTGCATGTGGATCCTCTAAAATCATCTATTATGGCTCACCACCATCTTTGTTTAAACACGTTTGAAGGTTTAATAAGCATTTTGAAAATGTGGGTTTAAAAAACGTTTTTGATTCAATGTTTTTAAAACACTTGATCAACAATGTTGTTTAAACATTTCATATGCACTGTTTATCAAACATTTCATGATGAATGTTTGAAAAATATTTTCAGCATAACCTTCATTTATTCAGCTATTTTATAAAGGTTTAAAAAACGCTTCCAGTCAAACCTAACTTCTTGAGTTATTTTATGCACGTTTAATACACATTTTCAATGAAAACCTTTGCATAGAGAATGTTTATGAAGCGTTTTTTTAAATATTACAGCATAAATGTTTACTTGGAAACGTTTAGAAAACCATGAAATAGGGTTTAAATAGGTTTTTAAAACGTTTTGTAAACGTTTAAACCATTTAAAAAAGTTTCTAATATTCACTGGGATGTTCACTTGGCTCAAAACCGTCTCTTACAGATCTCTAAAACATTCATTTTCATCTATTTAATAAGGAAGTTCAACTGACAATGCCAATAAACAGGAGTACTCGGAGAGCGCAGACCTCCGCCAAGGGAGCTCAACTAAAGCACAGCATGAAATGCTTTTACTGGGTGCTTAGTGTGTATGGGGGGAGGGGATGGGGTTCATTTTAGATTTCTTGACCAAGAAAGCATAGCTTTTGCAACTGGATTCACACGGATTTAAAAATTACATTTCATGGATCCAGAAGATCCAGATAGTGATCCAGATCACTCCCAATATATTTTTCATGGATCCAGACAGTGATCCAGATCACTCTCAAAATCCAATAACTTGTTCCTGGTGCCATTTAGGACATATCCTGAACATTTCCTTTTTGGCAGAGGTAATTAAATATATTCTCCACTTTTCGTATGGAAATTGTGCAAAGTTGGGGTGTTGATTTCCAGTAAAAGTTATATTATCGCCTCTTTAAAAGCCCTGTGAAAGCTTATTGGCTTAGAATATTTGCAGTTAAAGTATTTTTGATAGCTTGCAATTGTGTCATATTTTAATAAATATAAATTTACAGTATGGAATATTGACCAACTTCAAATAAGTTTCTTGAGTCCATATTGTGCCAAGTTCTGCAGGGAAAAGTATAGGCATCATCAAACAGAACCGAAGGAGAATACTGTATCCCTTGTAACTGTAGCTCCTAAGCTTTAACAAACTAAAGGTACTTTATTTATTTGGGGTTTTACGTCGCTTTCAACAATGTACAGGTCATATCACGACGGGTAGTTAGAAGGGCAGAGGAAACCAGTACATACAGTTGGTTAGGGTTCTGTGCTGTAAACTGCCGACCAACGGCAAGCAACTACCAACTTTCCCACTTGAGGCTGTGCCGGGAATTGAACCCCGGCCTCAGAGGTTAAACTAAAGGCACAGTACAGTAAAGATACAGTTACCTTACGGTAAACATACAACTTCACTGTAGACAAAGAACGGAAGTGGTGTTTAACCTACATAATTTACTTTGTATCAAACTTTACCTCTTGTCTTGCCTTTTCTTTGGCTTTGCCATTGTCCAGATTTTGACAGTTTTCTTGTGACAGCATGTTGCTAGTCTCATTACCCTTGTGTATTGAAGTCATTTTAAAGATAACGTTTAAACAGGCATCAGACGTGACAACCTTTATTGTAACAGATTACCAACACTGGTTATTGTTAACAGGTGTTTATATTTCAAAAGTATTTCAATGCAATGTGTTTTCATTATACATTCAAACTTGTACTTATGCCTTGTTCATACTTCTGAGGATGAATATCAATCTATGTTAGAACGTCCCAGGTGAGAATAGGTGAATTGATGGTGAATATGACTATGTATTGGTAATTTTATGTTCCTTTGTTTCACTATTGATGGAAATTTTGGTCAATTTTTATCCTGATCAATTTTTGTAGTGCCTAATTTAAAATAGAAAAGAATTAGATAGAATAGAAGCATCTATATAGCTTCAAATTGATATAGATCCTCTGACCCAGTAGGTAACACATTCGCCTAGGAATACAGAGGGCCTGGGTTCAAACCCATGTACAGGCTGTTACAGAAGAGCATGTATGACCACTTAAAATGGTCGTCCTCTGTCATTGGGTCCTATCCCTAGTGGCAGGCGTAAGAATGTGAAGGACGCTGATAAATGGTCATCCTTGCCTCTGTCTTCCAGCTAGAGAGATGTCATTAACTTGACTGGTTGGGCTTTACATGAACTGTCAGATAGCTCAAGTAGAGCTTTAAGTCCTGTAGTACATGGAGATACAAATACACAATAAATATACAATTCAAGACAATGCACTGGATTCCAAAAAAGAATCTCCAAAACTTTGATAAGGACTAAGGCATGGGTAGTCCTCACTTTGTGTAAAAATATGCCCAAGATTTGATGTATAGTTTTGCACACGGACAAACAAATAGACATGCATGATTACAGTATCCTCACCCTTCCCCATTGGGGAGCGACGGTAAATATTAAATAGAAATCATTGATAATGATTGGCTCATTCACTTAATTCTCTATTAATCTAAAGCCTCTCTTACATCCCCTTGTACGTGTATAGACATGTAAATGTGCTACAAATATTGTTGAAAAATATGAACATAGCCTGGTAGTGGGGTAGCAGAGATTTGCACTTGCAAACAAGGTATATTTTTCTGATAAGAGTGTCAGTACTTGAACATCAAAGAATAGACTGCGACTAGCTACAGGCCTCACAGTGGTTTAATAAGGATGCAAGGTACACATGAGTGTGTTCTAAGGGACTTGCAAACCTTGCAAGTGAATGTGGAGATCTTGCAACACTTACAAAGGGGAATGCACGTGCGAATGGATGCGTTTATGTCAATTCTGCGTGCCCGCAGGGAAAATGTGCATGTCAATTTTCATTACAGGGCCTGTACGACCTTTAAATTATGTTATAAAATTGCACGTGTACCTTAAGTGTGCCTTGCAAGTCCGCCGGTTTTACTCTGTAACCAGGAAAAATCGGCAATTTTGCAAGGGACACTTTTGAAAGTTACATGTGAAATTTTATAACAGAATCTCAAGGTCGCAGAGACCCCGCAAAAAAAAATTGACTTCCACATTATTCATGTCTCAAGGGTAATTTACGAGAGACTTGTGCATATGCATTATCCTTGCTAGTGTTGTAGGTTTTCCCCATTTACTTACATTGTTACACGTGTTGTATAATACACGTGTACCTTGCATGTATATAAACCCACTGTGCGGCATGTAGCTAGTTGCAGTCTGGTCTTACATATTCAAGTAGTGACACTCTTGTTGAAAGAATTCACCTTGTTTGCACATCCAGATCTCTGCTACCCCACTATCAGGCCATGCTACGTACGATGGGATGTAAGAGAAGCTTAAGACACCTGACAAATCCTCCGATTCTCTGGATGATGTGCCTTAGAATCCATGAAGTGGGAGTATAAGCACATTGATATCTGATACCTGTAATTGGTTAATAATAAAAGCAAGTAACATCTGAAAATGTGAGAGAGTCGTGTTGTCTTATCGGGACAGTGTGAAGTGGTTGTAAATTTAAAATTCACTTTGAATTACATTCAGTATACATTAGCAAAATAACAAATAAGGCCTGCATTGATATGTTCAAACGTCTTTACATTTAACATCACAATTTCAGTGCAAGGCATGTCACAAAGATTATATATTGTATGCAAATTACATGTAAATATGCGTGTAAATTTTCGCTAGACATAAATTTAAACTATGTTAGTCATTGATTTCAAATCTATGTTTTTATTGTTCGTTTCAAATCTGCTTGTAAAAATTAAATCCTGATGAAACTTCTTCCAGACAAAATTTCTATATATCTTCAGTAGTTGATGCAAGGTGATAAAACTACAGCATGCAACAATGGTAGTACAGTTGTAAAGATATCATTTATATGTTACTTGATCAGTGATTGTATTTTGAGGCACAAGATAAAAACTTTATATTTTATGGAGGCTATTATACAGTGTTACTGTATATTACCCCTCAAAATATGCAATTTTAGAAATAAAAAAACCAATTGCCTGTAAAAAGACATGACTATTTATTTTCCCCAATATTTGATTAAAACTTATTGATACAAAGTCAAAGTTGGGGTTTTATGTCCCGTACAACAGCCAGGGTCATATTGAGACAGATCTTCAGCACACTCCCCAGAGATTCCCCCAAAAGAAGAAAACAATGATTGGGATTATTATTATTATTATACAATATAAAAGAGTAAATGTGACTACTAAATGAATTGTAAAATAATGATATTTATATATACGTATAAGTGTATGTAATTACATAAGCTAGATAACACAATGAAGTTACACAAGAGCAAGTACAGTACACCCTCAGCCCTGACCCCAGATCCATATGATACTCAACATAGGTCCAGCAAGTTCAAACCCAGACCACTGCCGTTGGTGTGCCCTCACACCAACCAGTTGAATAACTAAGAAATATGACCACGGCTCCCAGTAGTATAAGACCCCAAAACCTAGATCCAATCCAAAGGCGGACCAATGCCACCAGTAAAAAAAAGGCTCTGGAAATAAATTCACCAAGCATTCCATATGAGGGAATGATAAGCCGAGGTACTGGCTGACCCCAAAGTTCAGAGGTCATCAAGAGAGAGGTCAAGTGGAAAAGCCTAAAATGAGCCAGATAAAGGGTCAAAGGTCAGGCGGTCAGAGGTGAGAGTGGAGTGGACATGTAGCCACTGTAACTCTGTAAAGTATATGCACAAGTAAGTTAAAACAGTGGACTATAATTGCGTGTTCAGTATCATTGCAAAAATATAAAGAGGGGTAAGAGAAGCCCGAGTTGAGCAAAGTAACAGTTAAGATAACACAAACATGAATGATAAGAACAAGAGCAGTGATAAATATCATGACTGAAAGAAAACTAAAAGAAACAAAACCCTAGAGCCCAATCAGTGAAACATCATCTCAAATAAAAACAAACCCTTAAAGTCCAATCATTAATACATCAATCAATAAAAATTTAAACCCCTTAGAGTCCATGATGAATGCAATCAAATAAAAATTTGAAAACCCTAGCAACCATGGAAAGAAGCCCAGGAGGCAATCCATGAGCTGACATAGATTCACAGGTGAGTGGACCATACAACATAACATGGTTGGCATATACAGAGTGAGAGTCATCCACATTTGTAGATATACATAAGGGATATGATGCAATGAAGTAGCATTCGTGCCAGGCAGCAATGAAATTACAGCTCCCCATTACTAACATACCAAACATCAGCTGAAGAATTACACTGAATCAAGCAACAGGAACATTGAAGTGAACATCATAAAGCACACTTGTAGACGGCCACAAGACTCGGATGTGTACATATTCATAGTCCTTCCCTGGTAGACGTGCTCAATCCTCAGATAGGAAACCCATCCACGTGACAGCTGGCTATGACAAGACTCCCACAAAGTACACTTGAACATGATGACAGTGGCTACCCCTGGAAAGGGTTGCATTATGAATAGTGACAATTACTCCACACATAGAGTCCCACCATTGAAGTGAACACTGTACTTGGATAACACAATTCAAAATGTAGATACTAATCATCCTCCCAACATGCAAGAGGTGCACAGTGATAAAGAACCACCACCATAAACTATGATGCTACAATGACAGTTCAATAATATAACTCCACATAAGGTATACAGCAACTCCACCATTAGCACTTTATAACATCCGACATCCGACCATGGAGAGGGATGCAGGTATAAGCGACCATGCGACAATGACTTCACAGAGCAGAACTAAGGCACCAGAATATAACCCGGCCATCTACAGCAGGCAACAGGCCATTGTCCAGTATATGGAGTGGGGCATAGCTAGGTGACAAAGCTTGCAGTTGAAGTAGCAGATGTAACAGCAGCTCAAGTCCAAACAGTCGCAAGGTAAGGCCACAGTAAACCAGCAGAGGAAGAGGCCACTTGACAGAGGAGCATCAATCCAACTCACAGGCACGATGAACGTGATGAGGGAGCAAGGTTCTGGCATAGCCGAAGGATCACCCCAGACCAGGAGCATCTGAAACTGAACAAACTAACAAGAGCAATCTGATACTAACAAACAGGGGGGGGGGGGGGGGGGGGGGGGGCAGGGGGGGATTTCTTGGTGCTGACTGCTATGTGTCCAATATCAAAGTGACAGCATGCAGACTGGGAGGCCAAGGGTGGGGAACCACTGATCAATGAGAGGAAAGATCGAGAAACCATGTCACAGGTAGCCACTAAACCTACAATAAGGTGACCATCAGTGAGCCCCTGGACACCCAGATGTCCAGGCATACACTCCCCAGAGGTCCCCCAAGAGATTGGGATTATTATTATTATACAATATAAAAGAGTAAATGTGACTACTAAATGATTTGTAAAATAATGATATTTATATATACGTATGTGTGTATGTAATTACATAAGCTAGATAACACAATGAAGTTATTGTCACTTGTGGGACTTGAACCCACAGAGGTGACAGATTATGATTAGATGCTAAACTTGCAAACCACTAAGACCACCGAGGACCTCCAACTTATAAAAACAAGAAAAATAAGTAGTTTATTATTGTGAAGATTGCAGGTCACAGTACAAGGATGACAGGATACTAGAACCCACCACCTCTCTAGCTAGAGACCCACACTTAACCAAGTGGGTGATTTGAGTCAGTCAGGTGTACCAGGTCAAAGGTCATATGAGGTGGTGCAAGGTCAAAGCAAGGTCAGATCTGAGTATGAAGCTATGAATGGTTGCAGGTAGTGAATGACTTGGATGTTTCGGCCAGGCCAAGGTGATGTGATGAGTTCAAGGTCAGAGTAAGGTCAAACCCGAGTGTGTAGGAATAGCATTGAATAATCTCCCGTGTTTTCAAAGACATTAAAACTCTAGTTTGGGAATTTTATTTACATGTTAGTACTATACAAGCAGAGCAGAATTTTAAAATGTAAAAGGAATGGAATTTTAAAATGCCACCATACTATAACTAAAACCGTGGCAGAATACATAATACATATAACATGATGTATAATGAACGTGATATATAAGGTACAATTGTTAGTATAGTGTTAGTGTCAAATTCGGGAAAATGTGATGCTCAGGTCAAAGTCAATCTCTAGAGGAGCTGTGAAAATCTGAGAGGGGGAACCGGGGTCCGCCTGGCCCAACCTATCCCTCTGATCACAGGGGCCTATATCCATAAACGGGCTCCAGGGGTCCGGGCCCGAGGAGGTCAAAATAAGCCAGGAGCTAGTAAGTTTCGAGGAGACCAATCTCAAAATAATCTAGGACCTGCGAAACGAAAGAAGTTCATAAATCCCAAGACCCACATCAATCCAGAGGGAGAACTCCCTTAAGGTGAACAGCCTTAAGGGGTCAGAGTCAAGGGAGGTCAAAGTTGTACAAGCAAAGGTAAGTCTCAGGGGACCGGTCCGGAGATAACCAAGGCTTGAAGAAAGTCGAAAGTCAAATTCCAGAAGGGGAGCTAGGGTCGGCCTAGTCCTACCTATCCCAGTAACCCAAGAGTCCATATCTCGCAAGAACTCCCTTGGGGGGGACCACCCAAGGGGTCCAGACAATTGGGGGTCAATACAAGGCAGTAGTAAGTCCGATGGAGACCACCCAGGGGATAGTCTTGCTGCCAGGGATCATAATAAACTGTATGCTGATCAGACCCTACAGTTGATGCTTTAGTAGGGGGTGTCAGGATATAGTCCTGACCCGCCTGTTAACCCCTTGTCTTACAGCCTGGCTCAGGGGTGCGGCCAGGTAGGAAAGATATGTAATAGAGGGGGGTGGTGGGTAGAAATTTTTACTCGTTCTTGTTTGCCAATATGGCTCCTATGCTAGCAAAATTCAAAGTGGCCCTTCAGAGGGGTGCTACCTGTGTGAAAATGAAAGGTCGGCTGTGATTGGTGGGTTTGAAGAATAGCAAACTAAATGGAGGAACAGATAACCTACAGAAATAAGGTACCCCCAACTGCCATGGCAGGCCCCTGAAGTGGCCGTGCCCCCCACAGTCAGGTGTACCAGGTCAAAGGTCATATGAGGTGGTGCAAGGTCAAAGCAAGGTCAGATCTGAGTATGAAGCTATGAATGGTTGCAGGTAGTGAATGACTTGGATGTTTCGGCCAGGCCAAGGTGATGTGATGAGTTCAAGGTCAGAGTAAGGTCAAACCCGAGTGTGTAGGAATAGCATTGAATAATCTCCCGTGTTTTCAAAGACATTAAAACTCTAGTTTGGGAATTTTATTTACATGTTAGTACTATACAAGCAGAGCAGAATTTTAAAATGTAAAAGGAATGGAATTTTAAAATGCCACCAAACCCAATCAGAAGGAAGGAGGAATGTGGGCTCTGAATGTGCAGGGGATAGTAGAAGGGGCCAGAGAGGCGTTCTGGAGGTAAATCCACACAGCTGAGCTGTGGAGTAACCCCTACAAGTTAAGTTAAGAGTAATGATTTTTCTTCTTCTTGACTTGCTGTGACATTCTCCCCTCCACACATCAAGCCTATCCCAGGGTTCCTACTGGTTGACAATAACCAGGACCTCTGGCTCTACATCTTGTTCCTTGTCTACCCAGGGCTCGGTACTCCACAAAGATGATATGCTTTGCAAAATACTCCCACAATCAGTCTGATCACAGAATACAATAACAGTGTTCTGAAGTCAGTTCCAAACCTACTTGTTTAGACTAGCTTGCCCTCTACTATAGCAATCTCCCCTGGCAGGAGCTAAATTTGGATTTTGGCCTTTCATGTCCCTGGACTTTCCCATATAAGAGGATGTTACATAAATTTTGTGCCGTATTTTTGTTTTGTATTGTATTTATACTCAATGCAATATATCCATGTACTATAGGATTCAAAGGACCATATGACCCATCTGACTGTACAAATACAGACCAACTCTCAAGTTACTGACATTCCCCTAACTGAAAGACAGAGGCTCAAGGATGACCATTTATCAACATCACCTTTAACCTGCCACTGAGGACAGGACCCAATGACAGAGGACAGTCATTTAAAGTGGTCATCCGAGTCACAATGAATCTGTGTATTTGGTTTGAACCCACATACCCTGTATTCTCAGGCGAGTGTGTTACCCACTAGGCCATAGTGGCAGATTGTGTAATGTTTGTATTCTATTCTAATACATATTCTTTTGGGATTTATCTGATTCCTGATTCTATGCAGAGGGCTTGTGCTCCTCACACATTATTTGTTGTATATGTTGTGAGAGCATAAACGTTATACATGGATTAATAGACTTCTTCAACATCATTTAACAATATCTTCCATGAACACCAAGGTCTTTGGTGGCCTAGTGAGTTTGCAAGTTTGATGTCTCATCACAGCCTGTCACTTTTGTCTGTGGGTTCAATACCTACTGCGTGTTGGGCTGTTGGGCATTCTCAGAGTTTTATTAATAATATTTTTATCGATACGTTATGTATCTGTAATATTAGGCATTATTAGGAACTTAATTTTACTTGGTAACTGTTTTACCCCCTTTCAGGGCTCTTAAACTGTTAATGTTTAGTTACACATTAGGCAAACTATGGCCCTGTTGGGCCCAGACATGTAGTGTTGTTGCTAAACTCTGCATTTTATGGTGTTACTTGGTGCATTATGCACGTTTAATGTTGATATTGATGTATTGTGACACTGTTCGTGTGATTTGGCCCTGGGCCAGGTTGGTGTGTGCATGTGAATTATTTGCTTTATACTGGCCCAGGGATTTGTTATGTAGGTATGTGTTTAACATAGTTGGTTTTTATTAATAAAATATTTTATTTCCAATACCTGTGTCTTCATTGGGTGTTGGGGGGGTTCCTCTGGGGCGACTGAAGTGGCAATGCTGAGGACCTCTGGAAACCCCCCCCCCCCCAAAAAAAAAAAAAAAAAACAAAAAAACCCAGCAGCGTCTATAGCCTAACGTGCACTGACAGAGAAAACAACAACAATGTAATATTCCCATTTCAATGTACGTGATAATAAATATACTTATTATTGTTATATAAACAATACTTATTACTTATTATTGTTATATAAACAATAGAAATAGAAATTGTGTTTTTGAATTACTGTAGGTATTTACTTAATAACTTTTACAATAATTTGTCATTTTTATTGTAAGTATAACAATTATTTCACTGGGATAGTCCTAATTTTTTAAAGGTTTGTCTTAGTCAAAAAACATAGTACCCGAATGAGGAAGCCTCTCTAGGTCGAGCCCGTGTGCAGTAGAAATGGTGTGAACACCTTTAACCGATTTGGCCTTGAACACTTTGTATAGGTCATAATACTACACTCAAAGAAGATTTGCCTTCAAGTCTTTACTTTGTGGGCTTCCTTTTGAGACAATGAATGAGTGCATTTTATAACAGTCTAGAGTTTACATTCTCAATGGAAGTGAATTTCTTCTGGCGGGAAATTTTTCCAGAAAAGTACAGTGTAATAAGGAAATGCCTTGCACTGAGCTCACAGTCAAAAGGGACTTTTGTGACAAAACTAGGCAGGCCCTGCCAAGCTGTACCAGTCAATTCTGTACGTATTTACTGAGTTGCTGTAAACACTGCTTTCTATGCATAGGACAGGTCATGTCTAGCTTTGCTATAGGCTCAAAATTATAAAATATCTTTTTAAGCGGCAGCCTTGCTAGAGCTTGAGCTTCTACAGATCACTTTTTTTTGGTCTCCGGACTTTGAGGAAATTTACCTCTGTATTCTGAATTTACCTCTCTTGCTCTCCAATAGCTAAAAGGACACATGTCCTTTTGGTTTTTGCCCATACATATGTCCTTTTCTCTTCAGACTTTGATGACATTTACAACACCTGTGCATTCTGAATTTACCTCTCTTGCTCTCCAACAGCTAAAATGACACATGTCCTTTTGCATTTCCCCATACATATGTCCTTACATCAGACTTTCCTCAATTGTGGCACAGCATGATGAGTATTTGTCTGCTCACTGAAGTTAAGCGGCATGGGCTATGTTAGCACTTGGATGGGTGACCATCTTAGTTCAGAACTCGTTGTGGGATGTATCTAAGTTGGAATTTCTTTCTGTCATGAGACTTTTGTAAATTGTAGTGCACTATTCGTGTCTCTGATGGCTTTGCACTTGCGCTAGGGGTCCAAAATACCTGTTGGCCTTGTTCAAACATGTAAGCAGTTATTTTGGTATTCATAAAACACAAGTACATGATTTAAGATATAAACATCTGTGTTAGCAGTATGCTCATGAAAAAGCCATAAAACATTAAAGTACATTTATAAACTGAAATGGTATTATGTGAGCTAAACATTTGAGAAACTTGAGCCTTTAGCAAGGCTTGGCATGTCATGCCATTGGGGGAGAGGAAACAGCTTTTTCTGTTTTTTTTTTCAAAATTCTTCACTGTCAACTGCCAGACAGTGGTTAGCCATGCAGATGGCGTTAATATGTATGAAATATACATAATTGTTTGATTGCATTGTGGGTATTTTTCATAATGTTTTCATATACATGTTTTCATGTATTTATTTAGCTTAACTAGCTGAGGAGAACTCAGACTAGATATATATACGCCTTCTGATGCAGTGTGTATTATGACCAGTTACACGTTTTATTATGCTGCAGATAGTCTGAAAGGCCATGGTTAGGCATTGATAATCTGATAACAACTTTCTCATTTAAAGATTCAAACGCATAGCCCCAGAGGTTAGAGGAGGGTGTGTTGACAATGCAATTACCGAGCCAGGACAACATCACTGGTAAGCTACCTAACAATATCATAATCTCCAACTGAAAATCATGTATACATACTAATGTTGCCTTTATATCATATTATCCAGGAGCATGTCAAATGGGATTGGCAATTGGCCCTGGAAAACTGAGACAAGTGAAATTCCCCACTATATGTGAAATTCAACACTGAAAAGGACCATTTTAAACCAGGAAAAATATAAAAAATGTTCCAGTTTTCATCAGGGGGGAAATCACAAATGTGTAATGAATTTCCCACGGGGAATTCCAGAGTACACATAAAAGTTTTAAAAATATAACTAGCTTTTTAATCGTTAATTGCAAAGATACAATAGAGCTTTGTATATATGGTGTGATGCATTACTATAGAGATTTGTATATATGGTGTGATGCAGTACTATAGAGCTTTGTATATATGGTGTGATGCAGGTCCGTAACTTGTGTTGTCACTAATTTTGAAGGATGTGTCATATTTTTTTAATCATTTTTTTCACCTTGTAAGAGATCATTATTCCTATTGCTGGGAACATGGTGATGCAGTGGTAACATACTGGCCTCCCACCTCTGAGATGTGAGTTTGAATCTTGGTCTGACCTGAAGTTACTTTCCTTTGGTGAGTGATTTAGACTGTAGAATCTTCGACAACTGTATGTACTGGTTTTCCACCATCCTTCCAACTACCAGTTACAATAGAACTGATACAAAGGTACTAAGTGTGACATAAATAAATAAATAAGTAAATATCTTCATTCTGAATCATATTCAATATTTTCTCCCAAATAAGCAAAAATGTAGAGATCAGTATAATTTCATCATTTTTGTTTTATATATCTCTTACCAAACAAAAAGGTTATAACATAAGATGGTGATTTTTGTATATTTTATTTGAAGAACCTGTAGCACCCTCAACACAACTTTACACAACCAGTTAAAAAAACATATAAACAAAACACCTTCCCGTTTTTATGCAGCTCCCTTCCCACAGATTTTAAACATAAACAGCCATGTTAGAAGAATGCTGTGACATATGTATTTATTTGGGTTTTAACGTTGATTTCAACACATTGCATATGTCATATCAAAACGAGTAGTTTCATGGACAGAGGAAACTAGTACATACAATTGGTCAAGGTTCTGTGCCGTAACCTGCCGAACAACAGCAAGCAACTACCAGCTTTCCCACTTGAGGTCGGGCCGGGAACTGAACCTCAATCTCTGAAGTTGGAGGTGAGAGTGTTACCACTCTGCCATGTTGGCACACTACATCCTAGTAATATTGCACTATAAACTGTACAGTAAATTTTTTACAGTGTCTGGTGCACACAAATTGCTTTAATTTACATAAAAAGTTATTCTATTCACAAAGTGTTTTAATGAACTTATATTTTCTAACATGTATGAGTGCTTTATGATTACTTTAATATTGTACTATTCAGGCTTGTTAATTAGTTACATATGACGACAGCAAAATAATATGTAAAACTGCGAAATTGCTAGTTAGTACAACTTTGGAATTTATGCTAATAGCTAGAAAATTAAGCAACACACTTTTACCTCTCTGTCATCCCACTCAATGATTAGCTGTGATCTCTCCAGAAAGCACCCGAGTGATAGAGTCAGTCAGAGTAATACAAACAAGCTCATAAACAAAGCTTATTAGATCACAGATCTTACAAGGGGCAGATTAGGATCAATACCAGGACTATTAATACAGAATGGAGAATATATTCAAGTGAGAACAGCATGTTTATTGCAGTTAAATGACATTTATTTGAACTGCGATTGTATAAAGTGTATACATGTGCAACAGAGGATCAGAGTTAATAAAATATGCCCAGAAATTTTTCCAACCTGTCCTTTGCCAATCTATTGGCTACACCAAGATCTGGTGGTCAAAGGTCCACCCTAGGGTTGGATAAGGCAACTAAATGCCTCTCCTCTAGCAGAACCAAGGAAACAGAAAGCCAAGCAAAGATTTTTCTCCTCTCGCAGAACCAAGGAAACATAAAGCCGAGCAAAGATTTAGACTCTACCAAACCCAAAACATGGAAAATAAACAAATTAGATTAGGTTGTAAATGAGGCATAATACAATACCCAATAATCTTAGTGCATGTTTGAAAATGATATGGTACAAATGTCAACCTGAAGCAAGACTATACAATGCAATACTTTTGTTTTGCCATGAAACAATTGTAAGGATACAGTATATCTATGCAGTAATTTTTATGCGGGTGTTCTACTGGAGCTGACCGGTCAGTAACCAATATTTACACAGTCAGTTACAGTCGGTTGTAGTTTCCAGGCTTGTTGGGAGGAGTTGGTGAAATATCAAACACCGTTTCTGATCCTTGAAACAGACTCTAACTACATCCAACTAGCAGGCTTGTTGGTTAACATGATGGCCTTTAGGTTACACTTCCCGCCTTGTCGGTTAATACAACAGGCCTGTCTGTATCATCTATCCGGCTTGTCCCAACTATGGTTATCCAGACTGTACATGACGAGAAACAAACTGTGCGGGAAAAACAGTCGGTAACTTTAGCTGGCCGGTCAGTTCTCCATGCCAGTCGAGAACTTTTAAGCTCTGAGTCAGGAATTTTTATAACCGACAAGCCGTAAGTGAAGCAGACAAGCCGTAAGCAATATCTGACAGGTCTCTTACACCTACAGACAAGCCAGGAACTTTAACCGACAAGCCCAAGATTGGAGGGGCAAATGAAGGGGCAAATGAAGTCTATTTTCCTGAGTGATTCTGACAAAGAGGCTATTGTGGAGTTGGTTAAACAACACAAAGAACTTTATGACAAGACTCAATCGAAATTTAGAGACAAGCAGAGGAAGGAGGGACTTTGGGAAAGACTAGCAGCTTCCATGAATTTATTTGACAACAGTGTCAAGAAGTGGTTCGAGAAACAACGTACCAGATATGGCAAGCTCACTCACACATAGTCAGGACAAGCTGCAGTGAAGAGCACCACTGGAAGACAGACCTGGTTGAGAGACAGTTTTGGTTTCTATGAGGTCACATCAGAAGGAAGGGAGTGTCTAAGTCTTCCATGTGCAACTCACCACTGAGACATTTGGGGGCCACAACCACAGTTCCAGACATTTCAAGAGAGACTTAATCGGAGATGGAAATCAGCATGGGGTTTATATAGTGTGATATAGATCTCGATTCTGGATCCCAACTATGGATACCGACCCCCAAAATCAATCAGACTTGTCGTGATGGGTCGTGGATGTGGTCCTGGCTTATCTGTTCGTCTTTACGGCTTGTCTGTTTGCGATGCAGCTTGTCTGTTAGGGGTTTAGGGCTTGTCATACTAGTTCTATGACTGATCATGCAAAAAACATCCTCGATCTTATGTCTTGTCGGTGTAGTCACCTGTCAGGAAGTTTACCATCTTGGCAGTGATTTCTTGCATTTTTGGGCCTTTTTGCCATGTTTCTATGACTTTCACAACCAACCCTAGAGTCATAAGGTCGGTTACATGGTCGGTTCCAGTGGAACACCCGCATTACACTGAAGCTAAACTTTTACCAAGTCCTTTCATCGTTTGTGTAACATATGGGTACTGTATGTCTTTTGGGGAAAAAGACAGCCATGACAAAAGTAATTTTTTTCAGAAACTATCCCCTTACTCCAGAATGCTTGTGGTATAATGAACTCCTGTAAGTGACCAATTCAAACATAACAGTTCAGGTTATGTGGGTCTTCCACCACATGACTAAGCTTCTCGATTAGGGGTTTTTGGTAGTAGGTTTCAAATATTTGCTTAGTTTCAGACGTCCTGTAAGGGTCGGTAGTTGTCGGTTGTGGCCGTGAGAGAAATCAAACATGTTATTTTTCATGACGCAAACCGATTCTCATTTCCCGCCGACAACAAAATGTCCAGTCCCAGGCTTCCTCAGGCCTCCTCAGACCCAAATTTACACAGTCCTATGTTGTCCCAGGCGTCCTGCGACCCTTAGTCCCAGACCTCCGTAGCTTAGTCCCAGGAAGCCTGTTTGGCAGTCCCCTGTTTTATTAGTCCCGGGAAGCCTCAGACCGTCTCAGGTGTCCTGGGACTAAGAAATCTGGGTCTGGGACTAAGCCCCGACTAAGAGAAGCCGACCCTAACCGATCTAAGCTGGCATCCTCAGGCCGCCTGAGACAACTCAAATTTAGTCCGCGACGGTCTGAGGATGCCCCTTCAAGGCCTGGGGCTAAGAACTGATTAAGAGCCGACTGTTTTCCGCGTGTTGGAAAATTAAAATGAGGCAATGAGGGGGTCTGGGATTATATAAGCGACCGTGCACACATTCTCATTGTTACTGACTGTTTGGCTACTGAGAGACATGTGTCACTGTTTTGTAGGGGTTTTTAGTTTTTTAAGTATCATATAATACTTGAGCTTAAGGCAAATTTTACAGTTAGGAGACACATTTTACTTTTTTACTTTTTTATTGCTATTGACTGGAGTTATGAGGAAAGAGAAAGGAGGGAAGAGAGGAAAGAAGAAGATGGATGAGAGGCAAGAGGAAAGGGAGAAGGAAAGTGGAGAGATGGATGAAAGGATTGAGGAAAGGAAGGAGGAGGGTACAAAGGAGGGTACACAAGAGACTGAAGAGTGATTGGAACTTACTGAGGAAGCTTGCAAAGAAGAAGAGAGGTGTGAGGAGGATTTAGAGAGTCACTCGGCAGCCAAGAGAGCCAGGGTCTGTTCAACTTTCACTGACAGCAAAGAAACTGCAATTGTGGAGTTTGTGAAGGAGTATCCAGAGCTCTACGACAAGGAGCATGCACATTTCCATGACAGACAGAAGAAGGAGGCTCTCTGGGCAGAAATTTCTGCAGAACTGAAGCCAAGCCCTTTGATGTCAGAAGATGGTTCAAATCCCAGCGAACGCATTATGGCAAGCTGTCAAAACTACAATCTGGCCAAGCCCCAAGGGAGATGACCAAGAGACAGTCTTGGGTCTACCCGCAGATGGGTTTCCTTAAGACCCATATCACACAAAAGGGGGCCCACAGAAGTTAAGGGTTCAAGGCCAGTCCAAATATCAGCAAGCAGGACGAATCTCGTGGGTCTACTACTGATACAGAACACCTTGAGTCCAGTGTCCTCAGGGAGAGTAGGAGTCAACCTATGTTCACATCTACACCAGTTTCAAAAGACTCCAAGATACTCGAACACTTTGACCAGATGAGGACATTGATCTCAGGTCAACCGTAGACGTCAACCACTAGCCAGAAGATCAGCCACTATTACCACGGAGTTCCAGAGGGTCGGGATACTGCCAACAACCACTCAACAGGCGTCTACTTCCACCCAAGCAGCAGCTAGCAGCAGTTACGTCTACTACACACTAAGCCCCCTTGGCTTTGGCAACCCTCCATCAGTTCTAACTGTACAGGACGGGGGCAGTAGACACAACTTAAGTGGAATACTAAGCCAGCTACCAGATCTGACATCCACACACATCATTGAGCAGCCTCAGCAGCAGCAGCCGCCACAACTCTTCACTATCACCACTACAGCACCGCCTCAACAGCAGCAGCCTCCTCAGTAGCCATCCAGTCAGGGCGGGTCTTTGACCTGCCAGACCCTTTTTAGGGGCACCCAAATATTCCAAAACAAACAATTATTTAGCTGCAAGTTATTCCAATTCCCCTCTCAAAACATAAAAGTTCAGTACCAATACTTATCACATTAAAAAAATAAAAACAAAGTCCAACACTTACACCACCCCAAACATGAAACAAATAACCCATGGTACCACACATAACCAAAAAAGGCCACATAGAAAAAATATTAAAATAAACTCCCAATATGGCCAATAATCAGCCCATTTTAGCTTAAAATCCATGGGATAGTTAAAAGACATTATCACATACTTACCAACCCACAAACACACAAACCAAATACCAAACCTAACCCCCAACTAAACAACACACAAAACAAATGCCAAACCTAACCACCAACCCACAAACACACAAACCAAATACCAAACATCACCACCAACCCACAAACACACAAACCAAATACCAAACATAACCACCAACCATGAAACAGACAAACCCAATAGAAAACAGAACCCAAACCAAATAACTGACAAACTATTTTGCAAACATAACCCCCATCATTGTAAAGAAAACCAGTTTGGTGGTTATATTTCCTAAATATTTGTGAAGTTGAGTAAAAGATTTTAAATTTAAGATTTCCAGGAAAACATTTCTGTTTCAAATATTTTTCCCCCAAAAAAACAAATGTAAGTAAAATTAGGATGTAGCTTTCAAAATATATGCCATATTTATTCCATTTAGGAATTTATTTTTGGCTTTGTGTGTTTCTTTTGAGAATTATGTTTAGCACTGGGTTTGTCTGATTGTTAGTTGGATGACTGGCATTTATTTCTGTCTGTTTGTTGGGTGGGTGAATTATGTTGGCCATGGGGTTTGTCTGTTTGTTGGTTGCATGACTTCTGTCGGGCATTGGGTTTGTCTGTTTGTTGGGTGGGTGAATTATTTTTGGTAATGTTTGGGTTATTTTGAACAAGCATAGCTGATTAATTGTTTTTGGAATATTTGGTAGTCCTGAAAAGGACTGGTTATTAGTCCTGAAAAGGACTGGTTATTAGTCCTGAAAAGGACTGGTTACTGCAGCAGGAGTTATATTCTGCCACGTTGCCAGGCCACCGCTCCCTCATTATTGAAGTAGTCCTTGAGGTAATCCCTCTGTCTTTTGGCTTCTCTAGCAGGGTTTCTGTCTGGACCACCACCAGCAGCACCACCAATCAGTCGACAATCACCAGGCACATCATCACCTTCATCATCTCCAGGCTCTTGACCACCATGTTGACCTTGATACTGGCTTCTCAGTATGTTGTGCAGAACCACACAGGTCATGACCACATTCCTGGCTGTTTCTGGGGGTAATTCAATAGTAGTCAACATCACTCTGAATCTTGAGACCAGGATGCCAAAAGCATTCTCAACAACTCTCCTGGCTCTTGATATTCTGTAGTTGGCAATCCTTTCCTCTCTGGTCAACATCCTTCTACCATAGGGTTTCATCAGCCAGGTCTTCAGAGCAAAGGCATCATCTGCCAGAATGATGTAGGGGAAATCTCTACCACCCTGTGTTATAGGAACTGGGTCAGGGAAGCCTATCCTGCCATCCTCTTCAGCTGACAGGCATTAAATATCTGGGCATCTGAGCAAGATCCAGCTGTACCAGCATCCACCCATCTGAATTTGTACTGCCCATCTACCAAGGCCAACATTACTATGGAAAAGAACCCCTTGTAGTTGTGGTACAGGGCTCCAGAGTTCTTGGGCTTCTTGAGGGCCACATGCTTGCCATCAAGGGCTCCCAGGGCATGTGGAACATTCTACCTGATCCTGAATTCCCTTTCCAGTTCTTTCCACTCATCTGGAGTAGTAGGACATCTGAGGTACTCTCTGGTGAACTCATCCTGGATGGCCCTGCAGACCTCTGGTAGAAACTTGGAAATGGTGGAACTGCCAACCCTGAACTGACAGGATAATGATGTGTATGACTCTCCAGTGGCCAGATATCTGATGGTGAGGGTTCACTTCTTCCCAACACTGATTGGGGTTCTGTAGTTGGTGGCCTGCCTGGCTAGACGTGGTTCCAAATCTGGTCTTTGTCATTTCAAAGAATTCTGGGGTTATCCTCATGTAGTTGGTGAATCCTGGAATGTCTGTGGCATACATTTCAGCCATAATGTTGTGGTAGGCCCCCCTCTCCTCTCTCTGTAGTAACCATGGCCTGACCCACATGTTGTGCCTTCTTCTAGATCTCTGTATGGCTGGTGGTGGTGGTGGTGGAGGTGCTGCTTGTGGTGGTTGCTGTGGTCTACGTAAAAAATAGCAAATACATCATTATTTGTAACTGAATAAAAACTAAAAAAGCCCTAAGTTGTTGCTGAAGTTGTCTTCCATTAAAAGGTGGCATCCTGCTGTGTTCCTATAAAAGTCATGATAATTAGATTCCGGAATTTATATATATATACCCAGAAAATCCAGCTTTTTTGCAAAACAAGAATCGGCGATCATGGTCTGGGGAAGACTGAGGAGGCCTGAGGACGCCTGAGGACACCGGGACTTAATCGGGGGTTAGTCGAGGCTTAGTCCAAGGAGGCCTGAGGCGTCCTGGGACCCAGTCGGTATGTGTACGACAGGATCGTGGTTGAAACCGACCAGAAAACTGGCTTAATCGGTTCTTAGTCCCAGACCAGTCGGGGACTGTCTGGGGACACCTGGGCCTGAGGCCGATCTGTACTTAATCGCAGGCTTTGATACCGATTCAGTATTCCCGCACATTTCACCATTTTCTTCACTGACTGTCCACGATTAAGGGTCGCCAACAGGATCGGGTCTTAGTCCTTTGGTGGAACAGGGGCATTAATGATACAAATCTGCAGTTGGAAGAATAAATGTCAGGAAACTTTGCAAGTGAATAAACTGATTTATTTATCTTGGTTTTTCCTCATTATATATTGTACCATTGTTATTAAGCTTTTGTTTTAAGTTATAAAGTACAGCAATAGTTTATTTTTGTTATTATTGACTCCAAAATATCTCATAAAAGTTCCAAGTCTACCATACAAAAATGGAAAGACCAAACAATAATTCTTTTTTTTTTTGCTATTGTAATTGTTGAATTTTATATTGGGGACTTTCAGTGCCTGGGCTGAGGATTGTCAATAGGTTTGTAAAGATTTTGGTCCCAGATTTCCCATTCACAATATATATGTTTTTATTTTTACATTTTTTAGATAAATATGGGCTTGTTTTTTACTTTTTACTGAAGCAGAGTGTTTAATAATGAAAATAAAACATTGCTGTTTGTGAAAATTATAAATTCAATCTCTCAGCAAGACAGAACACACCATCCTGTTGATTTGATTTCTCTTAGACCCCAGTTACACATCCAAGAATGGTCTGCTGGATCGCAGCAGGATTCCTAATATGGAAAATTTTGAGTGATTTATGGATCTTATTTTACATCTGTGAACTCGTCGGTGACGTCCCTATTGTCCTTGCGGCATCTGATACAGATGCAATTGTTCCGCAAGCTCCCTATGAAAAATATCAAACTGCTTGATTTTTCCGTAAATGGTTTGCAGATCTTATCTGTAATTGATATCTGTAATGCATCTGCACATCATTTGTAACTCGTTCCTAGCATCCTTAAAGCAATCGAGGATGTCCTTGATTCATCCGTGTCAATAAAGGCTCTGAAAATTTCTCCCCGGAGGCTGTGAGGATGCCACCGGATGTTAATGGATATTGCCGGAAACCACAAGGACCAATAAGAATGGTCCTGGAAGAAGGTCCCAGATATGAAATTAATCTGCAGATATGCACGGATATGCACGGACCTGTCCCCAGACAATAGGGACAGGGTTTACGGATGAATTACAAAAGGATATTATCCAATCTGCATGTTCTGATATTAAGGTCAAATATATTGTGTGGTAGATAATATACGTTATGATTTTTATTTTACTTTGAACCACATTGAACAGCAGAATGAATGATTTTGAATGATCTTTAACTCTAAACTCAAGACATTAAGCAAACCGTATGTGGTGATAACTGTCTTAACATTTTAATTAGTAAGTCAATTTATTTGATATAATGAACAAATAAATTGATACATTTCATTGATTAGTTATGGACATTGTAAGTATAGCTAACATGTTGTTTTAACCAATATAATTTGAAAAGGAAAAAAAATACTTGCATTGACTTGGAAAAAATATACTTTGATTTTGATTTCCCTTTTTCTCGTGACATATTGTAAATATAAACCCCCTTGGGTATTTCCCTTCTTATATATTTTGTTTATTTTTGTATGCGTCACATTTCCTACCACTAGGAAATAAAACATTTTTTTTCTGACATTCAAAAACAACACATTTGGAAGTCAGATATGCGCATAAGTGTAAAATTACTCTGAAAATGTAATTTGATCAGGCAATGAAATTTTCCCTTTCTACTCTGTTCACACTGTCTCGACAATATGCCCTGATGTACACTAATCTCTTTTCATTAGTAGTAAATCCCAGGAACTGAGGGAAATTTTTGAAAATAGTTTAAAATTTAATAGATGATCTTTCAAATTTGACACTTGCAAAGGATTCGCACGACTTAAGGCTGTTTTCACATTTCCACCCCTAGGACGAATAAAAGGAAAATATAAGGCCTCTTCAGCATGATTATGGTACTTGACCTTGAAGCCGGGGTCAAAGATCAAATCCGATACTTGCAAACGATTGACAGGCCATGATTTCCTAGAAGTTTTCAAATTGCAAACCCTAGGACCAATGATAAGGAAGTGACCCCTATTTGATCTCAAAGATATGACATGACCACCTTTTTGTTTTCAAAAGAAGACAAACTTTACTCTCATGCTAGCTTTCCTCGTCATACACATTTTTGTGCAAATGTTTTAAGTTTGTGAAATATTTTAACTTTTAATGCCTTAATTATTGTCGATTGTATTGCAGCCATTTTGTTTTAAAAAATGAGACTAAAAGTTATTACAGATATGTTTGTATAGCCATAACCATTTTCTGAAAATTTGGTGAAGATATCTTAACAAATGAATGAGATATAAAGGTGATGCACACACACGCATGTATGGAAGGTGTTTCATAATCATCCAATCCTGGGCTTCTGCCAGTAGGGGGATAAAAAATATTGTAGAAATACTGTTAACCATGTAAATTACTGGCATCTTACTATGTTATATTTAGGCATATATTTGTGTTGCATAAAGACCAGAAGGGAACTTGTGGATATTGTAGATGTCTATCCTATTTTAGAACATCCTTTAAACCTTTGCAAAATTTCTCACCAAATTTATTAACCACATTAAACCATGTCGGAAAAGCAGAGAAATCAGAGAAGTGTGACCCTGGTATTATGGCTATTTTTTTCCCGCTGTGATATATTTGTGAGATATTCCTTAAAAAGTGATTGGTGAAGATAAGTTTACGACTGCCAGCACTCCAAGCTACAATATTTAATATATATCAGATATTGTCCTTTAATGTCACATTTATGATTAAACATTTTGTTCAATATCATTTTGGTATTTAAACATTTTACGAGAATTTTAAGGAGTGGTTGCTCTTGTATCCTTCATAACTGAATTTACTTACATTTAATTTATTTAAGTCTTAGAGAAAAATACATAAATAGTTTATTTCATATAGAGTCACATTACTTTTTGTCAACTTTGTAGTATTAACCGGGAAATAGTTATTTTGTATAAATTCCCCTATGAATATAACAAAGATATGTTCTTACGCAATTTTATGAAACTTCCTTAATGTAACTGCATTAAAATCATATACATAAATAAGTCAAGATAAAGTTATGACCCATCTGACTGCACAAGTACAGCTCTCAAGTGACTAACACTCCCCTTAACTGAAAGACAGAGGCTCAAGGATGACCATTTATCAACATCCTTGAGGCTCTTTAACCTGCCACCGGGGATAGGACCCAATGACAGAGGCCCGCCATTTTAAGTAGTCATCCGAGACACTATGTATCTGAACCCATGTCCTCTGTGTTCCTCAGCAAGTGTGTTACCCACTAGGCCACAGTGGCAGAGGTACCAATTAAGCTCTCATTGTATTACAATTACTCCATCTTCGGAATATGAAATTCATGTTCTTTGCAAATGTTGCAGTCAAGAGAAATAATGTTCAATGAAATATGTCATAAATTTAGAAAAATTGCCAACACATAAAATACTGTGTATTTGAAGTGACTTCTGAGCTCATTAGGAGCTATTTATTAGCAGATATTTTCAACTGAGAACCAATTTGCAGAAGGCTGAATTTTTAGGGGCCCGATTTGCCAAGGGTCCACTTTTTTAGGAGACCGATTTGCCTAGGGCCGATTTGGCAAAGGGGCCGATTCGTCCAGCTCCCCTCCTTGGGGGGGCTATATAATTAGTTTTATTTATTTATAAACACTTGTGAATTGCAGGTCACTGTAATAAAAATATTAAAAAGGCAATGATCTTTATTGAATATTTTTATGTGAGTTGGGCTTGAGAAAAGGAAGAAGTGATTAAATTATATGGAAAAGATCCATATTATATTCTGGATACCAAAAATATCCTAAATTTTTTATGTATTTTTCAAATGACTCAGCTTTTTGGCTGACATTACTCCATGTTTTTGGTACAGCCTGGTCAAAGGGAAAAGTGATGAGTTTTTGTGAAAAATCGGGATCTTATTGTAGTTACCAAAAAATCCAGAGATTATAGGATTGATTCATATCGAATAATTCATGGTGTACTTACAGGTCTTAAAAGTCTGTGTTTAGTTAAGTGGGGAGTAATTTGAAAAAAAAAACAATCTTACTAGAAGAACAAGTAATACTACTCTCATCCCCCCCCCCCCCCCCCACAAAAAAGGAAGAAAATTACATATTACAATATAAAAAGAATTTTGAAAAGTTCTTAAAAAGCCCAAAGTTTTCTCTTTTCTTTTAGTTCTAGACATGTTGTCTGGAGTGTCAAACAACAAGTACATATGTTAACTTGATAAAGTCAGTTTCCAGTAATATCGCATCCTGTTCTGCATATTTATTTTCAGATATGTCATGTTATCTCAGTAATGATTGATTTCTTGGAAAGTGACTGATTTTCCCTGTAAAAATTATATAGAATGACTTATTTGAGGTCAATTTCTTTAGAATACTTGGGAAATTAGTTTGATGTGCTCTGAATACATGTAATTCAACTCCAGTGTTTTAGCAGTATTTTTCTTTGGTATTACTTTTACACCGCTGTCTCACTTTCAGGACATATGCTAAAATCTATCCCATTTCAAACTTTGGTGCCTGTTGGTACTGTCATATGCCACTGTTTCCTAGTGGGTAACACGCTCTCCTTGGAACAAAGAGAGCACGGGTTCTAATCCAAGTACAAACTTGTACATAGTGACTCCGATTGCGGCCCTATGTCACTGGGTCTTATTCCCAGTGGCAGGCTAAAGAACCCAAAAAGATGTTGATAAATGGTCATGCTTGAGCCGTAATTCTAATTCTAATTGGACTTTTATAGTGCTTAATCTCCCCCATGCGAAGGGGATGGGATTCTAAGGCCCAACAAAACAAAAACAGGCAACCAATCTCAGTATCCAGGGACAGAAAATAGTTCAGCACCACGGAGAACGCCAGGGAGAGTAAAACTAAAGAGGGTATATGCCTTGGTGTAAAGGTAGGTTTTGGGCCTTTTTCTGAAGGAGGCAATAAGAGGGGGATGCACGAATCTCATCAGGAAGAGCATTCCAAACAGTGGCAGCATCGAAAGCAACACTATAACCAAACTGATGGACAGATTTAAACTGTTTGACAGATTTAGCCTTAGTCGTTTAGTTAGGGGAGTGTCGGTCACTTGAGAGATTGGGTGGTACTGGTGCAGTTAGGATGGGTAGATGGAGACACACACAAGGAGATTTTACATAAAAGCACCCTGACTATTGATGATTAGCATTATAAATATGTATTACATCATTAAAACGGTAATTTTACGACGTTTTGACCACTTTTTTTGTATTCACAGGTGGCCCTATATATGTGAGAACTTTTGTTATATTCGTTCTTTAAATATGGATTCATTTTATTAATAATTCATAACAAATGGTGGATAGTAACACTATATAAAATTATTCCACATTATATCCTTCTGATTATATTATCATCATTTCTTACAATTTAGTGTATGTGTCATTTGTAAAGTCTTCCTATTTCAATGGGATTATCTCTCAAATCCCCAGAAGTTTCCCTCATAATTTCCCTGTTATAATGTTTTCATTTGTAACATATTTTTGAATTGGACACTCTGGAAGTCTTCCTATTATAAAGGAATTATCCCAAGAATAAGTCACTAACAAAGACACATGACCAGTATCAGACCTTTTTCAAATAAAATTATTTTGGTACTTATTTTAACTTAATTGTTTTCTTACCAAAAGTGAGAAAGTTCTATAGTTCTATAGTTTTTGTTGACGAGCCCTTCCACACAAGTTAAAGTTGGAGAATTCTTCAAAACTAAACATTATATCATAGCTTGCTTTATTAAGGTGTTCCACTAGAACTTACCCTTCCCAACTCTTTAGTCAGTTTGCAATGTTTACAATGTTGTTTAGGGCTTCCAGGCTTTACTTGGTGTGTCGGCTAAATATTAAATATTGCTTAATTAATTCTTTATCGCGACTGTGGCTCTCTGCACAGAAAGATCCGGATGGTTCTTTTCTCTTTTCATTTTGTTGTAGTCACTTCCAGTGCAATAGTGTTACCATCTTACTGGCAAACACCTGCCACCCTGTCCTATTCAAATACCTAGGCCTAACCTCCACCAATGGATGACAAGTGGGACTGTAAAGTTAGGATTCAGTACATAGACTTTTGCTGGGGGCCAGAAGGACTTTTTGTTTTTTAAAGACAACTGTAAAGTGCTTTATGATGGCTCCTAAGAAGCCAATAAACAATACCAGGAAGATATTAGTCTTGCAGATACACCTGCAGAGTTTAGGTTGGGGGATACAGCTATATACAGGAGAGGGGTGCTTCATGACGTCATTTTTATACTCCAGAAAAAAAAGAGAACCAGTATCTGATCAGTGCATTTTTTGGAATGCCTAGCTTTGTATAACCATCTTTACCCCATAGTTCAACCCTCCAGAATACAGAATTTAGTAGAGCTTGGGCGAGGTTCTCCCCAAAATTCACGAGCCAGTTTGTAGCTCATGGCCCGGTACAGAAAGGTATCAACAAGGTATAAGTTTCAATATCCGGTTCAACAGCAAGGGGTTAAATTGTGACAGATCCTCTTCAATCCACACAAAGGAGATGGCCTGTGATCAGATTAAAAGAATCTCAGAACCACTAGCCCACCTAGGGCTACCACTAGAACAAGCACTCAGCCGTGGCTGAGTGGTAACTTCGAAATATTGCCCAATCTACTGATCTTCTGCATTACAAATTCCAACTACACAGCTTTTTCATTTCGTCCAAATTTGGCCCATATAAAGTAGCAAGGCTATTGCTCAGCTATGCCATGAGCTACAGGTTTGCAGTTTCACTGTGTTACAGAGGATCTAGAAGTAGGTGGATAACAAATTTCAACAAAATGCAATCTAAATGCAATAGTTTGAAAGTTATAAGCTATTTACTCAACAGTGAGAACATCAAAGTAGCTATTGCTCAGCTATGGAATGAGCTACAGTTCTGCAACTTCATTAAGTTATGACTTACCCCAACATAGTTAAATTATCAAAGAAAGCCACTATGCGCTATACTTTTGGAGAAATTTGACACGTTTTCAATTGTGCTACAAAACAGAAAATAGCTTTTACTCAGTTAGCTAATACAACATAGCTAGAAAATATATACCAAATTGTAGCTAAAGATAAAGTACCTGAACAAAATATTTAATATAAACACTGTAAATGCAATAGTTTCAGAGTTATAACTCATTTACTCAAAGTAGCTAAAATGGCCATAGCTATGTGAAAATGCTACCAATTTTGTCGAAATATGGCCCTTCTCTGTTCTGGCCAATGACAATGTTATAGAAAAATATGCGAATTGTAGCTCCAAACCTGTGACCTAGAACAGGTAAAAAATACAGACAAACAAACATACAAACAAACCGACTAACATACTTTGAAATTGAAAGATATTTAAGTAATAAAAGAATAATGCTTGAAATAAAATAGGTGGCCCCAAGTGTGTGGAAAAGCATGGCCACTGCCCATCCATGCTTACTGGTCAGCACCGTGGAAAATCCAAACGAGATTTATTCTACTAGTTGCTTTGCAATAAGGGGAAACTTTCAGTATCCGTAACAAAGTCTCAGTTATAATATAATGTCCTCTTACATGTTTTGGCTTTTACATCAGCATACTACTACCACAGATATGTCTGTCTGATCTCCTAACATATATAAATGCTGTGTCAATCCCAAATATTTGTTAATATTTCATGAAAGATATGGGGCCATGGTGGCTAGCCGCCCACCTCTGAGATCATAGTTTGAGGCCTGGCCTGACCTCATGTGGGAAAGCTAGTAGTTTGAAGCCATTTGTCAACAGTTTACAGTACATAACCTTGACCAACTGTATGTACTGGTTTCCTCTGCCCATCCAACCACTCGTCACAAAATAGCCCGATGAGGTACTAGGGGTGACATATAACACCAAATAAATAAATAATTCATAAATATATGGTATAAATGTAAGCTTTGAGAAAGGCTATCAACACTGTAGAGCAGTGAAGTATTCAATGTTGTTTTTGGCATCGACGCCGTCATTCAAAACAGAACACATACTGTTACCTTTATTTATTCATGGAAAACTCTTTGAGTTTGTAATTTGACAAAATCTTGAATAAAAATGTTTATCAGACACTCTTTTGTATAAATAAGAGTCTTCTGTTTAATACAAATATGCACTGAAACAAGAATAACTGTTAAATGTACTTTTCACCAATATAACTTGACCTAGAATATTTTTAAAAGCAGACATAAGAGTTTGACAAAAACTCTGAGCGCGATCAATATACAGCTTAAAAAGGAGTCTAATTCAGACTTGACTTTCCATGTGTGTGAATTTACCAAAATTATAAGGAAGTAAAATACATCATAAAAGTAATAATATAACTGACATATGTTAATATTTTAGTATATTTTAAATTTCATCCCACAAACAGAGATAGAAATAATATCTGTGTGATATAATTTTAAAACATGCTTTACACAAAGGTTACTTCACATGAAGTATACACAATTTTGTTTGAAATGGAAAATCATATTTTTTTGTCAAACAAAGTAGCTTATTGAATATCAAAAACAATGACAAGAACAATGAATCAAGGAAATCTTTTATTGTCAGGAATTGTTTGGAATAAAGTACGTGGTTTAGTGAGTACAAGACCTGGACCAACTAAAATTCACTTCAAACCACCTTAAATTGTGTTAATGTAACACTGTGTGCCCACTTTTGTCATTGATTTTAAGAGGCTAGCTCCACATTGGCGCCATGACGATTGGATCATAAACCTACCTAATGACACAAGCAATTTTCTGTTTTGGAGGTCATTTTTTGTTTGTAAATCATGATCTGAACATTTAGGATGGACAGTCAGTTCAGGAATGTTTGGAGTGAATCGTGTGTGCCCCCGATTAAATTAAACTGTGTGAAATTATCCTAAACTGTCACCAAACATGACCTATTATGCTTGGGACTGTGTAATCGTTGCAGTTAGGGCGACATCCTCGTGCCAGTGAAAGACGGACATTGGCAGACAACCAGCATGTACAATGTATATTCATTCACCAGTTTAGTGCAAGAACAATAATTTGTCTACAATCTTGTTATAGAAAAAAATCTCATTAAATTTGAATTCAAAAAACTACAAAAAGTGATGCAGTGTCTGATAAAAAAGCATGAAACTAACTTACAGCTAAATGTCTGAGTTAAGGCCATTGTATATAAGTGCGACACAGCTAAAGCATTTAGAAATATCCACTTCCCACTGTTACAAGACCCACACGTTACATATTTTGGAAGGTGCTGTGATAATCTTGACGATTATAGAAAGTTTAAGGCAAATTCAAATTTGCCAGAATTCACACAAAAGAGACAGGGCAGTGTGGTCAGGTGACACAAATTTCCAGACTACTATGATGTTGTACATATTTTTTTCGACTGTCTTAAGATCAGGCCTTTACAAAACAAGATTATACTGAAAATAACCTATGATCTGGAGAAGATATATAGCCAATTTTCTTCAATTACCCTATGGACCAGCTACATACAAGAGACAGTGAATGAGATCTGTGAATAATCTTCTACCAAAAAGAAAGAAGGAGGAATATCAGGGGAATTTACTGAGAACAAGAAATTTGTCTGACTCATTGGTGACTACCATATGGTGGAACTACAACATAGAAGAATATGGCAAAATTAACAAGGCTGAAAGGGGTTTTGGTCTACTAGCTGGAGCAGCAAATCCATCAGAAACTTGAGTAGCACACTAAAAAGGTCATCCATCCCAGTACCAATGTAGCCCATTGCTGCATAACTTCATTGAAGAGCAGGCACTTAACACACTACACCATAATTCATGAAAGTCCAGAGACCAAAAAAAAAAAAAAAATAAGTAAAAAGTAAACAGTGATCCCTTAAAAGCAGTGAATACCACAGTCAGGTTTGAACATGAGGTTGTTGTTACCATAAGGCAGAGAAAAATGAAGAGGACTGAAGACGAAGGGGGGGATCTTGAAGAATTGGCCAAGAACATTGCACAATTTATTGTTTGCTATATATTTACCATTAAAATAGATTAATGACCTTTTTGTATGATATTACCAGGGTAGGGTAGTTTGGGAAATGAAGGAAAGTATTGCACAAAAGATTCTGCACTGAAAATCAAAATCATACAACCCCTGCAGGCTAGCATCAAATCATTGTCATTTCAAGTTGTGCCCCGGGTGTGCACCCATGACCTGACAGTTGAGAGGCGAGTGTGTTGTCCACTTCTCCCCTAGCATTGGAGAAGACAATATAATTCTTTGTGTATATGTTTTACAGAAATCAGCTCGGATTAAACTGTGAGGAGATTATACCCAATTTATAAGTCTATACGTAATGCCAGTAAAAGACTAAATGACTGTTATTTTGTAACTTTCTAAGTGAGCACAAAATCTCTATTTGTCTTTGAATAAAATATGCATTGTCACCAGCACAGCATAAAATATATATTACACAAAAAGTAAATGACCAGATTGATAAACGTTCCTGAAGACTGTTCAAAGTGACAATAAAACAATTCGGAACTGGAACAATCAATATACATCAAACAGGTTCCATTTTTATGCCTCAACAATTTTTATTGGCTTGTATACTCACTCTAGACAAAATATTAAGCTGTCTCATATATACGTGTATGCTCCTTAACACAGCCTGCATATTAGGTCCATACATCAAATGTTGTCTTTTTGCATAATTGATAAGTCTTTGCAAATAACAAACTGCCAACTAAAGCGTATGTACACATGACACCCAACGCCTGATTTACAAATGACTAGTACAAATTTTGTGTTACATGTTAACACAGGTCCAGAACACAACAGCACAAGTTGACAGCTATTGTATTGATAGGACCCCTGTGTGAAGCTAAAAATACTTATAGTACAACCAGTCTATTGGATGAAGCACTTTACACGTTTATCCAATTTTTGGGTCCTTGAGCCAAAAACAATCACAATCTGCCATCAGTAATCACATGTCTCAAGTGACACATTTAAACATAAATTAGGAGGGAAAAGATAGATTTTGCAAACTGTGCATGAGGTTGCTGCAACTCGCATAGATGTGTACGCACACTAACTCTAGACATTGTGTCACATCACACCACAGATATGTGCAAGTGTCTTTATATAGACAGCAAACCAGTTCCTTTTTGTAAAACTTTCAGGAACGGCCACACATTACTGAATGTACATATAATTTCAAAGCAGGCTCTAAACTTTAATCAGCCTTCCCCAAGGCTCAGGTTTCTGTGTAATTAGGGAAAAGATACACCATAAAGTTTCAGGTTGCTTAATATACATCTTAAGTATACATGTACTGGTTTCTAGATTTTTTTGTCCAATTTCTTTATGAATGCCAAACATTTGTGCACATGTTTGAAAAGTATATGGTATAAATATGGGCCTTAAGCAAGACTAGCCTATGATTTTTAAAGCAAAAGAAATAAGTTTTAGCAATTCCAGGATATACATGTTTGCAATGATTCACCACATTTGCAAAATTGCTGGAATAGGGAAAAAGTAGGAAAATAACAGAATATTGTATATTTGAACACTTTCATAAGTGTAAAAACAAAAATATCATTCAAGTCTGTAGCATCACTTACTTTAAATATTACATAAAATATGTTCATTTTACATAAATAATGAATGAAAGCAAATGTGAAAAATATCCATAGTAATGTGAACCAGGGAACGTATAAATTGCAATTGTTAACTTGTTGACTACACCATTTCTGCTTGGGTTTTAATGCAAAAAAAAAAAAAAAAAAAAAAAAAAAAATCAAGTGATTTATATCCCACATTGTAGAGAACAGAGTTATTAAAATATTGCCATTAATTTTTACTACTTCACACAAAATCAGCAGAAGTATATTCCATGGATAAACCGGAAATAAAAATATGTAATTTCTGGCTCTTCGTGACCTTACTGTTAACCTCAAATACATCTCATGGTGAATGATAAATCGTCAAATGCTATAGTTAGACAACCGTGAGTGAGTTAAGATGATATAAATATCATGCATGATTTTATACACTAGAAATAAATGCGGTGAAATTGTTGAGAAATTTGGGTTCGATGTTTGGTATCTCTCCAGATTTGTGAACTTTGATTTAGTTCGACAATATGATTAAAGCTTTCAAAATATGCATAAAAACTATTATGCTGTTTATGGTAAAGAATATTACCATAATTTCATGGTTGTGTGAAAATAGCATACTTTGTGCAATGTTAGTGATTAGTAAATTCTTTAAAGTGTCCAAGTTTCAAATGTTTTACACTAAAGTTCCTTTTCAGAGTACCGTTCGAAAAAGCTTCAATAAGCATCATGGTAGCACTATTTAAAATGCACAATTTTTTTTATTAAATACATGTAATGAACATTAGCCTTGCTTAAGGACTGACTTCACTCTGTAGCTGAAGAAACATTGATCAGTATGTAATAATGTATTCTTACAAAAATTTACTTCAAAATATCATTTCTTCTTGGTGAGTTAATATTGCCGAAAATATATAATTGCTTTCAGAATCCTTTTGTACATGCTTTAAAAATATATGGTTAAAATTTAAGGTTTAAGCAAGGCTAGTTAAATATGTTTAAACTACACCCATAACCAATATTCATTGACATTTAATATACACATAATTTACACAGAACATTAATGTTGTTGAACACACAAATACATTGAAATACAGGTATGCTCAGGTAATAACATATATGTAACATACACATATCTGTTACGTATACAACGTGTATATGATTTATATTTATTGTAAAAATATAACCAGTTAAAAGCTTAATATGGCAACAAATATAATATGATACACACAAAATTATTACGTTAGTCTTTGTTTCCATTAATACCCGTCATCGATCCCCAACCACTGATCCTAGTATTATCAACTTGTGCAAAATCTGCCCATGGAAAGTAAAAAGGAAAAGCATGTAAATATTCTTCAGCCTCAGTTATTTGAGATCCTTTCTAGTATGAATACTATTGAAAAAAATAAATGACAGTAATTGTTATCATTACTGTCTACTGTATAACAGTAAACTATTTTCAGCATGCGTAATGGTCCCCAAAATTACTTGGCACAACTTGAATACAAACATTATTTGAACTTCTTCTGTGTGCAACAATGAGGATTTCCTTTGATTAGAAAATACATGGACATAAACAGAATCCAATAACTAGACTTTAAACAAAACACAAAGGTGAATCTTTAACAGTGTAGTTTAACAAGTGAAATGAAATTTTTAAGCGATATCAGGTCTTTAAATTGGCACGGAAATGGGAGTCAACACTCAGAATTTCCAAAATGTATCTTTTAATTTTACATCTGTTGTCATTCCATCTACCATTACTACCACTTTATATAATATGGTACATCACTGGAAATATACAGATTTTTTCCTGTACTCAAACAACAGCTAATTAGTATTCCACATTTTCCTGAATGTGCCAAAGGTACTTTACATGAAATTGTTTTAATCTCACAACAACCTTTGTCACTTTAAAATTCAGTGAATAACCAAGTTTGTGACTTTAATAGTATTTGTTCTTTTTCATTGGCTTGGCATAGAGCTGGGATATATCTTCTTCATCCATCCCTGGGCAATGAATCTGTCCTACGGCATCTACCTTACCTCCACCGGTTGTGTTGTTGCTAAATGCCAGATCTGCATAGACTAAACCTTTACTAGCATCTGCTGATGCTTTCCCTTGATCACCTGAATCATCCCTGGGAGCAAGAGACTGGAGATTTATATCTGCATACTCCACCTGGTCAGTAGTTTGGACATTGGGCATCAGACCATTTGGTTGCATGAGGATGACATCATTTCCTGTCACTTTTACTCCCTTTTGTGCTTTCTTTGCTAGTGATTTCTTCTTTTTTGGTATAAGACAGCCGATAACAAGGACAGCTGCTATGATGGTAAGTGTAACCGCAACAATAACAATGGCAATGATAAACCCAGTTTTTGGCCGACCTAGATAAGGTTTCTCTGATATTGGATCTCCAGTTTGTGGTGTAGTAGACAAGGCTTTTTTGGAATTCTGATGCTTATTTTGAGTTGAAGTTTGTGAAGGTTTCTCAGTTGAATGAATTCCAGTTTGTGATGTAGTAGACAGGGGTTTCTTGGATTTCTGATGTTCATTTCGAGTTGAAGTATGTGAGGGTTTATACGATTCTGAATGCCCAACTTGTGGCGTAGTAGACAGGGTTCTCTCGGATTCGTGATGCCTATTTTGAGTTGAAGTTTGTGAGTGTTTCTCAGTTGCTTGAATCCCAGTTTGTGGCGTAGTAGATAGGGAGTTCTTGGATTCCTGATGCCCATTTTGAGTCGAAGTTTGTGAGGGTTTCTCAGTTGCTTGGATCACAGTTTGTGACGTAGGAGACAGGGTTTTCTCTGATTTCTGATGCCTATTTTGAGTTGAATTTTGTGAGAGATTTTCAGTTACAGGAGGTGGTGTAGTGGATGAGGATTTCTGTAATGACCATATATACCCTTTTTGTTGTTGTGTGTCATTTGCCAGTCTTGCAATAAATTCTAAGCTAGTCGATGAACAGTTCAGACTTTCTATAACTTCTGAAATGACAAAAAAGTAGGAAATAATACATGAGTGGCCTCCAGCACAATCAGCTGATAACTTTTAATTGGATTTGTTTTCATTTAGCTTTCAACATATTGTACATCTCATCAACGCTATTTATACAACAGAGATCAATGAAGGCATTGTCTACATATCTTGATTCTCTACCCTAAACCATCGGAAATTGACAATAACACTAACGGTTTACATGAACAGGAAGTTAGACATTCTGATCCAGTTTTACATTATGTTAAAAAAGAAAGAAGTGTATTTGGTTTAAAGAGAAAATATGTATTTTTCTCGTATTCTCTATACTCAGGTTTGGTAGTGTTGTATTTTAGGGAACAACATACCATTCTCAGGAATTTGCACGCTCTCAAATTTATTGTTTCTGGCACGATTCTAGGTATATATCACGAATGTCATGTTTGATATGTTTGGGGAGGTACCCTATTGTAATTGTATGCTGTAAAATAGTTTCGTAAAGGACAAGCAATAAACTTTTTGGCAGTATGAATAACAAACATATATTTTCACGACCCTTTGAATGTTATACTAGATTCTCTGGAAAATTGATAAAATTCACCCATATTAAATTAGTTTGATAAGCTTGTGGTGTAGGTTTTACTAGTTGACAGTGTGCTTAGTGTTTGATAATGAGTTGACAATACTGACATAAGACACAACCGTTCAGAGTAAAGGTTCTTTGAGGTTATTCAATTCTTCCTATTTGTACATGAATTAAATAAAGCACTTCGGCCACAGCTTTACTTTTGATGCTCCCTTAGATTGAAATGATTTACCTGATGATGTTTGTTCTGAGCAACCATTGACCTTTTTTTAGAAAAAGAGCTAAAAGCTTCTCTCTTTAAAAAGCTTTCCCACCTCAGCTTATAACTATCTTGCATCTCTATGGTATCGACCTGGCTATGTCTGTGGCATAACGATTGTTGAATTGGTTTATTGTGTTGTGTTTTAGAATCTGCCTTGGTAAAGATTAAACGCTGTAAAAGTGTAGAATTGAATAAAATAGAATAGAATTAGTTGGTTGCCAATAATTACTTTTGGTGACTGCTAGACCCAAAACTCTGCTTGTGGTGGTCTGGCCAACCCAGCTGGCTTTTGGGAAAGTTAGGAAAGATAGGTCTAATCTACCACCCTAAGGGATCCTAGACACTCAACTGACAAAGTGGAAGACCGAGTATCCAGAGATAAAACGACATAACTACCAGGTACCCAAATGATCCTGGATAAACTACAGAAGATGCCATGTTGGTAGGTTGTTTCACAAAACCAAGGAACAGAAAATGATCAGGATGAGGAAGCAAAACTCTTTTCCTTTAGGACCTCAAGTGATTTTATAAGAAACAATCTTTACTAGGCACTCAGAAAAAGGTTATGCTAGGCATAACTTCTATCAGATCTATGACCTCATCCTGGTTTAAAATGTTGTATATAAGAAGAGTTGTGTCATCCAAAAGGACTATGCACAACTAACTTCATCAGAGTAGGTCTGGGCAAATCAAACCTAATGGGGGTGTTCCACTGGGGCAGACAAGTCGGTAACTATAGATTTTTGGAGGGTCGGGAGCAATGGTTACATAGTTGGTAAGGAAAAGTTGTAGTTTCCTGGATTGTCGGGGTGGATTGGAAAAAATATCGAACATGTTTGATATTTCACCAACCCATCCCGACTGTGTATCCAGGCCTTGGCTCCACACACCTGGAAACCATCCTGTTGTGAATGGCTGGTCTATGGCTGGTCTATGGCTGGTCTATGGCTGGTCTGACACACCATCTTGTCTGGAAGAGCTTCCCTGCCTGTGCTTTAGTTGAAAGGAAACCGGCCTGTTATAAACATAACCGACCTGACTCAGTCACTTTCAGTCAAGACAGGAAGTCTCCAAGCCTTTGACTGTGGGTTTAGTAACAACTCAGCAGAACAAGCCAGGAACACATCATGACAAGCCATATACAGGAATCGACAAGGCAGTTACAGCAACAGACAAGCAGGGAAGGGGGGCAGAAACGAGGAAAGAAAAGCAGAGGGAGAAAGGCATGAGATAGAAAACTGCTAACATAGGCATCCTGACATAATTCTGATGATATCAGTCCTGGGATATCAGTCTTGCAGGATTTTGGTGTAGCATCCATTTTCTTGTCTTTCAAGTTTCCAGCCCTGACCAATGGGTTTGGTGGCTTTCGTCTTCTCCTGGGGGCTAGCTGTTGCTGTGGCTGAGGTGCTGGCTGTATAGCAGGTGGTGCCCATGGGTTAAGACATGCCCTTCTCTGTCTGCAGATAATGTCTGCAAATCAAGATAAAAAAATTAAACTCAAAAGAAACAACAGTACCGCAAGGTTTTGTAGAAAGTCTCTTTCTGTGTCGCTGGCATTTTGACAGTGATGAATAATGAATTATAACAGCCAGAGGGGGTTTATATAGTTTTGGTTCAATCCCAACTTTTCATCCCTACTCTGGGAATAAATCGGTCCAGTTTGGGAGGGTCCAGAAAATGCTCCAGTCCTATTGATTTGTCACTAAGGCTCATCAGAGCTTGATGCAGCTTGTTGAGGTTTATGGCTTGTCTGGTAGCTTCCCGTCTTGTCGTGGAGAAAACCATCCCGATCCCAAGTTGGGAGGTAGATCCAGACAAGCTGGGATGTGCCACATCTTGTCACGAAGATGAAATTGACTCAACATTTTCACATGCTTCTTTCTGCATTTGCTTCCCTGATCCACGACTTTTGCAACTGACCCTAGAGTCATAGAGTCAGTTATAGGGTTGGTTCCAGTGGAACAGCCCCACAAAGTCCTGGATCTTCTAAACATTCAATTCATGCCGGGATGTATGACATACCACATACTCTTTCTGATATTCTTCCATGAACTTGTCTGGGATGAACTTATTTATGCCTAAATAGCCGATCCTGAGGCTGTACTGCAGTGAGTTTTTGTTCCACCTGGTGATCACATACCAAAGTATGATTGTCAGCCCAAAAAACAATTGTGGTAATCTTAAGAAATTCATGTAAAACTTAGTATCTGTGTCTACAAGTATGCCATAAGTCAAGCATCTTGAACTTAGCCAAGTTTTGGCATAGCCAGAGACATAAATCTGAACTTTTGGTCTTATCCAACTCTGTAAATTAGATTGATTTCACAAAGGGTTGCAAAGCTAAGACTAATTATTTTTTATGTAAAGTGAATTTTATTTCTGGTCAATATATTTTACTGGTGACATATATCCTTTGTTTAACATATGTCAGCTTTGGAACAAGTCATTAGTCGCAGACCAATTGGTCACATTTATAGAGTTGCACAGACGCCTTGGTGAGATAAGTCATGGGTTCAACAAGATCTTGTTCTGGACTTTATATTGCAATCAATGTACGAGCAATGAAGTATGGACATCCCCTAATATATGAGGCTAGCAACTTAAATTCTTACTAGCTTCTTACAACACATTCAAGATGGTGGTCATTGATTATGACTGTAGTATGATGCAGCTTTGGAATGATTACCGAGGGTATATACCAGACATAGTGTTTGCTAGTGATGTGAATAAAGTGTGAACTAATTTATCGTGCATGTTCAACAATGCAAAAAAAGTTTCAATAGATTTCAAGGGAGCTTGAAATCGCGTTTTCTTTCACCGTTTCTCAGATTTTTTTGTAATGCTAAAATACTGCTAAATTGCAAGAATGCAAGATCACTGCAAAAATGAATCCTGTCACTGTAACATAAATGGATGAAATATGAGCCCAATGAACGTATGTTTTATAGTTTTCAGTACTTTAAAACATTTCCCACTATATCTATTGTGTGTTACATATAAAAAAAAATATATGCATTCACTTATTCCTACAAGATGTCAGCTAACACGCTTCGTTTTAAATATTAAGCTCTAAACCTACAGGAGTGCAAAGATTTTAGACATCTAGAATTAGATTTTTTCCAACACAATTTTAATGGTCAGAGAGGTAACTCTCGACAATAAAACCAGGGAACAAGGACAAATTATTACAGCTTCTGTCATTTTATGTGTGGGGGCCTTATATTACTTTATAATATAGTTCCACAGCCTCTAGTTTAAATATTTTGTCATTCAGTTTTATTAACACTTGAGCAACATTGATGGTAACATAGAAAAGGTCACTTTTAAGACCAGTTGTAAGGAAGTGACAACTGATAAGTTGAACATAAGTAGTTAATTAGCAAAACTTTCACTCTCACATTCTTAATGAATGGATTTTAGTATTCTCCAGGGAGACGTGGTTTTTGTATTCTCGATTTTAAAATTTAAATTCTGCCATAGAAACCAGTCTGTACATGGTCTGTAGTGATTTGAAGTCACTTTGATTATGTGATAGCTTACAAGCTCATAGTTAAAATTGTTGTTTATCATTTAACGGGTATTACTGGCCACCCAATAATTCCTGTGGTTCCACTCCCAGTGTTTCTTACACCAACCATACCAAGTGTATCACATGTAAAAGAGAAACATATTATATAAATATTGTATGTTTAGTTGCCAATTCACTTTTTCTAATTCTAATTCTAATTGGACTTTTATAGCGCTTAATCTCCCCTATTCAAAGGGAACTCAGACTCAAAGGGCACAACAAAACAAAAAAAACACCAAACACAGTTAACCAATTTCAATATCCAGGGACAGAAAAGAGTCCAAGTACCACAGAGAACACCAGGGGGTGAGTAAGACTAAGGAGGGTATGCCTTGGTGTAAAGGTAAGTTTTGAAGCATTTTCTGAAGGAGGCCAGAGAGGGGGATGCATGAATCTCAGAAGAGCATTCCAAACAGTGGTGGTGTCAAAAGCAAAACTATAACCCAACTGTTTGACAGATTTATGGGCTAAGGGTTGAAACTTGGGAATGACCACCACTGTCTACTGTTGTTAAATTTTATTTTCATACAGCCCATACATGTGCACTAATCGTTCACTACTAACTAATCTATTAACTTTAGTTCCTGATACTGCTGTGAAAGGCAGGTTTGTATGTAAGAAAGGTAGGTGCACTTTTTTTCTAAATTTAATTTTGGTGTCTATTGGTCATGCATTGCTCCTTTTGTTTCAGTTTCAGGACAACTGCCTCCACCAATGAAAATAAATTTTCATTACTCTCCTCTTTTGACAGTTGCAACACTGCTTTTGTTGCCCTACAGGCCCACTGTCGTCAAGTGACACACTGTTTCAGAAATGTCAACCCATAGAGGTCCATCATCTTGATTCTCTCTGGTGATATTAGCTTAAACCTGAGTCCATTGGTCAGAAACATCAAAGCCTGTCTGCTGAATGCTCAGTCTTTGTGAAACAAAATATCAGCCTTAAAATTTCTCACTTCCCCAGTTTGCATTACATAAAGGATGGCATATTAGACCACCTTGCTGTCTTTTTCACAACAACATTTCCGGTCAGAAAGTTTTGCAGGGTACAACACTCAAAAGTCAGAAAACTTGACTGTAAATGTGATTTCATATCTAATATAGCAAATTCTGAGCTTATCCATGCTCCTTACAATACAGCTAGTTTATTATCACACCAATATTTTTATACAAGTAGGAACTTACTTGACAAATATATATCTAAACATGAATGCAAAACTCCACAGCATGTCAATAAAGGGTTTATAAACCGAGAGACTTTGGCAGCAGAGAGACGTAAATGCAAACTAAAAAGGGACTGGCAACTCTACTATAAATCACAGAAGGTATCAAGTCGCAGTGAACCACTTCAAAAGCCACTTGGAATGTGCAAAAACCAAATACTACAGTAACATGGTTAGGAAAAATGATGATAAAACCAAGGCCTTGTGGAATTCCATACTGAAAGTCCTCCACAGATCCTCCAAAATTGTTCTCCTAGATCATACTACTATCAAGAGTTTGACCAACACTGTTAGGAAGTATTTTTGCAGATAAAATTGCTAAACTAAGGTCTGCATTATTTTTTACTGATGCCGATCACCCTGTCCCAGGTTCCTACAAGAATAAGTATGTTTCTTCCTGGACCATGTGAGAGGATGAAATTCTCAAAATCATTAAGTCTACACCAAATAAATTATGTGACTTGGATCGAATCCCACCATTTTTGGTCCTTCATTGCTTTAGTGTTCTCCAGTGACTTCTATTACAAATATTGTGAACTACTCCCTACAGGAGGGCAGTTTCCCATTCTTCTTCAATACCGCACATGTCACACCTATGCAAAAAGCTGGTCTTGAAAGAATTACTCTCAAGAATTATTGACCAGTATCCAACCTCGGCTATATCTCCAAATTTATTGAGAAAGCTGTGACTGAGCAAATAAATGGTATATCCAACATCAATCAGTCTGCTTGTAGAGCATATCATTTTACAGAAATGGCATTGCTAAAAATACAAGAAGACATTGCCACCTCAATGGACAAGGGTACTGGTGTTGGGATTTACTCCTTCTAGACTTATCCGCATTATCAGCATTTGACACAACAGACCAACTCATTGCTATTCGACTGCCTTCAGCATTGGTTATGGCATTGATGAGGTTGTGCTTAAGTTGGTTCAGTCATAGCGGATCAAAATGGATGGACATTTTCAGATGCTTTCCGACTCCCTTATGAGGTTCCTCATGGCTCAGTCCTGGGCCCGTTCCTTTTTTCCCTATATACAACCCCTTTTAGTTCAGTCATATCTAAATTCAATGTTACCCATGACTTATATACTTATATGCAGATGATACACAAATTTACTTGGAACTTGACTCTAGGAACTTTGATTCTAGTACCACTGAACTGGCAAATTACCTTGAAGCCATCCATGCGTGGATGAGAAATAACAAACTTGAAATTTATTCCTGACAAGACAGTATTCATAGTGACTGATGATGATCAAATCAAAGCTCCATGAAGTCATCATTCCCAGTAAGTTTTCTTGGTAATATCATGGAACCAGCTGAATTAGTAAAAAAGTATTGGTGTCATCCTGGATGATGACAATTCAATGGAAAGACATGTGGCTAATCTGTCACATGTTACTACCATCTCCGGGAACTGTGAAGGTACTTACATCATGAAACAGCTGTGAAGGTGGCAAATGCCCTGGTAAGCAGTCACCTGGATTACTGTAACTCACTGCTTTATCACACGAAAAAGGCATATACTGTCAGACTATAAAGAGTTCAAAATGCCTTATGTTGTACTGTGTGCAAATTAAATAAATCCAGTCATGTCACACCCTTTCTGCACAAACTACTGCTCCCCATTCATTGGCATATATTGTTCAAATACAACCTTCATACTTATAAAGCAATAAATTTTAGCCAACCTGGGTATTTGTCTTCTACAGAGTCCCTAATATGACATGGTAAAATAAAAATTGCATCATGTATTAAGTTGTGCGCACAAGATAATCTTGTGATAACAAGAAAATAAGTTGTGATAATGAGATGATCTCATTATAATGAGATAATAACAAGATCATCTCATGATATCAAGATGATCTGGTGATAATGAGATCATAGTGTGATATCAAGATCATCTTGTGATAACAAGATCATCTTGTTATCACAAGTTGTTTTCTTGTCATCCAAAATCAATGAAGGAATTTTTATGAAATATGTTAAGTGGGTAGGGGCTTGCCCAAAGGAAGAAGCTGTCATATTTTTTACCATGTCCTATTAGGGGCTCTGTAGTCTTCTCTAGTTAAGTGGAATGATCTTACACGGGGCAATTGCCTATCAATTTCCTCATCTATACTGGATAAATACTTAGGTTTGTGCAGCTTCACAGTAGCAATGTACCAGATATATTAACAGTCTTAGGAAAATCTGCATCTCTCTACCCCCAAATGGCTAACCCCTATCCTCTCCACACTGAATGATAAACTTGCTATTAAAATCTGATAATATGTGTTGTTTTGTTCAGTCCAGAAGCTTTTAAAGCTATTTTATACATTTATATTGCCCCCTCAAAAGTTATTTTGTTTGTAAATATGTTTTTGTGTCTATGTTCATGATAACTCCAAAATCAATGAAGGAATTTTTATGAAATATGTTAAGTGGGTAGGGGCTTGCCCAAAGGAAGAAGCTGTCATATTTTAAAGAACCTAGCTCACATTCTTCATACACAAACAACCCCAAATTTTCAAAGGTCTCATTTTTTTCAAGTTACTTTCTGTTTGACATAACTCTAAAAGTAATGATCAGATGTGCATTAACTTTTTTAGATGTGTAGGACCTTGCAAAGCAACAAGTGAATACGTTTTGGTAAATATTCAGATCATATTCTGGATATAAAAACATGTGAAAATGCCCCTGGCAGAGGTTTGTACTCTATGAGTGCTTCCTGATATAAAAAATGTTTGTTAAACAGAAATGATAGTGTTTTTAGGATATATATTTACTATATTTATGTAAATTTTAAATTAAATTTTGATGTGAAATTAGTTTTAGCTAAATATAAAAACATAGCTTTTTGTGGTACTGAAATTTGTACATGACTTAATTATGGATATATTTTATTTCAATTTAATATAGGTGGATTTATTTATTTGGGGTTTTATGTCGCATTCAACACTGTACAGGTCATATAATGACGGGTAGTTGGAAGGGCAGAGGAAACCAGTACATACAGTTTGTTAGGGTTCTGTACTGTAAACTGCCGACCAACGGCAAGCAACTACCAGCTTTCCCATTTGAGGCCGTGCCGGGGATCGAACCCCGGCCTCAGAGGTGGGAGCCGAGAGTGTTACCACTCTGCCACTGTGGCCCATTTAATATAGGTGGAATGAATATGAATAAAACATTAAAAACTTAACCAGATGAATCTGGTTGTATGAATTTATATCATTCGTGCACTGTAATGTCAGTACACAGGATAAAAATTAACAAGCACTTGTAGAATGTAGACCTCCATCAGTAAATTTAGTTTCCAAAATATGATCTGGTCTTTCCTATAATGTGAACACTTTTTTTTACTTTGGCCAGGCCCTAGTAATATGACCATTTTTGTGCAATAAAAATTCTTCTTTGTATAAATACTCTCATTCAGTGGCAAGTTATATCCCATTCTTTAGGACAGCACCCTTCACTTTGATGCTGAATATACCCAACATGTATAAGTGAATAATGAATATTTCAATTTTTTACTTTCTGATAAGGTGTGCACAGACACAGGTAACAGTAGCATCAACAATATGCACCCAGATAAATGGGATGATGAACTTCACAGAAACCCACAAGATATAAATTTCACTCTGTTGACAGCTGTGAAACATATAAAACAGTGGCGTTAATGCTGGGAGAGTTGGGATGGGAGAAGCAGTTAAGGGAACCAGTTACAGACTTTCCTCAGACTGTTAATGGAAACTTGTACACACCAAATTAAAACTACAATATACAATATTAACTCTCATAGATACCGTCAGCTTAATTCTGCTTATAACTTAATTAATGTAGATGGCCTCCAAATGTCGAGCGAAATATTCAATACTGAGCTATATTTTAGAAACAGGTAAGCCAAATTTCAAAGTATAACCCAAAATATTTACCTGAGCTGATATGTATCGTGTCAGTGAAATTGTAATCCCAAACACTGTTGTGTTCACGTTCCTTAATATGGATGTATCCAGAAGGCGTGGTTCTGACAGCCATTTCCAGCCATCTTGAGTCAATTGTTCTTGCATCAAAATATTTTACCTCAACATTATGTTCTACATTGTGATCATCCAGTTGAGTATTGTTTATGGAGAGTTTTGAATCTTTAGTAATACTTAAATCACATAAGCATCCCAGATTTCCTACGTTTGGGGAGATATCTATGTAAGCGATATTATCATCTGTAACCTGGTCACAATCAGAAGAAAGTCCTGGGAAGTCAGCTTACAAAATACATTAAAACAAAGTTTCATTATATTAATCTGAAATATGTTTCATTTCTCTAAGTTATTCGACATGTCATAATTTAGCATTGGAATTACTATGGCTTGTCCAAATTCATTCATATTCAATTCATTTGATTACCAAAGTTTTTGCATAATAAAGTGCCCCTAATTTTGCCTATCATAATTGCCAAAAAGGCACTACTGCTTAGCTTGCTGATTAACCACAGATCTTAGAAGCTATTTTAGTTTAATTTGAATGTTGAGATATGCCCATGAGAAGCACTATGTGCTGGAGATACAACTTCAACAAACATATACACCTTGGATCACATGACCTAGGTAAATAAAGTATCTGGAGCCTACTTATGTTTCAGAAGGAGTTATTAATAAATAATACCAATTATTTTATTTCAATGATTATACTGCTATTATTTTCATCAGTGTTATTTGATTTAAAATCTATACAAAACTCATTTGCACTCATTTATCACTCAAGGTTTAAGGATAGCCTCTAAATATCACCTAGAAATTTGCAAATTTCCATTAGTGGAATATTCATTCACATTTATTTCTAATGGATTGGCTCAAGTCAGGGGTTTTCGGGCAGGAGCACTCCTAAAGAAGTACAACTACAATTTTTTCACGAAATAACACAGGTTAATTAAGGTTTTGATGTCCCTTCACCACATACATATTTACAATAAAATAAAAGTTTGATAAACTCATTGCTTTTTTGTTGCATTATAAAGTAAATAAATTTGACTTACTTTGACCAAGTCTCGTTATAGTGAGTTTAACATGATCACCCAAACAGAATAAAAAACGTGGGCACATAAAGAGCAATAAAATAGAAACACAATAATGGTTAATTAGAGGCATTTTGTGTTAATTTAACTCAGCAATACTGTAAACTATCCATGCATTATTCCATTCTGATTAATCCTCCAGTTTGAACAACCTGAGAAATTCAAAGCACCATTAAGAATTAAGCAAGATAATTGAAATATCTTGTGTGTGCTTCTCTTGAAACTAAGCCTAACGATATATCAACAATTTTAGATTATGCACCTGCATATGTTTACACAAGTTTTTGTTTAATATAAGCTGTTTACCAAATACCCTTCCTTCTATTTCGCGTAAATATTGCTTATTATTGAGAAATATTCAAATTTACAACACCATTTTGTTGCCAGTTTTGACACACATTTGGACCTGTCCACTCTCACTAAATAATCATTGAGCTGAAGGGGCTTCTAATAGAGCCATTCCGATGGAATGAGTAAGTAAAATAAGCTCCGCCCACTTGCGTAGTAAGAACCAAAACTTACAGGAACCTCTGCCACAAAAATGACCCCCCCCCCAAAAAAAAACCAAAAAAAAACAAACAAGTAACTTGCCATTATGTCAATCCAGTGAAATCTGATTGGCTGTTATTTTTAGAATTAAGGTTGATTGGACTTGGTTTTATTTTTTTCTATTTCTGTCGTTATCCCACTTTGAATCGCTAATTATATACTACCTTAAAAACTTTCGGGATTATTGCGCAATTAATGTATAAACCAATCCAGATTCAGTGTGTATGCACGTATTACACTTTCCAAAGTAGATTTCATCTAATTTATGTAAAGTTTATTATGAAGGCTGTTACTATGCTTTGTTAACAACAGGAAACAGATTATTTTATCTTACTGTGCATGGGCAAGTTATAAATTTGTCACATTTCTCATGGAGAAATAAAACCCAATACTGGGATTAAAATTATATTTATTTTATTCTCTAACATGTAAATTTTTAAGCAGCACATTTTCTAGCACAGATATTTTATTTTTCGTTTGAATTTGTGAATATGTACAAGGAACCAAAGCTAACTTGCCATTATGCCAATCCAGTGAAATCTGATTGGCTGTTATTTTTAGAATTAAGGTTGATTGGACTTGGTTTTATTTTTTTCTATTTCTGTCCTTATCCCACTTTGAATCGCTAATTATATACTACCTTAAAAACTTTCGGGATTATTGCGCAATTAATGTATAAACCAATCCAGATTCAGTGTGTATGCACGTATTACACTTTCCAAAGTAGATTTCATCTAATTTATGTAAAGTTTATTATGAAGGCTGTTACTATGCTTTGTTAACAACAGGAAACAGATTATTTTATCTTACTGTGCATGGGCAAGTTATAAATTTGTCACATTTCTCATGGAGAAATAAAACCCAATACTGGGATTAAAATTATATTTATTTTATTCTCTAACATTATGTAAATTTATGTAAAGTTTATTATGAAGGCTGTTACTATGCTTTGTTAACAACAGGAAACAGATTATTTTATCTTACTGTGCATGGGCAAGTTATAAATTTGTCACATTTCTCATGGAGAAATAAAACCCAATACTGGGATTAAAATTATATTTATTTTATTCTCTAACATGTAAATTTTTAAGCAGCACATTTTCTAGCACAGATATTTTATTTTTCGTTTGAATTTGTGAATATGTACAAGGAACCAAAGCTAACTTGCCATTATGCCAATCCAGTGAAATCTGATTGGCTGTTATTTTTAGAATTAAGGTTGATTGGACTTGGTTTTATTTTTTTCTATTTCTGTCCTTATCCCACTTTGAATCGCTAATTATATACTACCTTAAAAACTTTCGGGATTATTGCGCAATTAATGTATAAACCAATCCAGATTCAGTGTGTATGCACGTATTACACTTTCCAAAGTAGATTTCATCTAATTTATGTAAAGTTTATTATGAAGGCTGTTACTATGCTTTGTTAACAACAGGAAACAGATTATTTTATCTTACTGTGCATGGGCAAGTTATAAATTTGTCACATTTCTCATGGAGAAATAAAACCCAATACTGGGATTAAAATTATATTTATTTTATTCTCTAACATGTAAATTTTTAAGCAGCACATTTTCTAGCACAGATATTTTATTTTTCGTTTGAATTTGTGAATATGTACAAGGAACCAAAGCTACCAGTGACCTTGGTAAAGGTCAATTACGTGTAAAGGTCAAAAGGGCAAGAAGGCCATGAGAATGACGCTGACCTTGAAAACCAATGAGGGTCAAAACACTGGTAGAAAAGAGGGGACTACAAAAGGTCCCAATAATTTGAGGACATGTAAGCCCTAATGGGCCAAGGTCAAAGGTAGCCAAATGTCAATGTAGCTTCATAAGAACTAGTATGAAATGAAAATAGGAGAAATAGATGAAATTATTAAGCAAAAAGGGGAGTTTAAAAGGAAAATGTAGCACCCATAAGTAATATAAAATGACTTGGTTCCTATAAAACTTACAAACCTGAGGGCCTGGGACCCTAGAATTATGGTAAAGAAATAAGGTTATATATAACCAAGAACAAGGGTGAAAGCTCAAATTTTTACGTGGAGGAAGGGAACCAGGCCCAAGGTTAGTTTAAAATTTCATTTACTCTTGCAGAACTTAGTTCTGTCACAATAGAAAGGTCATACTAAAAGGTCAAGTTAAAATGAGAAAGGGTTTATACCCCTATAAAATCCAATTGCTCAACCAAGAGCACATAGATGTGTCTTGGTGTCAGAAGATAAGGTCATAATAACAGATCATATTGAAATGTATGTGCCTATAGATTATAAAGATAAGGCAGATAATAAAACAAGAATAGGTTATGACTCGTCTAACTAACACAAGGTATCCCTGTTGAACTGTGCATTACAGTTCCTTACATAACATAAACCTCTCATAAGCCATAACTTACGCAATAATCAGTAATACTGAATGTTAAATTTTAAAAGTGTAGTAATAGTAATGCAAAATTAAAAGTTACTGATAATATGACATAAAATACTAAAATGTTAACATCACAGAATAACATGTAAATTACATATCAAGCAATGTAATCGTCTAGACATAGCCATAAATATTGACTTTGACTGTGGCAGTTAATTCATATATGGGCACATGACTAGAATAAACATCTGTACACTATACACAGCATTATAGTTAATGATATAGCACATGAATGCTGACAATTTCATATATGTTTGTCATATAGGTATAAATATAAATGTGCTGCAAAGATTTTCTTGAAATAAAGTAAACTAAGTACACAGATAAACATAAGCATAATATTGTGTCCATTGGAGGAGATCATAATGCAGCAAGCAGGAACCTTGCATCCAAGGACCACTAGAAGCTGATCTCAATTTTGTGATCACATGGTCAGCTGATATGAGCCCATGCTGTGAATGACGTGAATGAATTATTCATCACTGGTACATTCCTTGTTGATGCATGGGATAACTCTGAAAATACAACAACAGGGAGTATCTATGGCCAGAAATAATGCAAAGATAGAATGTTGTACATTAAATACATAAAGTGAAACTGGGGTGGGTATATGTTGGGTGGGTTTTTCAATGTGACCCCTCGTGCTGCCAAAGTCAAAGTGGCAGAGGTTTCAGCCTGCAAATGCAGGGAGGCCACGAGGACCAATCAGAGACCACAGAAGTAGTACACTGAAAAATACTAAACTTTTATTTTTAGTCTGGCTCCTAGAGGAATGAACTTCCCTGCACCCGAATGCAGGCACGAACATTCCTCATGGAGAAATAAAACCCAATACTGGGATTAAAATTATATTTATTTTATTCTCTAACATGTAAATTTTTAAGCAGCACAGATATTTTATTTTTATTAGCACAGATATTTTATTTTTCGTTTGAATTTGTGAATATGTACAAGGAACCAAAGCTACCAGTGACCTTGGTAAAGGTCAATTACGTGTAAAGGTCAAAAGGGCAAGAAGGTCATGAGAATGACGCTGACCTTGAAAACCAATGAGGGTCAAAACACTGGTAGAAAAGAGGGGACTACAAAAGGTCCCAATAATTTGAGGACATGTAAGCCCTAATGGGCCAATCATAATCGTATACCACATCTTTCCAATTATATCTTAACTGTGCAAACTTAACTATTATTAAGGAATTGAAAAGCAATTTGACATTAAAGCCTGTGATTGCAATCGTTTACTTTATTTCACTGAACTTAGTTAGAAATGAGAGGAGAGATGTTGATCACTCCAGTAATTAGTTTTCTTCACAGGAAGACACCACGCAAAGAGAAACCATTTAACTCAACTAACTTCTGGTAAGTACTGACGAGGACCAACCGAACGTGGGTAATGATTAATGAAATACCTTCTAAAATATTCTCTTTTAGTTTATGTTTACAGACATGCACTACTAAATATTTTTATCATTTAGAATTTCACCAAAAGTTGAAAACAAGTTCTTCTTGATGTTTTATATCAGAACAGTGAAAAAATAGTTAAACAATACTTTTTTATTATTTTTATTTTCAACAAGAGAAGACATATAAAGTACAAAACAATACTAAAAAAGCTAACAATACTTGCTGACATGACGTGAACTGTTAATAGTGAAGCACTTGCAGTCAAGCATATGTTTTTGTGCACTTTTACACATAAATATTACTAATGTATTGGGGAAGGATTACTTTATGAATAAAAAATGATGGTTTTCAGATTTAAAAGGACTTTAATACATATCCGAAATGTAAGCAAGGCTTGGCAGAAAATAAGTTTTGTTATACTTTCCCTAAGAAATAGTACAAAACGTTCTTTATTATTACATTTAAATTGATTTATTTCTGGTGCAAAGTACCAGTTTGATTAAACTGAGATTTCATAACTTAGTGGGCAGTTTATTGGCCCCATGCAATCCAGGCCCTGATAAAAATCAACTTCCGTTTTGCTTCATGTAAATGGTTTTTTTTTTGGAAAGGCTAGTTAAAGTTTTCACGACTAGGTGACACATAATACATTAATAGAATGGAATCAGAGCTTTTAATATAACACACAGACAAACACATTACATGGCATGGTAAAACTTTGTTAAAATAGACATAACACAATGTTAAATATGTTACAATAAAAAGTTAACCCTATGTGAAACGTTTCTGTGCTGAGGTCACGTGGTGAGCTACAAAAGAAAGGCTTGTGTACTTCCTTTTGTGGATCATTCTGGTACAGTCCTTTTTTCTTTCTTAGTAGGAAGGCTGTGAAGGTGGTAAACGCCTTGGCAAACAGTCGCCTATGCGACTGCAATGCACTGCAACATCATACAAGAAAGACATATCATAGGAGGCTTCACAGACTTCAAAATGCCTTATGTTTCACCGTGTGCTGAGTAAACTAATTCAGTCATGTGACACCCTACTCACACAAATTACACTGACTTCCCATTCAACAATGTATACCGTTCAAATACAACCTTTTTACTTACAAGACAAATAATTTCACCCAGTCCCCATATCTGTCCTCTTTATTTAAGCAGAGTGATCCCACACAGGGCAAACACATTCCAGTTTCCTCAACCAGACTATACAGGTGCTTGGCGATATAAAGTTTCACAGAAGCTGCTCCCATAGAATGGAACAAGCTCATTGAAGCCATCAGAACTGTGGAAAGTATCTGTGGATTTAGAAAACAGTTAAAGACTTACCTTTTCAGATTAGCCTATCCACCACCATAGCCTATCTCCCCTATCAGGTGCTAACATGGACACTGACCTCTTTCTGGAACTGGACTGTCTCTTTTTGGACATCATCACCTTAGAGGATGGTTACATCAATTTGATTCTTTATAAATACTTCTTACTTACTTATTTATGTACTTACATGTTCAGATAGACTGAGTTCCCATCCTGTCACCACTTGCTATTGATATGCTGCTACTACTGAATGGCAAGGGACAGATTTCTGTGCAATTCTTTAATGGCATATTTCTACATATATCAGCATATTATTTGCATTCCTTATAGTTTAATTATACATTAGTTATAGCTTTGCTTTTGATGACCTCACTATTTGGAATACTCTTCTTGATGAGATTTTTGCCTCCTCCTAGCCTCTTTCAGAAAGCAATTAAAAACCTACCTGTACACCAAGGCATACCCACCTTAGTCTCAATCATCCCCTGGTGTTCTCTGTGGTGCTTGACCTCTTTTCGGGGCCACGGTGGCAGAGTGGTAACACTCTCGCCTCCCACCTCTGAGGCCGGGGTTCGATCCCCGTCAAGGCCTTATGTGGGAAAGCTGGTAGTTGCTTGCCGTTGGTCTGCAGTTTACAGTACAGAACCCTAGTGAACTCTATGTACTGGTACACCTTGGAGTCCCCTTTCAAAAGGGGAGATTAAGCGCTTTTTAAGTCCAATTAGAATTAGAATACTTGGAGATAAATTTTTGTGCCATTCACCAATATTTAATACCTATCAAATTAATATGTGCATATTTTAATCCAATTTTGTAATGTTAAAAGTTCACATAAACATTTCCTGTCACCATAACATATCATTGTAATGTGAGAAACGCTTCCTCCCATGTGGGTGACATAAAATTATTATAGAGCTGGTATATTACCTATTAACTTTTAAGAAAGACATTTAAATAAATGCAATAATGACTTTCCATTCAAGATTTACACAGAAAACAAGAACATGGGAACTCCCCCCCTCACCATTGCGCACCGTCAGTACATCAACAACAATTGAAGGCAAGACAGAAACTAAGTCTAACATTCAGAGTAATTTGGTCAGATTCACATTATGGTAGGATGTTTTCTACACAACAGGAAATGCAGGAAATACCAGTTTTTCAAAATGTTTGACCAATCTGTTTGTTGAATGTTGAAGGTGGGATGTATACACATAAATGCATGAATGAAAAAGGTGTGACCTGAACAACAAAAGATATAAAAGGCTCACAGGGAAGATATACTGGTAACTTAGTACAGCAGCAAATTAGTTAAATGCAAAGATAACTAAGATGCTAATTAACACCACAAGTGCTGAAGCAAGATGGCAAGATGTGTTGTTCAGAAAAGAGACAACACATGAACCTGTGGAAAGGTGTTGCAGAATTTAAAGAGTACAAAATAACGGTAGGCACCCTACCTTGTCAACATTTAAGATATGGAATTTGAATACAGGAAGAAAACGAGAATATAAGTGGGAAGAATTTAGCACAAATTTAGTCACTTCCCTGCAAAGATACATTAGAACCTCAATGTGGTATAGCAATACCTAACTCAAACCTGTCCGTTTCACCAGTACATATCTCTCAATTAACTAAAACGTGGCCAAAGTATCTGTAAGTAGATGTAAGTTGAGTTATGTAATGCATTTGCATGTAGATATTTTCTCAAATGGACACCCCCTACAATTGTTCAGAAATGTTTGAAATAATTATTGTCCTGCTACGGGAAACAGTTCACTGCCAACCTGTTGACACAAGTTGAACATTAGCTTCAAATGTTGATACTGTTTACAAATATACCCTGGGCTCAACTTAGAAGTTGTAACAAGCAACAACAAACAAATTCTATAACACAAAATAAGTCCAAAGCATGGTCATGGTGGTTGTACGTAAATTGCTTTAGTAAGTAATGGGCTGTTTGTCTGATGTAGCGGTATTTGATGAAAACGTGCCAAACTGATCAAACCAAACGGTCAAAATCTGCTGATTTAAATATCTGGTCAGTTGCTAAAGCCTAGTACAAGAAAGAATGAAAATATAATCCAATTAGTAATTTGGCACATTCCATTAATTGCCTTGCAAAGAAATTAATGAATGGAAATAAATAATAAATGGAGCCAGAATCACTAATAGAGCATAGGGGATGGATATTTGTCATGTGCATGCTTAAGCTGCTAAGAACATAGGTCGGAATCAAGTATGTTATAAGGAAGGTCTCCTAGATTTTAGGAGGATCAAATAACAAATGGTAGCCAGAATGATAGACCAATATATGGATACGTAGTTCAGTTATTGAAGCACTCACCTCCAACCTCTATGTTGCTGGCCTGAATCTTGGTCTGGGCAGTGGCAGTGCAGAAAGACATACTAGTTACTTGCTGATGCCTGGAGGTTTTCAATGTTTGATTCTTTTGAGCAATTAATGTGCACTCTTTTCACCACAGTTAAAACTGTCTGTTATAATATAACCAATACAAAAGTACTTGTCCTAGCATAAACAACGACAAAGAAGCAAACAAGATCTTGTACAAATACGGTTCAGCCTTGTGGGAAATTTGGTTGCCACATGCTAAGAATTCTAAAATGTCAAAAGGTAGAAAACCATCCTTGTACGCTTTCCTGCGTTTCATAATATTATAATACCAAATAAATCAATGATAAAAGACAAGTTGGCTATAGGAAGAGCTTATTTTGTATTATCAGATTGTTTCAAATCACCCCAAATCTGGTTCAAATTTTGCAGACTGTTTGGTGACATACTAAGACAACTGTTGGTATGAAATAAGTTGGCCAAGTAATTAAAAATAAAGCAATTTTACAATGAACCAGGTTAGTGATACAAAATAAGCCAAAATGTAATATAAAACAAGTCAAAATTTAATACAAAATAAGTCAGGTGATTGAAAACATCTCATTACTTCAAAACGAGTTGCTACACAGCCAGTGGCTGGTGATACATGGCCTTCGGTAAATTGGCCCAAGCAAATCAGTTGTCTAAAAAAATCAGCCCATGCGAAATCTGCCCATAGAATCCTATACTCTACACTCAATCGAAACACATAAAAAAAATTTACTCCATTTTGAAGTAATGTTTTCGAAGTGTAGTCCCTTCAAATATGGCAACAATCTCAATTGCACTGTTGCCTCCTTTTCACGCCTACCTTGCTTTCATGTGGCAAGTATGTACAGAAAAATTAAGTTAATCCTTAATCATGTCCTATAGAGAATAGAAGAGAAGTAGTTATATTGCTTAAAATCTGATGAAAGACCTGTAATATGCTGAAGTCTAAAAAAAGGAAAAGTTCAAAAGCCAAGCGGAGGTTGATTACCAGCATGTGCATGCCAGGGGTGGATGAGTATGGTGATGAATATGCCAGTTTGATCTTCACAGGTGGATAGGTGGATACTTTAAGTCAACCTCAGAAGGCTGATAATGTAGAATCTAGTCTGATGTGTTATAAAAGTTTGTTTGTTTGGATGAGTATGGCGATGAAAATGCCATTCTGATCTTCACAAATAGGTTGATACTTTAAGTCAACCTCAGAAGGCTGATAATGTGGAATCCAGTCTGATGTGTTATAAAAGTTACTTCCAAATTCAGGACCATCGTTACTGACACAGTCATCGCATTGAATCTTGAACTTATGGACCTTATAGAAGACATACATAGTAACAGATAACAGTTTTTGCCACCATGTAAACTTGTGTTTGGTAGATATATTGCATTCAAAATTTCGAATTTTCATCTTTTGGATCTCACAAAATCATGAAATGGACACCTTATTTAATAATAGCCACCCAAATTCATGAAATGTGCAATCTAACAATGAACGAAACACACTTAATACCTAGAACATGCTAGTGTATATTATATCAAAAGAAGGTCCACAAATATGTAGGAAATATTACATATCTTATTTTGCAGAAAGTAAACAGAAAAGTATGTAAATGTTCTTTTGTTCTGTCTCAGTGTTTAGAGAACTTCCTGATACGTATATAAATGTAATAGACAAAGTATATTATAGTCGGTGGTACTATTAAAGAAATTAACAATATTGCTCTCTGACAGTAAATTTTTTTACCATACATACTGCTCCACAGTAAGTTGTCACAAATTGAACACAATATCCTTATTTATACTTCCTTTTAGTGCACTAACGTGGATATCTTTTGACACAAATATGTATTCACAGAAGTGCAAGACATGAACAGACTTTAAACAAATAAAAACTTAAACAACAGTGTAGTTTAACAAGAGGATGATAATATTTTTACGCAAAATTAAATCTTATTAATTATCACAAAACTGGGGATATACACTTAGAATTTCCAAAATATATTTTATTTAGGTTCATCGCCACTAATGTTTATTTTACCCTTAAAACAACCTTTGTCACTGCCAAATGACAGTGAGTTACCAGGTCTCTGTGTTAGATACTATTTGTTCTTCATTGTCTTGGCATAGAGCTGGGGTATATGGTCTTAACCCACACTATGAACTATGAACATTGAACCCTGTGCGGGAAAGGTGGTAGTTTCTTACCTATGTTGGGCAGTTAACACCACAGAACCTTGACCAGCTGTATTTACTGGTTTTCCCTGCCCATAAAACTACCTGTTGCGATGTGACCTATAGAGTGTTAAAAGTGACGTTAAAACCCAAATAAACAATGAACAATCCTATGGCTATGTATCTGTTCTACAGTATCTACCTTATCCCTACCCATACTGTTGTGGAATGCCAGATCTGTATAGACTAAACCTTTACATCTAGTGACGATGTTTTCTTGACTATCTGTATCATCCCCGGGCACAAAGGATCAAGGATTTATGTCTGCATACTCCACATGGTCAGTATTTTGGATAATACTGGACCCTGCCATACCTTGGCTTAATTTGGACACAAAAGACCTGTTTTTGTTAACTTTTACTGACGTGGATTTCATTTTGTAAAAATAGATTAACACAACACAATTTATGAATGTATTTCACTAATATCCCATTCACACTTTAGGCGGTATGTCCCGTGGCTAGAAGTTATTCTCGGTAGCAGAACCATCCCCAGGTCGCCCCATTTTGTCCGAGTTGTTTATACCACAGGTGGATTGCCACTGATTGGACACAGTTTCTTAACCGCCAATAACAGTAGGATGACAGTACTACAAACATTGGTCACAGAGAAGCAACCTCAATTCACCTTCGGTAGCCATAGGACGAACATGTGGCGAAAAGACTGGTACCTTAACTCACCTTACGGAACCGTATTCCACTGAAATATCACCAAAACAAACCTTATGTACACCGTCGACTGCACCTTTGATTACCATAGTAAGAAATTCATATGCACATGCGTAAATCATTTGTGCATGCTCACGGTACCAAAATCAGAGGCGGTAATTTCAAATATTTTAAAACTTCGGTTCGACAGGCAAGATAATGGATGGTTTGCCACTGACTTACAAGGATGCATACAGTAATCAGAAGGAGATCTAAGGACAGGGAGGTTAAAGCAAACAGGTGTTACCAAGGGTGATACCGCCTATAGTGTGAATGGGGTATAACCTAAAATCAAACCAATAACCTTTAAAAATTGTTTTCAGGGGTGATAAGACAAATTATGATAGAAATCAACCATCTTAGCACAATTGGCGTACGTCACTTCCCCTACCTTAGTGGTATGTGGAAAGGGTTCCTTATATGGTATGTAGAAATGGGAGAGTGTGGGTCATATAAATCTTTTACCTTCCAGTTTGTGACAAAATCAGGTTTCTTCTATGTTATGACACCAAACAGTATGCATCAGACCATTTGGTTCTGTGATAGTGATATCATCTTCGGTGACTGTTTCAGTTGCATATTGTCTCTTTGGGGCTTTCTTTATGGTGATTTCCTCCATCATGGCATAACATAGTATTTGACAATGACAACTTCAATTCTGATGACAACATCAAAAGCTATGCCAACTATAAGTCGAATCTTACCCTGATTAGGTTTCTGAAGTGTTGGATCGGTAGTTTATGGTGTAGTGGATGGGGTTTTTATGGGTAATATATGTCCTTTTTGTGTTGTAGATAATGCTATATGAGACGGTGTATTATTTATGGTGTCATTTTGGTGTCTTGTAACAGATACCAAGCAATACCTTCTGTAATGGAACAAAAATAGGAAATAAGAAATGACTGCCCTGCAGGCACTATCAGCTGATATTCTTGATTGGGTCTGTTTAGTTTTGCATTTAAAATTTTTCTATATGTTTTTCTGCAAGATTTGTACCTAGGAGAATAAATACAAACAGTGTATATATGCCATATTCCTGTACTCCAATCCAAGGAGTATTGCCAATCTAATCAGCTACCGTTAAAGAGAGAAAGTGCTAGGACTCAAGCAAAATGGGTTATTTCTTTTATTTTTTATAGTAAACAGTCTGTTTAAAGTATGAAAAACAAAGAATTATTTTAGAATGTTTCATACAAGTAATAAACCTTTTTTGTGGTATGAATAACAAACAGCTATTGTACAAAACATATTGAATATTAGACATGATTCTAATATTCGTACATATAAAATGAGTTTGTGGTGTAGGTGATAAGTTAACAGTTGTGGGGGTTAATGTACATAATGATACGTTAGATGAGTTAACCTTACTGGTAAGTTCGGTGGCAATGAGTTTATTCCCACATACATCAATTCTGGTAACACCTGGGCATCCGAGGATTGCCCTTTAGCTCAGCTGGTTAAAGAGCTAGATTTGTGTTTATTTCTGTGTGTAATCCAAAGGCACTGGGATAGAGTCCCAGAAGAGGTGGTCAGTAAATTTCTATTATCTCTGTACAAAAGATATACTCGGTACCAGTCTTCACTAATATTCTTTGTTGGTACAACTAATTTGGACCATTCGCCTGGGAAGTTGGAAAAGTTGGGATGCAGAAAAAACATTTCACACTAATGTTGGTCAGGCATGGTGGGTGTCTGAACTGTCAGTGGCGATTGCAAAAAAAATTCTTGTTCTTTAACCTCCTTTAAATAGTGGGGTCATGACCTTTGAACTTACTGCTCCCGCCAAATGCAGCCATTTTCATCAATCTTTAAGTTTTCAACGGGGAAACATCCCTTATATGAAATCAAAAATTTTTATGTTTTTCGATTTTACTCGATTTTATTTAACCTTTGGAAACTCTGAAGCTTCAGAAGCACTGAAACTCCAGAGTTTCAGTGTACTTTCAGAGTTGCTACCTCCCTGATGTGGAAGATCTGATGTTGAAGATCTGATGTGTGCTGGATAATATCTATCTCAGATTATCCAGACAGGCGATACTAGCTCTGGGGTGACTTGGAGCAGCTTTAAAGGGCTGTATAAATTTTTATTATTAATATAAAAGTCATCACAGACCTGGTGCGCGTGAATCAGTGATCTGATCACTCTATATGTGTTTATAGAAATCTGCAATATGACCAAGACTTTTGACTGTAACGCCTGTGGGGACAGGCACCAGAGGCCAATTAATAGTAAATGCACAAGAATTCGTGACAGTGAACCAGAGGATGGCAGTAGTGTTACAAGTGCGGGACAATCTGACATTAATTTACAAATATTGAACGAATTGAAAAGTAAAACTGGTAGGATGTCAGCCATGGAAGAGAGAGTGGGCAAAGTGGAGAAGCCAAGCAAGCAGCCAGCTCCAGTGGCAGCAGAAACCTCAGCAACAGCGTCAAACACAGCGTCAGACAGCGTCATTCCCTCCCTGGACGTCCTGAGAGCGTCAGACACTATCTAGGCCAGAGTGGACGACAGGATCAAGGAACTTCAAGCCATGCATCCACAAGGCAAGCTTAAATCTCAAAGGGGTGGTTCTGATACTTATTGGTGTAAAAGGGAGGTATCTTGGCCTCAAAACCATATCTTAAGTGGCACTAGTAAGTCAAGAGTAACATATGATAACTTGTCAATGGCCCAGTGGGTCTCTGGTTTCTGTGCTATTATAAAAGATGAAAGCAGTGTTCAAACAAAAAATAATATGTTGAGCTATGTTGCTGATCTCATGGAGGACTGCCACGATTTTGGGTGGCAGTCAGCCAAAGGTGCTCACGCTGTAGTCCTTTGGAGGAAAACAAAGTAAACTGGGATGAAACCAATAAACTTGACCGTCTCAGACGAGTCCATGCCCAAAGAACTCCAAATTCAAATACATCATTGGGTCGCAAGTTCAAATCCAAAGATAAGGGCATTCCCTGCCATTTTTATCAGAAAGGGCACATGTGGGCAAAAAACTGAACATGAAAATGGGGGCCAGTTGTATCTCCATGTTTGTGAAAACTGTTTTACAAAAGGTAAATCTCACCCTCATCCAGCGAAAGATTGTAGACAAAAATTACAAAAAAAAACGAGTAGGGCACTGCAGTAATGCAGTGCCAGCAAGTACAAGTAAAAAGTATTTCAGTGCTCGTATTGTTGTAAATAGTGATAAGTATTTTGTACAGAGTGACAATTGGAGACAAGATTGGTGGTTTTGCAATAATGTTTCTTATGCTGATGTGGTTAAAAATAAGGAAAAAATTATTGTCAGTAATGTACAACTGTCAAATATGCATGATCAGGAAGTCAAATACGTAGAAAACCACGTCAACACAATCACAAAACGTGAGTATAATGTTGATAAAAACATCAGAGTTCATTGTAGTAAAACATTACACCAAAACATGGCCAAAATGCGTCCAAAATGTCAATAGCAAATAAAAACATGAATATTGCTCGTGGCAAGGTGTCAAGTGACTACAAAAATCATTATCCATGTTCCAAAGTCATTGGAAAACCCCAAATAACAATGGCAAAAGACCCAGGCACAAATAATGGTCAAATGTGTGAATCTGACAATAATAGCCATGCACTTGACAATGGCATTGTCCAGTGGTGCGACTTTGCAGACAATAGGCAAAGTCGCACTTCAAAACATGTTGACAAAACACAAGGTCAGGTCAATTACACAGCTAGTGTTAAAAATAGATTTTGGCCCTTATGCACTCAAGAAAATGTTAACCATAGTTCACATGGTCACGATTACATAGTGGGTGCGGATGTTAGTGACATAGATGGGCATAGAAAGGTGTCAAAACCTGTCAACAAAAAGGATAAGTGTCAACCACCAGTATCAAAGGATACAATTGAAATTCGAAATAATGTTGTTAAAAATTTGAGTCTTAGCCCCCAAAAATAAAAGCATGCAGCTAGTAAATCAAACTGGTCAAGCTAATAATAGTATTTCGGATCCGGACAAATATGCACTGGACTTAAGATTTGGTCCTCGTCATAGGCTTATTGCCTATAGTGCATATTGTAAAGCGCTTAGTTTAATAGGTGCTATATAAATGTTAATGTAATGTAATAGACCTTCATGTATCCCGATTTATGACTCATGAAAAGCCAGGAGCCCCTCATCGCAGGGTCATTATAGACCTTAGCTTTCGTGCTGGCAAATCTGTCAATGCTGGGGTCGACTCTGAGCAGTACCTGGGTTTGAAATTCTTGCTTACCTTGCCCACTATAGATACAATTACCAATAAACTAGTAAAATTAGGTAAGGGAGCATTACTTTATAAAATTGATATCTCAAGAGCCTTCAGGCATGTTAAAATAGACCCTGCTGATAACAAATATTTAGGTCTTCACTTCCAAAACTACTTCCTTGATAGCTGCATGCCAGTCGGCTTTCGGCACGGTTTGACCATCTTCCAACGCCTCAGTGACGCCATCAGGTATATTATGAACTCCAAAGGTCACCATGTGACCAATTATATTGATGACATTGTCGGATATGCAGTTAAATCCAAGGTTCAGGCCTCTTTTGACACATTGTACAACCTCCTTTAGGACCTAGGTTTTATTATTAGTAAAAATAAGTTGGTAACCCCAACCACAAAGGCAATCTGCTTATGTGTCGAGTTAGACACAGAAAAATTGACAATTGCTGTACCCCACTAAAAGTTACATGAAATTAGGCAAGAGTGTCGGCAATGGTTAACTAAAAACACTTGTAACAAAAGACAACTTCAATCATTGCTTGGAAAATTGCTTTATGTAACTAAATGTGTTCGTGCCTCAAGACCTTTCTTAAATAGAATGCTAGACACTTTAAGAGGAGTTCACAAGCAAGATATTATTGTTATTGACTGTGAATTTAGAAAAGATTTAAATTGGTTTACTAAATTCTTACCAAATTTCAATGGTGTGACTTTTTTAATCATAAACCTATACACACACATGTAGAGCTGGACGCTTCACTTCAAGGTCTGGGAGCTATGTGCCGTCAAGAAATATATGCAATTGCAGTTCCAAGGGGTTTCCAGAATCAGAAGCAGTTCGAACATGGGCCCCTCAGTGGCAAGGTCGAAAAGTGGTTATTCATTGTAATAACCAGGCAGTTGTGTCAGTTTTAAGTTCAGGCTAGACTAGGGACATGACCTTGGCAGCTATGGCTTGCAACATTAACATGATTACTGCTCACCTGGATATAGATTTAATCACAGTACATATTGAAGGTAAATTTAATGTGGTAGCCGATACCCTGTCCAGACTCTCCATAAACCCATGTTTAATGTCAAAAATTCCTGATTTGGTCTCTGATCACATATGGATCACTCCCAAAGATGATGCACTTACACTGGATTGGTCTATCTGATTGCAGGTTCCAATCCCCATTTGACACTATTATACCACAAGGCATCTCGTATGATGCACCAGACCTTCGCAGAGTCCACTAGAAGGTCGTATACAGCTATGTCTAGATATTTTTTGGCCTTCTTAGCCTTCCTAAATGTACAACCACACCTTCTGTCTCCTCCACACATTTTGGCTTTTCTAGAATTTTTGGTGTTCAACAAGGTGTCACACTCACAGATTTCCAATTACTTGGCTGATATAAAAGCGAATTTTTCAATGTTTACCCTTGACACAACTTCCTTCTTTGACCAGGGAATCAAATATTTTACTAAGGCTGTCGCAAGGTGTGCCCCACTCACAGTGAAGTTGAAAGCCATCATTGAACCCCCACTTCTGATCAAAATTGTTCAAGAATGTGAATACCTATATATGGGGTATGTATTCAAAGCTGCAATCCTGCTGGCTTACTTTGCATTTTTCAGAATCTCGAATTTAGTCCCTCACAGCATTGCTTCTTATGACACCCTCAAGCACCTGGCTAGAGCTGATATATTTTTTGCACATCCTGGAGCCCATATATTGTTGAAATGGTCGAAAACCATGCAAATGAAAAACTCAGTCAGAGTGATAAAGATTGCATTTAAAAGTAACGTACATGTACTATAAAAAGAAGAGAATTTATTGAAAGTTAGCAATTGAGGCGACGGCAGCATAGTTGGAGCTAGGAGCTCCAACTTACTCTCCTAGCCATCCAGCTGACAAAGTAAGAGACTGAGTATTGAGAGACAAAACCATGGATACAGAGACCTTAAGAGACTGGATAAACTACAGAAGGTGTTAAGGTAGAAGGCTTTTTCAAGAAGCCAAGGAAGGGTAAAATGATCAGGATGAGTAAGCAAAACTGGATTTCCTGAAGGACCACAGGTGACTTAATAAGAACTGTTCCCACTTTTTTAATGATACTCAGCAGAAAAGGTTATGCCTTGTGTGATTACGTTAGAGCTGTAACCTCATCCTGGTATATATAGGTAAGAAATGGTCTGTATTCTCAAGGGACTATGAACAGCCAACTGAAGCAGAGCAGGTCTGGGCAAGCTAAATCCAAGTTCAGCAATTGATCAGTTCATAAGTTGATCTGTATTATCAAGCTAAATCCAAGTTCAGCAATTGATCATTTCAGAAGTTGGTCTGTATTATCAAGGGACTATGAACAGCCAACTGAAGCAGAGCAGGTCTGGGCAATCTAAATCTAAGTTCAGCAATTAATCAGTTCAAAAGTTGGTGACAACTACTTTTGGTTTTCTAAAGCCACACATTGCTCGTTGGGTCACAAAAAAGGCTACGTTTTCCAAATCAGGAACGTTGACTTTTGAGTGCCTGGATTTATCACATATCTAGAGTGTTACATGACTCAGCACACCTGTATCCTTAAACAACAAGGTTATATCCATAAAAAGCCAGAATCCCTTCAGAGGATAGCTGTCAAAGTTGACAGTCTGCATAAAACTAGCTTACTTTGAAACTTTTCATCCTTAGTCTTAAACATAGACTACTTATAACGTGGAATGGTGTATGCATGTCCATATGCATATCCAAAAAGGTAAAAAGTTAAATTTATCATGTTAAGTAGACAGGACTCCTTTTATATGTAAATTTACATCCATACACATGTGTATAAAACTACACAGTGCAATCACTTTTTCATGGATTATTATATGCATTTGGACCATGTAAGCATCCATTTGTCATTCACATCAAGGAATTCCTAACATTTTATAACAACTGTAACCCATAGCTGAATGCAAACGTTTTCTTGTAAACTTTTTCTTGAAACATATACAAGACTATTTTAAGGTAGCAATAATTATTTTGAATTTTCTGGGACAATTTACATGGAGCTTGTATACCAGGAGGGCAAACTTAAAGCAGTGTGATGTTCAATAGGCAACCAGTGGAGACTCTTTCTACCAGGAGTTATAGAATAGAATAGGAACATTAATATAGTGCAAAATTAATGTAACATCCTCTTATGCACTTAAGGTGACAAAGGGGAAGTCCAGGGACATGTTAGGCCGAAATCAAATTAAGTGCCCAGCAGGGGAGATATACTATGGTCGAGGGTATGCTAGTCTAAACAAGTAGGTTTTTAACTGGATTCAGAACCCTGTTACTGTGTGCTGTAATCAGACTGATTGTGAGACTCTGTTCAATTCAGTGGGAGAAACCATTGCAAAACCATGCCTACCAATGTCGCTTGAGATCCCTGATTTGAACAAAACAAGACTTACAGTTATTGGATATGCATTGAGAAAGAGACATCTGAGTCAAACTACACACCAAGATTTATCACCACCTTGGCAGCTAGAAAAAAATTACTTAGTGTTTCAGGGTGAATCTTTTATCCAAACATATTGTTAGTATTATCAGGATTAAACTTACGCTTGTTTACAGAAAACCATTAGATAGCTGATTGGTCGTGCAGCACATGGCAGTAGCATCACCTTTAGTGAGATCAAGATTCATTCTCAATTGACAACAATGCAGTTTCAGTCTAGTGAGTAAGTTTGAAGTGGCATTGAAAAGTAACCAGATATATTATTATATAAGTTTTGAGATGAAACACAAGCCAGGTTGGTAGTGTTTGAATTTATCAGGTGGTTGTGAGGCCTTTAAATCAACGTAGTGACAATAGCCTTTTTGAAACCAGCCAGAACCATACCTTCAGACAAAAAACGATTAACAAGCTTATTGGGGTGTTCCACTGCAGCTGACCGACCAGTAACTAGGCATTTTTTGAGGGATAGGAGCAATGTTTACAGAGTCAGTTAGGAGCAGTTGCAGTTTCCCGGCTAGGTGCAGTGGATCAGCAAAATATCAAATATGTTTGACCAATTCTGTATCCAGACCTTGGCTCCGCCCACCTGGAAACCGTCTTGTCATGGATATCTATGGCTTGTCGGTTACACATCCCGTCTTGTACTACACTGTTACTGTCTTGTCTGGAAGTACTTCACCTCCAGACAGCCCATCAACACAAACCGACCTAACTTGAAAGAAAACCAGCCTGTTGTAAACATAACCATAGTGACTTAGTCACTTTTCATTAAGACGGGAATTTTCCCAGTCTTCAACCATAGGGTTGGTAACATCTAAGCAGGACAAGCCAGAAACAGTAACAGACATGCCGTAAACAGAAACCGACAAGACGGTTACCAGAGGCAGATACAGGATTTCCCGAAAGAGGGGGCGTGGGTTGACGCGGGTAATGGATATTTCATGCTTGGACATTTTGTAGCGTGACATATCACGCAGTGCACGGACAAAATGTCGGCGGACAAAATCCTGGGGGACAAAACGCTAGTCAAAATTGCAAGGGGGGACAAAATGCTGGCCATTTTAAGGGACAAGGAGGGCAAAGTGCCAATCTTATCTAATGTCAAGTAAACTGAAAAAACCTCTAGTAGAAAAAAGCCTCTAAAAACCTGCAGTAGAAAATACCGCAGTACAAAAGCCCTCTAACTAAATGGTACATAACACATTTACACAAGCCCTGCCAAGTAGTGTACATCATGTAACGAAGGTTTGGGTATTTTCTACTGGGGTTATTTGTTCATTCACTAGTTTTCTGCTGTGACTTTTTCTGCAGTTTTTTTTTCTATTCGGGCTTTTTGTACACTCAATTGTCGGATACATACAGCAGTTTACTGACATGAATAAAAACACATGGATCCTAAAATAAACTTCAAAGGGGCTCCCCATAATGAACAATGGTATAACTGTAAAGAATTTGGAGGGAAACATACTTGAAATCTAAATTTATATGCCACAATGTTTCTTCAACATTTTTATTTTACAACAACTGATTCTACTGAGCAAATTAGAACTGAAACATAGAAGTGCAGTAATAAATTATTAGATCACCAAATTATTAATTGGTTTGTAAATTGTTTTGTAAATTAAACATACACTGGTAAACAAAGGTTTATACACAAAGTCATCCACAAAAGATGTAATCCTCAGTTTGTTTGAGGATGAGACCTAACATAGTACACACACAAAAGAACCTAATCCCCTTTGATACTCACACAGGTATAATGACTGTCATTTTAAACAGGCATATTACCCTAAAGGCTAGTAAAAACAGATCTTGGGGTGGGGGGATTGGAGGGGGGCGTGGACAGGGACAAAAAGCCCCATGACTAAAGGTTTCACACTCTGAAAGGGGGGGCGTGCGCCCTCCACGCCCCCCCTGGATCTGCCACTGGTTACACAGACAAGCCAGGAACTGTGCAGGACAAGCCGGCTTTATATTTACGACCCACGGCATGTATGCTGATAAAATCTCTGTCTATATAAGGCGAGTTGCTTTGCACACTGTATCATTTGGAATCTGGCATCTCACGGATTACATCTGGCAGTGTTTCAAGAATAGGAGTTTGTTTTTTATCAATTATCCATTGCAGTGTTAAGTTGAAGTTGGCTGACTTTATATTACAGGATTTTATTTTTTACAAGATGCTGCTTTTTAACAAAGAAAATAGGTCCTAAAAAGGGCAGAAGAGTGAGAAAAATCGAAGTTCCCACTGACAGTGTTCCTGAATTTGAGCTGGGGGACACTGCGGGTGAGGGAGGAGAGGGAGGCAAAAGAAAGGGAGGAACAGGACCAGATACAGAGGGAGGAGGAGGCCAGGAGGTAGGAGGAGGCAAGAAAGGAGGAAACACACTCGCAAGAGCAGGGACTTGCAGAAAAAAGGTCCAGGACTGAGAAAAGTGACACAGAAACAGAGGCTGATGAAGAGGCAGGAACATCACTGTCACGATACAAGAAGAGGCATGTTACCAACATATATCTTACAGACTCGCATGAGGAGGCTATAGTTGATATTTTAAAGACCACAAGGAATTGTACGACAAAAAGAATGACTATTTCAAAGACAAAACAAGGAAGAAGGAGAGGTTTGCCAACAGTCGCAACCTGTCTGTTAAGGTGTGCAAGACCTAGTTTTAGTCACCAAGGCAAACTCACACAATCAAAGTCTGGACAAGCCCCAAAAGAGATGACAGAATGTCAGAACTGGATACAGGATGAATTTGGATTTATGAGGTCGCACATCAGATGAAAAGGGGTGCAACAAGTCGTCAGGTTTCAAGTCCCAGGCCCAAGGAGCCAGTCCTTCAGCTGCTTCAGCGCACATCATCTCCAGAGCTTCAACTGGCACGGAGAATATGGAGATCAGCATGCTGTCAACAGACACGACATTACAGCCTCAACAAGTCACAAGCCCCACTGTGGCTTCAGCACATTCTTCGGTCGACCAGTAGGTCATAGACCAGTTCACATAGATGAGAACCATGCTGACTGTATTCCTTGGGCAGAAGCTGGAGACAACACATACAGCCTTCTGCAACTATCTGGCATTGGAGGTGGAGGGATTAGAAGAGTGAGACTTTCAGACATTTAGAAACAAGGCTGCAAGGCTTCTTAGCAACATTCAAAGCAAGGCAGATAAATGTGGTTTTCAACTCCAGCAGCCACAGTCACAGACAATTTCACGCAGCTCAAGTGCAACTTCAACATTTGTGCCACAGACATTTCAAGAGCCGCAGCAGCCAGCACCAGCTGCAAGGGAATACATCTTAACCATCCCAGAGATTCAGATACCCACAAACCATGTCATCCAACCAGCAGAGCCAAGTGGCCACCAAAGGACAGCAGCAGCAATCAAGAGGGCAGCTGACTTCCTTCATAGTCATTGACGACCAACAGGCTGGAGCTTCAAGACCACTTACCTTTACATTGACACTGATGAACATATCAGCACAACATATCAGGACTCTCAAGCTTCTTTGGAAATCTTCAGTCTGTGATGAGTTACCAACAGATTAACACACCGCAGCCATTTTACCTGCCAACATGCCAGCACCAGTCGCCTCTCCTGCAACCACCACCACTGCACAGCAAGGACATAAGCAGCCACCAGCCCACCCTCAGCCTCCTCCGCAGTCAGCCAACACCAAACAGCAGCAGCAGTAGAACCTCCAATTGCCTCCAATTGGTCCTTTTCAGGGCCACTGCTGTAAACAATTTTACAGTCCCTTTCAGGACCATCCGATTCTTTCCAGAACAATTAATGGCTATTGTTTTGAAGACAAATCCCAAACAACAAGCATTACACCACTCCACACAAAACACTTTAGCCCCAAACACACACACACAAAAAACAAAATGAATGTGTCATTGAATAAAAGTTAAAGAAAAAGTTCAATTTTTTTTTAGAAAATCTTAAAATAATTTGAAAAAATTAATACAAAAAATTACCAAAAAATGAGAAAACTTCAAAAAAACTTTGCCCTAAAAAAGCTTTGGCCAAAGAAAAGAATGGCTAAAAAATGGGGCAAACACAAAGTTTTGGCCCGCCTCAAAAAATAAAAAAAACAACAAAATGTTTAGACTTTAAAGATTGTCTGACATTAATAAATGGGGGCAAAAGAATGCCCAAGCACTCCTTAACCAAGCATAGTCCATGAATCAAACAACTATGATTTTGTTGATAATTTGATGATAACCTTTCGAATTTCATAATCAAAAAAGGGTTTTTAAAGACGTTATATTTAGGTAACTCTGGAGTAGCAGGATGCATAAATGAATCAGCACTTGAAAAAGAGTGTTTAATGCTGGTTATTTTTCTGAGAAAAAGCCACAAAGTGGTTGGTACATTTCTGAGAGTGGTGAGGGAGTACTGTTTCAGGAACAGATTGTATAGTAAAATCTGCAGTCATGAGTCTTGATCATTTCCTCTAAAATATTTCTGTAATTGTTGGATTTTCCTCCTTGTTGCAACGGACAGTCTGTGAATCATAAACAAGTAGACAATGAGAGGATTGACGGAATATGTTGTAATTAAGGATGGCCATCATTACTACAATTTGTGTGCCTGTCAAATCAATTCGTCTTCCTTGGACAAAGTTTTCACTAATTTCACACTGGGAAGTGGGGAAGGGAGTCACTTGGGTTCCAGAACAGACAGCAGGGCATTATTGATATGTTATTGAAAAAATATTATACCTCTTTCCCACTACAGGCTTTATAACCTGCAGTTATAGGCATCAAACAAAATGTCCCTGTCCTTCAACTAAAGTCTGATGTCCGTGTGCGAACTTGTGTTGTAGGGACCCGCTGTCCCATTCCACCTCTGAATTTCTCACTGTCATTCACATTTACCATCAATCACAATCTCTTTTCCGCCCTATTACCATCACTTTGTATGTGTGTTTCATTGACCGTCCACAGATAAATTTTTGACATGGTAACTGAAGGTGTGGTCTGCCGTTTAACATAGTATAACACATGATTTTTGTATAGCGCATATGACTTAGTATGTCTCTAAGTTTATAGAAGGTTGTGACTTGGTCTTGTTTTGGTGTCATGTGCATGTCCAAGGACTTTATTAGGTGACTTGGGGTAAACTGAGATTGATAGATCTGACCTTGACAGACACTTGCATTACTCTCATGTTACTGTTACTGGCAGTTACACACTATGCTGTAAGGAGACATTATTGACTGGTTCTACTGGGAGTTAATCCCACGGCCTTCTGATTACATACAGAAATAAACATGAGTCTAGCTCTTTAACCAGCTGAGCTAAAGGGGCATCCCTGGAAGTATTAGCAATCACACGTCTTTAAATAAAAACTCTTATTATTAAAAAGAATTCCCTTGTGGCAGAAGTAAACATCAGGTCTTTCAAGGAGCTTTCTATCTGGGATGGGTCGATAGGCCTGGCGTCTTGGTATTGAAAGCATTTTACTGAAATACCGTGATGATATTTTCAAACCACCACTTTGCTTGCCAACACATATAATGGTAGAAAAAAGTTAAATTTTAGAAACATAACCCAAATCTAACCTCTGCTTTTTGTTAGAAAGGATCGTCGTTCAGGCATTTTCATGTGTTCTGGGGGATGGGTGAGAATACGTACATGTGCACATCCACAAGATGATTTCTGTAGCATATTGTTCGGATTCCTTGAGATTGCAGTTAACAGGGTTTCACTGTATTGACAATGGTCATCATATCAGGGTGCCAGGAAAGCACTTCTACTCAACCAGGACGTGTAGAGTAAGAAATCTAAAATTCGCCACATATCTGAAATTCGCCACATGTTGAAATACTAATAAAATAAACTAATTGGGTGAGATTTGTTAAATGTATAGTAAATTTAGGCTTTTTGAACTGAAAAATACCAAATTTAAGACAAAACATCATTTTCTTCATAAAATTAAGTAAGATTTTAGAGGTGGCGAATATTAGATTCTTGGCGAATTTTAGATTTCTTCCTCTACAACACTGTGTCCCATCAGTGGCCATGCACGTCATACCTTATGTATACCCCGAATCTCGGAAGTTATGAGCCTTCCTTGGAGGTGGTTCTGCTGTCACGTAAAACTTTTAGTCGTAGGATATGCTGGCTGTATTGTTTTATTTATTTTGGGGTTAAATTGGTAAATCTGGGAACTTACTCATATATTTTCTGGTGTATTGTTTGACAAGTAACTTTTGCATGAGAAAGAGAAAAAACTTTACAATTTCTTGTAATTCATAAATTCTGAATTCTCAATGTGTACCTTGTAACCTTTTTAGGTGATGGTTCGCTGTTTTCTGGCAAATGGACCTTCAACTTTAAACATTCTAAACAACTTTCTATAGTTTTATATGTTTGGCTAATTGTGTTTCTGCTGTGTGTATTTTGATTATGTTTTGTAAATTTTCCTTTTTCCATTTCAACATCTCCACAACTGCACTGCAACTGGTTGTCAATTTTTTCCTCATTTTTTTTTCTTGGGCAACACTAGCCTTTCTTGTGGGTATTTTAGTTTAAATCTTTAGCAAAGTAATTCATTAAAATTTCTCATGTTATCATTTGTGTTTAATGGTCAATTATTATATCATTAATTTACTTCATTCACTATTCCTAGCCTTGCACTAGGCTCTACATGTTTCTACATGTATTATGTTTCAAAATTGTTTACTTCCACAAGTACATGTTAAACTTTCCCTGTAAAACATTATTTCAACTTACAGGCACATGATCAGCTAGTCACTAGGATCCATTGTAATCTCTTTCAAAACTTGAATTAATTGGTTTATGATTCTTATTGAAATTTTAGCCTTTCTTAGCATCTGAATATTTTAATATTTTCAAAATGGTCCTTAACTTGATACTTGTACACTTTAGTCATTCTTCATAAATTAAACACGAAATTCGCTTCCAGAACTTATAAACTGGTTCAACTGTAATCTTTCTCTATTGCTAATGTTTTACTATCAATATATATCATGGATTTCAATACAAATTTGAATGTCTGAAAGGGGTTTGGTATTGGAGGATAATGATACCGGTTTTGAGTGGAACACACCAGGTGTTATAGATAGGACATTTCAGTTTTGTGGACAAGCAGCTAGGTAAATTCTATAGGTTGGTCAGCCTCAAAATAACCTGATGGCAGTATAACTAAATAACTAAATTCAGTGGGTACACAAAGCAGTTTTGACAGATAAACTGGGGGTTTTCAAGGTTCTGTGAAGAACCACAGTGCTGCAGTACTGTCGGCCTTCTTGTGTGATTAAGGCTGTATCTTCTGGTTGTACGACGAGTGTATAGGGAGTCACCCCAGTGGTTTTGGGAAGGGTGGTAGGTTGTCGTACTCACCCCTGTGTGTGGCAAAGGTGGGCCATGGTCCATAGGGCACCCATGTAGGATGGATTCCTGTCTATAATGCAACAATTTAAGGGTGATCTGTGGTTCCATGGAAAACTGCTGGCAGGATCAAGGACTCAACCCTTGTGGGGGTTACAGGGCGGAAATGGATTTAATAATTTCATTGTAGGCCATACTATGAAGTGTACTTTTGTAAATGGAGAAAGGCAATGCACAGAGAAATTGCCAAGATTTTTCAGAAAATCATAGGGTATTGGCAAGCAACTTTCTAATTATTGTCACTTCAGGTTTGACTGGGTATCAGAACCCATGACCTGCCAGTTGGGAGGTGAGTGTGTTTCCCACTGTGCCCCTATACTCCCATGATAAGAGAAAGGCAATATAATTCTTTGTACATATTTTTACAGAAATGAGCATGGATTCATTTTAGGATTGTACATAGCTTATATGCATGTACACAATACCAGTAAAATACTGACTGACATAGCATCTCTATTTGTCCTTGTCTTCTTTAGTACTTCAATTTCTTCTGACTAATATATGCACTGATATAAGTACAACATAAAAATATATTAAAACAAAAAATAAAGGATAGATTGGTAAACATTCTTGAAGACTGTTTTAGGTGGGGATGAAACAACTCGGCACTCAAACATTCAATATACAGATAACAGATTCTATTCTATGTATAAAAAATTCTCATTCATGCATTGGTAAAGTCACTCTAGAGATAAAAGCATCAAACTGTGTGGCAAATACATGTAAACTCCTTGACACAGCTTGAATATCAAGTCTATACATCAAGTGTACTCTTTAGCATGTTTAGTATAGATGGGAGATTTCTTTCAAATATCAAACCACCAACAATAGTATAGAATAGAATAGAAACATTTATATAGCACAAAAATGATGCAACATCCTCTAATGTGCTTGAAATCAAAAAGGGAAAGTCCAGGGACGTTTCAGGTTAAGATCCAAATTAGCGCCCGCCAGGGAGATGTACTATGGTGGAGGATATGCTAGTCTAAACAAATAGGTCTTTAGCTGGTTATGGAAACCTGTTATTGTGTGTTGTGATCATACTGATTGTGGGAGTCTGTTCCATTCTATGGGGGAAGCCATTGCAAAACCCCGCCTACCAATGGCCTTTTTGGGACAAACTGAGGAAAGAGAAAGATCATTTCCACACATCAAACAACTGGTTTTGATCAAAGATGATAGTTATGTGGGTATGTGAGAGAAATTGATAGCCTTGAAAGTAATTAGATTGTATTTAAACAAGATGTGGTATGTAATAGGGAGCCAGTGTAGTTTTTGAAGAAAGGGAGTGACATGGCTAGTTCAAGTCTAAAAACAATTCTGCAAAGGACCTTTTGAATCGTTTGGAGTTTAGCCACATTATATTTACTTACGGCATAGAGTAGGGAGTTGCAGTAGTCAAGTCGACTGCTGATCATTGAGTTTGCAAGCAAGGCTGCAGTTTCCACACCGAGGAATTAGCGGATGCGTCTAAGGTCCTTGAGGTGATAGTAACAGGCACGGCACACCTTGGTTATGTGGCTGGTATTTCCAGGTGTTTCCAGAGTCAAAAGTAACACCTAGGTTCTTGACTGTATCGGTAGGGAAAATAGAATTTCCGAGAAGTTGAGTAGGAAATTTTTTGGTGAGGGGCTCTCTGGTTTGTCTATCACCAATGATAATAAATTCAGTTTTCTCAGGGTTACGTTTAAGTTTCACACCATCCATCCACTTTTGAACACAAGTAAGACACTCAACAAGCTCAGCAAAATTAGAATCAAAGTTCCTATTGTCAAGTGCTAGATATATTTGGGTTATTATCAGCATATAGATGGTGGGTGACATTGAAGCTGGAAATTATATTACTGAGAGGGGTAATGTAAAGGATAAAAAGGAGGGGACCCAGGACAGAGCCCTGGGACACACCATATGGGAGTGAGAATGCATCTGAAATAGTCTAACCTTCTGTTTGTGGTTTAAAAGATAGGAGCTGATCCACCTCAACACAGTGCCATCAACCCCAAACCAATCCCTGAGGGAATTAAAAAGAATGTCATGGTCGATAGTGTCGAAAACCATCGAGACGTCCAGTAATGTGAGTGCAACAGCCCTACCAGAGTCTATCAAAGCAGCAATATGGATTTTCAAGAGTGCTGTCTCTGTGGAATGCAATCTCCTGCAAGTGGATTGGTTAACATTGGAGAGACCCTCACTATCAGTTTAACTATTTAACTGTTTAGCCACTAGTTTTTCGATCAGTTTTGATATGAAACTGAGGTTTGATACTGTTCTGTAATTTTTGAGGAGATTTCTGTCTAGGGTAGAGTTCTTGAGAAGAGGGGTGACATTTGCAGTTTTGAAACAGTTTGGGAAGCCCCCTTTCTGAGAGAGCAGTTTATAATATCGGTGATTGGAGTGACTAGATTGTCAGCCCACTGTTTGACTAATGAAGTTGGTATTGATTTGGTGGGGGATCAGTTTAGGATTTTGAGGACACAGACACAGCCTTGACAGAGGATAGGGCGTTGTTTGTTACTATTTGGTCTTGTAAGGGAAACAGGCACTGATGACTTTAGTGTAACTCTGATTTTCATAATTTTGTCACTGAAAAAGTGTCCAAATGTGTTGGCTAAATTAATAGGACTAATATGATCAGGTAAGATGATAGTTGAAGATTTGTGTAAGATTTTCTTGAAAGTGTTCCACAGAGCCTTGGGGTTACCATTATTTTTAGCAACAACTATAGAATAGTGCCTACAATTATAGTGATTGACAGCAGCTTGATATCTACTCCAGTTAACTGCAGAATTGTCACTGCGCCATACTCACTCAAACTTGCACATCAGATGTTTTGCTGAGAGGATGTCCGAATTCACAAGGCCTTTGTCAGGGTTCAATGGTGCCATTTGATTGGAGCATGCTTGTCTATAATTTTGTGCAAGGTATTGAAATATTGGTGACTGGGTAAGTTGGCTGTTGTTTGAGGATGTTTGATTAGACCAGAATTCAGGATGTCCTTTCTGAAGTCAGTGATAGTTATCTTGTAAATTTTCCATGTATTAACTTGCCTGAATTTGCAGGGAGCCTTGATAGGTATTGACCAAAAAAGTGATGGCAAGATGGTCAGATAGCGCAGCTGTAACTGTGGTGCAAATGCCTTTGAGAAGGTGTCCCTCACACATATGACATCTAATATATGGCCGTGACAGAAACCGCTCAACCTGGCAGTTAATATCTTGATAAAATCCCTCCATCAAAATCCAGATTCACACCATGTATGTGAATTAGTATTCTTCAATAAAATAAGGATAAAAATCATTGCCTATATGAAGCCTATATTTGGGTGAATTTCCATTTCATCTAGTTTTTCTACAGAAAAAATTTGCTGCATGAGGGAAAAGATCGTTATTGCAAATTCACGCTGCAGATACCAGGAACCACATAGATGTGGACATACTGAGTCAATATATAAAATCATACCTCACCAGGGGACATGTGCAAGCTCCTTTATACAAATTGTATGTGAAGTTGCCTCTTTTCTTCGAACTTTCAGGAACAGTGAATATAGAAAAGCAAAATGTAGACTATGATTATCCTTCCCAAAGGTTCAAATTTCTTTGTAATTCAAAAACATATGTACAGTGAAGTTTTACTTTATATAATAAGCATAATGTGCATATTACATATATACATTAGGGAAATTTCCTGAATAAAATGCATAAAAATATATATTACAGATGAAGATGACCACATTTCATATTAATGTCTAACATGCGATGTTTTGCTTTTATAAGCCACCATTTTGCATGAATAACAAGTAAAATAAGTTCATATTTAACACCAGGGTGAAAGAAGTGCTGTGGAAACAGTGGCACCAATAAATAAAAAAACATTGATTTTTAACATGACATTTCTCCCCCATTTCTGCATAAATTTCAATGCCACGAAAATGAGCAGGGGCCGATTTCACTAAAGCACTTAAACTAAGTCCCTGTTTTGGCTAAGTCAGGGACTTAAATCTAAGACTTTGGTCTTAACTAGGTCTGGGACTTAAAATGGATTTCACAAAGGTGACTTAGCTAAGTCCAAGCTCATCATATAATCACAGTGGTTTTCTGTGTCATGTGACCTTTTATATCCTTCATTTAATGCATTTTATCTAAGGATAAGTGCTGTATTGAAATGGAAAACCTTGTTGCCACACATAAACTTCCAAAGACTACTTCAGTAAGGTGTTCTGTGTAATTATACTTTTTTTACAGCCCTTTAAAATTTTGAAGTGGAGAAAAGTTTATGGCGGCCATATTTAAGTCCTCTTTACAAAATTTAAGCCCACTACCAACTAGACTTAAATCTAAGTCCACTGACTTAGCAAATCCATGGACTTAGCCCCTTTGTGAAATCCACTAAGTCTAAGCCCACTGACTTAGCACATTTTTGACAGAATTTAAGACCAAAGTCTTAAACTTAAGCCCAAAACCAGGCTTAAGTCTGTTCGTGAAATCGGCCCCAGAAGCTCTGTAAGAATAAATTTCTAATGATATATACAACACATTCGTAGGCTTCTATATGTTATTGAAATATTAATGAAAAGTGACACCTTTTGATTAATCTATGATTAATTAATTTAACATATTATTCACAGTTAGTCAGGCTGGGTAATACAATACTTATGACCCTGTCTGTATGGCCTCCTATTTAGCCCAAATACAGCTTGTGGTAGATCATAAATATACTGGTTTCCATATCCGTCGGATGGGCTTGTATCTGCTAACATGCACAGGTGAACAAAAATTTGTGTGAATGTCTGAAAATGATATGATATAAATATTAGCCTTAAGTAAAATTACACTATAATTCTAAGGAGAAAGTTTAGAACATGTCTAATACAACAACTAGTTTACAACAAAATTAGTCACAATTCCAGGATATAAATGCTTGCAATGATGCACCAACAGTGGTATAACTACAGAATTACAAAAATGAGTGTGTATTTCTACATTTTAATACAGGGAAAATCAACAAAAATAACAGCCAAGTCTGTAGCACGACATTATTTGACTATAAAGTAAAATAAAGTTTATATTTACGTGAAGAATGAAAAAAAACAACAACTCTGAACAGTATCCATAGTCAAGGGCACCAGTGGTTATATATAAACTACATTTTTAAAACATGAGATTTCTCCACCATTTCTGCTTGGATTGTAATCCAAGAAAATCCAACAAAAGCTCTGAAAAACATCCAGTGGTTTATATCCCACTTTTGTAGGCTACATAGTTAATATTTACAATACATCGACTCTTGTTTATGTGGGTGTTCCACCACACGACTAAGGCTCCCGATTAAGGGTTTTTGAGGGTCGGTTTCAAAAATTTCCTTAGTCCCAGGCGTCCTGTAAGGGTCGGTTGTGGTCGGTTGGGGCCGTGAGAAATATCAAACATGTTTCACACGACATGATATTTCACACGACCCCAACCGATTATTTTTTCCTGCCATAAACAAAATGTCCAGTCCCAGGCTTCCTCAGGCCTCCTCAGACCAAATTTACACAGTCCTATGCTGTCCCAGGCCGCCTGCGACCCTTAGTCGCCGACCCTTAGTCCCAGACCCTCTATTCTTAGTCCCAGGCTGTGCAGGTAAAGCCCAGTCTCTGAAGTTACAGACAGTCCCCTAACTGAAAGACAGAAGCTCCTGTATGACCATTTATAGGACCCAGATAACTGTCATTTTAAATGTTCATCTGAACCACTGCCTGTAACTGTGTTTGAACGTATATCCTCTATGTTACTAAGCAAGTGTGTTACCCGCTAGGCCACAGTGGCAGTTGAGTAAGAACGTATTGACAAAAACACAAGCATTGCAGATAAATAGACTCTACAAAATCAAGTTCCTTAAAATGGCACAAAATAGGAATCTACACTTTAGAGTTTTCTATATATACTTATTTTACATCTGTTGTCACCCCTACAACCATCACCATCCATGCATACAATAAAGAATACCACTGCAAATGTTTTGGATTTTGCTAATTATCACCAACAGTTCATTATTATTCTTCAGTTTCCCCAATATACAAAATTGACTTTTGTGGCAAGCAAAATTTATAAGCGGTATATGTAAAATATTTCCACAATATTTTATTTTATCTTCACCACAACCTTTGTTACACAAAATTCTGCAAGTTACTGTGTGTTGAATACTACTTGTTCTTCTTCACTGGCTTAGCATAGAGCTGGGAAATATCTTTTTCACCCATTTCTGCACGATGCATCTGTTCTACGGCATCTACCTTACCTCCACTGGTTGTGTTGTTGTTGTTAAAGGCCAGATCTGCATAGACTAAAGCTTTACTGGCATCTCCTGATGCTTTCTGATGACCACCAGTATCATCCTTGGGCACAAGAGACTGGGGATTTATGTCAGCATACTCCACCTGGTCAGTAGTTTGGGCATTGGGTATCAGACCATTTGGTTCTGTGAGTGTGACATCATTTCCTGTCACTGTGACTGCGACATATTTTCCCTTTTGGGCTGGTTGATTCCTCCTTCTTGGCAAAATACAACAGATGACAAGGACAACTGCAATGATGATTATGAGAATGACGACTACAGTCACAGTAATACCGACGATTATCATAAACATTGGTGGACCTTGACTGGGTTTATATGATATTGGCTCTCCAGATTGTGGAGTAGTAGATGGGGGTTTCTTGGATTGCTGATTTTGAGTTGAACTAAATGCGGGAGTCTCAGATACTGAATGTCCATCTTGTGTTGTAGAGTGGTGTTTTGCTGTCACTGTGTATCCATTATATCTTGTTTCATTTTCTAGTCTTTGGATTGATTCCAAGGCCAGTGCAATACAGTTCAGATGTATACCTTCTGAAATTAACGAAAATTTTGAAATTAGAACTAAGAATTCTGATTGAGTTTGTTCATTTTTTTCATTTCGACAGATTGTGTATCTCATCAGTTGTACAGGTCCCTAAGAGGATATATGAAACCACTGCATACATGTCATGATTCTGTATTGCATACCTTTATGCACTGTACTGGCAAAGAACTACCAATTTCCCACTTAAGGTAAAGGCTGGGACTGAAGCAAATAACATTCATGTTACAGGCGAGTGTACTATTCAGTAAAATACTTCTGCTTAGCCTCTGATTCTGGATGAACAGAAATGACACACGTGTAAAGGTTTTGGGAATATTTCCTTCAAAGCCAAGTTTTGTGAAAATAAAGAAATGTACGTAGCCTCCAACCAGAAGTTGAAACTTACTGCTATGAACAGAAGAAGCTACATTTTGGATAATACGATTGGTTTGTGTTTTGACAAATATGTGAATCAACAAATTAATGAAAATGATTCAGTTTCAATTGTTATGATAAATGACCTCTTCTAAGCATTGAAAATAAAGATTTACCTTGACATATTTTAGAGGACTAACAGTAAATTTGGTTTGGGTATGACAGTAAATAGATATTATACAAAGTCCCTTGAATATAATAGATATCTTACATCTTTGAAAGTTCCTGAAAGTTACCCCAATTCCATCAGTTTGAAAAGATTGTAATGTAGCTAACGACTTAACAGTAGTTATTTGTGGTAATGCGTTGATTGATAAAGAGATTATCTTTGTAAAGACTCGACTCACATGCTGCTTGCTGTGCTCCTTGACAAAAGATATCTTGAGTAACAGCATTGATTTAGCTTGCTTCCACAAATAATCTAATCAACTCAATGAGGTTGGGAAAGATTGGTATCTCACTGATTGCTAATACCTCAAAGGAAAGTATAGGCTGTATAGGGAGAATTTCGTGTATAAAAATTAGTTAGTCTGCAGAAAAATGGATAAAGTATTCAGTATTTCGATTGATCATCCAAAATTCGACCCGTTACCAAATCAACTACCAGAAAAAAATCATCTGGTCAAATATTCAGTATACCAACATCACTGTGATTGTCTAAATGCCATGCTTAAATGCACAGTATGATCCTCATGCCAGATTGTACTCGAAAGAATATAATAATGTATGGTTATTGCTGATTGACACTGCTAGAATTATGAACATACATATTCCTTGATTGGTTCAAATCAACATGACTGTTTGCACAGAATGTGGATATAATCCTTAATATTTACCACAAAGTGTGACTAATTTTCTCTCACTTCCAAATAAACCATGAAACCTTCTTATTACTATTTTTGGATAAGTCTCTGAATGCAAGGTGAGTCTTGTTATCTATAATTTACCAATTACAATTGCTGGGAGGACTGGGCGGTCATGTTGGACAAGTGAGAAATATAATAAGTTGGTATCTTCCGATGCTTGGTCTAGAGTTGACCACATATAATTTGATGAACATAACACGATGAAATAGTTGCAAATGAATAACATAGAATAAAAGCTGAACAATCAATATTGAACAAAAATGTGACAGGTTTTAGCTCCCTGCATGGTTTTGAATGAATATTTGTTTCAATATGAAGGGAAAACGTTAAAATACGACATAAAAGGTTACATATTCTGTCAAATAAATGGATTCAATGTAGTACGAATCAATCAGATGGGACTGATCCTTGGGGTGATGTTTAACAGTCAGTTATTGTTTTATGTAGCTATCCTTTACAGCAAGAAAAATATTTACAATACTGAATAATGGATTGGTTCAGTACAAATGTAGGCAAGAGGTGTGCCTTAGGACAAGCAGAATTTGAGAGAAAAAAAGGTCATCAGCTGCAAAGCCATCAGAGAAACAAGGAGTCCACTGAAGCAGCCACCCATCCCAATACTAATGTAGTTCATTGCCGCTTAATTTCAGTGAACAGTCAAATACTCATCATGCTGAGTACTCATCACACAATTTATGAAATTCATGTAATTCATGAGTCATAAAATACGAAAGAAAAACAAAGTGATTCCTAGAAGTGCGAGCCTCGCTCTTGCTCACACTTAGAAAAAAGCCACAATTGAGTCTATCAGCTGGATAGAATATGATATAGGATAAAAGTCTAAATAAGCATCAAAGGCCAAATTTAAATATAGTAATGTAAAGTAGTAATAAAGGCTTAAATGTAACGATAGATGTAATATTAAAATAGAATTGGGTGAATGTTTTTACAATAATTGTTAAGTATTAATTTGTTAAAAATACAAAGGAGGAATTGGTTTTTCACTTCTAATTCGAAATACAATATTATGGCAAACCTAATTTTTTCCAGATATATTTGGGTGACTTTTGTTTATAATTTAATTAGTATAGATGAGCCTTAAATATGAGCAACAAATATCACATACTTAGATACTCTTTAAAAACAAACATAACAATCAAAAATATATCCCAATGTACTCACTCTCAGAACTTAAGCGTATCCTTTCGATGAAGGTATAATCCCAGACATTCTTGTGATCATGTTGCTTTATATTTATGTATCCAGAAGGTGTGGTACTCACAGCCATTTCCAGCCATCTTGAGTCATTTGTGGTCGCACTGAAAGTTCTCAGTCCCCTGTTGGTAGATTCCGTGCCATGTATTATGGTTTCCTTGACCACGAGATTTCCATCATATGCCAGCATTAAATAACAGTAGCAACCCATATTTCCGCTATTTTTATTGACTTCTATGGATGCAACATTCTCTCTTGTAAAGTTACGACAATCAACAGCTTCATGGTTAACAGCTGAAAAAAAAATTAGTTACAACATTGAAATATGCTTTATAATAATTGTGAAATAGATTTAAAGGTAATCAAAAAGTAATATTTTAGTTATCTGGGACTAGGCCCAAAATTCAGTAAATGCAATTCTGTGATTTAGATTAATGTTGTGTGAAATAAAGTGTCCTCATCTTTGCACGACATGACATTTTGAAGGATTGCATTCAAGTGTTAACCCGATCATTTCCTTACCCCTCACCGTATGGTACCCTGTTATTAATGTTAAACTACCCATAATGTATCGGGGTGGGGGTGTTATAAAACTGAAACTGATGCACATTTTTTATTCAACACAAATGTTATTTAATTATTATGCAATATCATTTTACAGTAAAATGAGGATATAATGTCAAACTGTGCACCATTGAGTTAACTAAAAATACAGTATATTTAATGTTTTCTCTTCTATTGCTAGGGGGCCATGGTGGCAGAGTGGTAACACTCTCACCTGCCACCTCTGAGGTTGGGGTTCGGTTCTAGTGGGAAAGCTGGTAGTTGCTGGCCATTGGTCGGCAATTTACAGTACAGAACCCTGACAAACTGTATGTACTGGTTTCCTCTGCCCTTCCAACTACCCGTTGTGATATGACCTGTATAGTGTTGAAAGCGACATAAAACCCCAAATAAAATTAAAAATCTTCTATTGCTAGGTATAACTATGAACGTCAATTTTCCAAAATGATGGCTGATACCTGGCCCTTCATTGTAAAGTGGTCAGGACCACCAAACAAGCGGCTTATTGACCTCCACTGGTTTTCTTAATTGTTATCTTGTAACCTTCAGACAAAATTACAGATTTGAATCAACAGTCAAAAGGGACACATGAGAATCTTCAAATACTGTATTTTTATGGGTATTTCATTATTGTGTTTCATGGTTTACATTTTATTTTATATTCTTCCAAGGTAACGACTTTACTGTGTAACTTATTAGCATACATTTGTTTTTATTGTAACGTTTTAAGAATCTAAGTGTATTTATTATATAGTAGTCGTCTCTCTGTATTAAAGAATTATTCATGATATTTTAATACCTGATATTAATGTGTCAGCTTAAATGACATTGTAATGATTTGTCATTAAAGATGGCTCACAGAAGTAGGAATCTACCTTTAAAATCTAATGACCTCATAAGTAAGGTTAAGATACCTAACAACTCCTGTTGGATCACCCATTTATAGGAATAAATGAATTTTCTCTGAACCAAACCCTGGACAATCTGTTTGGTTATCCGAAGGTTCTGATCCAAAAAGTTCAGGCAGTGATATAGAAATGTATGAAGTTTCGGCAGTTCAATCGGATGAGTCGGATTTGGATGCAAAACTGAAGTTCAGAGTGAACCATGGTACACATAGTGACAGATTTTCGGATAATAGAATGCAATTTACAAGTGCGACTTCAGATCGCTCTTATCAAAGAACTTAGAAAGTATTGGATATTGATTGTCTGTAATTGCGAAATGTTTGGTTAGGTCTCAATGCTGGTAAGGAATAATGGGATGCAGGGACGTGTACAGAACGTAATCTTCCTAGATCCTATTTTAAAGCTTTGAGCATTGATTAAATGATTCAAAATGAATTTTAAAACTAAATCTGGAAGGGGTGGTTCTGTGGTGGGATTTGTAAAAGAAGTGGACACACGAATATGTGCCTGATGGCAATTTCATACTCTGTTTTCATTACTCAGTAAATGGGAGGTTTCTGTTGGATTATGAGTGAAAAATCTGATTATTCTGTCTGTGATCATATGCTATTGTAGGATTGTCTTGCTTTGTAGGATTGAACAAAGGGAAATAAGGCATTGGAGCAAAAAGGAAAATATTGATTAATTTTGCAGGCATATTATTCAGAACATGTCTGTCCAGAGCTCAGAATTCGTATCAAAACAAACAGAAAAAGTATATCTGCTATTCAGAAAGTTTTTGAATCCATGCCTTGTCCTTTTTATAATGAATATCCATGTTTATAATGCTATTAATTCTTGCTTTGATAAGGAGTGCATAATAGTTGTCTGACAAAAGGACAAAAGAGTATGTAACTATTGGAGGCCCACTTTTTTTGTAATCCATAGTATATAAGTTAGCTTCAAGTGTGATATCAGAGAGATTTAAAACAAATTTATACAGAATTATTTGTTCCCGGCGGGCATGTGAGTGAAAAGGCCTTTGATTCCATTTCTTGGAACTTTCCTTTTATCATCTTAACAAGTTTGATCTCAGTGCAAAATGTTTTAAACTTTTCAACCAGAACATAAAAAACCTGTCTCAGTGTCGTTTTCTTTCTGAAGAAATCCCAATTGAATGGGGATGCAGACAAAGAGATCCTTTAGCACCTTACTTATTTCTAAAAGGAACAGATCTGAATATAGGTTTCAATATTAGAGAATATAATATCAAAATAACTCACAGCTCTCCATAAGCTTTCAGGGTTGATAATAAGCAAAAGTAATATGGAATGGCAGAAAAAGGAACTCTAGAGAAAAGTTAAATGTGAACTCTACGCCTCAATGGGGCAACTCACACTTTCTCTTGCTTAGATTAAAGTTTTCCACAAAATTAATGTCAACAGAAATGTCAAATACAAGTTATGCTGGGCTGGGATTCACAAAAGGTCTTAAGTTTAGGCAATTTTTTTTGCTTAGACAAATCTTAAAGTTATGACTTTTGTCTTAGCTAAGATTTCTCTTAAATTGGGATTCACAAAAAGTGCTTAGCAAAATCTTAGCTGAGACAAAATTTGTGCAAAAAGTCTTAACTATTTTGAATTCAAATGAACTAATCTTAGTAAAACAAAAATATTTTTCATCAATAAATACACCAAACATGCTCTTTAAAATTATAAAACAGATTTGTTACTTTTTCTTTGCAAAATTATGTAAAAATAGTAGTATTTGTGTTTTGTTGTGAGTCAGCCATTTTTATGACAATATTTTTACTACAAGAAGGTAAAATATGGAAATTTAGAGGTAATTAAATGATGTAAATTTTTATTACAATCCACAGAAATTACTTTTATAGGAAGTATAGATCCCCATAGTATATATTTTGTTGGCATAACAAAGGGTAAAATGTAAATACATGCAATGGAATATTTTAAAATTGTCTTAAGTCTGCCCTGCAGTGGTCTTAAAGTTATGACAAAATCTAAGACAAATTTTTGTCTAAGACCTTTTGTGAATCCCATTTTGTCTAAGCAAAAAAAAGTCTTAACTTTATGACAAAATTCTTGCAGAGTTAAGACTTTTCTCCTAAAGTTATGACATTTTTTTGCTTAAGACCTTTTGTGAATCCCGGCCCAGGAGAAAAAATTAGGAAAAGGATGGAAAAATGTATACACAGATATCTAGCACTGTTTGGTGGAATAACACTTATCATTGAGTCTTCCTACTTTAGTTAATATCTTCAGACGGTCACCCATCCAAGTACTAACATAGCAGATTGCTACTTATGCCCCTTTTCCACCACACTACTACGGCTCCCGATTAAGGGTTTTTGGGAATTGGTTTTCAAAAAATATAGAATCCTGGACAGTCTGCTTGAGTCTGTTTGGGTCTGTTGTGGTCGGTATAAATATTAAACATGTTTGATATTTGCTACGACTATAACCAATCCACTTTTGCCCCTACCCACAAATTCCCCAGTCTCCCAGGAGGCCTCATGAAGCCTCAGACGAGACTGAGACCCAGTCTCTATATCCACGACAGGATTGGGCTTGAAAGCGATCAGAAACGTTGCTTAATCGCTTCATAGTCTGGAATAATTGTGACTTGTCTGGGGATGTCTGAGGCTACCCAATGCTTCCTGAGGACGATCTTGGCTTGATCCCACAGCTGGATAAAGATTCCATTTTTCAGGGTTTTTTTCACAGACTCTCAAGGATTAAGGGTGCCACGACGAATTGGGGATTAATCTTATAGTGGAACAGGGGCATTAGATTCAGTGACTCTCTGCTATGACCCCATCACCCCACGAAAGTTGTCATGAAAGTCTTGTGACCAAAAATACTGAAAAGAGTTATCTCTAGAAGTGTGAACCTTAAATTGTTAATATTTTTTTTAGCCATAAAATTATACACCAAGCAGGAGCAACCTGGAAACTAGTCCTACTGGAGTCTGAATAAGAAATTAAGTAATATAACCTCAATGGCAAGAAACTTTCCATTAACATCACAGGCGCGTCTAACTAACTTCTGGCAAAAAGTTCTGCTAAAATTTAGCCAAAATCTAATGAAGATATTTTACTATCTTCTTTAATGGCATAGTCATCAGTTTTCAGAATACCCCATTTTCCTACCTACTTGCCATATTAAGGGTATATTGCTTTTGCGAGACATCGGTCCATATTTACCCACACATAACATGTGCAACTTAATTACTGTAAGTAATTTATTTGATTACTAAAGGACAAAACCCTGTATAAAGAAAAGTTTATGCAAACACATGGAACAAATTCACTTATTTCCTCTATGAAAGACCAAACAACACCTTCCATTTTGGATTCAAAAGTGGAAGTAAAGACTTTTACAAAATATTTGGAGAGAAATTTAACAGAAGAACCTAGCTGTAAATTTATGTGGAAAAGGAAATTTAAGTTTTTGGTAAACAGTAATAGCTGGGGTTCTATTTTTATGGAAGTCTTAAAGTAACAGTAGACAGTTATCTAACTTGGTTCCAGTCTAAAGTGCTGTTCAATTGTTTGATACCAATGATTGCTTATTTACTTTTGCTTTGTATTGAAATTAATATTTTGATTTGCATCAACATTGACAGACAGAGAAGGACACATCTGAAACCAGGATCACCACCTGCCAGCACCACAGCACCAGACCGATTCAGCCCCCAGGAAAAGGAATAAAAAGCCACTAAACCCCTGGGTCATGACCGGGATCCTTCAAAGACAAGATAAATGATGTTATGGCAATCTCCTGCCTGACATAATACACACTGACATCCCAGGATACCAGGGATGCCCCCTGCCTTTTTTGACCTCATCGAGGAATGCATTCACCACCACATCAAGAAGTCCGTCACCAATATCAGGAAGCCATTAGAGGATGGACTGAAACAGGCAGTAACACTGAGACGTCTGGCCACAGGAGAGACCTATACCTCCTTTTGCTCAAATTTCCAACAAATTTCCAATCCAAATTTCCAATCAAATTTCCAACAAATTTCCAATCCATTTCTAACAAATTTAAAACTTTTTCAAACCATACCACAAGTCCCCTGTTGAAAACATTGAACCTAAGTTAAATAAAATTAAAATTCCCTTAAATGTTAAAATTTGTAAAGCAATAATTGTTTTTTTTTTAAATTATTTTCTTGCAAATTTGCAAGATATTTTAAAGATCAAAATCAACTAAATCTTAAGGGAAACTAAAAAGTTTCTCAAACAGTCAAAGGTCTCAAGGTAGAATCCAAAGGTTAAAATACTTGCCCCAAATGTCAGCCATTCTTTGAAGTATAAGTATTTTTTGGCCAAAGTTTTTTTCAAGCTATTTATCTCTTTATTTTTTTAAACAAATTTTTTCCTAAGATCAAAATCTATGAAGATAATTTTTAAAAATTTTTTCATTAATCACACACTTACACACACACATTCATGCATTAAATTTTTTGTGCTAGTGGCCTAAGTGTTTTGTGTGGGGCAGTGTAATGCTTTTTGTTTTGGATTGTTTTAAACAGCAGCTAATTATTGTTATTGGAAGATTCAGGTGGTCCTGAAAAGAATCTTTGAATTTTTTACAGCAGTGGTCCTGAAAAGGACAGATTGGAGGCAATGGCAGTGTTTCTGCTTCTGCTGCTGTTTGGTATTGGTTGACTGAGGGGGAGGCTGAGGCTTGGCTGGTGGCTATTGTGGTTCCTGCTGTGAGGCAGTGGTGGTTGGAGGAGAGGTGGATGGTAGTTGTGTGTCAGCTAGTAAAATGGCCACTGTGTGCCAATCTGTTTGAAGCTCAGCACTGAGGGTATTTTTCTGAGGAAGCTTCAGAGTCCTGATATATTGTATTGACTTTCTTCATCCATAGCAGAGACAACTGATGGAGGGTTGAAGTGCTTCATCAGCATCAATGTGAAGGTAAGTGGTCTTGAAGGTCCAGCATGTTGGTTCTCAATGACCAGGAAGGAAGTCGGCTGCCCTTTGGATTGCTTCTGCTGTTCTTTGGTTACAACTTTGCTCTGCTGAGGGGGTTAGATGGCCTGGACTGCAGGCTTCTGAGTCTCTGGGATAGTTCAGATGCATTCCCTTGCAGCTGGTGCTGGCTACTGTGGCTGTTAAAATGTCTGTGGTACAAATGTTGAACTTGCACTTGAACTTCGTGAAAGTGGCTGTGGCTGGGGGTGTTGGGGCTGACGACCACATACCTCTGCCCTGCTATGGATGCTGCTAAGAAGTTTCACCTGCTTTTGCTCGAGAAATGATGACAGCATGGTTCTCATCTGTGTTTGAACTGGTCCATAACCTGCTGGTCGACCAAAGAACACCCTGAAGCTGTGGTGTTGCTTGTTGAGGCTTTAATATAGTGTCTGTTGACTACATGGTGATCTCCATACTATCCCTGTCGGTTAAAGTTCTGGAGATGTTGTGTGCTGAAGCACTGGCTCTTCGTCCCTGGGACTTGAAACCTGACAATTTTCTAAGTCCCCTGCATCTCATGTGAGACCTCGGGTATCCAAATTTATCCTGTATCCAGTTCTGAAATTCCATCATCTTTTTCAGGGTCTGTCCAGACTTAGATTGTGTCAGCTTGCCCTAATATTTCTGGCCCATATTTTGTCCATTATTATCAAGACAGTACACCTTTTCATGTGCCCAAAATAATTTAAACCATATATTTTCTCAAACAAATGAAAATTTTGTGGGATCAGTCTGATGCAAAGCTTAATACAAGATAGCAGCTATAGCAAAATCTGTTTAAATAAATCAAAATACCAACAATGTTTTAAAATTTTATCTGTGCACCTGTTACGGTCACCGGGCAAGCACGGTAGCAGTAGAATGATGTGATAATAGCATTATGTATAAATGATACATGGTTTTGCAATAAAATTATAAAAAAATGATTGTTCAGATAACAAAAGGTTACTTCCTTTTGGCTTGTCAGTTAAAATGTCTCCAGCTCATTCTTTCTGGAGATCAGGGAGAAAAGACAGGTCCCTTGCTTCAGAAGAGATATCTACCCTTACAAGATCTTGACATAGAATTGAATTTGGATTCTGTTCACAATTTAATGCATTTTGCTGTAATAGTTCCAGTAAAAGGTTTCTCAACTAGGAAATCCCATCCTGTTATTTCCCCAGTTCATACTTTTGGTGACAGGTTTGCTCATTGGTGAGACCAGAATTTTGTGTTACTAGGCATTGCATTTTCACCAAATTAGATACTATGCCAGCTGTAAATTTTCAAAAAAAAACAATAAAAAACTATTAATAAGGGTAGGAGTTAACTCTGCAAACAGATAGTTTGATACCAACTGATGAAATTACTATTTTAACAACATTAATTTTACCATTATTTAATAATTTATTCATGTCAATTCCAACCCCTGCAAAAACTATGAGAGAAATAACTACAATGTTTCTGGAGTGAAAGCCTGATAAAAATAACTACTGTTTGTGTTGATTATATTGGAGGAGATCTAAGAATGAAAAGCGTTTAAAACATTGAAAAGAGTTGGAAAATTAAATAAAAGTGGCAAAAGGTGTACAATCTTTGTCACATTATCTAAACCTGTATAAACCCAAAATTTAACTTAAATTTGAATCTTAATCCAACTCTTATGCCCCTGTTCCACCAAAGGATTAAGCCCCGACCCTGTCGGCGACCCTTAATGGTGGACAGTCGGTGAAAAAAAGGTAAAATGGACGGGAATACTGAATCGGTATTGAAGTCTCCAGACAGTCCCCGACTGGTCTGGGACTAAGAACTGACTAAGCCAGTTTTCATTTCAATTCCAACCCCTGCAAAAACTATGAGAGAAATAACTACAATGTTTCTGGATACCTATGGAGTGAAAGCCTGATAAAAATAACTACTGTTTGTGTTGATTATATTGTAGGTGATCTAAGAATGAAAAGCGTTTAAAACATTGAAAAGAGTTGGAAAATTAAATAAAAGTGGCAAAAAGTGTACAATCTTTGTCACATTATATAAACCTGTATAAACCAAAAAATTAACTTAAATTTGAATTTTAATCCAACTCTTATGCCCCTGTTCCACCAAAGGATTAAGCCCCGATCCTGTCGGTGACCCTTAATGGTGGACAGTCGGTGAAGAAAAGGTAAAATACTGAATCGGTATTGAAGTCTCCAGACAGTCCCCGACTGGTCTGGGACTAAGAACTGACTAAGCCAGTTTTCTGGTCAGTTTCAACCATGATCATGTCGTACACATACCGACTGGGTCCCGATTAAGTCCCAGCGTCCTCAGGCCTCATCAGTCTTCCCCAGACCAGGATCGCCGATTCTTGTTTTGCAAAGAAGCTGGATTATCTGGGTATATATATATAAATTCCGTGATCTAATTATCATTACTTTTCTAGGAACACAGCAGGATGCCACATTTTAATGGAAGACAACTTCAACATCAACTTAGGGCTTTTTTGCTTTTTATTCCGTTACATATAATGATGTATTTCTTATTTCTACGTTGACCACAGCAACCAGCACCTGAACCACAACCACCACAGGCACCCATACAGAGACCTAGAAGAAGGTAAAACATGTGGGTCAGGCCATGGCTACTACAGAGAGAGCAGAGGGGGCCTACCACAACATTATGGCTGAATTGTATGCCACAGACATTCCAGGATTCACCAACTACATGAGGATGACCCCAGAATTCTTTGAAATGATAAAGACCAGACTGGTACCACATCTAGCCAGGCAGGCCACCAACTACAGAGCTCCAATCAGTGTTGGGGAGAAGTTAGCCCTCACCATCAGATATCTGGCCACTGGAGAGTCATACACATCATTATCCTGTCAGTTCAGGGTTGGCAGATCCACCATGTTCAAGTTTCTACCAGAGGTCTGCAGGGCCATCCAGGATGAGTTCACCAGAGAGTACTTCAGATGTCCTACTACTCCAGATAAGTGGAAAAAACTGGAGAGGGAATTCAGGATCAGGTGGAATGTTCCACATGCCCTGGGAGCCCTTGATGGAAAGCATGTGACCCTGAAGAAACCCAAGAACATTGGAGCCCTGTATCACAACTACAAGGGGTTCTTTTCCATAGTGATGTTGGCCCTGGTAGATGGGCAGTACAAGTTCAGATGGGTGGATGCTGGGACAGTTGGATCTTGCTCAGATGCCCAGATATTTAATGCCTCTCAGCTGAAGAGGAAGATTGAAGATGGCAGGATAGGCTTCCCTGACCCAGCACCTATAACCCAGGGTGTTCGAGATGTCCCCTACTTCATTCTGGCAGATGATGCCTTTGCTCTGAAGACCTAGCTCATGAAACCCTATGGCAGAAGGATGTTAACCAGAGAGGAAAGGATTGCTAACAATAGAATATCAAGGGGCAGGAGAGTTGTTGAGAATGCTTTTGCCATACTGGTCTCAAGATTCAGAGTGATGTTGACCACTATTGAACTCCCCCCAGCAACACTCATGGTAGTGGTCATGACCTGTGTGGTTCTGCACAACATACTGAGAAGCCAGTATCAAGGTCAACTCGGTGGTCAAGAGCCTGGAGTTGGTGATGATGATGTGCCTGGTGATTGTCAACTGATTGGTGGTGCTGCTGGTGGTGGTCCAGACAGAAGCCCTGGTAGAGAAGCCAAAAGCAGAGGGATTACCTGAAGGAGTACTTCAATAATGAGGGAGCAGCGGCGTGGCAAGATGGCAGAATATAACTCATGCTGCACTAAACAGTCCTTTTCAGGACTAATAACCAGTCCTTTTCAGGACTACCAAATATTCCAAAAAACAATTAATAAGCTGTGCTTATTCCAAATATCACAACCATTTCCCAACATAAGTCACCCACCCAACAAACAGACAAATCCAATGCCTTACAGAAGTTACCCAACTGACAAACAGACAAACACAATGCCCGACAAAAGTCACCCAACTGACAAACAGACAAACACAATGCCCAACAGAAGTCAAGCACCAAACAAACAGATGAACACAATGCCCAACATAAGTCACCCAACTGACAAACAGACAAACACAATGCCCAACATAAGTCACCCAACTGACAAACAGACAAACACAATGAGCAACATAAGTCACCCAACTGACAAACAGACAAACACAATGCCCAACATAAGTCACCCAACTGACAAACAAACAAACACAATGCCCAACATAAGTCACCCAACTGGCTGACAGACAAACCTAGTGCTAAACATTATTCTCTAAAACAAGACACAAACCTCAAACACAAATTGCTAAATAGAATAAATATTGCATATACATGTAATATGAACGCTACATCTTCATTTTACTGAATTTGGGATTTATTTTGGAAACATATTTGAAACAGAAATGTTTTCCTGGAAATCTTAAAATTAAATTATTTTACTCCACAAATATTTAGGAGATATAACCACCAAACTGGTTTAAATAATGGGGGATTATGTTTGCAGAATAGGTGTCAGTTTATTGGTTTGGGTTCTGTTTGCTATTGGGTTTGTCAGTTTTTTGGTTGGTGGTTATGTTTGGTATTGGGTTTGTGTGTCAGTTGGGGGTTATGTTTGGTATTGGGTTTGTCTGTCAGTTGGGGGTTATGTTTGGTATTGGGTTTGTGTGTTTGTGGGTTGGTAAGTATGTGATAATGCCTTTTAACTCTAGGGAAGGTGTAAGTGTTGGACTTTTCTATAAAAGATTTTAACCTATCCCATGGATTTAAAGCTAAAATTGGTCTGATTATTGGCCATATTTGGAGTTTTTTTATTTTTTTATATGTTGCCTTTTTGGTTATGTGTGGTACCATGGGTTCTTTGTCTCATGTTTGGGGTGGTGTGGGTGTTGGACTTTAATTTTGTTTTCTTGTGATAAGTATTTGTACTGAACTGTTATGTTTTGGGAGGGGAATTTGAATAACTTGCAGCTGGATAATTGTTTTTGGAAGATTTGGTGGCCGTGAAAAGGGCCTGGCAGGTCAAGACCCACCCTGACTGGATGGCTACTGAGGAGGCTGCTGCTGCTGTTGAGGCGGTGCTGTAGTGGTGATAGTTAAGAGTTGCGGCTGTTGCTGCTGAGGCTGCTCAATGATCTGTGTAGATGTCAGATCTGGTAGATGGCTTAGTATTCCACTTAAATTTTGTCTACTGCCCTTGTCCTGTACTGTTAGAACTGATGTAGGGTTGCCAAAGCCAAGTGGGCTAGGTGTGTAGTAGGCGTAACTGCTGCTAGCTGCTGCTTGGGTGGAAGTAGACGCCTGTTGAGTGGTTGTTGGCAGTATCCCAACCCTCTGGGACTGCCTGGTAACAGTGGCTGATCTTCTTGGTTGTGGTTGACGTCTATGGTTGCTCTTAATGCTTTCAATGTCTCTAAAAATTCTGCCCTTGAGATCCTCAAATTGCTCTTGGGTCATCTTCTCAGCCTCTGATGCCATGTAGTCAAAGAAGAGCTGCCTGTCTGACGTCTGCTGCAGAAAACCTGAGATCAGTGTCCTCATCTGGTCAAAGTGCTTGAGTATCTTGGAGTCTGTTGAAACTGGTGTAGATGTTAATATAGGTTGACTCCTACTCTCCCTCAGGACACTGGACTCAAGGTGTTCTGTATCAGTAGTAGATCCACGAGATTCGTCCTGCTTGCTGGTATTTGGACTGGCCTCGAACCCAGAGCTTCTGCTGGCCCCCTTTCGTCTGATGTGGGTTTTAAGGAAACCCATCTGTTGGTAGACCCAGGACTGTCTCTTGGTCATCTCCCTTGAGAAGGCCAGATTGTAGTTTGGACAGCTTGCCATAATACGTTCACTGTGATTCGACCATCTTCTGACATCAAAGGGCTGGAGCTACAGTTCTGCAGAGATTTCTGCCCAGAGAGCCTCCTTCTTTTGTCTGTCGTGGAAACCTGCATGCTCCTGGCTGCCGAGTGACTCTGAATCCTCCTCACACCTCTCTTCTTTCCCGCAACCTTCCTCAGTAAACTCCAAACACTCCTCAGTCTCTTGTGTACCCTCCTCCGTCCTTTCCTCAATCCTTTCCTCCATTCTTTCCTCCACCTCTCCACTTTCCTACTCCCTCTCCTCTTGCCTCTCATCCATCTTCTTCTTTCCTCTCTTCCCTCCTTTCTCTTTCCTCATAACTCCAGTTAATAGAAAAAAAGTAAAATGTGTCTCCTAACTGTAAAATTTGCCTTAAGCTCAAGTATTACATTATATTTAAAAAAAACTGAAAACCCCTACAAATCAGTGACACACGTCTCTCAGTAGCCAACCGGTCAGTAACAACGAAAATCTGTGCATGGTCACTTATATAGTCTCAGACCCCCTCATTGCCTTGTTTAATCAGTTCTTATTCCCAGGCCTCCTGGGGCATCCTCAGACCATCGCAGACTAAATCTGTGTTGTCCCAGGTGGCCTGAGGATGCCGACTTGGATTGGTTAGGGTCGGTTTCTCTTAGTCGGCTGTTAGTCACAGACCTTGATTTTTGGGTCGCAGGACACCTGGGACGGTCTGAGGCTTCTGGGACTAATGAAACTGATTCCTTTTCACACGCACAAAACTTCAAAGATCTGTAATGAGTCAGGGACTGGCAAACAGGCCTCCTGGGACTAAGCTATGGAGGTCTGGGACTAAGGGTCGCAGGAAGCCTGGGACAACATAGGACTGTGTAAATTTGGGTTTGAGGAGGCCTGAGGAAGCCTGGGACTGGACATTTTGTTGACAGACGGAAATAAGAATTGGTTTGAGTCGTGAGAAAGATCAAACATGTTTTATTTTTCTCACAGGATGCCTGGGACTAAGCAAATATTTGAACCTGACTCCCAAAAATCCTTAATCGGGAAGCTTAATCATGTGGTGGAACACCCACATTAGATATCCTATATCTGATAAATCGTTTTGGCTTCAAAATTTTATCTTGGTCATAACAAGGTATGATATCTTAATGTGTGACTCAAAGAAGACACATTTCAATATATATTGGTTGCAAAAATTAATCAAAAAGCATTTCTTGAACAAGGCCTGGTGTCAAGGTGGCAATTTAATAAGAAATTTGTTCAAATATGGTAAATCCGGAAAGAATTTTTACAGAAATAAAAACAACACAGAAATTTTCAGGGTCACCAAACCAGCAATTATGTGTAATTGTTTATGTGTTTCTTTTATGAAAAAGGTTTATAAGTATTCTTAGATAAACAATTAAGCAAAGAAAAAGTTGTAAACCAACTTTTTAATGCCCACTGCACCATTCTGAAAGCATTTAATTTCCTTTTTAATGACACACAGTGCAATTAATGGATGTGTGTATGAAATTGTTTTTGTCTGTTTTTGAAATATTAATTTAGTGTATACTGTTTGTTGTTATTGTGGTGGAAAATCTAGCCATCACATTGTGAACCAGGGGCAGCAGTGTCAAACCAGTCTGCATTCACCAGAGCTAGTAAGACCATGGAGTTGAACCCCTTGTAGTTGAAGAAGTATGTTTTCCGCCTATGGCACCAAGAGCATTGGGTAGGTTCCACCTCTCCCTGAACCCCTGCAATATCTCAAACCAGATCCCAGGGCAGGTAGGACAAGTGTCAACCTCATCACAGTAGTATCTGTTTATGACATTACTCACTGCGGTGATGCAGTGGTTAAGTATTGATCTCCTCACCCTGAAGACAAATTGAAGGGAAACATAGCTGTCCCCTTTGGCCAGATGTCTCAGTGTAATAGCTAACTTCAGGCCTGGGCTGAGAGTATCTCACTGTAAGATGGTCTGCTTCTGGAGGCCTGGTGTTAACCGGTGCTCAGCACATGTCAGGGAATATCTCAGGAGACATCAAAGTTGGTGAAAACAGACTGATTCTCTTCATAGAGCTCTGCAATGAGATCGTGGTAATGACTTCTGCCCTTACGTCTCCTTAGCCCCTGTCTGACACAAGTGACTGGGGCCCTCCTCCTCCTCCTGTGGAAGAACTCTTCTTCTGAACTGCATTATCATGTCATCAAAGTCCACATCTCCCGAAACAATTGTAGAGACATAACCATAATATGTAGCACGCCAGTTATTACTCGATCCATGTCGTTCAGTCCAAATGGTCAATGAATTTGACCTGTCCAGTGCCCCCTAAAAGGGGGGATCGAGGGTGCATGTGATGTATAGGGCTAATCCCCAAGGTGGGTGGGGGGATCAGCAAAATATCATTTAGAAATCTTCAGAAAAAATTTTCAGATTCACACATTTTCAGAATTGGGAGCAAGGTTTACGATATATCATAGAAATGGAACAGCCCCATATGGGAAATAAAATGATTTCTTATCTGGGGCAAATGGGGATGGTAAATCATTGTTGTCAGCTACTGTGTTAGAGATACTCAGGCTAATTTATTTCAAGAAGCTGTGAATGATAGTATTCAAATAGGCACTCAATTTGGAATAATCCCTTTGACACATATGTTGTTGCATAAAGCAGAACCAACAGATAATGATAAGGCACATGATATTCTGTAGGTGCGCAAAATGATTCGTTTGTTCATATTTTTGTATTTGAGAATTCTAGCACAACCAAATCTCAACATTTCTGGTTGGTGTTTTACAAGAGTATTATGTAAACAGTTGTTCGATCTGTCAGATTTTGGATTTCCTCTTGATAGATCTGCCCCTCTAAATTCTACTTTTGAGAATTAGCTGATTAATATGTAAATCATGTTCATACCTATATTTTAGAAGAACATTAATTTTAATTTCACATATCACACTCATTCTTTTTATTCTATTCAAGGCTACTTTCTTCCTTGTAAATGTTTGATATTTGACAAAGAAATATATTTTTATAAATGTTGTTGAATAAAAAATTATAAAACGCAATCTAAATAGTTATCTGGTGTTAACATTTGACATACAATTGACTTGCTAATAGCCTCCGTTTAGATGGATTTCAAGTATCTTAACTTATTTCCCTTCTAATTGAAATAAAAAATTATATTTGAAGTCATATCACTGGTAGTTTCCTGAAGCTGTGGTTAGGGGTCAGCATTTCCTGCTGGTAGCTCAGATTTGTTCTTTGACCTATAGGTTACTAGTATGTAAATCATAGAATCATGACCTTTCGCTTTGGTTCAAGATGAGCTTACCATCGTTTGATAATTCATCTGAAAAATTCCTAATACTAGTGCCTATTGCCTTTACTCCTCTTTTGGCTTCAGGAGTATAAAAGTTTTGGGGGTGGGGAAATGCACCAGAAAGTCAGTACTGGTTAGCTCGTTAAATCATCTTGGAGTAAACATCAGGCTGTCTTATTTTACTTTGAGTGTGGGGATTTTTGTATTTTCACTGACCCCACAGAAGGAATGTGTTCAGAATTTGGTTGTGTACTGCATTGCTTCTGTAATCACCAGTCATCAGTTCTACCTTAAATGAAAGTCTGTGGATATAACATTTGGTACATAAATTAATTTGGATATCATTTGTGGTTTTTGTATTTGTGGAGTAAAAGTACTTTTTTGTGAAAGGAGAAAAAAAGGCCAAGCACTTGTGGCCAAACAAGTGTGGCTGTATTAAAAGCTGTGTAATATTCATTAGGAAGCCAATGCAATTTCTTCAGCACAGTAGGTATACTGGTGTATCTACTGGTGTTTGATACAATTCTGGCTGCACTATTTTGGATACATTATAATTTACATAGTTTGAACTTGGAGAGATTCCTAAAAAGTGGGTTGCAGTAATCCAACCGACTACTAAAACAAAAGCATTAGCAACAGAAGCAACACGAGTCAGCAACCTCCTGACTTGTCTGAAGTCACAGAGTTTACAAGTAGTTAAATGAAGCATCTGTTCAAGGGGAGTCAACTAAGGACAACAATTAAATCATCTAACATTGCTGGAATAAGTATTTATAAATTATAAAAACTAAGACTACTGAATATATATTTGGTATATTTATATGGTATAAATATTTAGTATAAATATGGGATATTTTCTATTAAAACTGTGATAGTATCATGATTTTGTTTAGTTTAAAATTTTAAAAATCCATTTAAAGTCCCGTTTACTCCCACATATCACCCCAAAACTACAATTTTGAATATTATCTGCTGTTAATGTGTTTGGCTTATCTCTAAATATTACCTAGAATTTGATGAAAACACATAGAATGGCATTTTTTGTCACGTATTTTTCAAAGCGTGCTTGGCTATGCTATTCTACTTTTTCTTATGTTAAAGAATCCTAATACGACTATTTTCGGTGAAAAAAAAACCACTGGTCTAAGTTGAGATTTTAATATATACAAATCTCATATTACAATGTCAAAAAATTAAGCAAAATCATTCCATCTTGTTAAATCATGAATCAAAGTATTTGTGTTTTCACACAAATTTTAACTTACCCAGAGTTTCTACATTTAGTTTAACTGGGACATCCTGACAGAATAACAATTGTGAGCACATATATATGATTGAGATAGAAACACAGTTGTGATTAATTGAAGCCATTATGTGATTATATTATTCTGTGTAAAGTATCCACATATTTTTTCATTCTGATTAATTCTCCATTTTCATCCACTTGATAACTACTGAGTATTATAATTAAACAATATATTTAAAACCACATGTATATCCTTATTATGAAACTAAAACTAAAACTTTTTTAGCTATTGTAAATACTTAAGATATATCTATATACTTCTTTATGACTAATATAAATTCGTTACAAAGGAATCGTTGTTCTATTCCACGCTAGTATTACTTCCTGCTTATAAATGTGTCAGTTTGCAACACAATTTTATTGTAAATATAGAGATATACATAGACAAGAACACTCTTATAAAATAAGGCATGCAAGTATGAAAAGACATCTTAGCCTTTCAAAAACCCTTAAACATTACTATACTAATACAACAAAATGAATAATACTGTATCTGTCCTGAACTTGTTAATCAAAGCTACAGTGACACAATGGAAAAACAAGCTTGGCATTTAACTACTGGGCTTTCTGTCCTGTGGCTGTGGGTTTGAATACAAGGTATGATGATATACATGGTTCTCTGAGTGCACCTGTTCCTTTTAAAGGAGAAAATTGTCATTCCAGAACAAAAATTATGTAAAATTTTAATTTTTGGGTCACTTAGACATGTTTTCTACAAGAATCAACAAACCTAAAGTGAATGTTGAGGTATAGTAGATTGTAAAATCTGACAGTGAAATTCTCTATAAACCTTATATTCACAGCGGTGTTTCAGCTTTGATCTGTATGTATGGAAATCATGTGACACTTGCACGGATACGTTATGATATATGATTTAACATCATATCTGGCAGATGAATGATTCTGGATATCCTTTAACCCTTATACTGCTTAAAAATGTGCTTAAAATATATTTATATATGCCCACCAGATATACGAAAAAAACCCGAGGAAGTTATTTTAACACATTTGAAAAAAAACATTGTCAGATTAGATATATTCAGACGAAGGAAATAACTACACTGATAATCAAGTATAAAGTTCTTCTAATAAACCATTTATAACAATGATAAACGTTTTTGCAGGTAAAATTTTATAATAGTGCACTATATATTGAACCTTAGAAAGGCTCAGTAAATAAAATTCCATCCTAGTTGTGAAATCAGCTGAAAGAACTACATTTGTGTATTTGAATGCAATCTTTCTTTGAGGCTGAAGTTTGTCAAAACATTATCCGAAATTTGGAAGCATTCAACAAAGAGACTCAGCCTTTGCTACGGCTCCAAAATCACTTTTGAATAATTTACTGTCATACAAACTGACTTTAAAATCAACACACACACATCAACGCAAATTATTATGAACTTGGTCTGATCATCAAATGGTACAATACGTGAATTTTAGGGTGTTATGGGTTTTAGGATCACAACAATAATCATTAACGGCCCCAGGATTGTGTCAACAAAAGCTATTAATAATTACTGAAGTAAATTCTAAAATGTTTTCAGTTTCATTTAAATTTTACTACATATCCATATTGTTACGGCACTTGTTCCTGTTTTTGTTTCATCAAAATCCAATCAGGAATAGGGAGCTATGGCAAATTGGTAAACACTAGATGACATCAGAACGGAGTTCATATAACTTGAGCACTATCATTTACAGCGTACCAGTCAATTAAGCTTAATTATTCTGTTTTTCCCTACACTTAAATTGTTGATAATGTACTGACAAAGCATGTCTCTCTCATATTAACATCTTCTATCATGTAGGAGTTCTTTGTACAAACGATTGTTTACAGGTCTTTAATCAATATTAAAACCTTAAGCCAGGCTGTGTCGGAGATCATGTTTATGTTGAAGTTTTATCAAAAATAGAAATAATTCTCCAGTATCTCATTTAAATTTATATTCCTTCTGTTGTGGCGTTTGAGTCAATTAGGACCGGCCCTGGTGGAAACACTCTCGCCTGTCATCTCTGAGGTCGGTGGTTCAAACCCCGGACCTTCTGTGGAATTGGCTTACCGATGGTCAGCAGTTTACGGTACAGAACCTTGACCAGCTGTATGTACTGGTTTCCTTACATAAAACTACCCATTGTAATATGATCGATACAGTACTGAAAGTGACGTTAAAACCCAAACAAATAAATAAAGGTGATGCAAGGGAGGTGGGTAGGACAAAGTTTCACCCTTCAATAATGAAAAATAAGTAAATAACTAACCTTCACATTGGTGAGTCTTATCTTTCAGGTGTTAACTGAACTACCCCTTGTATCGACTATAAATATGGAGCTGGTCGTACAAGTTCACCAATTATTCTTTTCTATTTCCCAAGAGGGATCAGCGCTTGATGCCATGGCATATCTTACATCCAATGCTGTAGTAGCCTTCCTTCAGACTAGAGCTTCTTTGTTATGAAGACACGCTTTTATATTGTACAATGCAGTATTAGATCACTGATATCTCAGAACATGTAGCTTTATGAATAAAATGTAAATAATGAATAAAAGTTTTCTGCACATTTTGAAAAAAAGACTTTTGGTACAAATTTGATACTTAAACAAGGTTATATGAGGTGTCAATGTAATGGCAAAAATAGAGACTATATATCAGTAAAATATAAACTTAAACAGTAATTATCTTTTCTATGAAAATGTATTTTATATTATCCCGTTCAATGTTAATCAAAGAGAAAAAAATGTGGAAAAAGTGTGTAGCAGTCCAGGCCTGTGAATAATAACTGAGATGGCGTTAGTATCCATGGTTTAGGTTATGCTGCTTTCCCATTTAAATAATGATGGTGGGAATTAGATCAGTTTGTATTCATTGAAAAATAACTTTGGGAGAGAGCCTTGATGTACATATACATCAATTTACAGACAATACTTTACATAACTGCCTTAAATGTTGGTGGGGTTAAACTATTAGATAAGTGCACTAAAAACAGCTCCATACCCATTAAGTGGTTGATTCAGTTCTGAATGTTTAGTTCTGACTGTTGCTACAGTAGATGAAGCTTTAGGAGTGTGCTTAAGATATGGATTAATTAGAGAACTAGCACATATGGGCCTTCAAATTTCGGAAGGGATATCTTAGTCCATAGTCTGGAGACCTTCTGAATTTGTGAAATCCATAATAAGCAGGATTAAGCCTAAGACAGGAAATGAGCCTAAAAGAGTGACAATATAACAATAAGTGCTTAACTGGAAGACAAGCCACTCAAGTAAGGAAGTGTAGAATGATTAGCAAATGAGGGAGTCTTTATGGAAGAAACAAGAAACTGTATATTTTAGAGAGGAAACATGGCAGACGGGAAAAGAGGGTAAGGAGGCATTTTGGATTACTTGATGCTCATAAATACCTTGCATTGGTTTAGGCTACTTTTGCCAACAAACCAACTGATCGATTTATTGACCTATTGACCTTGACCAACCAATAGTCACTAGGGTCACACCTCATTGCTTTAGAACTTTAGATTTGAACACACAAGGACATGCATTAAAACTTAAAATTCTTTAAAGATTTTAGTGATTTTAATCCATGGTTTTTAATATTTTCGTATTTTATTAGTGGTCGTTTAAAGGTTATATGAATTCCAATTCCAATTCAACTTTTATAGTGCTTAATCTTTGCCAAAGTGACAGACTCTAAGGCGCAACATCATAAGCATAGTCACAAAAATCATTTTCCTGATCCATAGCAATGGTCGACACCACGGAGAATGCCATATGAGGTGGAAAATACTAAGGAGGATAAGCTTGGCAGAATAGGTATGCCTTAAGTTTTTTTCTGAAGGAAGCAATAGAAGTGGCAGATCGTACATCATCCGGGAGTTCATTCCATATTTTGGGAGTATCATATGCAAAGCTTAGACCAAACTGCTTTGTGGATTTGTAAATAGATGGTTGGTATTGAGGAACATGTAGAATTATACCATCAGATTGACTCAACCGAGTATTATAGACACATTGTCTAAATGGGCTGAAATATTTTGGACAGTTGGTATGTAGGTATTTGTATACCAGCAAGGCAGTCTTGAAAATGAAGAGTATGCCATCAAGTAAAAAGCCCATTACTGCAGCGATGAAGAGTGTTAATGCTTCAGGAACGTGACAAAGGGTATCAAACTGTCAATCAATGGCTGCTACCTGTACCAGCATTGGACAGTGAGACTATGAGTAAACTCGCTTCTATGGCCACATCTTTGATCCATGATGATGTTCACAATGCTGAGCTGGATAATAGTGTGATCATACTCTTCACAATGCCATACTGCCAGACTCTGGGTGTGATATTCCAAGTGTATCCTGGCAGCTTATGAAGCTCAAGGCCAGACAGATAGCTAGTCAAGGTAAGCTGCACTCACATCATTCTGGTCGCTATTATACTTTGGATGCTGTCACAGCGAACCCAGAGGTAAGATGGCCCAGTGAAAGTTTACATGCTGACTATTTATCAAATGAAGGACCAATCTGTGGTGTGTCAAGCTCTTCTACAAGTCATTTTGGCTATGAAAGATACTATACCTCTACCGTGGTCTGCTATGTGGAATGCGTTGGCTTTTTGTCGATATTTTTCAAAGGAATTTTCGTTTATTGGCCTTGACAGGGCCCCTTTTGTACCTACATTGCTCGGGAAACATTTGAATTTGGCTAAGCTGGTAAAAAACTTTTGTCTACCCGTCAGTGTGAACTTTGAAAGCCTGGGAAAATATTCCAGACAAATTGTACTACTTAAAATTTAGTTTCTCTCTGTCGGTGGAGAACCCAGATCAGATTGCAAATAAAGAGGTTACAAATCATTTTTGAGCTAGGCAGTACACAGTACTTGTGGTTAAAAGTACTTGAATACAAACATTTCATTGGGGGTACTACTGGACCCATCTGAAGAAATGGAAATTGGAGGTTTTCATGGTTATCCCCTTTTCACTCGTCCTAAAGGTGAATGTGATAGAAGAGTAATCTGGATCTTTCTTACCCTCTTGGTAACTGTAAACAGTCAAGTTAGTCGATGTACCTTTGTTACCTTCCATCTTACTTTAAAATTGCCTACAATTGATGATATTGTTGATGACAAACAAATTTGCCTGTTCAAAATTGACATTGCCCAGGCGTCCCAGAATTTTAGCATAGACCCTGGTGATGCTTTGAAATTTGGGATTAAGTGGGAGAATAAATATTTCCTGGACATTTCAGTGTGTTTTGGATGGGTTCATGGCAGTGCAAATTTTCAGATGGTCAGCGACTCAATAACTCATTATATGGCCCTTCTGGGTCCTAAAATATTTGCCTACATTGATGATTTTATTGCCATTTTACTTGTCAGTAAGGCCAAGCAAGCTTCTGACATTTTTAGTGGCCTTTTGCAGATTCTGGACCTTCCAATTACTCCAGACAAGAAAGTACCACATTGTAATGATCTCATTTGCTTGGTATTACCATAGAGCTACCCTTACTATTGAGGATGTGAAGTTGATGGCCATTTATGAGCTTCCAAAACTTTCTTTCTACAAAAGCTTTTCAATCTCTTTTTGGTAAGTTGCTTTAAATTCAGGAATGCATACATCCCACCTGTATTTTCGTTAATAAAATGATGAACTTGTTCTAGTAGCATCATGGTGGTAAAAGAATTAAGCTTACTGAGCAACTTTTTAAGGACCTGGGCTGGTTTATAAACTTTCTGCCAGCTTCCAGTAGCAACGTCTTATACAAGAAACCTAGCATTATCAATGGCAACTTGCTTCACATTGATTTCTCTCTCACTGGTCTGCACCGATTCTGGCAAGGCATGGTATACGCAATCCCTCTATTTCCTATAGAAGGCTTTTAGACTAGTGTAGTTCACTGGGAGATGCTTAACCTTGTAATTGCATTGGGGGCCTGGGTTCCCCACTGGATTCACGCTTCAATAATTTTTTACTGTGACAATCTTTCGTGGTGCAGGTGATGGTAAGGACTGGTATGACCAAGGACCTCTTGCTTGCTGCATGCTTGAGAAACACGTGGATCTTAATGGCTTACTATGACATAGAATTGTAGATTAAACATATAGCAGGAACTAAAGATGTTTGGGGAGACTGTCTGTCGAACATTTATTCTGAAAAGTAATTAAATCTAGCCATGTTAAGCTATCTTGAAAAAAAATTATTTGGAAAAAATTCCCAGGCATTTTCTCAGTTCGGATTTACACTTGTAATTGCAGGTGCCAGTTCAACCAGTGGTCAGCTATTCACCCGGGCCTGTATTGTATTATGTATTTATACTCAGCGCAACATCTCCATATACTACAGGACTCAAAGTGCTATTTAACCTATCCGACTGTACAGGTACAGCCCCAGCTCACAAGTAACTGACATTCCCCCAACTGGAAGATATAGGCTCAAGGATGACCATTTATCAACCTGGGATACCATTAGGCAAGAACACAGACCTTCAACAAGTGCAGCCCACATCACCCATTTCAGAACTTTTTGGCTTACTTAATCTTTTTGGGCTTGCCCATTAAAACTGGTGTTCACAGTATAATTACTTATCTGAATACCTCAACTAGAAAGCCATTTGGCTTCGAGTCATAAAAAACATGTCTCTTCTATTAGAAATATGTGTCAGTGGTTTGCTGTTGAACACCAGGATTTGTCTCATCACCTCAACTCTAGATACCTAAGAGGTTTGACCTTGAACTCAACCTTAAGACCTGTCCCAAGGGCATTTTTGATGTCAGTACTTTATATTTCATATGAATTTCTCCGCATTTATAATATTGTGCCTCATAGCATTTCTGGTTTTGATCCTGAGAAGCATTTTTTGAGACATGGCCTGGTTTTTCAGCACATCCTGTGGTCAAATAGACCAAGACCCTTCAGGATTCTAAAGCGTACTATATCATTCAACTACCAACCATTAACAAAGCTCTTAAAAAATTGTTGGCCAGCAGGACTTTGAAAGCAACAGTTCCTCTTTTTGCCAATAATTTCCCACCATTTTCCAGATAATTGGCAATCATATAATAGATGCATTGAGAAAAGTTCTAGTATTGGAATTTAATTGGAATATAAAAAATTCCTCTCTCTGTGATATCTGTCAAAAAATCCAGAAAATCTTGAACATTATTTCTACTTTTGTAGTGATTCCAAAACTTTCAGGGGTCATGTTAATAAGTGGCTGAGCCAGTTGTTATCCAGTAGATTTAACTTTGCTGTTCTAGAAATTCTATTCAGGGTTATAAATTCCGAGCCATAATACTGGTTTCCAGTTATCTTTGTGTTGTTGAAAGGGAAAAACTTTATCTATAAATGTAAAAAGAATAACAAAGAATTGCTTTCAAACAATTACTTGCAGAATTTGACTTGGAATTTGAAGTTACAAGAGGGTGTCTTTATCAAACAAGAGAAATCGTCGATTTTCAATGAAAGATACAAAATTTTGTTTGATTCTCTAAAATAACTTAACAATTTTGTAAATGTCTACTACATGTGAATGTGCATCTTCTTGTTTATCCTGAGATTTTATCTAGTGACTCATTTTGACTTTGGTCTTCAACGCTGGCAACTGAGCTAATATGTGAACATCAGGAGGCCAAAGATAAAATCACCTGTAAGGGTCCAAACTTTTAGAAGAGAAGGGTGCAATTAGGGTAATTAGTGATGACCACAAAAAGAAGTACATTGTAACAGATTTTCACACTTTAACACCATGGCTGGTTTATAAGGACAGGGGGTTAAACATTACACAGTAATCCAAACCATATATTTTCTTTTCATTCACTGTGCTATGGATGAAATACTATTGGTTTTCTTCACTATTGCAATTGCTCAAGGCAGCCAACGAGTAAGATTTAGAATAAGCAAAATTAAACACAGTAATGTTACAGTTTCTGCACATACAGGAATTACCAACATATTTACACTAAAGCCATTGTCTGTGGCATAAAACTGACTGAAAACCATTATCCCTTATAACACTGCCTTGCATTTCACTGACTTTTTCAGGCATGTAGTTATTCAGTCTATCTTCATCATTGTCTTCACAATCATATGGAATTATCACAGTCACTTGGGACCTTTTTCTGATGGGCAATAGTGTGAACAATCCTCACCACAACTTTTATTATACCGACAAAAACAAGTCTGACAACCTGTTTTCAGAGGTTTCTACACTTGTCATTGATCATGTGACCACTGTTCATGAAAGTGAATCAATGAAAATTTAGCTTTTATCTAGGCCACTGTTTGTTTTGCTCACATGACTGGAGAAGTTCAGTTTTGCATTGGTTTAGTGTTGAAAACGCTCATTACACAACCAATGATAAGTGCCGAAAAACAGAAACAGATGGCAAATGAGATTAATTAATTTATTTGGGGTTTTACGTCGCTTTCAACACTGTACAGGTCATATCATGACGGGTAGTTGGAAGGGCAGAGGAAACCAGTACATACAGTTTGTTAGGGTTCTGTACTGTAAACTGCTGACCAACACGTAAGCAACTACCAGCTTTGACGGGGATCGAACCACAGCCTCAGAGGTGCTAATGATATATTGTACTTTGGTCGATTGGATTATGACTCTAGCTTCCATTCACCTTCCAAGCCATTATCAATGACAATAGAGTGATGATTCCATTAAATGTAATTTATGGTGTTTGTGGTTGAGGTCTGTGATACCAATGCCTATCCACCTACTTGTAATAGAACGAACAGTATCTGACATTAATATCACACTATTAGAATTGAGGTCAAGTCGATCTTGTCCCTGTTAGAAGTCTTTTAAGTTCTGGGTGTTGTCCCACTCTTATGACTGATGCTCTCTTTTCCTAATTCTGATGGGGGCTCGGTTTTGTAGCCGTTAGAGTGTTCCCCTTCAACCTCTGAGGTAGCTGGTTTGAATCTCGACCTGGATGCTTTGTGTTGGAAAGTTGGTAGTTACTGGCCGATTCCTGGTGGTTTCCAGTGCAGAATCTTGACCAACTAGTATGCACTCGTTTCTCCACCCGTAAACTTCAAATTGCAATATACCCCTGGCTGTTGAACGCAATATAAAACAAAAAATAAATGTAAGTCCTAATTCTGATATTTTTCATGTTCGTTTGACCTGCACAATAATCATTTGCTATGTTCTATGTCTTTTAGTAAAAATTTGTTAAACTGACCAATACACTCCTTTCACAAAATTTATCGGAAAATTGTTAACATTTGGTAAGAGTCCAATGAAAGCTGTTTCTATGGTCATATTTTTATTGAAATCTACTGGTTTAGCTTTTTTATGCTGCAGGATAAATATTTTATGAAATGTGTATCCAGATAAAGCTTATATTTCTGTATGTTTTGTGTGTGAATTAACACAAATTGTTGAAATGGTAACCATGCTCACGCTTACTATTCGGTGTATTTTCGATTTAATTTGCTGCCACTGACAGAAGAACCCTTGGACATATTTTGACCAAAATCTGGTTAAAAATGCACCCTGAAGGAAATTACATACAGACTAGAATGGCCAAATTACCTTTTTTCATTTTCAACGGCAAAAAGTTTGTTTTGAATTTCTGGACTCATCCACAGGTCATATCAGTGGTACTTTATTCAGAAAAAAATTTAAAAGCCTTACTCTGAAAACATATGACATAGGATGTTAAATTGTAACATAACTAAAGATCAATGGAAAATAATATATGCTGTGAATATGAAACTTATTACAAATAAAAAAATCTGTGAGTTTAAATATAAAATCTTGATGAATATATTGCCATGTGGCCAAAAATAGGTAAATGGAATAGAAATGTATCGGAGCTTTGTGCTTTTTGCAATTTGCAAGAAAGTATTGTACATATGTTATTCAGTTGTAAACGCATGCAAAATATTTGGGCTTGTGTAAGCGCTTATCTTAAAGTAAATATAGGTTGAAAACATATTGTTTTAGGTCTTGATGGTGACTACTATGTGGAGAGAAATAAGCATCCGTGTATTACAATGGTTAGCTATTCTATCTACTCACTATGGATAAAATGCTCTTTTGAAAATGTTAGTTATAAAACTATTGACTTGAAAAGATTTGTAAAGCAGCAAATCAGTCTCTACACTAAAGTATACAGGGTCAGTCTTGTTCCATTTTAAACTCAAAATTTCATTTTCAGTATTGAATTTACCTGAGAAAAAAACTTTCAATTATTCTAATTACACTTTATTTATTCTTCTTTTTGACATGTATATATATTTATACAGTGAGTGTGATAGTATTTTAAACACTGGAAACATACAGTAATCTATTACTTGTAACACATCATGCAACATATATACAAGTACAAAATTTTGTTTTGGAAAATAAATCATTTAAATGTTTTAAACATGTTTATGTTAACTTCAACGCCATGCATATTACATTATACCTATTATCATTACAGAATTCATATATGTATACATCATTTGATTTTAGTTACCAGCGGTCAGGCTTTGCTAAATGAAACGGGGTATATATAATGAAAGTGCAAACAAGGTGAATTGTCCCAACAAGAGTGTCACAGCTTGAATAACCAAAGACAGAGTGTGACTAGCTACAGGCCACACAGTGGGTTTATATACATGCAAGGTACAGGTGGGTGTATGATACTGTCAATCCAAACCACATAAGTAAATGGGGAAAACCTACAACACTGGCAAGGAGAATGCACATGCCCAAGCCTCTCCTTAATTTCCTTTGATGCCTTTGTGGCCTTTGTGGCCATTCTGCGTGTACGCAGAAAAAAATGTGCATGCCTGTTTTCACTGTGGGGTCTCTGCATCCTTAATATTCTGTTATAAATTTGCGCCTGTAGCTTTAGTGGCCCTTACAAATCAGCCAATTATTCTCTGTAACCAGGACGGACGTGCACGTATGACGGGATGCAAGAGAAGGCTTAAGTTGGTGTTCCACAGCACTGACTGAGGTTGCCTAATGGCTGACACAGTTATCGTCATTTTCATTTTCACAGTTACCATCATTTTCATTTTCAAACTTCATTGGAAGTCCCTACTTTTAGCTTAATTTTTCCGGGCTTATCAGCAACTCTCCTTCCTGCTTTTTCTCCATGTTAGAAATAAAATCTGATTTGTGGATATATCGTAACTTACAATACTAAGAACATGAGTATCTGCCACTGTGGCCTAGCGGCTAACACACTTGTCTAAGAACTCAGAGGATGTGGGTTCAAACCAAGGTACAGGCAGATACATAGTGGCTCAGATGACCACTTCAAAAAGTGGTACTCTGTCATTCTGTCCTATCACCAGTGGCAGGCTAAAGAATCTCAAGGACATTGATAAATGGTCATCCTTGAGCCTCTGTCTTTCAATTGCGGGGATGTCAGTTTCTTGTGAGCTTGGGCTGTACCTGTGCAGTTGGTTCTGTTAAATAGTGATTTGGGTCCTGTAGTATATGAAAATATTGAGCTGAGTATAAATACACAATGTAAAATAATCATAAAAATTGATTGCGAATATGAATTATAAACAAAAGAGTTGGGGAAAGAATATAACTGAGTTAGAGAAAGGAAAAATTTAATCTTGTGTAATGTAATCATTAGTTAACGTTTCTTTGTTAACGTGAGCTGTTAGAGCATTGTACTTTTAGAGACCACTTTTTCTTTTTTGTTTGTTTCTGTCTCTGTATTTTCATGAATTGTGCAATACACTAGTGCATTACTGATATTTTAGCCCAACTCAGAAAAAGGCCACACAATATATAGAAAAAAATAATATTTCATTAATACTATACTAATGGAACTACTAATGTGATACACTCCATAAATTTACATCAAATGAAACAACAAAATTTAGATTGAATCAAAATCACGGAGACACAACATTGCAAGGTGTTTTTTTTTTGTAATTAATCACTTGTTGAAATTAAGCCCATATTTGTAAGTACAATTGATATCATCAAAGGTAAACCTCCTCTGAAAAGTGAATTCATCTGTTTATTAACCTTCTTAATTTGCAAAAGTCACAGGATAAGTTACACATGCATGAAAACTTAGTTTAAACCCTTTTGAATGAGATAAAACAAACGACAGATAAATCTTTGATGTCATTTCTTTGATATTTTGTAGGAGAATATTGGAGTACCTTGTATCATATTTGTGGGGGTGACATCAAAATTTGTTGTTAAAATTCCATCCTTGCAGTGCATTCTATGTTTAAGGTAGATTATTACTTAATGTCATAATATACAATTTTGATTAACACCTAGGCCCATTTCACCAAACCTCCCTTATTCACACAAAATTCTAGGCAATTAATTAATACACCCTATGAACATTTAGTATAGACTTTACAGAGAGTTTACTTTGGTGAAACACTGCCAGTTATTGAATTATTTAGTCAATGTTGTCCTATTGACATTCATGAGTGAAGAGATAATTTGTTTGTATGATAAAATTACGCCCAGGACTGCAAAATTGGGGAAGCTGGTAGGCAATTGAACAGAGGTATTTAGAGGAATGAAAAACAGAGTCATACTCTGTAAGAGTGAAATCATCAGTTCTGTAAATACAAAAATAACCAATTCTTTACACAAATATCTAAAGAAAATGACCACTAATGTTGAATTCTAGTCACTTTAAACTCTGATGCAATGCTTGATAAAAAAGCTTGAAGCATGCCTCCAGCTAAATGTCTATGTTAAGGCTAATGCATACTTATGCAACACAACTGTCACATTTAAACCTAGGTCACACAGTTCTGTGCATAGCTCGATGTGCGACATATGAGCCCAAAAAAACATTTAACTCATCTTAGACTCATTCTGGCGCAATGCGTTTGGTGTTTTGGATTTTGTAGATCATATCATGATGGATAGTTGAGTAGATGGAGGAAAGAAATGCATACTAAGGAGTCAATTTGTTTTCCCTGAAAATCACCAGACACAGGCAAGAGATTACCAAATTGTGTACTTTTAGGTTACACCAAGGATTTGAACCCAAGACTTTACAAGTGGGAGCTGAGTGTGTTTTCCACTTTGCTGCTGTGTCCACTTGTTTAAAGTTGTACAAGTTTGAATCAACTGATAAGAATATACAACGCTTTTTTGTGTAAACATGCCAACAGGTTTTGCAATAGAACCACTTAATAACTAAACAAAATCTATATACATATATTTATTGTCTTCTTTTGAAGAAGCACCATTTTCTGTACTATCTATGCATTGACCCAAGTACAGCATAAACTTATCTTTAATATACACAAACAACCGAAATGATTGACTAATTAACCTTCAAGAGCAATTTTTAACAGGCGATAATACAGTATCTATTGAAATAGAAATCCTAGCTCAGATGACAAGACTGCACAAATTCTATGTTATTTTTTTACGATCCTCAAAAGTTTAAGTATAAATTCAATAATGTTTTTTCACCAAGTAACCTTTCATACTCTCACTACAATTATACCAGCTTAAATCTAGTGACAAGAATATACCAAGCTTATTTATAGATAAGTTACATAATGCCATAAATCCAAGCTTAGCTTTGCAATGGAATCACTTAATAACTGAACAAAATCTATACACATGTATTTACTGTCTTCTTTTGAAGAAGCACCATTTTTCTGGAGTCAGTATTAAAAAAGGACTTAGCCCAGACTTAGACTTAAAGCTAAGACTTTTGTCTTAAAATGAATCTAAGTCTGTGATCTTAGACTTGCAGGGTTTCACAAAGCTGCTAAGTCTAGGATTTGGCTAAGTCTACCCAAGAGAGGGCTTAACTTTAGTTAAAAAAAGACTTAAATATGGCCGCCATATACTTTTCTCACTTCAAAATTTGAAATGCTTGAAAGTAAAGAATAAATATATAGAACACCTACCTAAACTATTCTTTTGACATGTCTATGTGATTATAATGCTTCCAAGTGAAAAACAGCATTTTTTTCAAAGATAAAATGAGCTAAACAAGGGATATGTGTTACCACTAAAATATTTTGACTAGAAATAAAGGGTCACATGACATAGCAAACAACTGTGGTTATATGATAAGCTTGGACTTGGTTAAGTCACCCTTTGTGAAATCCATTTAAGTCCAGGACTTAGCAAAGACAAAAGGTTCAGATTTAAGTCCCTGACTTAGCCTAAGTCCAGGGTAAGTGTAAGACCCTTTGTGAAACCAGCCCCTGCACTAGATCCATTGACCCAAGTACAACATAAAAATATGTTTAATGTACACAAAAAACTGAAATGATGGACTAATAAAAATTCAGGAGCAATTTTTAACAGGACTGCAACAATCAACACCTACTTGACAAATTCTATGTTATGTTTTTACGATCCTCAAGGGTTTAAGTATGAATTCAATAATTATTTTTTTGCACTTAGTAACCTTTCATACTACTTACTCTAAACAAACACTTACAGTGTGTCACATTTCTCTGCAAGTCTCATTGACACAGATTGCATAACACGTTAGAACATAAAGAATGCTCTTTCTGAAAAATATGGCAAATCTTTGCAAATTACAAACCACCAACCAAATGAATATACACACGTATGTGGCTCCTGACATCCAACTCCAGATTTGTGACTTATTGATAAAGTGGCAGTTACTCATCAGCCGCTGGATCATGGCAGGTTTCCTAATATAGAAAATCTTGAGTGATTTACGGATCATATTTTGGGTTTGTATGGTTGTCCGTAACATCTGTAATGTCCTTGTGGCACCCGTACTGCCAAGGATCAGATAAGATCCCTAGGGCATTACAGAAAAATCAAAACTGTTTGATTTTTCCGTAAACTTCCATATCTCATCCATAGCATATCTGTGAGTGTCCAGGTTTTCCCTAAACCCACCTGAAACATTGCCAGATCTGCTACGGATCTGCTACTGACTGCCAAGGAAAGGGTTTGCGGATTTAAAAACCAGTCACAAGACCAATCATTTGTGCAGTCTATTCATCTGCAACCCTGTCCGTGGGAGTTCATGGCAGATCCATAGCAGATCCATGGCAGTTCCGTAAATTTTTACATTACCCACCCTCATCCCTTGTGCATCCCTGTCAGTTACCATATCTGGAACCGTGACCTATATCCGTGTGGGATCCGTGGATGTGTACCTGCCACTTTAAGTGTGAATTCGCTGTTTCAATGCTAACACAGGGCCCAGAGAGAAAAAGACACTAAATTGGACAGGTGTTGCCTTGACATTATCCTTCATTTTGATTCACCATAAAATATTATAATATGGAATTTAATTACTTGTGTTAAATAAAACCTACTTGATGTAAGATTTTACTATTCATCCGGCTTCTGGGGGGTAATTGAGCCAAAAACTTGAGTCAAATTCTCAAGTCACAGTTGTACACATGTCAGCCTTGCTGAAGGCTCAAGGTTCTTTCCAGTTAGGGAAAATTTTCAGTTAAGATAATGAAGTTTCATCTTATATAATGTACTCATACATGTCTGATAAGATTATACCCCATAACATGGATGAGTGCTTTGTGAGTACTGGATATCTGTGTGCATTTTTTTTTTAAAAAAAGCATGCAAATTTGAGCCTTAAGCAAGGCTTATACACATGTTACAACCCAAAATGAAATAACAAAGAGAGTAAAACTGCCACTGCAAATCGGATGTAAGGAGCACAATACAAGTGTACATACAGTAACTGCAGACAAAAATGAATCACACATCATCGCAGATATGTGCACGTTTGTTTGCACAAATGAAATATCAAGCTTCCTCTTTTTTGGCAAACTTTTCACCAACATCCACTCAGTTCTAAATTTACACACGATTTTATAGCAGGAAGTCGTCTTTTTATTGTAACAAAGAGCATGTCTGACAATAAAATGTTTCAACAAAATTTCCCACTGTTGGAAGATGTAAACAACGCAATGATGTAACACAGTTACGTAAGCGTTATAATACATAGCTGGAAAGAATTTGATTTATAAAGTAAAAAAAGTGATAAATAAATAAAGAATAAAGTGATTTATAAATTTTATCATGATTCCCCCAAAATATAAGTAAATAAGGAAACGAAAAGAAAATTAAAACAAAAATAACCATCAAGTCAGTTGTAACATTTTGATTGAATAATAAGTAAAATATTTACCAAAAGAATGCCAAATGTCTATGAAATGTACTAATAATACTGAATTTAAGAATACAATTGTTAACTTTAGATTTCTACATTGATTTTTAATGAAAGACAAACTAGAGGAGGCTCTGTAAAACTACCCTTCTATTGATATATATTACATATTTGTAGATTGCTTAGTAATTGAAGTACTTGCAAACGCAATATCAGCGAAAGCTTTACGTGATTGGGTACCAAGAAATGTAAAAATACGAGGAATTGAAGAAAAGATGATCTTTGACAGTTATCATTGGAGACATGGTAGCATAATGATTAACAAACTAATCTCCCTCCCTCTAGTAGTGGCTTCAAATCCCGACCTTGAACTGGAGTGAAAAGTGGATGGTTTTTGCCTTTGGACACAGGTCTCTGTAAGGTCTTTATGCACCACAGATCACACAATGAAATCAAATCTGATAAGAAAGTTTGGAGCTCATGTGATATGCCTTGGCCATTCTCACTGGCAACATTTTAACACAAGCCAATATAAATTTTTCCCTTTATTTTAAAGAATTCTTGGAATCAGTATGTATCAACAGTACCCAATAGGCTGTTGCAGAACTTTGTGTCTCTACTGATTTTTCAACTTGTTTTAGACATTTTCATTCTGTTGGTAAATGGACCACATTCTAGTTTATCAGATTATATCAGAATTTGTTTGCTGAGTACTGGTTTAAGACTTCCCTGACACTATGGAGATCCGCTACAACGGACAACATGTAACATCTCAAACAAGGCCCAAATCGGAGGACCAGGTCCATAAAAAGTTTAGCTTTGAAGGCTGATGATGTGGAAGCAAGTTCACTGTCTTGAGCAAGGTTGTCCAAAAGTCTTGATCACGTCATTAGAGAAACAGTTATCAAACCGAACCATTAAGTTATGAAAAAAAATCCTTGCAGAATTCCAGTCCTTTTACACCAAACTTTTTCAGATTGATGATTCAAATCTGGAAAAGATTGATCTAGAAGATGTTTTGAGACACTGTCAAACACAAAAAGTCCATGGTGAACATATTAATCAAATTGAAGGGCACTTAGCTATTAAAGAATTGAGCAAAGCTTTAAAGCAAACTAAAAATAATAAAACACTTGGAATAGATGGTTTTCCGGTAGATTTTTAAAAGATATTTTGGAGGGAGCTTGGTGTTTGGATTCAAAAGGCTTTAAACAGCAGTTATGACAAAGGAAAACTGTCTCTCTCCTTAAGACAGTGCCTGATAGTATGTTTACCTAAAAAAGACAAAAGCAGGGAAGAAATAAAAAATTGGCATCCCTTATCAATGCTTTCAAGCATTTATAGGCTAGCTTCAGTAGCTATTGCTAATAGAATCAAGCCTTTACTGAACTATTTGATTGACAGTACTCAGAGAGGTTTCATATCGGGTCGAGATATTGCCGAAAATACCCGTTTGGTATATGATATTATTCATACTACCAAAAAATTAAACATATCAGGACTCCTAGTTTCAATAGATTTTCAGAAGGCATTCGATTCCATCTCATGGGAATTTATTTTCAAAACTCTCTCATATCTAGGTTTTGAAGCCAACTTTCAGAGATGGATTAGATTGTTCAATACAGATATTACAGCAAAAGTTTTGCAAAATGGTTTTCTCTCGGATAACATAAACATACAACGTGGGTGTAGACAAGGAGATCCCATCTCCCCTTACTTATTTATAATTGCTGCACAGATACTAACAATATTAATTATTCATAATCCCCAAATAAGAGGTATTTTTATCAATGGTGTTGAATTCAAAATCACACAATATGCAGACGACACCACACTCTTTTTGGATGGTTCACAAGACTCATTATTAGCTGCATTAAACACACTGGAAACTTTTGGAACTTACTCTGGGTTTAAAATGAATACAGAAAAAACTTGGGTTGTCTGGTTTGGAAGAAAAAGAAAAATTAGTGGACAAAGGCCTTCTATGGGGATGTACACATTTTGACCTACTGGGAATAAAATTCTCAAACAACCTTATGGATATGTTGGAGATTAATTATGACAAAAAGATTTGTGAAATAAAGAATCTTATAAATATCTGGGAGAAGCGATATTTAACACCTATAGGGAAAGTAACAGTTGTGAAAACTTTTATTTTGGCAAAACTAAATCACTTATTCTTGGGGTTACCAAACCCTACCCCACAATTATTAAAAAAAATTGAAGATTTATGTTACAAATTTTTATGGCCAAATAAACCTGACAAAATAAATAGGAATATAGTAACCCTTGATGGGCAATCAGGTGGACTTAATATGGTCAATGTAAAACTGTTTATAAAATGTTTAAAAACAACTTGGTTTAGAAAATTGTTACAACAAACGGATGCCCCATGGAACAAGCTATTTCAAGCAACCTTTGGAAAATACCAAGAAAAGTGCACTGGATTGGGTCCTGAATATATAGTTGAATTAAATAAAAATATAACAAATAATTTTTGGAATAATGTCTTTGAGTCAGCATATGATATATTGAAACATCAACAGCTACTCACAAGTGAACAGATTCTGACAACCCCCTTATGGTGCAATAAAGAATTGTCAGATGAGACTTTTTATATTTCTCAATGGTACAGTAAAGGGATCTGCTCCATTTCAGACGTTTTAGATGATAATGGCCAATTTAGGTCACTAGATACAATGAAAAATTTATATAATCTAAGAAATATCAACTTTCTGCATTACTTGAGAGTCAAAGGTATTTGTAATCAGCTGCTGAAAGAAACTAATTTTCAGCACAACAATGTCTTTAGACCAAATATACCAAATCATATAAAGATTCTGTACCGATCTGATAAGGGAGCTAGAGATTTTTATAAGTACGTCAATAAACACAAAAAAAATAATCATTCGATGAAGTTAAAATGGAATATAGATTTATACCTCAATATAGATGAATCAACTTGGTGTGATATATTTAAAGTATGTTTTAACACAATAAATGATAATAGCCTAGTGTGGTTCCAGTTGAGGATAATCTACAGGATATTAGGAACAAATCATTATCTAAACAAAATAGGAGCATCATCATCTTCACTTTGTAGAAAATGTAACAATGCTCCAGAAACATTAATGCATATTTTTACCGAATGCCCTATTACTGTAACTTTATGGGAAAACATAAAAATGTATGTCAAAGAGAAAATAAATTGTCAGTTAACATTAGATAATCTGGATATTATGCTGGGATATTTACTGTCAGATCAGAATAGAACCCCTATAAATATTTTGCTGATCCTGACAAAAAAATATATTTTTGACTCTTTTAAAAATAATACCGTTATGTGTCTAGACAGACTAATGTATCAGTTCAAGCAAACATATGCAGAAGAAAAGCTCTTGGCAAACCTACAAGATAAAAAGGCCCTTTTTGACTTAAAATGGAAAAATTGGAAATTGATTATGGAGTGAGTAACCACATGCCTTGATCAAGTAAAACATGTCCCTTGCAATTCTAATGTTTCTTTTACAATAGTTCTATATCACTTATTTGTATAGTTACAAATTGTTACCTGAAAATATTGCTGTATCCTTATTGATAAATGTATTGTTTACAGGCAAAAAAAAAAAAAAAAAAAGTTATGAGGCCATGATTCATGTGGTAAAACAAGAAGATGCATCTTTTTGGCATCAGATCTTGATATACGGTCACATAAATAAGATTTTATCGTTGTGATATATTCGCATATTTATGCTAGATTATGCTGAAATTCCTTTTGCTCCTACTCCCAGACATCAGGAATTTAATACATGGAGAGATAACTAGGAATAGTGATGTATTATTGCTTCACATCAATGATCATTATCATGAAAATTATGACATAGACAGAATAGGTATCTTTTATTGGCAATCGCATAATGGTGGTTGATGGGAACAGCAATATACCATACACAGCTTTTTTGTGATATAACCAAAAACCTCTAAACACAGGAAAACGTCATTTGTAGAATCATGCAACTTACCTGCCCATTTTATGAAATTGGCAATTTGTTTAATAATGGCTCACTGATTTCAAGAAACTTAGAATCTTATGATGAAGGAAAACTACCGTTTTAAAAGCATACTGTTGTATGTTGTGTCAACAGAAAATTTTTGTAAGAATTAAAACATGTTATTTCACAATATATAACAAAATGGTAAAATTATCTTTTTCAGTTTCTATTCTTTGAAATTTTGTTATATCTATCTGATTATAGTTACAAAAATACAATTAAAAATACATATTATGTTTAATGGCACTATCACTGAAACATATACTTTTTAACAGCCAACTCTTTCACACTCTTTTTATCAGCACATACATGGTTAATTTTTATTCATTTCATTTTTGAGTTGTGTGTTAGGTTAAACTGACAAGAAATATTTGTGAAACTCTTTCACAATGTTAACTTTATTTTATCGACACAGAATATTTTGTTACTGCTAAATACAGTAGATTTCCATTTCAATTTACACTATTTGCTCTTTTTCATTGGCTTGGCATAGAGCTGTGCTATATCATCTTCAGTCATAACTGGATTTTGCATCTTTTCTACATCAGCTTTCTTACCTCTACCAGACTCATTGTTATTAAAAGCCAGATCAGCATAGACTAAACCTTTACTGGCATCTACGGTTGCTTTTTCTTGACCACTTGTGTCATCCTTGGGTACAAGAGACTGTGGATTTATGTCTGCATACTCCACATGGTCAGTAGTTTGGACATTATGCATCATGCCACCTGATTTTGTGAGGGTGACATCATTTCCTGTCACTGTGACTGCAGCATAATGCCCCTTTTGAGTCTTTTTTGCCGATGATTTTCTCCTTCTTTGCCTGACACAGCAGATGATAACCACGATGATGGTAATTACTATAATAGCAACAACAGCAAGAATAATGGCAACAATGATTCCAATCTTTGGCACACCTTGATGAGGCTTCTCAGGTGCTGGATCACCAGTTTGTCTTGTAGGAGGCAAGGGGTTTTCAGGTATTTGATGCCCATTCTGAGTAGAAGAAGTCAAGGGATTCTCAGTTACTGAATCCACAGTAAGTGATGTAGTAGATAGGGGATTCCTGGATGCTGGATGCCGACTTTGTGATGTAGAAGGCAAGGGTTTCTCAGGTGTTGGGTCCCCATTATGTGATAAAGTAGATGACAGATTCTCGGATACAGGATGCTCACTTGAAGTAGACAATTGTGGTGGATGCCTACTTTGTGGTGTGTTTGGTGTGTTTCTGTCAATATTTCCTATGTCAGTTTGGGTGCAGTTCACCCAAGCTAGATCACCTGTGAGAAAACATCAATAGATAAATGTTTGACGATACCAGCAATAAAGAATAAATGGATACAAAATACCTGTTCCGATATTAAAAAGACATATTGTACTTTTCAGTGGTACTGCCAATGCAAGGAGATGTCATATTTAAAACTCCTTGTTTGAAAGTCAGGTTGTTCAAGGAAATTCATTTATATTATGATGAAAAACATTACTGGACTAAAGAGAAATTCCTGCAGATTATTCTATAACACTTCAACATGGAATCTATAGTATGCAATAGCACAGAAACAATATGTTATGCACTGTTGCGGAATCAGCATTAAACTTTTATTGTATTACATAACCACAGTTTAAACTATATACCGTTCCACAGCAAACAACAGTAATAAGAAGGAAAATAAGTCAAACTATGAAAAGTAGGTTATAATACAGTCAATGGTATTCATGAGTAGAAAATAAAGTGGGATCTGAATAAAGGCCAATACACAAGCAATGCAGTCCAATATGATAAGGTCCAATACATGTCCTCTTGAGTCTGGTTAACAATCTTGTTAAAATTGAACCAGGAATAAAAATGTTTGTGCCATTGAAATTCACTCCAGTTCTCTCTCATACATGCTGATGGTACCTATCAATAAATTAATTGCTTGACAATTCTTCTAATTAATTGCTTCACATCAGCTCATTTTATTGTTCGTGCAATAACACAGGTCATTTACACTACTGTATTGTATCATCATTGTTGTATATGGACTTGAAAGTAAGTAAGTAAGTAGTAAGTAAGAAACACTTATATAGCACCGAAATTGATGTAGACATCCTCTAAGGTGCAGATGTGCAAAAAGAGATAGTCCAGTTCCAGAGAGAGGTCCATTTCCATATTAGCGTCCAAAAGGGGAGATAGGCTATGGTGGAGGATAAGCTAATCTGAAAAGGTATGTTTTCAACTGTTTTCTGAAACCAGAAATGCTTTGTATGATTCTAATGGCTCGAGGAAGCTTGTTCCACTCTGTCGGAGCCCCTACTATGAAGCTGCGCAGCCCTGAGGCATTTCTTTAGTTTCGATGAGGAAAATTCTGATTCTGATGTTCTTTTCAATTCAAAATTTTTTATCGTCATTTTAAGGTTTAAGTAAAGGCATATTATGCCCCTATTCCACCATAAAATTAATCCCCGTTTCGTCTGCGACCCTTAATTGTTGAAAGTCGGTGAAATAAACGTGAAAAAGGGAAAAAGAATCCTGATTGAGGTGTGTGATAAAGCCCAGATCTTCTACAGGAAGGCTCAGACATCCTCAGACAAGTCATGATCCTTCCTAGACTAAGAAGCAATTAAGCCAACTTTGTGATATGTTTCAACCCCAATCCTGTCTGGGATATACCGACTGGGTTTCAGACTGGTCTGAGGCTACTTCGGGCCTCTTGGGACTAATAACCGATTTCCTCAGACAGCAATGACCGATTTTTGTTTTGGTAAATCCCTGAATTCAGGGGGGGGGTATATATAGAGGTATGGATCTAATTTTTAGTTACTTTTCTACACAGACAGCAATATGCCACATTTCAATGGTAGGGATTTTTAGGGGCGATTTTTCAAGAAGATTTTTTGTGTTTATTCAGTTACTTATATTGATATATAGGCTATTACAACATCAACCACATCAGCCACCACCTCAATCACCATCACCAGCTAGGCAAGCACCCAAAAGGAGACACAACATGTGCCTCAGGCCATGGATAATGCAGAGGGAAGATAAAGCGGCTTACCATAATCTTTTGAATGAATTATACAACACTGACAATCCTGGATTTACCAATTTGATGAGAATGACCCCTGAATTCTTTGAAATGATAAAGGCCAGGGTAGAACCACGTCTAGCCAAGCAAGCAACCACTTACAAATCTCAACTGAGTGTTGGGATGAAGTTAGCCATCACCCTTCGAGATCCAGTATTTCAAAGTTTTATATCAAAAGTCTGTAGGACAGTCCAGGAAGAGTTCAAAGGGGAATGTTTGAGGTGTCCCAGTATTTCAGATGATTGAAAGGCATTGGAACGAGAATTTAGGTACAAATGGAATGTAATCCATGCTGTAGGAGCCTAGATGGGAAAACGTAGCCCTGAAGTAGCGAAAGAACACCTGTGCCCTGTACCACAATTACAAGGGATTATTTTCCATTGTCATGTTGGTCCTAGTAGACTGAGAGTACAAATTCAGATGGGTGGATGCAGACGCAGCTGCTTCCTGTGCAGATGCACAGATTTTCAACACCTCTCGACTGAAGGCCAAAATTGAAGATGGATCTACAGGGTTTCCAAACCGATGTCCTATTACACAGGTCAGTTCAGATGTCCCCTACATCTTGGCAGACGATGTCTTTGCCCTGAAAACCTGGCTTCTGAAACCCTATAGAAGGAGGATGCTGACCAGAGAAGAAAGAATTGCCAATTACAGAATATCCAGGGACAGAAGAATGGTAGAGAATGCATTTGATATTATGACATCCAGATTCAGGGTCCTGTTGACAACCATGGAGCAGCCCCTAGAAACGGTGAGGGAAATAGTATTAACCTTTGGGGTGCTTCACAACATACTAAAAAGTCAGTACAATAGTCAGCATGGTGGTCAACAACCAGAAGATGGTGAGGTGGTTGGTGATGGTCAGTTGGTTGGTGGTGATGGTAATGGTGGTCATAACAGAAACCCTGCCAGAGAAGCTACACGTCAGAGTGACTACCTGAAGGACTACTTTAACAATGGGGGAGCAGTGGAACAAACCAACAAACACACAAACTAACAAACCCAGAAACCCACCAACTAACAAGCCCACAAACCCACGAAACAACAAACCATATACTAACACAATACAAACATCATCCCCAATCTGCACCCATTAAAAGATTGTCATTTTTCTGGCAAATAATGTAACAAACACACAAAAGCGAATATAATTTTTCAACAGAAAAAAAAATGTTTTAAGATAAAAAAGCTTGAAAAGAATTCAACACGGTGGGTTTATTGGCTAGGGGATTTGTTGCTTTGTTGGCTAGAGGGTTTGTTGGCTTGTTGGCTTGGGCTATGGATCATAAAAATTCAATTCCACTTGAACTTTTATGGCACCTAATATCTATTAAGACAGATTTTATGGTACAACATAGAATCTCTTGATGACAGAGATCACGCGCTATAAAAGCAATTGATAAATTGAAAATTAATCCCTTTTTTAAACTTAAAAGAATCTCTTTTAAACTTAGAAGATTTTTTTTAAAAATATGTGGCCTTTGTTTGTAAGTGTTTACCATGGTTACTTGATTAACTGTAAGGACGATGTAAGTGTTGCGCTTTTTAATTTTGTTTTGTTTTGTGCGTAAGTTTTTGTGCTGAACATTTATTTGTATCAGGGACAGGTAGTGTGAACAGCAACATGTAGCTAAATAATTGTTTTGGAAAATTTGGTGGCCCTGAAAAGGGCCTATCGGGGGCCACCCCCCTAAGACTGAGTGGCTACTGAGGAGGCTGCTGCTGTTGAGGCAGTGCTGACGTGGTGATGATCAGCTGTTCTTGTTGTTGTTGCAGCTGTGGCTGCTGTTGCTTGTTGATGATCTGTGATGACAGGTCGGCTAGTTGGCTGATCATTCCTGACAGGTTTTGTCGACTTCCCCCATCTGTTACTTGCAGGTTCACTGGTGGAGGGTTTGCAACACCAATAGGATTTGGTGTGTAGTAGACACTGTAGCTGCACTTGTTTGGCTGCTGGTAGAAAGCTGGGGGTAGTATCCCGACCCTCTGTGACTCGGTGTAATAGTGGCTGATCCCCCTTGGTAAAGCTTTTCTCCTTGGTATTGACTTTACATTCTGGATAGCATTGAAGACTATAACCTTAAATTTTCATATTCTGCTGGAAACATCTTGTCAGCTTCTGAGGTGATGTAGTCACAGAAGGGCTGTCTGTCACTTAACTGCTGCAGTAGAAAGCCTCAGATGAGTGGTCGCATCTGATCAAAATGTTTTATAATCTGATAATCTGTAGACACACGTGTTGATGCTGGTAATGGCAAAATATGCTGGCTTGTGCAAACACTTGACTCTAGACTATTCCCATCAGTGGTTGAACCTGGACTCATCATACTGTCTTGTGGTACTTGCGTTGAACCCTAAACTTCTGTAGGTACCTATCTTTCTGATGTGGGACTTCAAGCAATATATCTATTAGTAATCCCATGACTGTCTTTGGGAAAGCTTTGTCAGTGCCTGTTGCTTAAAAAGTTAGCCATACCTTGTTCTCTGGGACTGAAACCAACGCTTGACATCTATGGCTGACAGGTTCCATTCTTCAGTAATTCTCACCACAAAGCTTCTTTTGCTGTGCCTTTAGTGGACTCACGTTCTCCTTGTGGTACAGCTCAGGGTGGTTCTTGACAAATTCAACAATGGCTGTCTCCTGACTGTCTGAGAAGACTGCCGAAACCCTAGCTCTCTTGGCTGCAGAATGAAACTCATAATCTTCCTCCCCTTACCTCTCTTCTCTTCACAAGCTTCTTCAGTAGTCCTTTCAACTTCAATCTCTCTCTCTGCACTCCTTTCCTCTACCTGTCCCCCCCCGCATCCCTCTCTGCCTCCATCTCTCTTTCCGTCATTTAATCACTCCCATTGTGTCAATTTTGCTCAGCTTGTATAAACTGGACCTTAATTGCGGACAGCTACTTCTTAGTCACAGGACATCTCAGACAATCTGATGCCACCTGGGACTAAAGAAACTGATTAAGATTCACATGTGGAAAACGTTTTTAAGTTTGGGGGTTGGGGATTAATCTGGGACTAAATCCAGGCCTCCTGGGACTAAGCTAATGCATCCTTGGAATACACAGCACGACACAGGACGCCGAAAATAACATAAGATTGAGTAACTTTAAACCTTTAAACTGACACACATTTGCCATTCAAAACAAATTTTCTGAAATTACCATTTTTATAAAATCAGACCAATTAAGTCTGAACTGCATCTTTAAGAGGAACTGTAACTTCAAAACTTATGAACACATCTTTATCATTTTTATGGACAGGGTCTAACCAAATGAATAGGTGAACAATCTGGATTGTACGCTTGATGCTAAAAGACCCAAATTTACCCGAAAGAAATCCACCAAAATTTGTGCAAATAAGGATTTAGTGCTCCTGTAGTGCTAAAATATGGTAATCCTTTTCTTGTGCATTTCGAAAGTCATGCAATTACACTATGTAACCATATAAGGGCTTTTTGGGAAATTTTTGTTAATTCACAGCAAATGCTGTTTCCTTACACACGTCATACGAATTGCAGTTTCCGACTGTTTTCACTTTCACTGATTTAAAAAAGATGTTGCAATGTTTACATTTATGTATTGTTGAAAAGTCATGCGGCATTCTGACAGTCTAAGTACATTGAATGGTCAGTGTATTTGCAAATATATATACAAACAATTTAATATCTACAAATAGACATGTACCGGTAACTGTATATAAATGATTAATGGCATCACTGGAGCACATATTTGATACAGTTGAAAAACTTTTGATCTGAAATGGTCCAATTTTCATCTCACAGCTTTAAAAGGCAAAAGAGGTATTGTTTTCACCCGCAGCATCAGGGCTTACAACTGGGCTAACAAGGGTTTTGTTGGGCTGTTCAGAGGTTTAGCTGTGGAGAAAAATATCTTGAGGTATCGAAAGTCCATACCTGGTGGGACATTGTTATGACCTTAATTTGACATGTAACCTTGTTAGTCTGAACTTGACCCTTAAAATCTTTTTCTGGGCTAAATTTCAAAAACTGCAAGATGAATGAACTTGCTGGATATGTTATGAGTGTATGTCTGCAGCATAATAGTGTTACAAGATTTGACCTTGTGATCTTGGCGTAGTGATATTTACCTTTAAGATCTTGTGCAGGATATAAGGGCGACTGTAAGTTTTTGGCAGTTGATATATGAACATTGGTTGGATTATATAGGCGGGTAACATCATGCTGTGAGTTTGATTGTCACCATTAAAATCTTGTTTGTGACCGATGTTTGTCTTGATGTGACCTGTTCACTGCTAGAATGTTTGTACTGCCAAATTTCAGACATATTTCTCCTTTCACAAAGTATCAACAATCAATCATTTAGTTAATCATTAAATCAATCAAACAATAAACAGGTCAATATGTACTATATTCTTACCTCATAACTTTTAGTTTATAATTTTATGGGGTTATCTTCATATAAATTTTTTTTGTTTTGATACTTCATCTTTACATAAATTTTCCATTTAAGTGTTATTTCTCATCACCCTTTCACAACTACACCCTACCTATTCTAAGAGACTCCTTATATGTATTTCACCGTTTTATATCTCTGTTAAACACGCTTTCTACAGACTATGAGGTTTGAGAATCTCTGATGCCATTTTTAACTGATTTGGGGGATTTGTGTCACAGTTTGGACAATATTAACAGCTTGTATTTAATTCAACAACTTTCTAATTAAACATTCGGTTTCATTAGGACAGATAGTTTTTTCTGTTGTATGTTGTGAAAAGGGGGAGAGAAGTTTTTGTTGATTTTATATATGCACATGAAGACAGCATAATTGGATGTCCAGATTCTATATATGTGAAACTGCTGTTTGTCTTTGGCAATTGGTACACAGCTAAAATTTGAATATTTTTACAGAAAAGTATGAATTCCACATGTAACCAAAAACAACCAAAGACTCTCAGAGAGCGCAAAACATCCAAGACCCATTACCTTCAAATTCATTGACTTTTTCAAATTTTGGTGCTTTACAGCCTCATTAATTAAGAAGAGATTAAACACTAAGTATAAAGTATTAGAATACCTACAATAAGACTTATGAGTGCAACAACGAAAAATATTTGGAAATATTCCAGGAACTAGTTGGTGATCCAGTTAACCACCAAAAGTTAATAATGTTTTTACCGTATCACTGAAGGTGAATTATGCCTTGAAAGGCACTGTAAAAAGTTAATAATGTCGAAATTTTCTGAGGCAATGGCTTTCTGGAGGATTTTATACATAATGTATAGCAACTTTAAAATTTCGAAAAGGTCAAACTTGTACTTTTCAATAGCTTAAGCGTTTCGTGATTCTATTAATATTTCATTCATTAATATCTGCATTAGCAAAAGTGAAGACACCAAACATTTCAAAACTAATATGCTAAAGTATATAAGATACTTATTTACTGTAATTCCCAAAAGTACCAAAAAGTAAATGTGCTGTAAAAGTACCTTTCTGATTGTATATGTTCATTTGAGAGACACACTCATTTTCAGATTTCAGATTCCATTTTGTGACACCAAAATAAGCCAAAATCAAAGCTGAAATCATCACTAGAAATATCAGGATTTAACTAAAAGGAACAAATAATATTTGATAGATTAAGTTTAACCAAAGATCAAGTCAAAGACCAAAGAGTTTTTTTCAATTTTTTTTGTTTGTTACATGTTTCTACTCAGGGTAAAGTCTCCATGATTACAGGACAGAAAAAGAGAGACCATTTTAAGTAGTTATTTGAGTCACTATGTGAAGGCTACTATTTGAGCCAAGGTCGTGAAGCAAAATTTAAATAAGAGTAATTACAAGCACATTGAATGATGTGAAAGGGCCATTGTGGGGCAATTTAACCCCCTCTCCCAATTCCCTCCACTATCTCAAGTATCAGCCCCAGATGAGCTACAAATGACTTTGCTCGCAGAAATCACTGGCCACACCAAATATTTGGGCAGATGGGGCAGGAAATGCCAGGAATCCTCCAGAAATGCTACCAAATCATTCAGGAATGACTACAGAATGTGCACAATTTCCTAAATATTTCAAATTATCCTTGTGCATGAACAATTCAGAAATGACATGGCTGCTTTAGAATTTGTTTGGCATATCTGGTCTATGTGACTCAATGAGAAACTTTTACTTTTTAGAAATTGCCAAGTTTTAGTAGGTATCACCAGGATGTGGAAAAACACCTACTTAAATTAAAAGAAACATATACTGCATAAAACTACAAATACCTTTTACCTCCTATAATTTTATCATAATAAAATTTAAATTAATAATAATTTAAAACTCTTGACTTCATTCAAATAGAAGATTATTGAAATCAATTTGTAAATAGCCAAGCTATGGTATAAAATGGAAATATGTAATAATTAAATTAACCCCCAAAATGCTTAAGCTTCTGTTAAATTAAGATACAATGGCAGCCTTTTTGTGTCTGTTGTGTGGACACAGCAACAGGTGTCATCAAGAACAAGGCCTCAGTGTTTGCTTCAATGGAAACAACAAAGAACTACTTACCCTGAAAGTTTATCGTGTGAGTGAAGTGGTACCAGTATATTGTATTTCCCATTTGTGTAATATGTATGTATCCAGAAGGTTTAGTTCTGACACCTATTTCCAGATGTTTTGATTCATTTGTGATTGCAACAAAAGATGTCACGTTACCACTTTCTGGTTGGTCGTTTTTATCATATTGAGAATAATATAAATTAAGCCTTCCATTGAGATACATCTGTAATTCACAGTCACATCCATGTCCTGCATTGTTTGCAGTGATTCCTATGAGTGTAATTTGCTGATGTGAGAAGTCATCACAACTGAAAACAGATGGCTTACCTGAAAAAAAATATTAATCACAATATCTTTTATAAAAAATAACTTCGCTGATTTCAGATTTATATAGACATACATTGGAAATATCATAAAGGTACTATAAATTTTCACATATTAGGGGTTTCCTAACACTGTGATTAGACTCCTAGCCTTTCCAACTCAAAAGATAAGTTGAACTGCCAACACGATTACCTCTACCAAAAAAACTAATTTGGGGGTTTGGATTTTCATTTGTAATGGTGGAATAGGTATAATAGCTTAACATGTAAAAAACTAAATTGTGTCTTTTGATACTTTAATTCACCTGTCATTTACATGTTTACCTCTATTATGATACACAACTATGGTGCACTAGTGTTACATCATGAAGTAACAGTACAGTGATTTTGTAGAAAATATGACTTACCTGCATGCCCCCTTATCAGAGAGAGTTTAACATATGTATCCTCTGCCAAACAGAATACCAATCGTGAGTACATGATGATCAATGCAATAGAACATGAATTATAAATAATTAAAGCCATTTTGTGTTAATGTTGCTGAGAATATTTAGTAAATTATCCAAACATTATTCCATTTACACAAATTCAAAAATATTAAATTATCACAAATACAAAGCATTTACGAATGGTCCCCGTTTCTGTTTCATATTAATATTACTTCCTACTACAAATGTAGAAGCCTACAACACTAGTTTTTATTGTAAATATAGATATATCAAGTTGTTAGCATGCTCTTGGCTTGGACATTTTAGCCTTTTCAAACCCACCAAACTAAATTGATGCAACTAAATGAGTAGCACTGTATCTATCTTGGACCTGTTAATCCAAGGTGCAGTGACAGAGTAGTTATAACAAGTTTGACATTCAACCACTGGACTTTCTATTCTATAGTTGTGGGTTTGGATTAAATTCATAGTGACATATGATATTCCCTGAGTGCACCTGTTCCAATATCACAAATGTTTTGGGAAACTCCAGAATATGTTTTTTTCTTACGTTTGCTCATCCTTGGCCACCCTGGAGAAAAAAATTTGGATCCTGGGACAGCTTATGGGTAGGTTTCATTAAAAGAGACTAAGTCGAGAGCTAAACTTGTAGTCTTGACCTTTTTCTTAATGAAAAGCTAAGTCTGTGATCTTAAATTTCACACGACACTTTTCGCCAAATGACATCATTATTTCAGCGGCATTAAATCATAATAGTATGCTATATATTACACCACAGAAAGGTTACACAAATAAAATTGCCATCGAAGTTTTGAAAAAGGCCGAAACAACTCTTTGAAGGTAACCTGTCTTAAGGCTGAAATTTCGCTAATTTTTATCAATGATTTATAATCATACCACACAGGTCTAGCCCTTTATTATATCTTATAATAATAAGGTGGAAATCTTTTGTATAATGTATTGTCATATGGACTAGACTTATACATCAATGTACTTCTATGACAGAAGGCTAGCCGATATAATGTGGACTTGGCCGGGTGAGCTCATTCTGTGCTAATGTGAATTTTAAGGACATGCTCCGTATTAAATAAATAAATAAATAAATCTTTATTTCAGCCATTTGTGTGAACAATAACAGCACAGATATTACAAACAATAACTTTTTGGTAGAATTTAGTTACTGATTTACAATTTATGTAGATAAATGAATTATTTAACATGTTGAAAAGGAAGAAGTTGAAGCATAGTTTATAATTATACTTTCACTACAAGATTTAATATGGAGACAATGTGAAGTGAAACACTTTAATATTTAAGTACATTTAACTATGTATAAAATTTAACCCTATTAGGCAGAATTGAGAGATAAAAAGGAACTGATGACCACGATTTAATCTTTATAAGAATCAAGTATATATTTCTTTAACACAGATTTAAATTTTTTTGAAAGACTTTATTCCACTGTTCCACAATTTTACTCCACATATGGAAATACGTTTGGATTTTTAATTTTATCCTGACAAAAACTACAAAAAACTTTCCTTCTTGTCAAGTGTTCACATTAATACATGGTTTGATTTTGAAAAAACAATTGTATATTAGCAGGTAGATTACTTTCTTTGGCTTTATGCATAAACAACAATGTTTTAAACTAAATTATGTCACTGAATTTTAATAACTTATATTTGCCAAATAAGGGAAGTGTATGGGCTTTGTATTCACTTTAACCTTCACAGCTGTACTCAAAAATAACCTATTGGCTTCTGAACCCAAGGGCTAATGATTATGAAGTAAATTGCAAGATGTTCCCTATATTTGGTTCAAGCTAATACAGAGCCATATTTTTACTAATTTCTTCTTGTTTTTGTTTCATCAAAATTAAATCAGTGATATGGGAGATAAATTTCAACTGAGAATAAAACACTGATAAACGTGATGACATAAGATGTCCACTCTTTATAGTTCAGCTATAAAGGACAATTTTTGTGTTTTATTTCCTTAAAAAATTGTCCATAAAAGATGCTCTCTGCTTTTCGATTTTCGATCAAATTTGTTCTTCCTTTCTTGCTCTAATCTAGCAAGCATGATATCAAAACTAAAGATTCAGTCAGTTGGTTAAAAGTTTACTCACCCTATTTATACCTCTGTTCCACTGCCATTATACCTAGGTCACACCTTTCCTTACTGGAGCAATGAGCTACAATCGGACAGCTTGGTCTGCTTTTGTTTCTGGTTTAATCCGACTTGAACTTTTGAACTTCTTCATTGGAATTTGCATTTGTGTTGGACTTCATTGGCCTTTAAACAAGCTTCTGAAAGGTTTAGCATATGAGTTTGTTTTTAAAATGTTCTAAATCGGGGCATAGCTTATGCAGGCATCATATTTTGTTAGCATAGTCATTAATGAGTTATATGATACCCTGTCCCCTGACAAATATTGGATATTATCATAATACTTTGAAAAAATCAGGAGGAATCAAATCAAAAACCCAAGATTCTGCGCTCTAAATGCCTTTTGCCATCTTAACAAGGTGTGCAGAAATATATACACCTCACGAGTGGAGGAAACAAATGGATATCATGAGAGGCTCATTCTTTAATGTTTACTACCAAGACAACAAAAGTTTCTTTTAGGAGGCATGAGGACAAGGTCATCAATTAGAAAGAAAATGCATGTACTTGCAGAATGGTGTGAGGGGGCATGGTGGCACAGTAGTATCACACTCACCTCCTACCTCTTAGGTTGGTGGTTTAACCTCAAACCCTTATAGGGATAGTTGGCAACTGCTTTCTGATGGTCAGCAGTTTACAGTACCGAAACTTGACCAACTGCACATACTGATTTCCCCTGCCAAAAAACATCCTCGGTGATATGACCTATACAGCTTTGAAAACATTGTTAAAATCAAAATAAATAAATGCAGGAGGGTGTGAACAGACCATACTTACATATGTCTACTGTGCCAATAATAAATCCTTGAGTGTAATATTAATGATCAGACAGCTTTTGTGTTCAGTCTTGAAGATGAAGAGCATAAAGGCATCTACTAAGGATGCTCATCTCATTTTTGAAACATGTGTCACACCTCTGCTCGTGAGTATTACACCCTGGATCCTCCAGTATGTATTTTAAACTTGCAGCAGCACATAAATATGTCAGATTTTCTGTTTATTTTGGTAACAATACTGCTTTAAAAGATCAAGTATATTTCAAGTAACAAATACATTAAATTGGCGCACTTTTGCAATTTTTTCCATTTTCATTTATGTGTAGACAATATGAGATATTTGACTTGAAATATTTATGACTTTTAAATGACTGTTTTATGCTGTTTAGATACATAGATTAATTCAAAACGAACGGCTTTCACCAAGGTAGTGAAAATATTGCACATCTTACGATATGTATGTGTCAATCATACCAGTTATGTTTGAGTACAGATTCACTGTATCTGTAGGATGACTGACCCAGGGTATAATCTGCTAAGAAGTCAGACATTTGTCATTTTGTTAGTAAGCATCTTAAGACTTATTTTTACACTGCTATGACTTATCCTTAGGGTGTACTTATGTTTGTATTAAACTTATCTTGTACAACAATAGTAAGTGATGTGCAAATAGATCAGAATAATCCTATTCAGTTTATAAATTGAACAGTTGAAAGAAGGTCATATAGCTTTCCTTTTCCGTTGGGAGCACCTTTTTTCGACAGTATCAGTCATAAGAGGTTCCTCAGTTGATAATTTAGGATGTGTTAAATCTTGGAAATAGATTTCTATGTTATGTGACCAATAATTTCTTCTCAAAATATACTACATTTTAGTGATAAGTATTAGATTCTCTTCTGTTAAATGTTATTCAAATGTATGAATTTTCAAGTTTTAAATTTTTCTTCTGATCCGGTATCAGCTGCTAGTAATTGTCAGCTTCCCCCCCCCCCCCCCTTTTGTTGTAAATGAAGGAACAGCACACGACTAGCGTGGGGTTATGCGAGATTTTACAAAGAATGGCGATAATAATAACACGAAGGTGAAGCCTGAGTGTTTCTAATGAGCTATGAGTTGTAAAACCCTACACAACCCCATGCTAGGAGTGTGTTATTCCTATTCCAACATGACATTTAATATTTTTCGCATTTATTCTTTGTCTTTTTACGATTTTGATGAATATTTATAGTGCATATTCTTTGTAATTTGTCATTTAACAAGAGAAGTAGGTTGTCGCCCACCTAAGTAAAAACTGACCACAAGGTTATGCTCCATTTTACTACAGCTCTCGACCAATCAGAATGGCGGACACAAGCGTGTCATGTTAGAATATATTCTAATGGACCTTCTTCATCTCTGCACTTAAATCTATTTGTTGCACTCTCAAAACCAAACACTCATGCCTGACAGTTTCTGCAAGATATTTTGAGGATAGGACATTTGTATAATCAGGATGTTAGTTTTTGGTTCTAATATTTTGCCTGGTTATACTGTTTTATCTATATGACATACTGCTTGGCTTGTTAGTGTGTGATAAATTTGCAGGTTTGACATGTAGCCTTATCACTTTCTTTTTTTGTGAAAAAAATATTCATGAATGTGAACAATGCACTCTTACATGTACTGTTGTTTACACAGAAAAACTAATGTTTCTACACAAATATGAGAGCTTTGTGAATACTAATGATGTATGTACATGGTCAATTTAGTTCAAATTTGACACTTAAGCAAGAGTAATTAACAATAGAAGTGAAAAGGCGATTTTATATTAAATTGACAATTTAATAACCTTAAATTCTAGTATAATTTTTAACTAATTTAATTCTGAACTTACCTTGTGTAATACTGATCATTGACTTATGCAGGTGTTCCACTAGAGCCGACCCTGTAACCAACCCTACGACCCTAGTGTCGATTGCAAAAGTCATAGAGTTATGAGAAAAAGTGCCAGAAAATGGTTGGTTATGAAATCCTCAACAGTACGGTAAAATTACAACCCCAACCCGACAAGATGTAGGGTCGGGGATGTTTTCTTGCACGGCCAGTTGTAGAGGTTGCACGACAAGCCCTAAACCCCTAAGAGACAAGCCGGATGACAAACAGACAAGCTGTAAAGACAAAGAGACAAGCCGGGAGCATGTTCCTGACCCTTCACGACAGGACTGATTGTTTTTGTGGGTCGGGATCTAAAATTGGGATCCAGAATCAGGATCCATATCACACTATATAAAACCCCATCACATGTGATTTCCCATTCATTTCACAGTTCAAAGATGACGGGAACACAGCAAGAGCAAGTGATAGATAAAATGAGGCTTTTATATTTTTTATTGAGTTTTTTTACTGTGCTTACTCTTTACAAGACACCAAAGACAGCAGAACCTAGCACCTGCCCAGCTAGCATCACCATCACCCCCATCCGCCAGAAGAAGAAGGAAGCCACAGAATCCATGGATCCTGCTCTGGATACGGCTCAAGGAAGAGAGAGGTTGCTACAACATGGGGTGCAGTGGCTCATCATCCAATGCTGAGATATTCAACCGCAGCAAACTGAAAAGAAAAATTGAGAATGGAACCCTGGGAATACCATCACCTGAGGCACTAGGACCTGGGGGGCCAGATCTGCACTACTTCCTGCTGGAAGACGATGTCTTTGCCCTGATGCCTTGGCTTATGAAACCTTACAGTGGACGTCAACTGACCAGGGAGGAGAGAATAGCTAACTACAGGATATCTAGGGGGAGGAGAGTGGTCTAGAACTCATGTGGTATACTTGTCAACAGATTCAGGGTGCTGTTGACCATCATGGAACAGAGGCCAAAAGTGGTTAGAGACATTGTGTTAACATGTGTGGTACTACATAACATGTTGAGAAGCCATCGGGGGAGGAGATATACCACCCACTCCAGCCAACGATATAGTAGCACCACAGGCAGACCAGGGGGAACAGGGACTGAGAACTTCAGAAACCCATCGAGGGAGGCCAAACATCAACAAGACCTACGGAAAGACTATTTTAACCATGTGGGGGCACTGGCTGGGTAGGAGAACAGAGTGTAAGAAGATTGAGGGGGAGAAGATGCTGTCATTTTAAAAAATCCTTTTCAGAACTACCCAAATAATTCAAGACCTTTTATTAAACAAAGTGCTACTTCCCCAAAAATAACCCCAAATTTCCAACAATATAATTCCAATTCAATGTCATCACAAATATTCCCCATCACAAACACTATTCCATGCCACATTCAGTTGAAAAAAAACAAAGTATATCACAGATTCAAACCCAGGTCCCCACTTAATAAAGTAGACATGCCACCCCAACATGACCTGGCCTTATTCTCCTAAAAATTAATGTAACTATTTCCTGCCAAGAATTTACAAGAATTAAAAAAAATTGCAAGGAAACTGGCCAGAGAAAAAGAAATGCAAGCTTTGTAAACCCAGATAAATAATTTTTTCTCAGTTTATCAATCCCTTGCCACATTCATCTTTGAATATTTTGTTATGGCTCACGCTTTTGGGTCTGTCTGTGTGGATGTGACTTTTTATTTAATGTTGGTTTTTGGAACACAGGGACATGGGTTTGAGTCCACATCTTTATTTTGGGGGTACGTGGGTTTGAGTCTACAACTTTGTTTTTGGGGGTTGTGGGTTTGAGTTCACATCTTTGTTTTGGGGGACGTGGATTTCAGTCTACAACTTTGTTTTTGGGGTTTGTGGGTTTGAGTCCTTTTTTGTTGGGTGGTGGGATTCTTTTTAAATTTTGTTTGGTGGTGGTGGTTTTACTTTGATTTCTTAGAGTTTATTAAATTTTTTTTGGGGGGGGTTGTGTTTGAAGTTTATTAATATTTGTTCAACATTCATTCATTCATTCACACAATTTTTTTTGTGTACTGTGTGGAAGTGCAAGTGTGGATGGTGTGCTTTCTTTGTTTTTGGGCTATCAAACATGTAGCTTAATAATTGTTTTTAGAAGATTCGGGCGGCCCTTAAAAGGGCCGGGTTTGGTGTGACTTGTGCAGGCTAATCCACTGATTTTGGGTGACTCTGCTGGCTGAACTGGCTTGGAGGTCTTGACTGTTCTTGATGAGTGGTAGATGGCACTGGTGACGGTGCTGTTTGAAGTTGAGAGGGTGAAAATGGCTGTGGTGTGTCTATCTGCTGATACTGAAGAACACTTGGAATAGCTGCAAAGAGACTGGATAATCCTGAAGTGTTGTGCTGACTCTCTTCCTGTTGTGAAGGTGCAACTGAAGGGGGGTTGTAAATCATCTGTCTGGAAGACCCAGTCTGTTGGCCATCCACAACTACATAAGAAATAGTAGGCTGTGTAGATGGTGATGAAGATGAAGGCCTTGGTGGTCGCTGTTGCTAAACTTTTGCAATCACTGTAAAAGGTTGTCCAGTGGAAGTCTGTGTTAGCTGCACAACTGGAATGAAAACTGTCTGAGTTTCCAGAATGGTGAGTATGTAGTCACATCCTGTTTTGGCCTGTGTTGCTTCTGGAAGTTGAAAAGTGGTGGCCTGTTGACTTGTGGTGACCTTTCTCTTGCGTTCTTCGGCCTTGTACTGTATTTCACTGAGAAGCTTGACAGCATCATTCCTAAAGGTTAAAAAGTCTCTCTCCTCCAGGTGTTCAATCTCAGAGTGGAGATAGTTGCAGAACAACTGTCATGGACTTGGAGTGGGGTCCTTACATGCACCCAGAAATGTGGAGATCATCGACCTCATCTGCTGGAAGTGATCTAAGACTGGATCTGCAGAATACGTAGCTGTCGCGACTGGAGGCTATCGTCGCTTAGGAATGGTGCTTGAAGGATGATGAGTAATATCTGAAGCAATGCTGATTTCCATCTCAGATTCTGTGTCTCTGGATGTATCTTGAGCTGAAGCTGTGGCTGCAGAAGGCCTCTGGGGTGACTTGAATGAAGAAGACTTGGAAATTCCCTTCCTTCTGATGTGACCTCGTAGAAAACTGAAATTGTCCTTCAACCAGGTCTGTCATTTTGTACTCTTCTCAGCTGCTTGTCCTGACTTCATCTGAATGAGCTTGCCATATCTGGTACATTGAGTCTCAAACCACTTCTTCACATTCTTGACAGGCAAGTTTCTGGTAGCTGCAAGCTGCTCCCAAAGTCTTTCTTTCTTCTGCTTGTCTTTGAAACTGTCGTTGTCATAAAGTTCCTCGTGCTGTTTAACAAATGTCACGATGGCTTCTTCATCTGAATCACTCAATAAAATAGATTTCATCTGGCCCTCCGTCTGGATTGAGTTGATTCTGCATCAGTATCTGTATTTGATCGCGCTCTCTTCTCTCCCCTTTCCTCCTCTTTCCTCCTGTCTCTCTCCATCCTCTCCCTGTTCACCCCTTCCTTCTCTCTCCTCTCTCTCTCCTACCTCTCCTCTCTCTCTCCCTCCTCCTTCTCTCTATATCCTCAGCTGTATCTCCTAACTCAAACTGTGGTTGAGTATCTCCAGTTGGTACTTGTATGAGCACGGCTTGTGAGGGGCCTGCTGCTGCAGTTGGAGGCGACCTTAAACCCAGTCTTTTATTTATTTTTATTTACACTTTAGTCATTCTTGTTTACCACCCACTAGCCAATAGGAATTAAGCTATACCCTATCGACCATAATTGAATTGACCTTCTGCCATATTTATTTTCAAAGTCAATGAATGAACAAGTTCTGCTACGTGAAGGATTTGAAATTTTTAGTTATTTTAGTGATATGTTTTTACTTGACTAATTTAATATATTGCACCGTTCACAATGCCTTCCACACAGAAGACTCCTTCTAATAAGAGGAAGAAGGTTACAGCTTCAGCCAGAGCTCGTATTTCCACAAGGAAAGTCAACAGACAATCGACCAAACACTTGGGGGAATCTTACATACAACAATCAACACCCACTGACGTGAGTACTGTCCCCCAAAATCATACCTCGGATCCGACTTCCTCACAGGGTGATACATCCACTGCCATCATATCTATGCTAAATAAACTATCCGAATCGAACCAAGCACTGATGGCTAGAATAGAATCCATCGAAGAGAGACAAAACAGTGACAGAACTCGCTCAGATCAGATGTTCGGATCCGACTCTGCTGGACAGGGACCTATGAATGCTCTTCCCGAAGCCGCGGTAACAGGGGCCAGGTCTCAGAATGTGCATTTCCACGCTCCTCCACCCATGGGAGGCCCGAGGGTCCGTTTTCCCACTGTACCTAGAGCTCAGAACCACCCACAGGGTAGCTCCATTGGACTTGGAGACCACTTCCAGCCTCAGTCCACAGTCAGAGCCGACATCCAATCTGATGGGATAGTACCCACACTGGAAGCACTTAGGAGAGCACCATCCATCTCCAGCTCGGTCACCCAGCTGCTGGAATCATATGAGGAACAGGCCCGTGCATCACTACAAGGTAGGCAGGCTAAAAAGTCGGGTAGATACAATACAACTGACATTGTCTATACCACCCCAGAGTACAGGTGGCCTAATGAAGGCTACCATGCACCTGCAGGTAAAAAGAAGGTGGCCTACGATGATCTGACCCTACCTCAATGGGCTGTAGGCCAGTTATCTAACATCTTTTACATGAGCGACCCAACAACAGCTAAACATGCCCTCCTCCAGGTCATATTAGCCATGAAGGATGCCACTTCCCTACCCTGGCCAGCTGTGAGAGGGGCATGGGCCACATCCATGCATGACCTGGAGGAGGGGCATCTTGGATGGCAGGACGCTACACAATGGTCAATCAATCGTCTTAGCTCGTCTCAAATCTCAATGGCTTCCTCTCAGGCTTCCCATATGTCTCAACCCAAGAAGCTGTGTAAGTTCTATAATGAGGGCACCTGTTCTCACGACACCAGCCATGGAATGTATAAGCATATGTGTGCCTATTGTGACAGGCAGGGAAAATCTGGAAGCCATCCAGAAAATAAATGCTATATGAAGTTGAAGGCTAAAGACAAACAACAGAACATCTAGGACAGGAAACCACTTGGACACTCACCATATTTTAAGGACAGTCACAATGAAGTAGGACACTGGGGGGAGGGGGGTAAGGCAGAGACTGATAACGGGCAGGGTAGTAATATCAAACTTGCACATAGACAAAATAATAGTGTAATAGTCAAGGAATATATAAGACAATTACACATTGTTCATGATACCTCATATGATAACATGTATTGTGATTGTATGCAATATATTAATACTGTAAATTGTATATATCCTCTTACTAATAACCCGAATTCGGGTATATGTGATGTTAGTATGGGGATGGTCACCCCTGATAAATTAACCACTAGCAGTCATAAGGTAAATCAAGATGTTAGTTTAAATTCTAACTATACTGTAAACCAAAAAATGGCTGCAGTTGCCAGTCAACATTATGCTACTACAGTCGGGGAAGTGCGACCTCACCATCAGTGCCCTCTTGGACAAAATTATTCTAAAAATAGTAGTTTTGTGAACGAACTTTCTATATGTACTGTCATGTTTACAAACAAGTACTGGTGGGATACTGATAAAGGGATTACCACTCACTTGGTATTCATTTCAAATGGAAAAAAATATCAAAAATTTTGTCTTTGGAATATCTCTCATGATAAGGGGACGGTACAAATTGTGGAATGCACTGATGTTGAGGTAGGTTATCTTCAAATTGTTTCTACTATTGCAATCCCCATATTATTTAGTGAATTTTTCAGTGATACTGGGAATCCCAGTTTGACATATGATAACCATATGAAAGACGTGTGGTCCGTCAGAACATACGGATGTTCATATTTAGATTATATGGACCATCTGATTGACAAACTGATCCTGCAGCAGGATCACCTGCAAACTGTCGAGGAAAATGATAGTTTCCCTTGTGTCAAAAATGCTGCCTCTGCCGTCAGTTGCCGTACCGCTACCGCCGTTGTATCCACTGATCCCAACATTAACATTGATCAGCTTCACCATAACCATGATATCGTTGATACATCTAAAACTATAGGTTTCCTCAACCATGTACAGGGAAATTTCAGTTTTGTGGGTCCTGATAGGCAAACTCGGAACTGTAATAATATTGAAACCTATATAAAGATGGCTGAAGCCATCAAAGACAGTGGCATGCCAAACTACAAATTTGCAAGATTTCCACTCAAATCTGGCCTTAATATTGATGCATGGGCTCATTATCTGAAGGATTACCACGACAAATTTCTTATACAATACCTCAAGTATGGCTTCCCCTTGTCTGCCACAGATCTCAGCTTAACTCACAATAAGGAAGTCACCAACCATCATTCAGCCACTCAGTTCCCTGCAGCCATTGACCACTATCTTAAAAAGGAGGTGACTTTAGGTGCCATATTGGGCCCCTATGATAGCATTAACTACGAGCACCTGCATTGTTCCCCCCTACTTACACGCCCCAAAGATGGGGACAACAGGAGAGTCATTTTGAACTTGTCTTTCCCTGCTGGGGCGTCATTAAATGACGCGGTCACCAGGAACCTTTTTGATGACAGGCCATTTACCCTACGTTTTCCTACCATAGATGGCATTCTTGATAGTATCAGAGATATACAGGGTACTCCCATGTTGGCCAAGATTGATGTGGCCAGGGCTTTTCGTAACCTGCGTGTGGACCCAGTCGACGCCTTCAAATTTGGCATAAAATGGCATAATAAATATTACCTTGACGTTGCGTTGGCGTTCGGCTGGGTCCATGGCAGTGCGTCGTTTCAAATGACGTCTGACGCCATATTGCACATCATGAGACGTCACGACTGCAAAATCTTTGCCTACATAGATGACTTCATCATAGTTTCTAAAAAAAATGACGCTATGCGTCATTATCAAGCTCTCTTTGACCTGTTTACAGAGCTAGGCCTTCCCATGAACCAGGACAAGCTCTCCCCTCCCACTAGAATTCTTACATGCCTGGGGGTTACCATTGATCTTGATAAAAATCTAATATATATAGAGCAGAGTAAGATGGAGGAAATCTATAAGGAATGCATTCTATCCAGGTCCAAAAAATCTCTTACCAGACGTCAATTCCAATCCCTTCTGGGCAAATTGATTTACCTCCACAAGTGCTGTAAACCCGCCAGGATCTTTGTCAATAGAATACTGTCTTTATTTAGGGAAAGTTCTGGGGCCAAAAGGATCCACCTTACACAAGAATTTTTCATGGATCTGGACTGGTTCATTACCTTTCTTCCAAGATTTTCGGGATCTTCAAAAATTTTTAAGTCAGATATCAGACAGATGAACTCACTGAATGTGGACGCCTGCTTGACAGGAGTGGGGGGCGTTTGGAATAACAGGGTATATGCAGCTCCCGTCCCCACTTATGCAAACTTTCAGCCCAATATAACCCATCTAGAAATGCTTAACATCATGATAGCCCTAAGGCTGTGGGCCACAGACTGGGCTGGATCCTCAGTAACTTTTCACTGTGACAATCTGGCGGTTGTCCAGGTGGTTAACTCTGGCAAGACCAGAGACAAATTTCTCAATGCATGTATCAGGCATATCTGGTTTATCTCGGCGGTTCATGACATTGACCTTCACTTGGCTCACATCCAAGGTCACAAGAATTTCATTGCTGACTCCCTATCTAGAATTTACTCACAGAAAGGCATATCCATCAATAATTTCACCACACTTGTAAACAATTATGAATGGGAAAGAATTCCTTTGACATATTTTAACCTGGACATTCGTATATAATTTCAGGATCTCACCAAGACCCTCAGGGCCTCCTAACTTCGGCATGGAACAGAGTGCTGACAGCATACAGACCTTCAACAGACCAAGCTCATAGAACTCATTTTTCAACATATCTTTCAGTCTTGTTGTTCTATTCTCTTCCATTGAACGTTTCAGCTCAAAATATCTTGATTTTTCTAGAATTTTTGGTGAAAAATCACCTGTCTCCTAGGGTGGTTAGGAACTACTTTGCATCCATCTCTTCCCTGGCTAAGTTCTATCACATGGATTCTTCTGACCTCTCTCACCCTGCTGTTTTCAGGTTCCTCAGGAGCTTATCCATTAATTCCACCTTTAGGCCCACCCCGAGGGGTGTCTTTTCCATTAGGATAATGTATGATATCTCAAAAGCTTGTGATTCACTTCAGGACCCCATCTTATATAGGGCCATTTTTCTCACAGCATTTTATGCATTCTTAAGACTATCAAACATAGCTCCACATTCCATTCGACAGTTCTCTCAGTCCAAGCATTTCTTGAGGAAGGATCTCATCTTTGCCCCCCCAGGAGCTCATCTTCTAATTAAGTGGACAAAGACCATCCAGGATTCAAACTCTTCCCACATGGTTCAGCTCCCAGAGGTCGATAATTTTTACTTATGCCCTGTTAGAGCTCTTAGAGCACTTTTGCAATCCAGACCCCTACCTTTCACAGCCCCCTTGTTTGCTACCTCATATCACCCCCATCTACAAGTCATAGATACACATGTTAGAGATGCTCTGAAAGTTGTGCTCAATATCCTCAACATATCACCGGTAGGTCATGGCTTCCACTCCTTTCGGCGTTCGGGAGCCACTTTTGCATTTGATAATAATATTCCTCTCCAAAACATCATGGCTCATGGATTATGGCGAAGTTCCTCTGTTTGGACCTACCTCCAGAACGCCTCTCAAGCCCCCTCCATCATCCCTTCTACCTTCTCTTCCGTTATCCCCACTTTCTTCTAGTTTGGCTTTGGTGGTTTTAAAAATTTTTCATTTTTACACTCATAATTTTTAAATACCTGTTTTTAATCCTATCTATGTATGTCTACACTAACATGTAAATAAATGCCTCAAGAATACCCTCACTTTAACTTCATAACCACTGTGACCTGTCCACAATGACCTTTTGAGCTCGTATAACCTTGACCTGGTCTCGCTCCAACTGGTATGAGCACGGCTTGTGAGGGGCCTGCTGCTGCAGTTGGAGGCGACCTTAAACCCAGTCTTTTATTTATTTTTATTTACACTTTAGTCATTCTTGTTTACCACCCACTAGCCAATAGGAATTAAGCTATACCCTATCGACCATAATTGAATTGACCTTCTGCCATATTTATTTTCAAAGTCAATGAATGAACAAGTTCTGCCCACCACCACTACCCTGGTACATCATAAGCTTCAGTGTGAACTCACTGGTTTGGTAGGGCTATCCCTATCGCAATTTAGCCGAATTTTTGGCTAAAACTAGGTTGGGCCAGGCTGACCCTGGTTCCCCCTCTCAATTATGACCTTCCAACGAACTATGACCTTTCGACCTCCAAGGATTGATCCACTTGGAGGAGTGATGTAGGATCCTGTGTCTGGTGATGCCCCCTTAAGTTGGTACCTTAAGGTCATGTAACATGTAATCCACTTTTCACAGTAACCCTCTTGGGCCTTGACCCCTTATGGCTGTCCCACCATAAGGGAGGTCTCCTGTTGTAGGGATTGATGTGGGCCTTTGTAGTCTAGGGATAGGCTGGACCAGGCTGACCCTGGCTCCCCCTTCTGACACATTCACTTTCGTCACGATTTTTGACATATTAACCAACATGCCAGTTGCATGTTGACGAATATACCATATGAATATAAAGAATACTTTGTGGATAATTTGTATGTGTCTGTGATATGTATCAGTATGCATGTTGACGAATATACCATATGAATATAAAGAATACTTTGTGGATAATTTGTATGTGTCTGTGATATGTATCAGTACATGCTATGATGGTGGTTTTAAAAATTTTTCATTTTTACACTCATAATTTTTAAATACCTGTTTTTAATCCTATCTATGTATGTCTACACTAACATGTAAATAAATGCCTCAAGAATACCCTCACTTTAACTTCATAACCACTGTGACCTGTCCACAATGACCTTTTGAGCTCGTATAACCTTGACCTGGTCTCGCTCCAACTGCAATATTTCTCATTCTGCCCCTTTGCATGGTGATCAATCAATCAATTGTACATTTTGTTTTTAAAAGTAAAAATAAAATAAAAGTGAAACCTCACAGAACAGATTTCACTCCCAACCAGTCCAGCCAGCTCAAGTACTTAAGCTAACTTCCAAAAAATAAAAAACCTAAAATCAAAGCTGCACACCAAGTTGTCTCTCAACAAGTCAAGCCCAAATATAAGCAGATTGTTTACCTAATTGCCTTTTTATATCCACAGACTTTGAAGCTGACGGGCCATAAGAAGCAAAAATATTGCCGGCTTTTCTGTTTCAGTTCACGGCTTGTCTGTTAGTGTTACAGGTCTGTCGGTTATTGTTTACGGCTTGTCTTTTTCAGTTGAAGGCCTGTCGGTTTCAAATTTTCCCGTCTCTAGGACCCAGTCTGTAAAAGTTACCCACTGGCCTGTAAACTTTACCGGCCTGTCGGGAACAGTTACAAACAGGCCAGCTAAAGTTACCGACTATAGTGTAACACTTGGCCTGTTTGATTAACCAACAAGCCGGAAAGTGTAACTGGCAGGCCATTAACTTAACCGACAGGCCGGTTGCTAGGGGGCTGAAATTAGGGTCGGATTCAAGGTTCGGCAACTGTCATAGAAATATCAAACATGCCGGTAGCTTGAAACTGACCCTAACCAACTATGTAAACATTGTCCCCGACCTTCGAAAAATACCTAGTTACTGGCCTGTCCGTTCCAGTGGAATATCTGCATTAGCTAGGCAATCTGAAATTAAACTCCTGTATCTTATAGTCATGTATGCCGAGTGCATTCAGCACAGGCAACAAAAGGTGCTCATGTATGTTTGTGTAAACAAAGGAAGTAAAATATTGAACAAGAAATTTTCACATGTAAAATGTGATATATTTATAAATGAATTGTAGAATCCCAATGCAGGATTGCTTTCAGTCCTTAAGCTTCAGAAAGTGATGCTGAGTACTGTGTATCGACAGTTAACATAACCTGTACAGTAACCTCAGATCTGACCTTCAAATCATTAACTCTACATTCATTTGTAGTTTGTTGACCTTGTGGGGTTGATTAATGAACCCCATATCTAGCATCACTTATGTCAGATCATGGGTTTTATATCTTTAACTCTGTATGTGCTTGTCGATGGCTACTGATTTTTGGTGTGGTATTCACCAAATTGTATGCACTGTTGTCTAATGTACCCATGATTGATATATTGCATTTACACTTAATATCTCAAAGTACTAACTTTAAGCAGTTTGATTTCATGCACATGAAATGTCTAAATCCTTGTAATTGATTATAAATTTATTTTGTTTTGCTCTATGCCTCAATTCTTGATATTTAATTTGAATTTTTGCCAAAACTGTTATTATCAATGTCATTGTGATACTATATAATGGTGTAGGGGCAAAGAGTTTGATGATTTCATAAACAAGTGGCAATTATTCAGAAATGTTATAAAATTATTTTAACCTGTAAACAAAATATGTTTATAGTTGTAAAGATATTTTAATAACTTTTCTTATTTTTCTTTGATCAAAATCTATAAACTTTGACAGAGATCTGTCATTAATGTTTAAATTTTAAAAGCTGGATATTCTTTCGATATCTATACAAGAAACACTAATGTAAGAGTTAGATCTGAGTTAGTTTTACTACTTATGGGAGTCAAACCCACAGAGGTAACTGCCTCTGCCAAACATTCTAGCCTTTTAAGACATGTACAACATGAGCATTCTTTTGAAAGTTATTTAAGAATAAAATCTCAGCAAGGAAATGTAGCATATATAATGATCTTATCATCAAGAATTTCGTCTGAATATAGCTTAATATACTTAATATACTTATACTTTAAATATACTTAAATATAGTTATACTTTAAAATAAATCTTATTTGTATAAATATCTCGATATCAGCTTACTTCTCCCAAAAGATGTTCAAAAACACAGAACTTCTTTGTAGTAATATAGTTTAAGGATTGTTTTTAAACAAGAAAAAGCTTGAATAGTCTTTTGGTCTTGTGGTACACAGTTCCACAGCCTTGGAGCCAGAATATGATCTGTGGCCAAATCTATATTTTCCGTTCTTTTTGTAAAACAATCTTTGTTATTATAAGTTATCGAGCATGTCAAATTCCCGGTACTTCTCTTTGCAGAATTTTACATCAATCAAATGTGTAAATTAATAACAGTTTCCCTTTTAGAATTAATACATAGTCTTGAAAATATAAGCTAACCTTACAGATGTTGATCATTTTAAGTTTCACATTGCTTTCACCAAAATGTATTGGCTATATCATGACGGGTAGTTTTAAGGGCAGAGGAAACCAGAAAAAAAAAAGTTTTATTCATTTATTGAGTACAACAATTCTATCTACAAGCGTAATGAATTACCCCAGAAGGCGAGAGAATCTTAGCAAATATAATTTCACTTTAAAAATAAAACCAATAAACAGAGCTGTAACTGTACATATATATATTGGTGCAGGTAAACTTACCAGGTTTGTACACATTGTACAGATTGAATTTCAGTTGTTTTGCTGTAGATACCCGTTTTAGCATTTTCTCCTGTGACTGAGGAATGCCATAGATTCTGTAGAAATACTGTTTGACCAACCCATTAAAGGCCTAGTAGCACCTAACATACAACTTTGTCTCAAATATTCAAGTAACATACACACATCCCAGTAATTATAACCACACAGCTGAGAGTTGTGTACTTAGATAAACATTTCACTTTTTATGCTGCTTGTCTGGCTTTCTGCTTCAACATAAACAGTAGCCATTTTATCTCTTGTGCACACGTCATCTGTTGTGTACAGTCAGTGTGCAGTACTGACTTCACTATATGATTTGCTGTTTGTTGATGAACTTGATAAAAAACTGTCAAGATTACATTGACCAATTGATATTTATAATTGCTTGACTATCAGTAAAGATTGTAATGAAAATCTATAGATTGCAAATCCCCAGATTAAAAATCCCTGAATATTTTCAAACCCACAGAGAATCAAGATGTGGCATTAAAAATCACCAATATAAAAACTCCTAATACTATAGTATTTACAAATGCATTATTATTTTGTCTTGTTATTAATTCATTTCTGTATACACATGTAGACCTTTAATGTGACTTCCATTTCCTGGTCTTCAAAACAGAAATGTAGTTGTTAATTACAATCAGGGAAAATAGTTTTCATTTGTCTTGTGTATGTAGAAGTTAAACAACATATATAATGAAAGGTATACAGACTATAACTGCTATTAGGTCAAGCTTACTGATTTGTTTTTTAATAAATACTTAGAGGGTTATAGGTACAATACACTTTATTTGAGGGGTGTTTGAGTATGTTTCAGACTTACATTAACTAAAATGTTGAGTCAAAACCATTTGACACCCCTCAAATAAAATGTATATTATGATTATTTTATTCTTTTTTTATGGATATTTTATCTTGGGGATTTTCAATCCTACATCTTGGGATTTCTGTGCAAATATTGAGTGATTTTTGATGTGGGGATTTCAATGTGTTTCAAAAGTGAAATAAAAAATTATTTCAAAAGCAAATTAACTTTATAACATATTTTAGATAATTTTCCCTCCTTTAACAAGTTATTAACATTGTTAATTTAATCAAGTACTATGTGGCATATGTTTGATGTCCAGATCCTGTGGAAACATTGGATGCATTTAAATCTACTGCCATATTCATATACAGTAGAACCTCAATTATCCGACCTTCTATTATCCAAATCTCCACATTAAGTGAACCGAAATTGTGTCTCCCTACATATATTAATGCACCGTCTAGCATGAGCGATAACACAGGATTTTGCATAGTCTCAGAAACTATTAATTCTGGTGCTTTATAAAATGTACCATTCACAGAAACGCCTAACTTCTTTGATCTTTATCACCATTGTTACAATAGGGGAGGTATTAATTTAATTGCACGACCTGCTACACATCTTCTTTCATAATGCGCCAATAAATAAAAGTATGTTCGATTGGCTTTCGCAATTTATAACCTCCCGGAGTAGGTTCACAGACTGACAACGTGTATAAAAGAAAAGATGTCGACAATGCATTACCAAACAAACACTTTTTTTACAATTTTACAATAAATAATCTCCAGGAGTTTCTCAATTGACAAAATGTGTGACGATATTTATCTAAAATTAAAATGTAATCAATGCATGTACCAACCAAACTCACCCAGTTAGAATCTGAGTAATATTTTAAACAAAATGATAATATTCATAGATATGGAGCAAATAAGCGACAATTAGAGGGTCAGTTACAATATATTATACAGATATATTAAATATGTCATCCATGAATACCGATGTCTATATTAAGTGCATAAAAGAGATTTTCTGTTATTGCCAACTCGATAACCCCTAGACGGTGAATTTCAGTTTCCTTCATCTATCCAATCCCCTTGATTTTCCGACTAGATTGCATGTCTCCCACTGGGTTCGGATAATCGAGGTTCTACTGTACATTATATTCATTTATTTATTTATTTGGGGTTTAACGTAACTTTGAACACTGCACAGGTGGGCAGAGGAAACCAGTGCATACAGTTCATGTAAACTGCCTACCATTGGTAAGCAATAGTGCTGTGACATCGCTTCAAATAGAGTTCAATGTTTGGTGTCTGTACAAGCTTGCGAACTTCGGTTTAGTTCGATCTTCGTAACAACGTTTTCAAAACCAGTTAATACGCAGAAATCTCACATAAAATCTTGTCACTTTGTTGAAAATATAGCAAACATATAAAATCCGTGTATATTTTAAATAAATTCCACCATATTTTCAATAAAAGAAACAGTTTTTACAGATGGGCGAAAATAGAATACGCTGGATGTTGTGAGATATTGCAGATTTCTAAACGTTTTGCAAAGTCCGAATTTTCAGACGTTTGAACCGAACTCCGAAATCGGGGCAGTAAACGAGCGAACTATCGAACTTCTTCAAACATCGTCCCAGCACTAGTAAGCAACTACCAACTTTCCCACATAAGGTCCTGGGTCTGAACTCTAGACCTCAGAGGTGGGAGGGGGGTGTGTTAACACTGTGCCACTATGGCCCCTCATTAACATTATAACTACTTTACTGTTTTGAAGAATACTGATAAAATTAAGAAAAAGATTATTTTTAAAGGTTTATTTAAATATTCATTCTAAAAAGTGGAATATTACTGTTTTGATAGAAATGAAAAATTCAGATAAACCTATGGTAATGCTTTCATTTGTAAAGGTTAAAAGTTATATCTAACCCCTGATTTTCAATTTCCAAACCCATCTGTCCCATATCCTCACAATCACCCAGAACCTATAAAACCAGATGTGAGATATTGCACATTTTTAAGATTCTCACAGGTTCCAGATATAAAATGTTTTATTATTATCTTATATGATAATGCAGTATATATCTCATTACACAATCAAATATTGTCAATACTGTCTTACCAATGAAGTAAAGATGAATAATTTTGGTCCAAATTATCCTTCTTATTACTACTTTGATAATCAGATATACAGGCCTCAAAGTTTTATTCTTGTACATTCCTACCAATCCTATCTGGTAAGGTCTGTGTTCTCTCCATCATTTTTGCTACTTGGTAAACTATTATTATCATCAAAATCAAATAAGTTTTAAAAATTATTTTCATCAGATATATCTTTGATAAATGATGTCAGCCAGTTTGATTATCTACACACACAAATGAGAAAAAAAAACATACACCACACTGAAACTGTATGTTTCTGCATACACATACAGAGCATTCACAGCACAAGCATATTTGTTGTGCACAACAGTTGACGTAGTACACACATATGTCATAAAACTCTCAATTTAAGAAGAAATGTGCACATAAATCAGTAAAAATACAACTGAACGCAAGATTATTACTCTTCAAAATCCTCTTTTGAACATTCTATCATGAGCAAGAATAGAGTTATTTGCATGTATAATATTTTTGCTGGGGTCTATCTCTAACTTTTTATGCCATTTTTAAAAAAGAAGAGAATGACTTTATAATAAAGCTTAAGACAAGCTTTTGTTAATTGATTATAATTTTGGCAAAATCTTTAAATGACAAAATAGCTCAAATTTCTGATCCCTTATGCTTGACCAAAGATTTGTATTAATAATCACTATAAAAACACAAATAAAAATGAAAATTTTCAATAGTTCTTTAACTTACAGAAGTTAAACCTAAACCTTCATCAGCTGACATGTGACTACGCTAGAATAAGTGAAACGTCTATACAGTTTTACAAAAGTATATCTAAAGATTAATACAACCCATTGTAGAAATAAAAGGAAATTGGATTACAAATATATTGTAGCAAAATAAATGTAGAATATATAGAGCATGCAACATGAAAAATACCTTGAAATTAATATTTCTGTCATTTGTACTGACTACATTTAAAACAACAGTGGTCGTATTCTACAACAATACTTAGATAAGGTGTCCTTATAGATCTAAGCAAGGGGAGATTTTTCACTTATGTTTTTCTTGCACTCTGTGTTCACGAAATAAAAGTTAGGAATGTTCAGATTCACCATTTCTTATTTGAAATTTGAGAAATTCTTGAAATCGAAGTTAGAAATGATCTAAGTATTGTTTTAGAATATGGCCCCAGATCCTATTCTTCACTCAGAGATTGTCTCACTGATGTTTAGAGTTGACAACAGGGAACAGAGTTTGCAATACAGCTTATGTCACTTCAATAGTTTAAAATGTACATGACCATACAAGCAGATTTATAATAATGTTAAATTTCACAAAACAATGATAAAATATTGTTCCTAAATTTTACATCGGACAGATTTTGTAACCCATTTTTGTTGCTTCCTTTTAGTTTCTGACTAAGATACCGAAGTGAACAATTTAATTTAATGTCAGCAAATACTCATTAGTAAACGATCTAGAGCTAATTTCTAATTTAAAAGATGATGATGATAATAACTATCATGATAGTAACTGTATTTATTTGTACAAATGAAAAAAATATTTGAGACATTCAAAAATTGTGAATGCAAATGAGCCTGTGAGGTAAAAAAAGTGAAGGTTGTTTGCATGAAAACAGCTGAACAACGTAGAATCTCAAATGAAGAATAAACTTCCCTGTAAGAAATAAATATTCAGATGACGTTTAAATATTCATACAGTGTATTATTAATTAACAATCTTTAAAAGCTTCTTTTATTCCACAGGAGATGTAAAGTGACACCCATCTTTTTTATATGGTCAGTTTGAGGTGATAGAAAGGCAGCTGAAGGCCAAACAAAGAAAAAGTATTGAGATTGATTTAGTTTGATAGCATAAAAGAGTACAGTTGGTGTAAGACACCTAATTTCACTTTCCTTTTACATTATATTACTTTTACCTAAATGTATAAGTAATGTACAATTTAAAGAATAAATACAAAATTTACTAGGCTATACTTATTGTATTATGTTTAATTAATTATTGGAAAACCTCTTGTTACGTAGCACTGTGCCAGTACATTTTTTAATCCAAGCATTATGTGTATTAACATTAAAGGTAATGGAGTTAACGATCTATTTATCGACTGTGGAAATTCTTCTTATATGATTATATTAATGGATCTGGGGAAACCCATTTAAACTGGTTTCTAGAACTCCTTACTTGATCTGGTGACAAGTGTTACTTTCAAGTTAGTTCTATGACATTCTAAACATTTCTATAACTATACATAAGGGCAGTACATCTGGTCACATGTGACATAGTATTCACTGGCTATAAGGAAGGCTATTTGTGTTTTAAAACAAATGTCAAGTGGATATATAAAGTACTGTAAGTGTTGTTGTGAACTTTTGCTGGAGTGAACTAGCTACAGTGTCTGGATAGATTTGCCGTACTTTGGATACCTTTTGCTTCTACATGCAGTGTGTGGTTCTACCATAGAGTGGATTTACTGCATTTTGGACATTGTTTATATCTTCAAGCGGACAGTACACTTCTGCAAACTTTCTGAATATTTCTATACAGACATTTTGCGTGATTGGATATCAAAAGGATCACAGGATAAAGACATTTTGTGTTATCGAAGATTGAGTAGATCACAGGATACAGATATCTGTGTATTAGTGGACACTAGATGGATCACAGGACAAACTTAAACTGGATACAGTGGAAAAACTTAATTGTCAGTTAAAGTGGCCAGGTCAGATTGGTTTCATTATTATATCATTGTATGTAACATTGAGAGCATACCATTTGATTGTAATCATTATTTTTAATTTGTTAAGTTAAAGTTTTTGTCTTTTCCTGTTGCAACTTAAAGGCAACTGGTAATTACTACCTTGCTTGCATGTGACCATAACAATCTTCACATGATTTGACAATACGCTTCCTTGAGAAAAATGTAAAGAAATAATTTTCACTAACAAAGTCAATACAAACAAATAATTTAGCACAATAAAGATACATACATCTTCTTTGCCCAAAAGTTCAACAAGAATCTGTCATTTACCACGATCATATTATTGCTTTAAGGAATAAACTGAAAAAAATGTATTTATAGTAATACACGCACAACATCATATACTGGACAAAGCTTTAAAACCCATAAGGATGAAAGCATGCAATATTCACTGGGCTGCAAAATGACGTCTTTTTCATAGATATTTTCATGTTGTATTTAAAAAAGCGGCATGTGCGTCACTTTACCATTTTTATCCATAATATGATGATCAGATTGCTTCACTGCCCAGGAATGAACTACATATTCAACTACAATTTACAAACTATGAAAACAGATATTAGTTCATATTGTACATGTCATAAAATCAAACTCCTGCACATGCATAGCTTAAAATAACATTGTACTGTAAAATAAAGAACAAATGTCAGACATCAATAATTGTATTTATATAAAAGGATAAACTTTCGTTCAAAATTGTTTACATTACCGACTATTTAGAATACTTCAAAAAGCTTGGTTTCTAAATTTATTTAACCAATTGGGTATAAACATGAGACTTGTCATCTTGATTCACATTCTGTGCCACATTTTATCCATCAGAAGAAATATTTGAAGGTTGGCATTGACGTGCCAACCTTAATCATTCCTTCACCCCTAATTTTTGAAACACCCCTATATTATAAATGGGTTTACTGGCCACATGGTCGTTTCTGATTGGTCAAGGGTTTGACCCTTGCTTTGGTTAAGGGGAGAATGGCCAGATTTGAACTGGCAGTCGGCAAGACAAGACCTGTTTTATTTTTAAAGAATTTATTTGTTTTCTATTTATTTAAATTATTTTATTTATCTTGCTCATACATAGTTTTTAGGGGTCTTGTATATTGATTTTTATTCATCATGGCAGCGAAACAGAAGCACAGAACTGCAGGTAACTCTTACAATTTGCGTCAGAAAGTTGAGATTCCCATAGAACTTCAATTAAATAATGACAATACTTTTCTGAATGAATTTGCCTCTCAACCGGAACCGGGTCAGAGTTCAAAATCTAGGTCTGATACTGATACTGATTCTAATACTAGTATTGATTTGGAAATCGGTACTCTGCTGTCACAGGAAAGTGTGGATTTTGTTGACGAATCTCCTGTGCATGTACAGACCAAAAAATACAAAAATCAGACAGACCTTCACGTTTTAAAAATTCAAAAAGTAGGGAGGTTACGGCTGGAAGTCAACCGGATCAGACACTCATTAATGAAAGGATACTTTCTCAACTGGACGCAATTGGTAAGTGTTTGACTGCTATTGAACAGAGTCTTCTGCTGCTCGGCCTAAGGCCAAAAAAGTTACTGTTATGGGTGCTGCTAGTTCAAGTCTCAATGGAAGTTTTTCTGAGGGTAATTCGGTCAAAAAATTACCAGAATTGCATACCTTGAGACATGATAGATCCGTTCAGGATCAGGTTGAAGCCCGAATCAGGCAACTATCAAACAATGATGTTAAAGGTACGGATCCGAAATATAAATCACAGAGGGGTGGTGCTATGGACATTTTTGTCAAGGAAAGAGATAAATGGCCCCATGAATTTTTATTGGTGGGTAGTACCAAGGATAGAATTACGTATAATCAGTTAAATATCACACAGTGGATGTCTGGTTTCTGCAGAATTTTGAGAGATGAGAATTGTCAAAAAATTAGGGACCACATGTTAAACTATTTAATTGCCCTCCCTGATGATTCTAATGATTTTTCGTGGCAAGCAGCCAAGGCCAGCCATGCTGTGCTCTTATGTCGCATGGAGCAAGGGGAGGTGACCGGTTGGTTGGACACAGAAAAAATTGACCTGATCAGACTGGCAAATGCCCAAAGACATGTAGTGCCTACACAAGCTTCCAATGGCTCACAAAAATTTCGCAAAAATCAGTCTGGCCAGAAAGCAAGCAAGCCAATCCCCTGTGTGTATTACAATGATAATTCGTGTAAATTTCAAAAACATCACGAGACAAAAGGAGTTTTCTACCGACATATATGTAGTACATGTTTTGCCCAGGATGGCAAGGTCAGTGCCCACACTGCCCTGGACTGTAAGACAAAAAATTAAAAAAAACGATTAACTCTGGGCATAGTCGATAAGGCTACATGGCAGCCTGATTGTGTCCAGGAAAATGTTGTAAATTTTTGTATAAATCAAAAGTTTGTTGATAGGCATGTGTTTAATAGTTTTTGTTGTAGAAAAACTGTAGTTACTGAATGTCAAGCTTCTAGAAATGAGTGGATGGAATGGTTTAATGCCAGCAACAGTCATAAGCCTGTTGTTGCTTGTAAGTCCTTTGCTGATGTGGTCAGAACTAACTTGAGCCAGAAGGGCCATGGGCAAGCTACATCTCTGGTGGGTACTCAAGTTGCAAGCAAATCAGGTGAGCCTCTTGAGTTGTTCAAGGAAGGTGTTAAGCTGTCTCACAATATGCCACATCAGCCACTTAAACAAAAACCTAGGTCTTGTAAAACCACTAAAAATGTCCAAGTGAAAATATCATTGTGTACAAGAATAGGTTTGAACCTTTGATGGAAGAAGGTTTGTTTTTAGATGATTTTGACACGCTTGAATGTGAAATCCAAGCAGTGGGCACTGCTCCTGGCGATACTGGGCAGAATGTAAGTTCATATCATAATGAAAACGTGCAAGATTGTGATAAATTTGATAAATCATTGCTGAAGAAAAGAGTTGACCCTGGTGTCATCATGCAGGCTAAAAATTGTCCTGATTATGTGGCTTGCAAAAGTCAAATGGGCGAATCTTTTGGGGTGATACCCCTAAGTACCTTGCAAAAGTATGAGGGCCCAGAGACAAAAAATCAACCCATAAATGACCCCTTACAGTTACATAAGTCAGTAAAGCAGTTTGGCTGTCCAAATTTTTTGGGCGCTCGGATTCCAGTGGTTTCAAATTTGAACATAGATAATTGGAAATTTCATTTAAGGGACTACTGGGACACCCAGTTACTTGACTTATTGGAATTCGGGTTTCCTCTTGACTTTGACACCAATACTGAGCTTGTATCTACTGAAGAAAATCATGCTTCAGCTAAACAGTTTTCTTCTCATATTCAAACTTATATTCGTGAAGAATTGAAGCATGGGGCCATATTGGGGACATTTGAACACAAGCCCATTTCACTTCATATCTCACCTTTTATGACTAGGGACAAACCTGACTCAGATACCAGGCGAACTATTGTTGACTTAAGCTGGCCAAAAGGCAAGTCTGTTAATGCTGGCGTGCAAAAAGATAGTTCTTTAGGCTCAGATTTCATTCTCAATTACCCATCTGCTGATGATATTATAAAAAGACTTATTGAACTGGGACCTGGATCTTCGACATCAGTCGGGCCTTTCGCCAACTTAAAGTTGACCCAGGGGATATTAATTTGCTAGGTTTAAAGACATGACTCAATTTTCTTTGAAAAAGTGACAGATAGCATAAGATTCATCATGAGGAAACATGGCTTTCATGATCTGTTCAATTATGTGGATGATAAAATCCAATGTGGCACTCCCTCAAAAAATTCACCCTGCTTTTCAATTTCTAGTCAATTTCCTAGACCAATTGGGTCTGACACTGAACAGCAAGAAGTTGGTATCTCCTACTACTTCTATGGTGTGCTTAGGTATATTAATTGATACTGAGAATAGAACCATGTCTGTTCCCCCTGAAAAATTAGAAAATATTGTTAAAATGTGTGATGAATGGCAAAACAAAAAATTTTGCTCAAAGAGAGAGCTACAATCTTTGTTAGGATCTCTCTTATATGTATCAAAATGCGTCCGATCAGCCAGTGCGTTCTTGAACCGTATGCTTCAGTTTCTTAGATCAATGAAGGGTAACTCATCTACTAGGTTGACTGTCGATTTTTTAAGAATTTAAAGTGGTTCGCTACCTTCCTTAAACAATTCAATGGTGTGGTTTATTATGATGTTAAACCAGTCCAAGCTGAGCTGCATTTAGATGCCTGTTTGACAGGCTTTGGGGGTATATTTCTTAATCAGTGCTATGCCCTTCCCATACCAAAAAATTTCAATAACTACTCCATCGTACACCTGGAGATGCTTAACATAGTTGTAGCTCTAAAAATCTGGGCCACTCAGTGGTCATGCAAAAAATTACGAATTAAATGCGACAATATGGCCGTGGGTTGAAGTTTTGACCTCTGGTAGGACCAAAGATTCGGTACTTGCATTGTGTGCCCGTAATATATGGCTTATATCAGCCATATTTAACATTTCTATTCATATTGAGCATATTCCAGTTAAAAATAATGTGGTTGCTGACCTGTTATCTAGGTTTAAGTTTGATACCGACTCCTGGCACTCATTGCATCAATATGTTCCCAATTTTATGTGGATTCACACTCATATTGATTTGACCAAGTTAAACCATGATTTATGATTGTAGATATGCTTTCTGCAGCAGTCCAGCTGATCACCAGTGCGTTTGCTCGGTTGCTCCAGTCCTTCAGGCCAGCTACACGGAGAGCTTATAGTAGAATGTTCTCAGACTTCATGGCATTTCTGGTGGTGGCTGGACTGCTGCCATCCCAGATAAATGTTCACACATTATTAGCTTTCATGGAATACTTATGGCAGAATCAATTTAACCCCTCAAATATCTCCAATTATCTGGCTGGTATTCGAGCTTACTGCATCATCTATAACATCGCTACCATTCCATTCAGAGATGAAAAAATTCAAATGTTTATTAGATCTTTAAAAATCAATAGACCTCTTGTGATCAAAAATACTTCTGTATTGACACATGACATGTTAATTAGTATATTAGAGGTCACTGCAAAGCTGGAGGCCCCACAGGTCTTTACGTCACTCTATCTCCTAGCATTTTTCTCATTTCTGAGACTTTCCAACATTGTCCCACATAGCTTCTGACACCTGGCCAGAGGTGACATAATCTTTTCTCATGACATGGCCATTGTTCTGGTGAAATGGTCAAAAACCTTACAGGCTAGGGACAAGATGACAAAAATTCATATCCCAGTACTGCCTGATTCTAGGCTGTGCCCTGTTACAGCCTTAAAACATATGCTAGCTGTTGTACCTGGATCTCAGGATGACCCATTTTTCTCTATATGTAGGCAAGGTTGTTGGCTTCCCCTTACTGATAGCATAGTTAGGAAGCATCTAGCTCGTATCATTCGTATGTTACGTTGGGAACAGAGGCATATTACTTTCCATACCTTTAGAAGGTCTGGGGCCTCTTGGGCCTTTCAACATGGGGTCCCTATTGAGAGTATAAAAACCCAAGGCACGTGGAAGTCTGATTGTGTATGGCGATATATCCACACAACTACTCAACCTCACTCTGATCCTCTCTTACAGGCTTTTCGACTACACCTACCCCATTGATGGGTGTTTGGGTGAATGTGCCTATGTTTTATGATCATGTCTCCTTCTTACAATCCAGTAAGTAAGAAAATTCAGGGGAAGTTTCCTCTGGGGTATGTCAGGGGGGTTAACTTTTCTAATATTCATTATATTTCCAGATCACCCAAAAAATTAACTTCCTATTCGAGGTTAACCTCTTTCTTCTTAACAATTGTTAAATTGGGTTATTATGTTGATAACTGTGGCTTCCAACTTATTATTTGCAAGCTGTTATATGGCATTGTAGTTAATGTTCACAGAAATTTCAATTTCATATTATATTAGAGCTTCGTGTCAAAAATGTTATCTATAGGAGTACATTATTCATCATCTGCATCTTAGTCAAATGTAAAATTTGTGTAAAGTTTTATAAAAATTTCCAGTTTGGTGCCTGGCTTGCCCGTAGCCACGTTTATGGTTTATACCTTGGCGGCGATGCGGGCCCTGGCACCGCGTCCGTCTGGCTTGCAGATGAAACATAAGTTATATTTTTAAGATAGTATTTGTGATTGTATGGTATGTCTTAAAAGTAACTTTTAGTGATAGAAAATTGTGTGTAATTCTATAATAAAAATTAAAAACCCAATCGGGTATTCACTGTGTTGAAATGCATATGCATTATAGCATCAGAGTTAACCTTTGACCTTGTTATCACCTTTGACCTCTCATCTTGGAAAGGAGATTACAATTTGCTACCTGACCTTATTTCTCGACTTGGAGGTCAATCTGGTCTTTCACTACTGAACCTTTAGTTCACCATTATTAAATCAGCTTCATCTCTTACCTCGCTTTGGTAACTTGGTTAGGTATATCTGTTTCGACCATACAGAGATTGGACCTGAAGGTCACTTTGAGGCTAGCCCAGATAGGAACTAGTCCATACATTTTAACTGCCATATAAGTTGTATGAATTGCTCCTGTTGCATCACTAGTGGTAGTTTTGACCTCAATGGTCCACCTTGACCTTTGACCATCACTTTTTGGGGTGAGGGAATGTTGCGGGTTGGCATTGAGGTGCCAACCTTAATCATTGCTTCACCCCTAATTTTTGAAACACCCCTATATTATAAATGGGTTTACTGGCCACATGGTCGTTTCTGATTGGTCAAGGGTTTGACCCTTGCTTTGGTCAAGGGGAGAATGGCCAGATTTGAACTGGCAGTCGGCAAGACAAGACCTGTTTTATTTTTAAAGAATTTATTTGTTTTCTCCCAACCCTATTGTTATGTACCCCTCCATTGCTTGTACATACTAGGTTGTGTCGCTAATTGAAGTTTCTAGTTGTAGTTAGCCACTGGGTGGTGGCAGTGTACCATTCTCTGCTGGAGGGAGACCTTGTCTGCAGTGCTGGAGCCTAGGACTGGTTGGACCTTCACAGGGTTGTCTTTATCTCGATTTTACCACGACTTCAGAGGTGTACAGAGACTCTGTTATCTTCTCCCCAGTGTTGTCGTGACTGTATATGAGGGCAGGGCCGCTATTGATGATGTATGAGCATTGTAAACTGTATTTTATTGTTAATTGCTGCTATATGTACTGCAAGTCAATCTAATTCTTATTTTATGTAGCATTTTTAGTATGAGTCTTAAGTGTAACTTATATTATTACTGCTTTCATGTTTCCTATGTGCCATTAGTAGGTAAATTATTATTGCTTGTGTATGGCTATTTTACTCAGGCAGCATACCATTTACATTTGCTGATACTGCCATTATTGTTCATACTAATGTTGATATGCATAATTATTGATTATATCACAGATTTCATATCTGGTGAGCTTATGTTAATGTGGCACACACGAGTATCTACTCTATAGTTATTATTATGGTTAATGTTACATCTTAATCCCTTGTTGGGATCAACTATTTTTAGTTTCTTTCGGGCCGTGTTCTAGTCAACCTTATTTTACAATGGGTGAATGTGCCTATGTTTTATGATCATGTCTCCTTCTTACAATCCAGTAAGTAAGAAAATTCAGGGGAAGTTTCCCCTGGGGTATTTCAGGGGGGTTACCTTTTCTAATATTCATTATATTTCCAGATCACCCAAAAAATTAACTTCCTATTCGAGGTTAACCTCTTTCTTCTTAACAATTGTTAAATTGGGTTATTATGTTGATAACTGTGGCTTCCAGCTTATTATTTGCAAGCTGTTATATGGCATTGTAGTTAATGTTCACAGAAATTTCAATTTCATATTATATTAGAGCTTCGTGTCAAAAATGTTAACTATAGGAGTACATTATTCATCATCTGCATCTTAGTCAAATGTAAAATTTGTGTAAAGTTTTATAAAATTTCCAGTTTGGTGCCTGGCTTGCCCATAGCCACGTTCATGGTTTATACCTTGGCGGCGCTGCGGGCTCGGGCACCGCGTCCGTCTGGGGTGCAGATGAAACATAAGTTATATTTTTAAGATAGTATCTGTGATTGTATGGTATGTCTTAAAAGTAACTTTTAGTGATAGAAAATTGTGTGTAATTCTATAATAAAAATTAAAAACCCAATCGGGTTTTCACTGTGTTGAAATGCATATGCATTATAGCATCAGAGTTAACCTTTGACCTTGTTATCACCTTTGACCTCTCATCTTGGAAAGGAGATTACAATTTGCTACCTGACCTTATTTCTCGACTTGGAGGTCAATCTGGTCTTTCACTACTGAACCTTTAGTTCACCATTATTAAATCAGCTTCATCTCTCACCTTGCTTTGGTAACTTGGTTAGGTATATCTGTTTCGACCTTACAGAGATTGGACCTGAAGGTCACTTTGAGGCTAGCCCAAATATGAACTAGTCCATACATTTTAACTGCCATATAAGTTATATGAATTGCTCCTGTTGCATCACTAGTGGTAGTTTTGACCTCAATGGTCCACCTTGACCTTTGACCATCACTTTTTGGGGTGAGGGAATGTACTCTCTGCCACATTAACATACAGTGGTATTTGGCTTTGCACCTCAGTATGAGCCAGAGAAACATGCTGATCAGTGGTGATATCTTCATAAGCACCTTCTTTAACATCAGTAGCCAAAGGATTTGTTTCTTTCAGTGTGAATTTCTTATCTTGGATTGTGACTGCAACATTAGGAACACTTTTGTCTTTCACAAGGAATTCTCTTTTTCTTGGAACAAAATAGAATAGTATAGCCATTATCAATACAATGATAGTTGCAAGAAACAAAGCAGCAAGTACAGAAATGACACTTACAGCTATTGATGAATCAGATAAAACTTTTATCATTATTGGCACCAATTCTGGAAGCTCATTTAATTTTCTGGTTTGAAGCCTTTCAAACGATACCAAAGATACTGTTGAGCAGTTCACCCATAAACCATCTGCAATGAAATGTGATTTATGACATAATTACGTGTATTTACAGAATTAAAAGTATTCATTAAAATAGAAGCTGGGGATAGAAAATACAGATAGTTGAAACTACAAACGATTGGTATTTTCACAGTGAAATACTGGCTGTGGTTTCCAAGGAAACTATGTTAGTTTCTACATTGTTTTCTTTTAGATAGATGATGGCAATTTGATTTCAAGGGTTGTCACATCAATTATCCACCAAGCACCCCCTAAAATCTGCAGCTATGTAATTTATTTGTTTTAACATATACAGATTGGTTATATAAGTCAAAAATTTGGTCATCGACTCACTGCTTTGTCAATCATTAGGTAAATAATGCTTAAATTTGATATTTATAAAAATTGATATTATAAAATGTTTCTAACAATTTGAGAACAGTGGAGAAGAAATTTAGTAAGTAATAAAGTAATTTTCAATATTGAACTAAAATATCCACACAGGTAATGACATTGGAACGGGTTCACAAAGGCAAGACTAATTTGTGGAGTGTTGAGTAATTCAGTCAAAAGAAGTAAATGTTTGCGATTTCACATATGTTACGGTCACGGGCAAGCACGGTAGCAATTACCGGTTGTCTTTAAGTTGTAACAGAAAAAGCAAAAAGTTGAACTTAACAAATTTATTTAATAGTCAACAATAACGATTACAGTCAACTGGTATGCTCTTAACTAAACACACTAATACAATAATAAGATCTAGCTGACCTGACCACTGAGATTAAGAATAAGTTTATCCGCCGTATCCCGCAATCTGTTCTGTAATCCGTCCTGTGGTATATTCTGTGATCTGTCCAATGTCCTGTGGTCCATCCCGTGATCTGTCCAGCGTTCACTCGCACACAGATATCTATATCCTGTGACCCGTCCCACACTCAACAACACAAAAGGTGCTTGTCCTGCTATCCTTTATATATCCAGTCACACAGAAGGTCTGTCTGGAGATTTTTAGAGAGTTAACACAATTGTACTGTCTGCTCCAAGATATGGACAATGTCCAAAATGCAGTAAATCCACTCTCTGTTATATAACTGTACAATATCCAAAGTGCAATAAGTCTGTCCAGACAATGTATCTAGTTCACTCCAGTAAAAGTTCACAGCAACACAAGTTATATTATATTCCAAAACACAATAGCTCTCCTTATAGCCAGCGAATACAAAGTTCACTTGTGGTCAGATGTACATTCCTTATATACATTCACAGATTTCTCTGGAATTGTACAGAACCATCTCAAAAAGGCTGGAGCCATCTAGGCCAAAGGAGGAAGTTCTAGAAACTACTGGTAATTGGGTTTCCCCAAATCTAACATAACCACTGAGGGGGGGATTTCCCCCAGTCTGTGAACAAATCAATAAACACTAAAACACAAAAATCAATAACTCCCTTACTTTAAATGTTAACACACAAAAAGAACCAACAACACAATTATCTTTTATGACAATGTATAAACATAAAGCTTAAATTAAACAATGCACTAATATGGTGCCTAATATATCTAATATACAATGTACTAATATAGTGTCCAATATATGTAACACCTCCCCCCTTAAAGAAAAATTTTGGAAACCAAGGGGTTACAAAATTTTACAAGAGATTTTCACCAGATATATACACACAGGTAATAACTTTTTACAAAACATATTTATCTAAATACAAAAGTAAAATTGATACCATGTATAACTTTTATAAACTTACTAATTACAGGTATATAAATCACACATTAAATACAGCTTCTGGACAGGGCGTATCCATGCGGACGCCATATGTTACTTTTTCAAAGTCCTGTTTATACACTGAATTCCCATCTTTAACAGTGTTTTTATTAATAGCCATCATAAGCTATGTTATACCTCTTTCGAAGTATGGCTTTACCATAGTTATTTCCCACATTTGGTTTGAATGTCTGTTATCACAGTTTTTAATGGTCTTTTGGAGAGTTTCTACTCTCCATGCTACTGGGTATGACCCTAGATCTCTGGCCTGTAGTTTATTCATTTGGCCAGGTGATGACACTGAAGCCTTGCCTCCAGGATTGAAGATACGATTTTGTAATTTCTTATCATAAAGCATCTTCATTTTTGACTGAGAAGTTTTCAAATTTTGTTGCGCCAGCTCACAAGCCTTCTTTAACTTATTTCTGAACTTTGAAACATAATCTAGCAGATTTAGGCTCTCGGTGTTCTCAGATAACCAGTTTTCCTTCAACAGCTTGAGAGGACCACGGACTGAATGGCCAAAGACCAACTCAAAGGGACTAAAGCCTAAAGACTCTTGAACAGACTCTCTAACTGCGAACAACAATAAGCTAATGCCTTCATCCCAGTCTTTTTCATTATCTAAACAAAATGTCCTAATCATATTCTTCAAAGTGGAATGGAACCTTTCAAGTGCACCTTGGGATTCTGGGTGATAAGCACTAGATTTGATCTGTTTGGCACCTAACTGAAATACAACCTGTTGAAATAGTCCTGACATAAAATTTGACCCTTGATCTGACTGGATCTCTTTTGGTAAGCCAACTAGAGTAAAGAAATTAACCAGAGCTTTTGAGATTTTGGGAGCTGTTATGTTGGTCAATGGTATGGCTTCGGGAAATCTGGTTGAGGCGCACATAATGGTCAAAAGATATTGGTTTCTGGATTTAGTTTTTGGTAAGGGACCTACACAGTCAATTATCACCTTGCTAAATGGTTCCTCAAATGCTGGAATGGGTTTGAGAGGAGCTACAGGAATTTTTTGGTTTGGCTTTCCTACCATTTGACAAATGTGACAAGTCTTGCAAAATTCTGCCACACAGTGCCGAATTTGAGGCCAATAGAAATGTTTGGTTATTTTGTTGTAAGTTTTGTTGATGCCTAAATGGCCACCCATTGGAGACTCATGGGCCAATTTCAGTATCTCACTTTGGTACATTTTTGGTACAACAATCTGGTGTACTACTGACCATTCTTCAGATGCAGGGACATTTGGTGGCCTCCACTTTCGCATAAGTACACCATTTCTGACATAATAGCCTACAGGGACCTTATCTAGCTCTACTGGTGGCAAGACCAACTTGAATAAAGGAGCTAATTCAGGGTCATTTTCCTGCTCTGAAATCAATTTTGATTTTGAAAGTGATACATCTTGACAGTCAATTGAGTCTTGTTTTTCAGAATCTACCCTGGCCTTGGGATTAGTATCACTAAAATTCTGCACATCATGGTCATAGTTGTTCAAGAATGTATCTGACAAATCAACTAAGACATCTGTAGATTGTTTACAATCTTTTGGTTCTTCTTGGGCCTTTTTGGCCATAGCTCGAGTCACAGCACAGGAGGGAAAAATACCAGGAATAACCTCTTCTAATTTCTCAGTGCTAACCAAAGTGATCGGCTTAGAAGTAACCTTAGGATCAGCAACTACCTTTCCACCTGCAAGATCATTTCCCAACAACAAAGATACCCCTTTAATGGGTAAAGTGGGCCTGGTACCCACAACAACAGAACTAGTAACTAAGTCTGATACTAACTTGACCTTATGCAAGGGAACGTTCACACAGCCTCCTTCAATACCTTGAGCAATGACACTCTCACCAGTAGATGTGCTTACACTTAATGGCAATACACCTTCTAAAAGTAAGGACTGAGTAGCTCCAGTGTCTCTTAATATCTTAATGGGGACCTGACTGGAACTACTTTCCAAGGATACAAAACCCTCAGACACAAAAGGTTTGAACTCTTCCCTAATAATCTCAGACTTGACTAAACCAATACTAGACTCTGCTCTATTGGGATTTGAACGCCAGTTAGACTTGCTAGACACAAAGGCGTTGGGCGTTGCCTCCTTTTCTCTTCTCTTCTTTAAGAGCCAACAGTCAGACATAACATGCCCAGGTTTCTTACAATAGTGGCAAACAGGAGCAAAGGATCTGGGTTTCCTATCCTTACTCATAGTCTGATTTGAGGTTTGACCCTTATCTGAACTCTTTTCTGGAGCTACATTTTCAGATTTCTTTCCTATTTCTGGATACGACTTTTTAGCAGGACCAAAGGACTTATTCTTGTTGAAAGTGGACTTGTGAGTTAGCGCATAGTCATCAGCATAAGCTGCAGCTTTTGCCAAATTTTCAACTTTCTGTTCGTCTAGATAGGTTTTAATGTCATCACGAACACACCTTTTGAACTCTTCAATCAAAATAACTTGCCTAAGTTTTTCAAAGTCTGTACCTACTTCCCTAGAATTACACCATCTGTCAAAGTACACTTCTTTCTCATGGGCAAATTCAACATGAGTTTGACTTTCTTGCTTACGATAATTTCTGAATTTTTGACGATATGCTTCTGGTACCAACTCATATGCTTTCAAAATAGCATTTTTGACAGAGTTATAGTCCACACATTCAGAAATTGGCAAAGCCGTGTATGCCTCCTGGGCCTTTCCCCTCAAAACACTTTGCAGCAATAAAGGCCACTGGTCTATAGGCCATTTCAAATTTTGAGCTACTCTTTCAAAGTGTTGAAAGTACTTATCAACCTCGGACTCATTAAAAGGTGGTACCAGTCGCACATTTTTACCCAAATCAAATTTGGTAGCAATGGACTCTTCATGGGCAATTCGACGAGCATTTAATTCTAAAGCTTTCATTTCTCTTTCATGTTTAAGCTCAAGTTCTTTTTCATATTTTTGAGCTTCAAGCTCTTCTTTTCGAGCCTCAAGCTCTTCTTTTCTTTGTCGAGCTTCAAGCTCTTCTTTTCGCTGTTGAGCTTCAAGCTCTTCTTTTCGTTGTTGAGCTTCAAGCTCTTCTTTTCGCTGTTGAGCTTCAAGCTCTTTAAGTCTTAACTCTCTTTCAATTTCTAATCGCCTGATCTCATATTGCCCAGAAGGTTCCATCGGTAGAGGCTTATACACTTCTAAACAACTATCAGGTAAAACATCTTCATCAACCAACTGTTCAACAATAAGCCTTTTAAGTTCATGTTTACGTGTTGACCTTTTTACCTCTAACTGTAACTCTTTGGCTATCTGCATTAACATATCTTTTTTAAAAGTTTCTAGAACTTCTATAGATGGTGACTGTACAAACTCTTTAGCACTAGCCATTTTGAGCACTGTTGACTGTAACCAATTACTAAATCAAATGGATTTTCAAAATGTTAATTGAACTCTTGATCAAATAGTTGTAATCAAATGGTTGAATCCCGGACGAGCCCCCAATTTTCCTGTTACGGTCACGGGCAAGCACGGTAGCAATTACCGGTTGTCTTTAAGTTGTAACAGAAAAAGCAAAAAGTTGAACTTAACAAATTTATTTAATAGTCAACAATAACGATTACAGTCAACTGGTATGCTCTTAACTAAACACACTAATACAATAATAAGATCTAGCTGACCTGACCACTGAGATTAAGAATAAGTTTATCCGCCGTATCCCGCAATCTGTTCTGTAATCCGTCCTGTGGTATATTCTGTGATCTGTCCAATGTCCTGTGGTCCATCCCGTGATCTGTCCAGCGTTCACTCGCACACAGATATCTATATCCTGTGACCCGTCCCACACTCAACAACACAAAAGGTGCTTGTCCTGCTATCCTTTATATATCCAGTCACACAGAAGGTCTGTCTGGAGATTTTTAGAGAGTTAACACAATTGTACTGTCTGCTCCAAGATATGGACAATGTCCAAAATGCAGTAAATCCACTCTCTGTTATATAACTGTACAATATCCAAAGTGCAATAAGTCTGTCCAGACAATGTATCTAGTTCACTCCAGTAAAAGTTCACAGCAACACAAGTTATATTATATTCCAAAACACAATAGCTCTCCTTATAGCCAGCGAATACAAAGTTCACTTGTGGTCAGATGTACATTCCTTATATACATTCACAGATTTCTCTGGAATTGTACAGAACCATCTCAAAAAGGCTGGAGCCATCTAGGCCAAAGGAGGAAGTTCTAGAAACTACTGGTAATTGGGTTTCCCCAAATCTAACATAACCACTGAGGGGGGGATTTCCCCCAGTCTGTGAACAAATCAATAAACACTAAAACACAAAAATCAATAACTCCCTTACTTTAAATGTTAACACACAAAAAGAACCAACAACACAATTATCTTTTATGACAATGTATAAACATAAAGCTTAAATTAAACAATGCACTAATATGGTGCCTAATATATCTAATATACAATGTACTAATATAGTGTCCAATATATGTAACAACATATGATTATGGTAGGCTAACAAAAGCTGAAGGTAACAATAAGAGTAGACATTTGAACAATGTGGAAACATTATGCAGCATGTGAAGTTGCTGAGAAAGGGTAGATGAAAATTTGAATGTGCTAAAACATATAAGAAAAAGACATGGAAAGTTTTTTTTAATTAAGAAAAAACTCTAAATATACATGTGTAAAATCTGTGTTGGTTTATATTTCAACAATGGGCCCTCACAAGTAACACATGCTGCATCATTGTTACCCTTTCTCTGTTGTTTAATTTATGTCTGATGATATAAGTACTATTTAGTACCACTCAGATACCAGTAATATTTAATAACTTGTGCCAGTATATAGCTATCTTATCTTTGGCACATTTTCAAGATTGCAAATATTTATGTTTTTTTTTTGAGTTCCCCCTTAATATTGTTGTAACAGGCACTTGCACTTCTTATTTTATAAAGGTTCTTTCCACTTAAAATTACATGATTCATTTGGTTGCATCAACTTCTGACCAAGAAGTTGGCAGGCACTTTCTGTTTCTTGCTGATTTTTAGGGCAGAACATTGTAGTATGCATTGCTTTCTGCCATCCCCTCAAAAACACTGTGATATGAAATTCACAACATGTTGAAAACAATGTTCAACACAAATTAGTCAATCAATATAAAAACTTTTTTGCTTGAAATCGTACAGTTGAAAGCAGATAAAAGATTATTGATGAAATAGTTGTATTGAGTACTATAATTGTATTCAGTGTGTAATATTACTATCACTCTATTTTTACAGATATTTGCTTTACTTTATCAATGGAATTGGAATCTCAAATTTCATTAAGATTAGTTGAAAAATTAGTTCTGAACATTTTAAATTCAAAATTCATCAAACTTTCATTGATCAGAACTTTTATTTTATATTTTTAAAAACATTTTACCAATCCAGAATAATTTGTAACTGCTACTATTTGATGTGATAATATTGGCTATAGGTTAATGTTAACATTTTGTTTAGTTTGAAATTGCAGAAGAGGTACAATGCTACAATAAAGCCTGAATTAGATTATGCAGTTGATGTGAAATATACAGGCTTGTAAATGATAGTTTTAATTATGACACACCTAACAGATGGAATGAGTTGCCGGATGACATCTACTCTGTTAACTTTTTTTACTTCACTTTGTTCAAAATTAAAACCATAAATTTGCTCTATAGCCTCTTCATCCTAGTTCCTTAGTGTGTCTGTGTTGTTGACGTTGTTTTTGTTCCTTAGTGTATAATTTGGGACTCAAGCTCATGACATATTGTGTTTTAGAATCTGCAGTAAGCGGTGATTAACCACAATAAATTAATAACATTAAGCTTTTACACCAATCTGTGTATGTTCAAAAACTAGTTCTATTTAAATCATTGCTACTGTCAACATCTCGTTCCTATAAGTTTTATTCTTTTCTTTTATCAAAAGTAATCAGTGGCAATGCTCCCAGTACAAAAAGTATTGCATATAGGGTGTACCAAACTTGTCACAGGTACAATATAAACTTCAGTGACTATATATGTGATACCCGCTACTTTAATAGCTGCAAGAGAGACATTGGAATATATTCACATGATGGACTTTCAGATACTGTCTCATTTTTATTGCATGCTAACTGTGATCCTTCTAAGAACATTTTACAAACTCTTTTATCTCCATTTTAACAAATTAGTAGTTTAGTATTCTAAAACATTTATTTTTTAATTTTTATAAATTGTGTATCATACAATGTATATACTGTTTTTGCTGTAACATACATATCTCCCCACTGGAGGCAATAAACTATCTAAACTAAACTAAAAGTTTAATTGGAATTAGAATTGGAATTACCTACGTTCAGAGCTCATAAGTATCCTCTCAGTGAAATTGTAGTTCCAAACACAATTGCTTTCATGTTGCCATATAATTATGTTTCCAGAAGGTTTGGTTCTTACAGTCATTTCCAGCCTTCTTTCACCATTGTGATAGCAGAAAAAATTCTCACTTCAGTATTTTCAGCTTGCTTGTTCATATCATAATGAGATTCCTTTATCACAAGATTTCCACAATTTTGCATTAGGAAATCACAATAGCAACCAAAGTCTACCCTTTTGGAATTTATTTCAACGTCTGTAATATAGTCCTCCTTAATGTTGTCACAATCAATAGGGATTCTCTGGACATCAGCTGAGAAAAATGAAACAAGTAAGTTAATATATTGAACATAAGGTTTTTTATCATAAAAAAGTTTGTTTTATTTGACTGAAAAGGTTTAAAAAGTAAGATTTAAGAATTTTAAAATACCATGTTGCATGTCTAAATTCGGTTATTCAAATCAGGGTCACCCTGGAATATAATATCTACTCTAGATAACAATTATAATTATTTGTGAAACAATATTGATAACAGGAATTTTTGTTCCTTTCAATACATATAAATGTCATTTTGCTGTGTCAAAAACTTTGAAAAAATCACTGTTACTTTGCATATTATAAAGAAAGGCAATTATGTATTAACAAAACGCTTAACTTACTTTGATCCAAGAATTTTATAATGAGTTTAACATCGTTATCAAAATAAATTAACAATCCCAAGTACATTAAGACAAATAAAATAGAACACACTGATGAACAAATAAAGTCTCAATTTGCAATACGGTTTATTGTGTATATATCACATCACTCTCATAAAAATATTGCTTGTAATCTTTGCAGACATTTCATCCTTTCCAAGATGGACAAATGAAACTGAGCTAATAAAAGTAATTTAAGCCACAGTAATAGAGTGATTAAAACATGTTTGGCATCCAATCACTTGTCTTGCTACTACATAGTTGTGGGTTCACATACAGTCTCATGCAAGATTCCTTGAGTGCACTTTCGCTCATTCTGGGCCATTCTTTAGGAAAATGATACCATTTTTGTGCAGGTGGAATCTAAACTCCTGTCATTGAAATGTTGCCCAAATATCTAAGAGGTAATGCATGACAGTTAAGTAATAACATAAGTGCCTGAATGTGATCTTCAAACAACATACTAACATCCTCGATTACGGGGAATCACTGAGGAAAATTCCAGGCTCAATTTCTAAGGAGCACCAAAATCAGGTATCAGGTATCCAAGTGCTTAATCTCAAGTGCACACCATCCAAATCATAATGCATAAATCATATGTTGTAAGACACAATAAAGTCGTCACCAGTGGATTATCAGTGTTCGTCAGTTAGAAAACCTAGGAAAATAGATATGTTTTAAGTCTTTAAAATCATAATAGTGCACTAGGAAATGCCAGAAATTTGCTGTTCCATTATTTGCAATTTGAAGGCATTGCACACAGATCTTAACCTTTGTTACAGTTAAAACATAAGCATGGTGTTTTGTAATATCATGGAAATTGGCTTTACATTCATACACTTCTATAACAGAGCATCATGTGGTTTCGTGAATGAAAATTACAAAAATGTGAATTCACTGCATGTCATAGATATTTAACCAAAGAACAGCAGTCACTAACAACCCAAGAGCCAGTACTGCACTATGCCACTGATAAAGCTTTTAAACACAAAACTCTCAATAAAAGCGCTCAATCAATGTCTTATATATGCAAAACTCCAGAAATGAAGGCCAAAACAGCTTCATTTGAGTCAGGGCTAAATTTTTTTGAATGTTGATGGACAGCCATTGGGTGCCACTGCAGATGTTGCCCTGATTAATTTTTGGCTGCATGATTTGTTTAGTCAGATAGACATGACTCTGAAAGTCACTTTAGTCAACACCTCCAATTACATAAATCCTTACAAAGCATACTTAGAAACACTCCTCAGTTTTGGACTGAGAGCAAGCAAAGTCATCTCACAGTATTGCTGTGGTATAAAGAACAAATACCTCTTCTCTGAACCAACACAATGACTGATATGCCAAAAAAGTGCTTGCCCATGATAGTCACTTGATCGATATGATGGAAAAACTGCACTTGAACCTCATGTTTTAAGATATCTACATACTCATCTACACACCCATCAAATCTAGTAAGAAGCAAGGATAAGTTTACTATAGTTAGCCCAACTTATAATACCAACTTCAAAGTGAAGCTGGATAATGTTAAAGTGATGATCATAAAAGTTCAAGTGAATTCTGTCAATCAGGCAAAGACTTTAGTAATGGGAACAGCCAAGTACCCCATCACCTGAGGTGAATATGAGATGTGCACTGTCAGTTCGGACACAAGAAGTCATGCAGAAAACAATTTATATTTGGGTGAAATTCTGAAACAAATTGTCATAGGTTTCATCAAAAATAGTGGCATCAATGGAATGTACCTCTGTTCCTGGCCCTTCAACTTGATCTTGAGACAGGAGAGTACAAGAATGGGAGCATGGATCATATTCAAGCATGGGATCCATGCATCAAGACAAAGAAAAAAGTATAGACAGAGAGGAGTATGAAAAAGCATATACCTTTGATATGTCATCTGATTTAATAGAGGGTGGAGGATACATGAATTTGCGAAAAAACTGGCACAGTTTCACTTTAGGTGCACTTCAAAAAAGAACTGGCAGAAACCATGAACATTGTTGTGCATGGAGAATTTGAAAATACCAGTATAGATCTGTTGTGACTGACTTTACTCTGTAGAGTCCTGAACTGATGAATACATTTGAATTGAAGACTTTCAAGCCACCAAAATGGGACGCTGGAGTTTTTGCCAGAAATTATCTGAAATATCCAACAGAAAATGTGTCTTTATTTGCAACACAGACTGCTCTTAAAATGAAGAAACCCACTGGGTGGCACTCAACATGAATGACCAAGACGAGGGTCTGTACTTTGACTCGTATAGATTACCACCTGTCTTCAAAGAATTCAGCACATTTTTAAAGGTCATGTTTGCAGTGCATCCAATTTCATGTTCAACTGCAAAAACCTTTCTCAGTGGCCTGTGGATCTTATTGTCTGCCTTCCATTCTTTTGCTGGATGCAGCATAGAGTCGACTGTCCACAGAATGGAGAAGTACAGCGATGATCCGATTGAAAACTTTGTAGAACAAATATTGATAAAATATTATAGACTCACAAATAAATGATTTCATTTTGTTTAAATGTTTATGCATTAAAGTTCAAAAATTAAAATACAGCTTTATACATTTTAGTGCATTTAAATTAAAAGATAGTCAAATGTTAGATTTGTTGTTGTAAAGTAGTTAAGAATGTTCAATAAATGATTATACCAAAAAGTATGCATGCAAAAGGAGGAGGGAAGATGTAGAATTAGCAGGCAATAGTAAGGGGAGGAGGGAAATATTTAAATACCAGAAATTTTCACAAATAAGCTCATTCCCCAATGACACACTGATGTGAAAAGATGTCTCAGTGTTTAGTCTGTTGCAAGTCCCTCTCCTAAAGTGATAACTTGAAAAGACACATTAAAAGTATTCATAAAAAAATTCATCAAAAGTGGGCATGGCAGTGCGTCACCCAAAGTCTATGCATCACCAAGGTGGCTCCTACATCACTGTTGGCTGTCCCATGATGAAAAAAGAAAAAGTGTGTTATTGATCCAGTAGGAGGATGGGCAGTAATGATTTGGTAGAGAAGAGAATATGTAGAAGTAGTTGTCAATATCACAAAAAATAAATAATAAAAAGATTTTATAAGCAAGTTCATTTACCAATAATACACTGATCGGAAAAGATGTCTCAGTATCCAGTTTGTGGAAAGTCCTTTTCGAAGTGATAATTTGAAAAGACGTATAAAGAATGTCCATGAGAAAATGACACCCACAAATGCCAGTGCATCATTCAAAGCCTATGCACTACCAAAATGGTTCCTGCATCACTGTTGCTCTACCCAAGTTGATTCATCTATTACTTTGTCTAGTGGCTCAGCTGACAGGAAGTGGAAAATCTGTATTTCTAAAAATGCTACTAAAACTGCAAAGTGAAAAGATATACCAATCCACATAAAATATCCTGTTGTGCTTTTCTCAATGGCAGCTTCTTTATGCAACAATGAAAGATGTGGAATTCCAAAAACGTTTACCAGATGTTAAAAAACTGGAATTTTGCTTGGACCACTTGGAGAATGATGTGGCTGACCTTTTTACCAAAGGGAGTTATCTTAAAACTATATCCATCATTGCAGTAACCCAGAATGTGTTTCACCACAGTAGATTCCAGGGGACTATCAGTTTGAACACACAGTGCATGGTCCTATTTAGGAATCCCAGAGATCCCCACCAGTTTCAACACTTAGCCAAACAGATGTACCCTAAAGATCCAGAATACCTTCTGCAGGTGTATGAAAGAGTGATGACCCTGGGAACGTATAGCTATCTGTTCATTGACCTCAAGCAGGAAACACCAGATAATATGAGACTGAGAGCAAATATATTAGAAGATAAAGAATGATATTATTGTCACAGAAAATAATAAACTTGTATGCACTTTAATGCATTGTTTTAGTTGACATGGACAAAAACAATTTGCTGGGTTCACTTTGCAACACTTTTTTCAGTGGAACACCCTCTCCCTCCCCACTCGGGAGATGTTCCTCTGGGAGATGTCCCCGCCGAGGAGAAGGTAGTTGGAGTGTTGACACATCTGTTTTGGCCAGTCAATATACAAATTACATCAGTCATTTGCCTGCATCAGCCATCAAACAAGTGCCTCCAGTTAATATAAGATCATCCCTTAACCATACACACCATAAAGTAATCAGATGACAGCACTCTTGCAACAGATGACTACAAACCAATTAACCAATCAATATGACATCAATCATATGCCTGTTAACCAAACAAGTGTAAATCAAACCCCTTAACCATATAAATCACTAACCAATCAGATGTCTGTGACATATCAACCAATCAAATGAAATCTCAATCAGATTGCTTGCATCACCCCACAGATTACAGCATTTAGTCATGTCCTCAAATGATTAAATGTCTGCATCATTTAAATTTAGTCAGACTAGAGCATTTAGTCCTGTGACATCATAAACAAAGCAAATTGCAGTGGTTAATCACCTGAGACCATTAAACAATCAGATTGCTTTCCAGTCTCATGCTCCACTTCACATGCACAACCAGAACCAAAAGTGCACCTACGAAGCATGTATGGGGGTTAAGTGAAGTCATCTGATGTCATCAACCAATAAGATTGAAGTATTTGGCCACAATATGTGACATCACTACCCTCAATCAATCAGATTGTGTGTTTCTCTCATATTCCACTGCGTATGCACAACCAAAAGTAGTCCAATGCATATGCACAACAGGAACTATACTAAATCACTGCAGTATTGGGGTCAAATGTAGTTACGTGATATCATAAATCAATCAGATTCCAGCATTTGGTCATGTGATGTCATTACCCCTCAACCCCTTAATCAGCTTGCTTGTTTCTCCCATGCTTCACTGTGCATGCACACCGGAAGTGGGCCTTTGCACATGAGCAATCAGAACCGGAAGTGCACCACAATCACTGTGGTATGGTAAATTGCGGTAAATTGTCAGCCTTTCACTAGGTTTGGGTATGAATATATTTTGATCCCAGTGGACTTTTTTAATTTTCATTTTGCACTCTCAAAACGAAATAGCCCAGAACATGGTAGAGCAAAATGTGAGAATGTAACAGTTGTACATACAGGACAATCTTTTCTGTTTTAATATTTTGCCTGATTATACTGTTTTACTTATATGTAATACTGTTTACTATACCTTTGAAGGGTTGACATGTGATTTTGCTACTTTCTTTGTCATTGTGAAAGAATTCATCAGTTTGTGTGTGTACTATTGACGTTTACACAAATAAACTCCTCCCAAAATTATCTTGAGAACTGATATCACTTGACATGTATGAGATTTTTAAAATCCATTTCTTTGTGTTAATATTTAAAAGGCTTTTAGTTGAGACTAGTTGACATAATATGAGAAAAGGTTTTTTGTTAACTCAGTCAAGTATAGTATTTGCAATGAAATGTGAGAAGGAGGCTGTTTTAAAGACTGAGCGATGTTCAACAGGAAGCCAATGCAATTTCTTAAGGACAGGAGTTATACTAACGTATCTACTTGTATTTGATATGATTCTGAGCTGCACGATTTTGGATGCACTGTAATTTACGAAGATTGAACTTAGAGATACTCCTAAAAAGTGAGTTACAGTAATCCAACCGACTACTAACAACAAAATTGGCCACAAGTACAGAAGCGTCATGAGTAAAAAAGCACCTGACATGTCTAAAGTCACGGAGTTGCATGAAACAACTTTTATAGCCATTCTGAACTTGTTTGGACAAGGAAAAATCAGAATTGATCCATACTCCCGAATTCTTGACTGACTCAGCAGGGCAGAGGGGACTATCCAAGTTGGTAGATGAGAAATATGCTTTCAACCTATCCCTCTGTCTTTTTGAACAAAATACAATAAACTCAGTCTTATCTGGATTCTGTTTGAGTTTACTAGTTGACATCCACCCTTTTATATCGTTTACAGAGGTAGATACAGGATTTCCAGGAAGGGTGGCGGGTATGAATATTTCATACTTGGACATTTTGTAGCGGGACATTTCATGCAGTGTATGGACAAAATGTCAGCAGACAAAATCCTGGGGGACAAAACACCAGTCAAAATTTCAAGTGGGGCAAAATGCTGGCCATTTTATGGGACAGGGATGGCAAAAACCAATCTTATCGAAACACTATATGATACTGATGGTCAGGTAAACTGAAAAAGCCTCTACCAGAAAATAGCCTCTGTAAAAACCTGCAGTGGAAAATACCTCAGTATAAAACCCTCTAGCTAAATGGCATATAGCACGTTTACACAAGCACTGCCAAGTAGTGTACACCATGTAACAAAGATTTGGGTATTTTCTACTGGGATTATTTGTTCGTACACTAGTTTGCTACTGTGACTTTTTCTAAAGTTTTTTCTATTCTTTTTCTATACTCAATTGTCACACATACAGCAGTTTACTGACATGAATAAAAACACACGAAACTTATAATAAACTTTAAAGGGGATTCCCATAATAAACAATGGTACATTTGTTAAAAAATTGGAGGGAAACATACTTGAATCTAAATGTATATGCCACAATGTTTCATCCACATTTTTATTTTAAAATAACTGATTCTTTTATTGTTTTCTTTAAAAACACGTAAACCAATTATTTAAAAACGTTTTCAGAATTTAAATTTTTGTTTTGCAATTTTTTTTTGCCCAATCCCTTTTGATACTGGACAGTGGCACAGGTATATTAACTGTCACTTTAAACAGGTATATAACCCTAGACAGATCTTGGAGTTGGAGATTGGAGGCGGGCATGGACAGGGAGACAAAGCTCCATGAATAAGTTTCAAACTCTGAAAGGGGGTGGCGTGCACCCTCTAGATCTGTCATAGGTCTAGGTACCTGTTATACACCTGGTATCCACACTTATACCAAAAATCTGCTGGTTGACTGTGTTGGTGACCCTAGTTTCCTTTTGATGTGTATCTGTCAAGTGTTGGTTGTGCACAGTTTTGTCAGTAAAAGCACCAACTTGTTCTCTGGATTGATTGATTTGTGCTTTTACTCACAATTAGTTACAAGTTTACAAAATTATTACGAAAATTGTTATATGCTAAACAACCTCTCAGTAACTTCTGATCAGACTTTGAAAAACTGCTTAAGAACTGCTGAAACAGTTACTGTGTATTCACTTAGGAACATCCAAGTATTTCTATTCTGTTGAACAAATACTGAACAATCACTTAACAACAGCTATAACTATAGCAAAAATGCTGCTCACAGATAAGAGTGTGCTCCATTTATAGACGAATTTATCAAACAGAATAAATTCTTCTTGTTCCTTAATAATTTTTCCAAAACTTTGAATACCTTTTATTGAGATTAACATTTTTGGGCAACATAACCTTTTATTGTTATATAAACATGCTAAAAATAAGAAGTTATTTATTATTACAAATACCACATTAAGATAATCAGTTTAGTAAAGAAGCTTTTAAGTGCTCTAAATTCTCTGTTCATGTTAGTTTCAGTACTACACTATATCACAACATCATTAAGTTAACGGTGAAGCTAAGCATACTCATTACATGTCATTGTAACATGATGAATAACTTAGACTAAATAAATTTATCAGAGATATTTTATCATGCACGAATATAACCTGGTTACACATTAGTTAATGCTATGTTGGTTATACATACTGCATAAAGTACAGAAAATAACTTCACATAACACCCTGACATAGCAATCAAAGAGAATTCACCAAAATAAAATTTTGCATTGTATTAAATCGTATCTTTAGTGCTAATAAACAAGGTATATTTCATGAATATGTAGTGCTGCACAAATATAAGTATAACAGGAAAGCAAACCATAAAATACATATATGCATTATGACCTTATGACTGAGACCTTACAGTCAAGACTTTCCTCCAAGTAATTTTGAGTACATTTCAACCTACAGTATGGTCAACCTTAATAATGCGTATAATTTCTTATTTTAATCTGTCATATTTCAGTACAAATCATCTAATTACAGAAGGGGGGATCACAAGCAAAAGAAATAATCAAAAGTGAGTTATACTGCAATATATAAAATAGGTTAATAGAGTGTAAATCCTACGAAATGCTAAAAGAGCAATGTACGTCTCAGGTTTCATGTTCCAGAGATTCCTGCCAATAAAAACAACATTTGAACGACGGTTATTTAGCATTTCACATGTTTTTTTCTATCCTTTTCGTAGTCACTTAACAGTCTTGGAGCCACATTACCAAAAGATCTGAGATCAGATTGTTGTTTCTTCACTACTCAAGATTGGAGAGCTAGACTGCTGCCATATTTCACAGAATTTCATACCAATTAAATTTACCAAATTTCCAGAGGATTTCCTGGCATTTATACAACTTTTTGAAAGCATAGTCTTTAAAATAATCTAAGTGCAAAACGTAGCATGGAAGTCAAGTTAGTTTATGTTCATTTTTATATTGTATAAGATGAAATTTTCCTATGGCGATAATATTAGTTATTTAGGCTAATTAGTTGCAAAATTAATTTTTATTGAAATATTAACTCTGCATTTATCTTTCAAGAGAAACTATATATATTAGTGAATATAAGCTTCAGTGATTTTCTTATAAATTAATCATTACTGAAATTTTCTTTTATCTAAAATGTCTACATACTTTACTTAGAATTAAGTTCTGTGTTATTCTGTCTGCATACATTTCTTGGAATTTTGAAAAATTATGACCGGTAGCTTTGGTTGGATGTGGGATTACATCTAGTTCTATCAAACTTTTTCGCAGAAATATAATTGAACTGCCGGGAAACTTCTCGTGATTATAAAGTATCATATTGCCTGATTTTTCTAAAGTACTAAATGAAATGCTTGAACTAAACCATTTGTCAAAGTGGGACCGCTTTATCAACAACAGTAAAAAAAAACAACTTTTTGGTCAAAATGAACAAAAATGAAATAAAAGATGATTTTTTAATAAGTGCAAAAATGGAAAAACAGAATTCCTACAAAATTCATTCTCTTTATATGATCTTATACTTACTGATTTGAATTGAATATACATTGATATATTTGAAAAAGGCTGAAAGACCAAATAAACCTAGTTTTACATAAAAATGGCAAAAATGAAAAGAGAAAGAGATTATTGAATATTAAAAATAGCAAATAATGTAAATCTTCCTGTATGTCATACAACTCTCAATTTAAGAATAAATGTGCACATAAATAATTACAAATACAGTTGATTAAAAGCATTATTACACTTTAAAATCCCGTTTTTAACATTCTAACTCTAGATGAAAGTAGAAAGTAGAAAATATGTATAATTTTATTGTCAGATTTCATCTTTAACTATATTATGTCATTTTTAATAGAAACGACTTTTTACTAAAGTTTAAAATTTCAGTTCTACCAATTGATAATAATTTTGGCAAAATAGCAAAATATATCCCAATCAATAAACTTGTTTTAAGAATAAGACATCCCTCATTTACACCAGAGATGCATAAGACCATCAGTATCATGCAGAAATGCTTTCATGTGCTGGATTTCAACATTTGACACTTACATCTACTTCAATAAATGACACCACAGATGGCATTACTGATTCCTTAAGCTTAGCCAAAGATCATTATTGATAATCACAATGAAAAGACAAATCAAAATTTTCAATCTTTCGTTAACTTACAGAAGTCTAACCTAAACCTTCATCAGCTGACATGTGAACAGACTAGAATAAGTGCAATGTCTGTACAGTTTAACCAGAATATCTAAATATGAATACAACCCATTATAGAAATGAAAGAACAAAATAATCAGATTAGACAAATATATTATTATAAAATAAATGTAGAATATATGGAGCATGTAACATGAAGATTACTGTAATAGTAAATAAATCTGTCATTTGTGCAGACTACATATCCCATTCTTCAATCTGAGATTGTCTTATTGATGTTTAGAGTTGACTACAGCTTATGTCACTTCAGTCCTTTGAAATGAACCTGACCATACAAACAGACGTATAATAATGCTACATTTCAAAATACAATGATAAAACATTGTTTCATCTAAGGTTCACAGATATTGTAACAACTTTTTGTTGCTTTATTTTAGCTTCTGCCTAAGATACCAAACTGAATCATTTAAATGAATGTCTGCAAATAATCATTAGTAAAAGATATAGAGATAATTTCTAACTGAAAAGATGATCAAATGATAGCAACTGCATTGTACTTGTATCAACTGAAAAAGTATTTGAAACATTCAAAAATTGTGACCTCAATTAACTTGTGAGGTTAAAAAATGAAGTTTGTTTGCATGAAAATAGCTGAACAATATGGAGTTTCAAGTGAAGAATAAAGGTTCCTATAAGAAATAAATATTCAGATGACTTTTAACTGTGCATACTGTGTCTTGTAAAATAACAATCTTTAAAAGTTTCTTACATTCCACAGGAGATGTAATACCCATCTGTTCTTTTATATTGTCAGCTTAATAAAAATGGGCAATACATTTTAACAGGGATAAGTAATTATTAACTTTTTCACATGATTTGACTTCACACATTCTTGAGAAAAATACCAAGGAATAATTGTTACAAAGTTTATACAAGAAACCTTTCAACACAATAGAGATATACACATATTCACTGCACAAAAATTTAAAAAGAATCTATCATTTACCAAAATAATATTGCTTCCTAAAGGAACAAACTAAATAAATGTATTTATATTAAAACATGCACAACTTCATATGCTACACTAAGCTTTAAAATCGTAAAGATGAAAGAATTAACATACACTGCATTGCAAAATGACATATTTTTCATGGATACACAAATGTTGCATTTGAACAGAGTGGCATATGAGCTACTCTACCATTTTATCTGCAACATGATGATCGGATTGCTTTATTGTCAAAGAATGGACTACAGCTTTTTAGTGCTGAAAAGATGTTTCTTCATATCGAAGATCAAAATCTTGCTTTGTGACAGCTTAAAATAATCATTTTTTCTGTAAAATTAAGAACCAATGTCATGCAGCACTGAGTGATTGTGTTTAAACCAAAAGATAACTTTCCTTACAAAAGTTCTTAAATTATTGACTACTCAGAATCCTTCAGAAAGCTTCATATTTAACTCTATTTTGCTAATTGGGTGTAAACATGAGGCTTGTCATCTTCGTGCACATTATGTGCCACAATGTATCCATCACAAGAAATATGACTGTCTGGCACATTAATATACAGTGGCATTTGGCTTTGCACCTCTGTACGAGCCAGAGAAACATGCTGATCAGTGGTGACATCTTCATAAGCATCTTCTTTAACATCAGTACCCGAAGCATTTCTTTCTTTCACTGTGAATTCATTGTCTTGGATTGTGACTGCAACATTAGGAACACTTTTGTTTTTTACAAGGGATTTTCTCTTTCTTGGAACAAAATAGAATAGTATAACCATTACCAATGCAATGGTAGTTATAAAAAAGAAAGCAGCAAGTACAGAAATGACGTTTATGATGATTGATGAATCAGATGAAACTTTCACAGCTGTTGGCACCATTGTTGACACTGTTGAACAGTTCACACAAAAAAAATCTGCAATGAAATAAGATTTATGAAATAATTACATGTCTTTATAAAATCATTATTATTCATTAAAAGAAAAGTTGGGGATACAAAATTACAGATAGTTAAAATTACAAAAGTTTAGTTTGATACACATATTCACTTTAAAATAAATGTTTTTATTTCTTGTTTTTTTTTATAAATAATTATTTCAAGGGTTTGCCACATCCATTGTCTACCAAAACCCAAAATTTTCAGCTATGTAATTCATTATTTTGCATCTACAAAGGTTATCTACTCATTTCCGTGTCAATAAAATTTAATATTTGTAAAGTTGAAAATTGAAAAAATGTTTCTGATAAATTAAGAGGTGGAAAAACAAATTACAAAGCCCTGTGATTTACACTATTGATTGGAATTGTTAGAGTATGTACACAGCTAATAATATTGGACCTGGATGCCAACCACAATTATTTGTGCAGTGTTCAACAATTGAGTCAAAAGAGGTAAATGTTTGGGATCTAACATATGAATATAGTAGATCTGAGCTGGACAAATCGGCCTTTTGCCAAATTGGCCCTTGGAAAAATGTCCCCTAAAAACTCAGCCCACAGCAAATGGGCCCTGTAATGCAACCTTGGCCACAGCTATAAAATAATAAAATGTAACGCAATAAGGGTACTTCTAGAATACTTAATCTCCACCATACAACAGACTCCAAAGCTGACAGATATTTATTTATTTACAATAAATCAGGTAAGTATGTATCAGCTTATTAATAACAACTAATTGGGGATAATTGTTCAAGGTCCTGTTATGTTTCTTCCATAAGGGTGACATCTTCTAAAGTGATAATTTGAAAAGTGTAATCAACTCATAACATTAGAATGTTTTATCAAGTCCTTTTCATTTATGTTCTTCAGACACTTGTTTATGTTAGGAAATTTGCAATTGGATGATCACATTACGTCAAGGGTAACAACTACTTTTGTGGTATTAAGCAAAAGTGTAATTAACATATATCAACAATTTTAGGATGCTGTAATCAATACCTTTTATCCTCTCTGCCCTACCAACTTATTTTATGTTAGAATTATTAAAAGTGCAATTGATAGATTAGGTATAAGATTGTATATTAGGTTTATGTTCACAAGCATATGGTTTTATGCTTTTGGTCTTTGAGAGTACAGTGACTTTCTGGGGACTGACTTAGCTAGGATATTTTTTCCTTGGGCTGATTAGACTATAGAATATTTTATCTTGGGGCTGATTTGAAGATGGCCAATTCGGTTAAGATCCAATTTGTCTCTGATTCATGGTGGACAAACCAGAGCTGACAGCAACAATGAATTATACATTTGAAGAGTTTGACCCATTGTACATGTTTGATATTTCTACGACTGTTGCCAACCCTTGTATCCGACCCTAATTTCAGCCCCCTAGCAACTGGCATGTTGGTAACACTTCCCGGCTTGTCAGTTAATCAAGCAGGCCTGTCTGTAACAAGTATCCGGCTTGTCCCATATATGGACTTCCCGACTGCATGTGATGACTCACTGACCATACGGGAAGTGTTACAGTACAGTCGGTAACTTTAGCCGGCCTGTCTGTAACTGTTCCTGACAGGCCGGTAAATTTTACAGGCCAGTTGGTAAAATTTGTAACCAACAGGCCTTAAACTAAAACAGACAAGCCGTAAACAATAACCGACAGGCCTGTAACACAAACAGACAAGCCGGGAACTGAAACAGACAGGCAGGCAATATTTTTGCTTCTTACGGCCTTTCGGCTTCAAAGTCTATGGGTATAAAAAGGCGAGTCGGCAGACAATCTGCATATATTTAGGCTTTGACTGTTGAGGTGTGCAGCTTTGATTTTTAGGTTTTTTATTTTTTGGAAAATTAGCTTAACTTTTGAATGAAATCTGTTCTGTGAGGTTTCACTTTTTATTTTATTTTAAGTTTTGTTTTTTAAAACAAGCTGTACAATTGATTGATTGATCACCATGCGAAGGGGCACAAGTAGAAAGATTGAAGTACCAACTGGAGATACTCAACCACAGTTTGAGTTAGGAGATACAGCTGAGGATATATAGAGAAGGAGGAGGGAGAGAGAAGAGAGGGAGGAGAGACAGAGAGGAGAGAGAAGGAAGAGAGGGACAGAGAGAGGATGGAGAGAGAGAGGAGGGAAGAGGAGGAAAGGGGAGAGAAGAGAGCGCGAACAAATACAGATACTGATGCAGAATCAACTAAATCCAGACAGAAGAAGGGCCAGATGAAGTTCATTTTCCTGAGTGATTCAGACGAAGAAGCCATCATTGAGTTTGTTAAACAGCACGAGGAACTTTATGACAAGACCAACGACAGTTTCAAAGACAAGCAGAAGAAAGAAAGACTTTGGGAGCAGCTAGCAGCTACCAGAAACTTGCCTATAAAGACTGTGAAGAAGTGGTTTGAGACTCAACATACCAGATATGGCAAGCTCTCTCAGACAAAGTCAGGACAAGCAGCTGAGAAGAGTGCAGAACAACAGACCTGGTTGAAGGACAGTTTCAGTTTTCTACGAGGTCACATCAGAAGGAAGGGAGTTTCTAAGTGTTCTGCATTCAAGTCACCCCAGAGGCCTTCTGCAGCCGCAGCTTCAGTTTCAGTTCAGTATACATCCAGAGACACAGAATCTTAGATGGAAATCAGCATTGCATCAGGTGTTACTCATCAGCCTTCAAGGACCAGTCCCAAGCGATGACAGCCTCCAGTTGCGACTGCCACCATGTCATCTGCAGATCCAGTCTTAGATCAGTTCCATCAGCTGAGGTCGGCGATTTCCATATTTCTGGGTGCACATCAGGACCCCACTCCAAGTCTTCGACATTCGTTCTGCAACTATCTCCACTCTGAGATTGAACATCTTGAAGAAAGGGACTTTTTAACCTTCAGGAATGAGACAGTGAAGCTTCTCAGTGAAATACAGTACAAGGCCGAAAAACGCAAGAGAGAGGTTACGAAAAGTAAAAAGGTCACCACATATCAACTTCCACAAGCATCACAGTCCACTGCAGGACAGGAATACACACTTACCATTCCAGAAACTCAGACAGTTTCCATTCCAGTAGTGCAGCCAACACAGACTTCCACTGGAGAACCTATTACAGTGATTGCAAAAGTTCAGCAACAGCAACAACAAAAGTCTTAATCTTCATCACCGTCTACACAGCCTGCTACTTCTTACGTAGTTGTGGATGACCAACATCCTGGGACTTCCAGACAGATGATTTACAACCCCCCTTTAGTTGCACCTTCACAACAGGAAGAGAGTCAGCACAACACTTCAGGATTATCCAGTCTCTTTGCGGCTATTCTAAGTGTTCTACAGTATCAGCAGATAGACACACCACAGCCATTGTCACCCTCTCAACTTCAACCAGCACCATCACCAGTGCCATCTACCACTCATTAAGTCAAGACCTCCCAGCCAGTCCAGCCAGCAGAGTCACAGTCAGCCCAAATCAGTGGACTAGCCAGCACAAGTCACCAAACCCGGCCCTTTTAAGGGCCACCCGAATCTTCCAAAAACAATTATTAAGCTACAAGTTTGATATCCCAAAGATGTGGAGTCAAGCCCACAACCCCCCCCCCCCCAAAACAACAAAGTTGTAGACTCAAACCCACGTCCCCCCAAAACAAAGATGTGGAGTCAAACCCACAACCCCCAAAAACAAAGTTGTAGACTCAAACCTACGTCCCCCCAAAAACAGAGTTGTTGACTCATACCCACATCCCCCAAAACCAAGAATGTGAATGGATGGAATTGTGTTTGTGATGGGGAATGTTTGTGATGACATTGAATTGGAATTAAATGGTTGGAAATTTGAGGTTACTTTTTGTAGCACTTTGCTTAATAAAAGTTATTGGAATATTTGGGTAGTCCTGAAAAGGACTGATTAAAATGACGGCATCATCTCCCCCTAGGTCTTCTTACACTCTGTCATCCTGTCCAGCCAGCGCCCCCACGTGGTTAAATTAGTCTTTCAGTAGGTCTCGTTGATGTTTGGCCTCCCTCGATGGGTTTCTGAAGTTTTCATGTTGTCCCTGTTCCCCCTGGTCTGCCTGTGGTACTACTATGTCGTCAGCTGGAGTGGGTGGTCTGTCTCCTTCCCTTGATGGCTTCTCAACATGTTATGTAGTACCACACATGTTAAAACAATGTCTCTAACTACTTTTGGCTTCTGTTCCATGGTGGTCAACAGCACCCTGAATCTCTTGACAAGTATACCAAATGAGTTCTCGACCACCCTCCACCCTCAATGGATATCCTGAAGTTAGCTATTCTCTCCTCCCTGGTCAGTTGACATCCACTGTAAGGTTTCATAAGTAGTGCAGATCAGTCCCCCCGGGTCCTAGTGGCTCAGGTGGTGGTATTCCCAGGGTTCCGTTCTCAATTCCTCTTTTCAGTTTGCTGCGGTTGAATATCTGAGCATCAGATGATGAGCCACTGGACCCTATGTTGACCCACAGGAGCTTGTAATCTGCATTGACTAAAGCCAAAAGTACCAGGGAGAAGTAGCCCTTGTAGTTGAAATATTCACTGCCTGACATCTTGGGCTTCTTGCTAGCAATGTGTTTTCCATCTTATGCACCAACTGCATGGGGGACATTCCATCTGTTTCTAAATCTTTCTTCAATTTTCTTCCAGTCTTCAGGATCAGAGGGGCACACCAGATACTCTTGTTGAAATTCTTTCAAAATGGCTTTGCAGACTCAGGGGAACAAATTTGCAGATGGTCATTCTTCCAACCCTCCATTGATATTGCAGTGAAGTATAGCTTTCCCCTGTGGATAGGTGTCTCAAAGTAACTGCAAGTTTCAAGCCGACTTCCAGTGGCTTCCTGAAGTTGGTGATTCTCTTCCTGAGGTGGGGGGTGATTGTTTCTTCAATCAAGTCGAAAAATGCTGGTTCCATCCTTGCAAAGTTTCTGTAGCCTGTTGCCTCTTATTGTTGTGGATTACATGTCTTTGGGGATTATACCCAGATCACACCAAGAAGAACTGAATGATATTTCACTGTGTGATAGACTTAATAAATTAGAGTCCCGTATGAATAATATGCTAAAAACTGTTGATAGTAGTGTGGCAATGAATCTGAACTTACAGCAAAAGATGGATACTTTTGCCAGTTACTCTTCAGCAGTTAAGCTCAGGCCTTCTGTTGTTCCAAGGACAGGTGCAAATAAGATCTGTAGTTCAGCTGCTAATGATGGTGCAAAAAGTGATGCTGCCTCATCTTCTTTAGGACAAGACAATGTGGGCGTCACTTTGTCTCAAGTATCCAAATAAGTTCATTCAGCAGTCAATAATGATGTAAAACCCAAGGATGGCACTTTGTTAGTGAAGAACAGTTCACTGTTTGACAATTCAACTACTGATAGAGAGAATGACCCTGAGCCTGATGTGTCCTTTGTGCAGCCGAAATATGTACAAAAGAAGCTAAAGAAACAAGAAGCAAGGAGGAAAGGGATTATTATGGGTACGGCTGCCAATTCCCATCGGATTAAAGGTGCACCAGAACCAGACCGCCACCTGTTTATTTATCGCATGGGTAAGGAAACTGATGATGATGCCTTAAGAGATTTTGGTACTTGCATTCGTTCTCTTGACTGTATATCGAAACCACAATTTAAATTCAAGTCATACAAGTTGACGGTTCCTGTCTCACAGTTCAAGACATTATTCACCAGTTCCAAGTGGCCCAAAGGTATAAGAGTCCGAAAGTTTATTCCTCCTAACAGCAACAGGTACCCAGTGAGTAGTTAACTTTTTCATGCTGACAGACAACAACAAACTTGATTTTTCAATTCTCTCTTATAACAGCCAAGGAAGTGGTCCTGGTAAATTGGAATATATTTCTCAACTATTGCACGATCATGACTTGGTACTCCTTCAAGAACATTGGCTTATGGCTAGCCAATTTGGGATATATAGTCAACAAATAAAGGACTGCTACTCTCATTGCATATCAGCAATGTCTTCAACAGAAATCCTTCAAGGTAGGCCTTATGGGGGTTGCAGTATTCTGTGGAAGAAGAATTTAGTCGCATGTGTAAGTCCTATTAGTACTGTTTCTAAAAGATTATGTGCAATAATGATTATGATGAACAATGTTTCATTTTTACTATGTAATGTTTATATGCCTACCGGTACTAGTGCCAGCTCTATGGAAGAATACAGATCAGTACTTAACGAAATAAAATCAATAATTCTAAATAACAACTGTATCTATGTTATAATAGGTGGTGACTTTAATACAGACTTCAGTAAAACGGGTGGTAATGTTAATCTGCTGAAATCGTTCATTGAAAAAGAAAATCTTAAAGCTGTTCTTGATCATGAGAAGAATAAAGTTCTATTTACATATGAAAGTAAAAGTAATATGTCCAAGTCACTTATTGACCATTTTCTGATAAACGAGTCTTTACTACAAAATGTTGATGTTCACAAGTCACTTCATGATGTTAACAACTTCTCTGATCATTATCCTATTTCTATAACTTTCAACATCTCTGCTAATTATTCTATTAATGTAAATAGTTTGAATGCTGAGAAATTTTGTTGGGAACAGGCGAAGAATTGTGATTTAGTTAACTATAAAGAAACTTTAGCTAAAACACTTGATAGAATAAATTTACCATGGGATGCATTAAAATGTAATGATTTGAATTGTGCTAATATATCTCACTTTTCTATGATTGGAAATTTGCATGATATTATTATTAAACAGTGTGTAGATGCTAATAGAGATTGTATACCTACAAAGAAAAGAGGTGATAAAAAATCTATACCAGGATGGTCTGAATATGTTAAAGAAGCAAAGGAGACTGCCTTATTTTGGCACAAGCTGTGGCAGCAGAATGGTTGTCCCTCTAGTGGGATTGTGGCTGATGTCAGGCGTAGAACCCGTTATAAATATCATTATGCTATATGATATGTTACAAAAAATAAAAGGACTATTACTGCTAATAAAATGGCCCCATAGATCTTAGATAGTGAGTTAAAAGGCTTCTGGGCTAATACAAAAAAGGTGAAGGGTGTCAAGTCTAATTTACCCTGCAGTGTTGATTCTGTTGTGGGGCAAGAAAAAATCAGTGACCTTTTTGCATCAAAGTATGAACAATTGTACAAGTCTGTACCCTACAATGTGGAGAATTTGAACAAACTTAAGGCCAAGATTGACAGTGATGTTAATTTAATGTACAGTGGGGAGTTAAAATTGGTCAATAAGATTACTGTATCTAATGTAATAAAAGGAATATCTGTCCTTAAAAGGGACAAAACTGATATTGACTCAGGTCATTGTACAAATCACTTGATATATAGTTGTCACAAGCTACATGTTGTACTAACTCGTTTGTTTAATTCCATGCTTATTCATGGTTTTGCCCCTAGTGGTATATTAAAAGGAACGGTTATACCTATTCCTAAAAACAAACTTAAATCCATCAATGATTCTGGTAATTACAGGGGTATTACTCCGAGTAGTATTATTGGAAAATTACTGGATAACATTATTTTAAACAGGTATAGAATGTTATGAAATACCTCTGAATTTCAATTTGGTTTTAAATCTGAATCCTCAACCACTCAATGTACCTTTGTTTTAGAGGAAGTTTTACAATATTATAAAAATAACAACACCGATGTTTATGTTATGATGCTGGATGCCAGTAAGGCATTTGACCGTGTTGAATATACAAAGTTGTTTTCACTTCTTGTCAATAGAAAACTATGTCCTGTTGTTTGTCGATTACTATTGTATATGTATACTAATCAGCGTCTTTGTGTGAAATGGGGATCACAAGTTTCAAGAGAATTTTGTGTTCATAATGGCGTCAAGCAAGGCGGTATACTTTCACCTTTACTGTTTATGTAGATGTATTACTATTAAGATTAAAACAGGCAGGCCTTGGCTGTCATATTGGTAATACATTCGTGGGTACTGTAGCATATGCAGATGATGTAGTTATACTTGCACCAACAGTTAATGCCTTGAAGTCAATGTTAAACATATGTGATGAATTTGGAAGAGACTATCAATTTTTGTTTAATTCCAATAAATACCAACTGTTACACTATTCCACAAGTAGAAAAGTAATTGAAAACATTGTTCATTACAATCAAGTGATTGAGTGTAAAGCTCTTGCAACACATTTGGGGCACACGGTAGGACCTTGTGCCAAAACTAATGTAATTCAAGATGGTATTGATAGGTTCACTACTGCTTTAAATAGCATTATTGCATCCTTTCATGATGCTTTCACAGATGTTAAGTATAAGTTATTCAAATCATTCTGTATGTCTTTGTATGGCTGTGTGCTGTGGGACTTTGAATCAAACTTCATTTCTAGATTCTATGTTACTTGGCGAAAAGGTATCAGAAAATTACTAAAGTTACCTCTTTTAACTCATAGTAAATATCTTCCGCTGATTTGTAATGACATACCCATAAACGCACAATTGTATAGGAGATTCAATAAGTTTTTATTCAAAGCATGTAGTAGCAATAATGTATTAGTGAAAATGTGCTGTAACCTAGCCATTAATGGAAGTGGTTCGTCTGTTTCTAATAATATAAATGTTGTAACTGAATTTTTTCAATGTAACAGAAATACAGTTTGGGCTATGCCAAGTGTCTTTAAAAGTGTTGTAGATAATTATGTTGACAAACTTTATATATTGGATGATTTACTAAACATTGGAAATATTAAAGATCTTCTTTTCATTAGAGATACCAGATATACTTTGTTTAAATATAATGAAATTAATGACTTGCTAGAATTTTTCAGCACTTGGTAGCTGATGGCAATTATTATCATGTTATCTCTATGTAACTTATTTGTACATAAGTACAGGCAGTTTGTGTTTGTTCTTCATGTTTTTCCCTCTGTGTGTGTTGCTTGTAAAATGGTATTGAACATGTATGTACATTTGTGTTATTTGTAGAATTATTTTGTATTTAAATGTAGTGTACCTAGTGTACGAATTTGAGAATAAATAAATAAATAAATATCAGTTGTGATCAGTTCATCCAAGAGTGTTCTGTAGCAACCTCTCTCTCCCCTGAGCCATTTCCATGGAAGGATCCATGGATTCTGTGGCTTCCTTCTCCTTCTTGGGAGTGGGGGTGATGGTGATGCTGGCTGGGCAGGTACTGGGTTCTGCTGTCTATGGTGCCTTGTAAAGGTCAAGTACAGTAAAAGATTAAACTCAATAAAAATAATAAAGCCTCATTTGATCTATCAGTTTCTCTTGGTGTGTTCCTGTCATCTTTGAATTGTGAAATGAATGGGAAATCACATGTGATGGGGGTTTATATAATGTGATATGGATCCCGACGTTTAGATCCCGACCCACAAAAACAATCAGTCTTGTTGTGAAGGGTTGGGAACATGCTCCCGGCTTGTCTGTTTGTCTTTACGGCTTGTCTGCTTGTAATCCGGCTTGTCTGCTAAGGGTTTAGGGCTTGTCGTGCAACCTCTACGACTGGCCCTGCAAAAAACGTCCCCGACCCTACGTCATGTCGAGATGGGTTCATGTCCTATCTGTAACTTTGCCGTCCTGTCAGGGATTTCAGAACCGACCCACCATTTTCCCACGCTTTTTCTCACGACTCTACGACTTTTACAACCGACTCTAGGGTCGTAGGGTCGGTCACAGGGTCGGCTCCAGTGGAACACCTGCATAAAGATCACTATCAGAGTAGCACCAGAATCACAACAGAAGAAGGAATGACAAGGAACAGGTTTGGATCCTAAGAAAGGGATTATAATTGTGATACGAATGATTCCTTTAAGGTCTCATTGACTTAGGAATATAATTAAAATGTATTTACATATGTATCTACTATGAAAAAGATAGCTGCTAAAGTGCAACACATCGGCTGTATATCACTGATACTATCTATAAACAGCATATAATGAAATGTTGTGGGGGGTTTTAAGCAGTGAAATATATGTTAAGTCTTCCAAAAAGAACATATTGAAGGCTTTTAATATAATTTACGTAAATAGTCATTTTAGAATGATAATCAAGTATAAATATTCTAGTGGGATACTACATATCACAACAACATACATTTATTGCAGTTATATACTTTTATAATAGTGCCCCAAACCCTGAATAAATAAAGTTGCTATCCCAGATTTAAAATCAGCTAAAATAACTGTCTAAATGTAACCTTTCTTGCAGGTGAAGTTTGCTGAAATATTAATCTGCATTTTACAAGCATTTCACACAGATCTCAGCCTTTTGTACATTTCAAAAATAAATTCTTCATTGCAATGTCATATAAACTAGCCTTTTACATTCATATACTTCTATAACAGAGAATCACGTGGTAAGCTGAATGAAAATTACAATAATGTGAAGTCCTAGGGTATTATAGATATTTAACCCCAAGGGTTGTTGGGGCCTGAAGGCTAGTAATGTTTAACGAAGTTCATTCTCAGTTCCTGTTAATTTAAATACAACCATAATTTTACAGCACTTATTCCTCTAAAACCGTTCAGGAAAAAGGGTGATAAAGTCATGTTTAAAAATTCAAGTTATATTAAAACTTTGATAAACATGCAGTGCCTAAAGACACATATATACAACAGAAGTATCCTTGATTGGGTTGTTTGAAAGTAAGGAGGGCTGAAAAGTGTTTTGATCTACTTGTGCGATATCGTATGGCAAGAATTCCTTTGACATCAGGTTTAAACATCCCAGCTTGGGAGCGTGAATTACAGGGTTATCCAGATGATAGGCTACTACTACGAGTCCCCACCTTTTCCTTAACTCTATCATTAGTCAATGGTTGTGACTCAATCTTTTTGCTTTCATCATCGCCTTCTTTGATGATCTCCTCTACCTGTCGTGCGATGCACCCATCAATTACATGCTGCATATATTTCTCATACGAGCAACCATAGCGTTCCCAAGCCATTCTTTCTTTCTTGTATTCCCAATAAGCATTCTTTGCCCCCTGTTTTGACTCATTCATGATGTATTGCAATTTTGAATTATCCTGAATCAACAGACAACCCCTTTTCAAAACTTCCATATATTGATCAATGTCCATGTCCATTGGTTTCAAACTTATGTCCCCCCTTTCTTGAGTACACCAGAAAAACCCCTGGAGGTCAGATCCCTGCTCCCCTTTCATCTGTAATACCCACTGATTGCGTTCGCCATGGTTGCTCACAATGTTAAACAAAACATACGCTATACGTTCTGAGTTCTTCACTTGCTTACCCATCACATTAATTTCTTCATACCTCAAGCCCTCCATGGAGATGGCAGCAAAGAACAACTTCAATTCGCCCGAGATATTGTAAACCCAAAACTTTTTTAACTCTGGTACTCGACTATCACTGCTGCCACCCCCTGGAAGGCCTCAAACTGTATATCATGCTGCAAATAATTAGCATTGTTCATATTCTCATAATACATTATTGTAAATACGACTGTCATTTTTACTATACTGATCATTGACCAGATCAGCTTTACTTATATCAACACAATGTGACTGCTTATTACTTTTATATTCATATATCTTAATTTTATTGTCTATAACTCTATTTACACTGTTCTGTTTTGTCCTTGCAGGTTGTCCAGGTGATCCTGCTGGCTCCTACCTTGCTGAAACTGGCTTGACTTCTTGTGACCTATTATTCACACGAAAACTACATTTAAATTCTGGATGTGGTGAACTGCGTCCTTGCTTGAAGCACAGCGAACAGACATGTCTGTAAATACCGTGGTTACCTTCATTACTACACGAGCCTTCATTGTAGAATTTACAAACACGACTCTTCTGTACCAAGGATGACACATTCTGGCTGTTGATGACTGCTATTTGGGAAGAACTGACACGGTTCAACGCCCATTGTGTAGTATCATGCCATTGAAGCCTACCTTCCTCAACTTCTGTCATGGAGACAGCCCAGGCTGCCCTCACAGCTGGCCACGGAAGTGCTACGGAATCCCTCAGTGCCAGCACTATCTGCGTTAAAACGTGTCGTAACAGAGTGTTGTCTTCAATTTGCAAAGCATTATTGAGTTGACCTACCGCCCACTGTTGGAGATTCATCTCATCATACGCGGGTTTCTTACTATTTAAAGAAGACACAAAACCCTCATTGGGCCACTTCACCTCAGGTTTTCCCACTGGCATATCTGTTGTATTATATCTGCCCGATTTCTTTCTATGCAGAAAGCTCTTACCTTGCAGAACATCATGGTGTGACTGGGCTTCAAACTGTGTTAAAAGGTCAGAAACCGTGGACGCCACATGAGGCATTGCCCTCAGTCTTTCCAAGCTGGGGACAACCGCGTCTTTGTCGTAGCCCCGTCGCTCTTCCTGATCTGCCACTGGCCTATGATTCCCAGGATTTTGACTGTCCTGTAACTGTGGGTGCATTAAAGTCGATGCAGAGATTTGTTCCCTGGCCGGCCATTTATAGGAATTCATCAGATTAGTGTGAGGGGTAAGATCTCTCGTCTTCTGCTTGCCAGGCAACCTAACCTTGCTTTGTGGCAGTCTGAAGGTCACATTGTCCCAAGATCCCGAATGAGGTGATGATACTGGGGTGGAGCTAATGGTATTATTTTGTTCCAGTCTTTCCAACCGCTTCATTACTTCCGAATTTGACTGCTCCAGTCGGGCCAAAACACTCAATACTGTGTGATCTACTGAAGACGAAGTTGTTGCTACGGTATGGGGCGGACTTCCCACGGAAGCCAACATAGATTGACTTTCGTCATTAAGGTATGAACTGTCTTTATTGTTCACCGAGTCCTTGCCCTTGCCCTTCTTGGCAACTCCATTCCTCTTATTCTTGCCAGGTACTGGGGTCGCCTTCTTCTTCTTGGTTGTAGTTAGCGGAGATTTTTTACTGGAGGCAGGCATACTGCTAACTTAAAAATCACTAAAAACCACTAAAATCATAAAATATAACAAAGTTTTCATTTGTTCAATGTCTTATTTTAACTTTTGTGGATCACCTTGTGTGTCCTTCGATTGCAAATCCCAATATGATAGACCCTATCGTTTCAAAGCTTAATGAAGCGTGAGGTGGCCTGCTATTGGTGGGCAGACTATGAACCAGAACATCAATAATAAATTCTATTAAGGTCGACTAGAAACTAACTGGACAGGCCCCTACGACAGGCCGTGTCGTACAAAGTGCATTGACCCAGTCTTGTGCAGATTGTGGGTTGTGGCGTGCTTTTTGTACACTCTTCAGAACCGAATTTGAAAGAAGTGTGCAATGCTCTGAAAATTACTTCTTTGAAGATATTTCCACAAGCTTGGCTATCTGCGATAATATTCCGGTTTTGTGGATAACATTTTTATAGTTATTAAAATTATAGGAACTAGTTTGTTGAGGTGGACTACCAAACAATTATACAATGTACGACCATTTTTCTGTTCAATTTTGCTTACTGCATAACTTTTAAAAGAATGTGTTTACAGTATAGATTCATATGGGATAAAGTGATATTTTGCCGTACCAAGTTTTCATGAAACACTTCTTTCTGGCCAAAGGTCAAAGTTGGGGTTTTACGTCCCGTTCAACAGCCAGGGTCATATTGGGACAGGTCTTCAGAATTGCCACTTGTGGGACTCGAACCCACAGAGGTGACAGCCTATGATTAGATTTCTTTCTGGCAATCTTGGTACTTTGGCTGTAGTGTTTGCTACTGGTGGTGCATAAAATAGTTCCATCAAAGGTTGAATGCTCATATACTGATTACTGGAATGAATCTTTGTTGTTTACAAGTGCATCTTCATGTGATTCGTCGTCTTCATGTAAACTGTTTGTTCTATACTGTCTATGATCCTTATGCAATCATACTCCACACTGTCTGATGACTATTGCTTTTTTCCAGTCTGCTTTTCCATTGACCATTGTTATACTCTTATTGTATCTCCAGGTACAAGTGGTTGTAACTTTTTTTGCAGTACAGTTATAATAAAACAGCTGTTTTGCACCGTTTGTTTCAGTACACTGTTTCTGTACCTTGGTTGATTATTTTAACTGAATTAAATAATGTTGATTCATTTTGATTTAACTTTTGAATTTTGAGTTCGTATAATGTCATAAAAAACTTTTTACGGGTTTTAATTGTTATGGGAAAGTTTTGTTGAATAAATATAACATACATAACATGATGCTGAATAAATTACTGAAGTTACACAGTGGGCTACATTACTACTTGAATGGGTGACACTACTTGTGCCTCTGACGCCTTTGCAGCATATGCTACTAGACTGAAACCCTCTTTGGCCTTGTAATGAAGTTTTTCATGTAAAGTTATTTTTTTCATCCAGTGCTTTTTTTCTTACTATTTTTTTCTCAATGCACCAATAAAAAACATTTATTATTTCAAGATGTGGATTTGGTAAAAAACAATTACCAACTGTTTGTGTTTGTATACATAAGTCAATTTATTTGGGTAATCCAGGGAAAATTTGTTTTTTTTTTGGAAGAATGGAAATTATAGAAATAATGTCTTGAAAAAAATGTCTTGTGGAAAGAATGCTTGTCTGTTTTGAGTGACTGGAAATAAAACCTTGTGTTAAAAACCTTGGCGTTTTGTTATATTTATCATAGAAAGATGCTTAAAATGCAAAATATGAAACATCACATTATATACCTACATTTTACATTAATTAACTTTTTGCATTACTTTATTCTTACATTGTGATAAGAATACACAAGGGTCATGGTCGCAATGTTACCATTAACTCTTTAAATTTACCTGCAAATAATTGCAATTTTACTGAAGATTACTTGTTCATATGTATCTCAAATATGAATCTGCTACAGAAGACTACTAAGGAGTGAGTTTACAGACTTTGTCAAAAGGGGTAATTATGTATCATTCAAATGAATTATCCTTACACAATCTTTCAATGGAATCCAAGACAAAAGCAATTCTGGCACAAAACACCTTGCTGATTATGGGGTAGCTTAAGATCTACCCATGGGTACACAAGGAACCCAACTCTTTCAGTTTATAAATCTGAAAAATCTGGGTAATGATTAATTTATTAAGAGTACATTTAGCCCTAGTTAAACAATATTTAGTACTTTAATTATCATGAAAGAGTAAAAATGCCTTTGTTATTTATGTATTAGGCTTTATATGGTGGAAGACGTTAGGCAAAAGGCCAAACTGATGTTAATTTAAATTTTCAATCACTTAAACAAAGTGCACTTAAAATCAAAGTCAATACTGTTACACAGAGTTGTAGTCACATTTTTCTATTCTCTATTACTGTATACTGAGGCTGATCGCAAGTTGAAAAGTTGCTCAGAATTATAGTAATCTAATCTAATCTAATGTGGACTTTTATAGCGCTTAATCTCCATCACTGATGGACTCTAAGGCGCATCTAAACATAAAGCAAGGCAGTTAGCGTTAATCAAGGGACATAGCCAGGTATGCATAAAGATTTCATGAATATATCACATAACAGCAAGTATTTTTACACAAAACTTTTTCTCCATTCTACCAAACAGACAAGGCATTCTTTTCACCTAGACTTTAATTATTCCAAGGGCTATGGACTTTAATTATATGGTTGGGCTATGGTCAGTGACTTAAAGTTGAATAGTGACAAAATAAAGAAAATCATAATGTATGGTAATGCAATGATTCAATTAGTAATTTGGCACCAAAACAAATAAACAATATGTTCAATTGACATTGCTGATTCACAAATATAGCATAATGAGGTGAAAGTGACGTGTCATGTACCAGTTGAAGCTGCTGATTTCAGTAATGAGGTATATTACTAAATTCATATCAAAACCCTCCTAAAGGTAAAGTAATGTAAAATATATTTATAACTTATAAATGTTGTATATCAATTCATATTTTAACAATATTAACGAACTTCGAGGAAGTGCATATAACAAGTGTTAACAAGGCTTTTTATGCTTAAATTATGATAAGATACTTAGAAAAGTCATTTTATCTTATAAAATCTTTTGACAGATTCTAATGTGCTTTTATCTTGTCAGGGTGGCTTTACCTGGGGGTTTAGTAGCAAATGCTGAGAGAAAAGGAAAGTCCCATATAGCTCAAGGAGCCTCTATGAAGAAATTGTCAGAGAAAAATAGCAGTTGTCAACATATTTCTATACATATCTTGTCAGAATAGCCGGATTTTGAACATAATTATAAAATTACACATCACTTTAATTAATTTGAATCATACCTTCAGATGCTATCTAAAACCCAGATAATTCCACGTAATCCATAACAAGGGAAAGGGGCAATTGTAACGTTCCAGAACGGTCTTACTATTATTACTATTATTATTAAATTTAACTGAATCTCAGAGATTTTGGTCAAGTTACAGTTACATTTCCAAAAAGATATCTTACCAGACAGAAGTATAGTTAGTCATTCATGTCCGTCAAAGATTTTCTGATACAATGACAAAGTTAATATTTATTCGCCCTTCAAGTAGTAAGTAAAGATATGTATATATGTGTAACACTAATTGTAAGAACTACTACTGATACTAGTAAATGAAATATGTGTACATCAAGTAATAAAAAAGTTTACCAACACATATGACTTACATGTCAACCGTAAGAAATCTATATTCACTGTGTCCCATGACATCAATAAGTAAACCTATGAAGAGCAACCACTTGCAAAGAGCAATCATGTATGTAATCTCTCCAGTGTGGTTTGCTCTTCTCAGGTTTGACTGTGAGTAGTGACAACAGCAAGAACAATGCCAACAATAATTTCAATCTTAATTATACCTGGATCAGGTTTCTCAGATATTGGATCTTCAGTTTGTGGCTTAGTAGGCAAGAGGGTTTTAGATATTTGATGCCCATTTTGTGTTGCAGAAATCAAGGGAGTTTCAGATGCTGGATTCCAATTTTGTGTTGGAGTAGATGAGAATATCTTAGATGCTGGATTCTCATTTTGCGCTGGAGTAGTAGCTAAGGGTTTCTTGGATGCTGTTTGCCCTCTTCGTGTTGAAGTCAATGTTGGGATTCCTCTTTCCGTCAACATTGAATTGCCATTTTCTTGGTCATTTTTTGGTAACATTTCGATATTTCTTATGTCAGTTTGGGTGCAGTTCAGCCTAAGTAGATGACCTTTAAGAAAACATGTAATAGATATATGTTTTATGACACCAATAATAGTGGTTAAATGAACTCACATTTTGTAAAAATAAATACACAGTGTAGTTTTCTCCAGTACCACTTATCCAAGGAGATGTCATTTTTACGAATCTGTCAGATAGTTAATATGTTCACAGAAATTCACATAAATTCATTGTATTATGGAAAAACCTTTACTGGACACGAATGAATTTACTGCAGATTATGCAATAACACTTCAACATGAATTCAACTGTGAAACTTTGTTCATACCTGCAGTAGAAAAGATATAACAGCCCACAGCAAACAATCATAAGGCGAGCGAAATTATAATAGCTATGAAAACATGTTACATTAAAGGCAATTGTTTGCATAACTAAAACCAATTTTCCAGAAAATAAAGGTGGGTTCGATTAAAGGCCAATACACATCAAACTGATCCAATCTAATATTAAAAGATCCAACATATGTCCTCTTGAAGCTAAGGGAAATGGTTGACAATGTTATTTAAAATTGGACCAGGAATAAAAAGTTGTGGATAGTGTAATTAACTCCAGTTCTGTGTGATACATACTGATTATACTTGCCAATCAATTAATTGCCTGACAGTTCTTCATACCACATTTTTATATCATATCAAAATTAATGTTCGTGCAAAAACACAAGCCAATTAGATTACTTTATTGTTGCATTGTTATCACCATTGTGGTGCATGGACCTTAGGGGTATGATTTGATTTGAATAACTTGTACAGTGCAAAAGTGAATCTCTTAGGTTTTGATTGTCCTTGCGAGAGGAATTATTGGTGTGCAGTAACAGGACACTGGGATATGGGCTTAAGTCGTTGTAGATAAAAGTCCTTTTTCACTATAAAATTAATCTTTGCTTGCTACATTAATATATCATTACGGCTCAATTACTCTTGCAATGTATATAAATCAAGCTACACACCAGGTGCAATTTCTGCATTACAGGTCTAGATTCTATGATTCACATGAAATACATTGCAGAGATGTCACAGCACATTTTCTACAGTGTTTCTAAATCATGCAGGGAAGAATAAGAGACTTTTATAAATTTACACATGATGTTCAAATTATACAGAACAGAAAACTGGAAAAAAAATCTAGAAAGCAAGACAAGAAAACTAAATTGACCATGAGACAGATCTGATAATCATATTTAGAGGGTTAAAGCCTTTTACCAAAATTCTGTGAAAATGGAAGTTACAAGCATATAGTTCAGCTATGCTCCAAGATTTTTTTATTTTCGGTGGGTGTGGGTACTTTCAAATAAAGATTAGGCGAAAATCAAATTTTAAGATCAACTGTCATCTTAAAAAACACAAATACTGGTGCGTTTAATGAGGGTACCTACCGTTAATTTCTTTACCTAATACTATTTTCTAAAGTTTAAAAGGGAAAATTACCTAAAACCATTGAATGCTTGCAATTTGGTGAATTAATAATAAGTAGAATACAATTTTCAACAACTTTAACTTGCAACTGGAAACTATACTTTAAACTTTAAATTTTTGACTTTAAAAACAGTTAAAGTGTAATTGATAAAAAAGCAAAACAGTTGAAATTTTTCAGTATTACCAACTATTAATCTAGTGTCTTTAAAATGATTTAATGTGTAGTGAACCAGTCAATCAAGATAAATGCAGTTCACTACTTTAACTATTTACATATGAAGAAACACAAAACAGTTAAGAACCCACTTCTTTATGTTTTTTACTGTTTTATGGTTTTGGAATACAGAGTTCTTCCTATTTACATTTTGACTTGATCTAACTAGGAAAACTGTATGTGTGTAAAGATTTAAAACAGAAAACACCCCTTTTTATGGAGCCCAAGAAGGGACATAGAACTGTTTTCTTAGCATTTTCTTAGTATCGTTCCCACGAGATAAGAAGTTGTGGCCATGCGTTAGCAACTCATTACCACAAGTTAACAGCTCATTACCACAAGTTGACAACTCATATACCACAAGTTAGAAAGTTGTTCCCACAAGTTAGCAAGTTGTTCCCACAAGATAGCAAGTAGTTCCCACAATTTAGAAAGTCGTTCCTACAAGTTAGAAAGTCATTCCCACAAGATAGCAAGTCGTTCCCACAAGTTAGAAAGTCATTCCCACAAGTTACCAAGTCATTCCCATAAGCTACCAAGTCATTCCTACAATATAGCAAGATAGCAAAATGACTGTTTTATGGCACTTTCCTTGGTCCTACTAAGATATTTTAGTATGTTACATTGGACTGGGTGCTTTTTGGCACAACATGCCCTGCGGTATCTCCAATTGATTCTCATACAAGGTATGTACCTGGATGAGGCAAAATTCGTGTTTTCTGTGAATTGCATAGACTTTTCATACAGTAAATTGTATAGTCTTATCATTCTTAACCCCTTCTTTATATCCATTACCTTTGTTCCCCCACTGACAATATAGACACTGTAACACAATTAGTATTAAACCTCCAAAAGACAGTATTGCAGTATACCTGTAGCAATAGGTAGATGACCTCTGAAGATCACTAATTAGGTAAGTTAGAAGAATAAGCATTTAAACTGATAAAATGATAACCACAATAGTATGAAAGTTTGACTTGTAAAGTAACAGGAAACATGCAAGCTCTGGAGGTCTACAGGGATATTTAAACTTGAATGGTATGCTAGTAGATGGGTGGCCTCTATAAGTTAGGTATCATTGACAAAGAAAATGCCTGTACATTGGCATCAAAGCATGACTTAGTAAAGCTTGTGGAAATGACTTCATGTCTTGTAACTTGCTAACTTGTGGGAATGACTTGCTAACTTAGGGGAATGACTTAGTATCTTGTGGTAATGACTTTGCTAAGTTGTGGGAATGAGTTAGTGTCTTGTGATATTGACTTTGCTAATTTTTTGGGAATGAGTTAGTATCTTGTGGGAACGACTTTGCTAACTTGTGGGAACGACTTTCTAACTTGTGGGAACAACTTTCTAACTTGTGGTAATGACTTTGCTAAGTTGTGGGAACGAGTTAGTATCTTTTGGGAAAGACTTTTGAACTTGTGGGAATGAGTTAGTATCTTGTGGTAATGACTTTCGAACTTGTGGGAATGACTTCATATCTTGTGGTAATGACTTGCTAACTTGTGGGAACAGTTTTTCTAACTTGTGGTAATGACTTGCTATCTTGTGGTAACGAGATAAAAAAAAATGATAGGAAATCAGTTCTATGCCCCTTCTTGGGCTCTGTACTTTTTCCTTTAGACTGTTTATGGTATATTTTAACAATTCCTACTTTTTCACGGCCAATCAAGTGAAGCTCATTTCCTTGGTAACCACAGTGGTCTTGATTGTGACGTCACAATGCTAAGCGTAAAAGTATTATTGGGTTTTATAGATTTTATATTGGCATATAATTTTGAAGGAATTGATTAATATTTAGTAAGTGGATGAAACAAAGTATGAAGAGTACATCTACTCTATGGTGACCTTAAACTCCATTATAGCAGTATAGCAATTTTAAGGTTACCATCTACACAACCAAAATAAAAAGGGCTTGAAGAATTTCAGCTATAATTGGTATATGGGTGATATTTGCACCTTGAAGCTGTATAGTTTAAGGTGGCCTTAAATCTGAAAAATAACAACTTAAAAATGACTTTCAAGTTACCAATTCAAGGGTCATTCAAGCAGAAGGGACTTGACAGATTCAATTTATTCAAGATTACTGTGGTTGCTAGGGACATGACCTTCACGTAATAAGCAGTGGGAAAGTTAAAACCATCAAACAGTAAAACAGTAAAATGGAAGTGGGTGCTTTACTGTTTTTTTGTTGAAGTAGTGAATGGTATGGCATCTTGATTTGATTTATCTTGATTTACTGAATGTTTGTAGAAACTTCAAAATATGGAATGGTTTTGATTTAACTGTAGGTACCTTTTGAGGGGGTTTTAAACCTACTCTTTTTATTTTTAAATATTCATCATATGCAAATTAATTTTAGGTGTGTTTTACTTTGTTCAGACCAAAACCGTAAAAGGGTAGCAAACTGTTTACCATTTTAATCCCATTAAAGAGATATGATAAAGAATTTAACGGTAAGTACCCTCGATTCGTGTATGCGATTACCAGCTACAGCTTTAAATATGGGCTAAGGTTTATTTTTTACGGAAGCTCTGGACTGCCAAAGTTTTTTTATTTTACTAACTGGAATATACCAGTTAGTTAACTTGAATATTCAAGTTAATAACTGGAATATTCGAGTTAGTAACTGGAATGTACCAGTTACTAACTTGAAAATACCAGTTACCTAACTTGAATATACCAGTTAACTAACTTGTATATACGAGTTAGCTAACTTGAATATACGAGTTAGCTAACTTGAATATTCCAGTTACTAACTGGAATATACGAGTTAGTAACTGGAATATACCAGTTACTAACTTGAATATACCAGTTAGCTAACTGGTGTATACGAGTTAACTAACTGGAATATACCAGTTAACTAACTGGAATATACGAGTTAGGTAACTGGAATATACGAGTTAACTAACTGGAATATACGAGTTAGTAACTGGAATATACCAGTTACTAACTTGAATATACCAGTTAGCTAACTGGTATATACGAGTTAACTAACTGGAATATACGAGTTAGGTAACTGGAATATACGAGTTAACTAACTGGAATATTCAAGTTACTAACTTGAATATACCAGTTAGTAACTGGAATATATGAGTTACTAACTTGAATATACCAGTTAACTAACTGGAATATATGAGTTAGCTAACTTGAATATACCAGTTAACTAACTGGAATATACGAGTTAATAACTGGAATATACGAGTTAGCTAACTGGAATATACGAGTTAGCTAACTGGAATATACAAGTTAGCTAACTGGAATATACGAGTTAGCTAAATGGAATATACGAGTTAGCTAACTGGAATATACGAGTTACTAACTGGAATATACCAGTTAGCTAACTTGAATATACGAGTTAGCTAACTGGAATATACGAGTTAACTAACTGGAATATACGAGTTAACTAACTGGAATATACGAGTTAACTAACTGGAATATACGAGTTAGCTAACTGGAATATACGAGTTAGCTAACTGGTATATACGAGTTAGCTAACTGGAATATACAAGTTAGCTAACTGGAATATATGAATTAATAACTTGAATATACCAGTTAGCTAACTTGAATATACCAGTTAGTTAACTGGAATATGAGTTAGCCAGTTATTCTCTTGATTGTAAGAGTTGGCTAACTGTATTTATGGATATGGATGGTATGTATGTTTACATATATTGGTAAATTTAAGCTCCTACACTTTGATTATGACTGCTGATTGTAGCTGCCTGTTTCCAGTTGAGTACATCATATGATATGAACCATTGGGAAGCATGTTCAAGAACATAGTGGAACTTTTGTCAACAGTTAAAACAGATCAATCAATTAATATTTACTAAAATATATATTGTTAAATGACATTTACTTAGAGTTTATACTATGGGAAACTTTAGTTACTCCCTTCTGCTGAAGATTTAAAGACTTTTACAAAGCCTATGAGATTCTGTTCTCACAGTCACACAGATTGCGAATAAAAAGTTAGCCAAATTTTATCCTATTGTAAAGTTATGCATCAATGTTTTCAAGGAAATGTGCATAATTTTCCTGTCACCAGCATCTATGCTGGCACAGGGCACATAGGGATAGCTTTATCCGCATCGTCATCTGTCATCAAACTTCATTTTTGGACATTATATTGAAAATAGCTTTACAGATTCCATTCAAATCTGGCATGTGGTTAGCAAGTTTGACATCTAATCACAGGTAGGCACCCCTGTCTGGGTTTGACTACCACAAGTGGCAATGCTGCAGACCTGTCTCAATATGACCCTGGCTGTTGAACAGGACTTAAAACCCCAACTTTGACTTTAGCACATGATTATAACTGGTGCTAAAGTAACCTTAAACTCCCATGTATAAACAATTATTAGTGAGTTATTTTTTAAATTTTTCTGTAGAGTATACTTAAAATCGTTTAACAGATTTTATCCAAATTTTGTATGTATACGAGACTGGCCTTACATAAGTGCTCTACATTAAGGTGACCTTAAATTCCCAGTTATAACAGAATTATGTTTACTTTAAGTTGGGCAATTTTTAACAGTATTAGAAATACTGTTTAATTCTGAGGATGTTTAAGTTGTGAAATTAACAAACTTTAAGCAGGCCCTGTATGAAAATATTACCATAAACTCTCTCACAGCTGCAAGCAATGAGTTTAATGTTAGGACAACTTTGTTTGGATGATATTTGATGTGGTGATTAAGATATTTTCATTGAAATTCAATAAGTACACATATCTATATCAAAAGAAGGTCTCTTTGGTAAAGTTACAATAAATTGGTGATATGTTTTGAAACTTATGATAACTTATGATTTTAAGGTTGTTAAGGTTGTACAGTTTTGATTCTCCAGGAGCTAAGGTGAAGGACATATATGGTCATCGCACTTTGTTTCTGGAAAGTATCTTGAAAACTGCTTGGTTGATTTAATTCAAATTTGCCATGTGGATGTTGTCAGTCATACATATGTTCCCTATATTAAGGCAACATTAAACTCCAACTAATAAAACAATTATATTGAATTTAACTTTTTCCATTTTTGGAAAGTATCTCAAAAACTTCTTGATTGATTAAATTCAAATTTGGCATGTGGATGTTGCACGTCTTATATATGTGCCCTATGTTAAGGTGACCTTAAAGTCCAACTATTAACAGTTACATTGAATTCAACTTTTTGTATATATGGACAGTAGCTAAAAAACTATTTAACTAATTCAAATCAAACTTGACATGTGGATGTAACTGGGCTTCAAGGTGTGCCTTATTTAAGGTGACCGTAAACTCCTAGTTATAACATGATTATATTGTATTCAATTTTTTTTTTATTTCTGAAGAATATCTCAAACTGCATTTAAAATTAAATTTAAATTTGGTATGTGGATGTTACTGCTTATAGTGATGTGCCTTATTTTAAGGTGACCTTAAACATCCGATAAGAAAATAATTATATTGGATTTGAGTTTTTTTGTATTTTTGGACAGTATCTCAGAACACCCTGACAGATTCAATTGAAATTTACCATACGGTTGTATCTAGTTCTCAAGGTGTATTATATTTCAAGGTAAACTCTCATGTATAAAAAAATTATATTGAGCTTAGGTTTTTAATTTTTCTGCACAGTAGACCATAAATGTTTTGAAGAACTATCAAGCAAAACGTCAGTCACTGAAAATAGATTGAAAATGGAACCTTGTTTGTTTTATGGGTATCCAGAATATGATCTGGATCTTTCCCAAACATTTCTTCCTTTGCCTAGGTCCTAACAATAAAATAAGATTTCTTAAAGATCTGTTTATTAGTATTGGAAGTAATCCAAACACCAAGAAACAGACATTGAAACAATTACACCCTGAAACCTAAACTTCTGTTTTAGGTAAAGATATGGGTTAAATGCCAATTGGTGGAAATCTTGGTGGAAATCACCCAGACATTTGAAAATTATGGGTCAAGGTAAATTTGTTTTTGTTATGGAAAGACAGGGAATCCAAAAAAAAAGAAAATGAAAACAATTAATACAAATATATAAATCACGAATACACCCCACTCTTGATCTTGATTATATGTCAATTTCAAGACATAAAGTGAGAAGAAATAGTTTACACTAAAGCCAGCAATGTCACAAGGTTTGTGATCTCACAATAACAATTACATTGTGACATCATTAAGTAATGACATCATCAGAAAGCACCATATTTGGGCTTGTGTAGATTCTATCACACAGTTTCTGCCATGTGCTGCATATTAGTGTAAAATTTAGATCACATGTATTTTTGCTCTTTTTTATCCAATATTTTCCAGTAACTTTAAATTTTAATTTATACAAATTTGGTTTCATTTATTTCCAATATTCATTTATTGTGCATAAAATTTATTATTATTCACTCCAGAAAAACACACAACAAATTGTAATAATAGATGGGGATTTTCATGGTCTGGTAAAATTAAGCACTTTACAGTACTACAAATTAATGTTGTCATGACACTAGGTGCATGCCATCAGACAAGTGTTGGAATGATAAACTGTGTGTTCTGTTTACCCAAAGATGTTTCATTGGGTATATTGTGAATATTAAAGCATCTTTGTCATGAAATAAACAGGTAAGCTGTGTTGTTTAATGCGGTATTTTCATTATTAGAGCTTATATAATCATTTGTTCATAGCAAGCCTGTTGTATCTTTGCCAAAAAATGAATAGGTTAGCTATGTTTGATTATACTCTAGTTTCATTACTGCACCCTACATAATATAAGCGTCCCTGAAAGGGCGCTTATATGTTTCCGCCTCAGTTTCCTCGCCGCCGCCACCGCATTATGGTCTCCCTTGAATATCTCCCTTATTATTAGAAGGTTTCAAACCATATTTGGCAGTTATATACCTTAGGCGTGGGAAAATGTTTCTGCATGCTTAAATTTGACTTTTGACCTTTATGAAGGTTACATGATCAAAAACTATTTTTTGAAGTACACCCCTGTTCATACTATTGAAAACGCGAGCTGATTAGATTTTGGGAGCAATCCCTTGAAAAATGTCTCATTTATGAGTGATTTTCTGACACCTTCCAATCTGAAAGCCTTAAATTTAGGCCAACTCCCCTATTATCCTCTTAAGTATTGCATTTAGAGCTATAAAATGTACTGGGAGGTAATAGGAAACCATATGTCGAGAGTCTAAATAGCTGGTCAGTTTTACCCCACGGCCCCCCCTTGTGGGTCAAACTGGGGTCATAAAATAGCTGATTTTGAGTTTTTGCCTTATATCTCCTTTTATGTTGCTTTTATAGCTTCAGAATGTATTAAGAGGTATTGGGAAAGCATATATGGAGAGTCTAAATAGCCGGTCAGTTTTACCCCCCGACACCCCTTTATGGTTCAAACTGGGGTCATAAAATAGCCGATTTTGAGTTTTTGCCTTATATCTCCTTTTATGTTGCTTTTATAGCTTCAGAATGTATTAAGAGGTATTGGGAAAGCATATATGGAGAGTCTAAATAGCCGGTCAGTTTTACCCCCCGACACCCCCTTATGGTTCAAACTGGGGTCATAAAATAGCCGATTTTGAGTTTTTGCCTTTATCTCCTTTATTGTTGCTTTTATAGCTTCAGAATATATTAAGAGGTATTGGGAAAGCATATGTGGAGAGTCTAAAAGCGAAGCATAACTAACAAAAGCGAAGCATAACTTAAAGTTTAAAATGCTTTGTGGTTTTAATAAGCATGCTGTAAAGCTAAGAATGCACAAAGCTGCACCGTATGCTTTCCCAATACCTCTTAATACATTCTGAAGGTCTAAAAGCAACAATAAAGGAGATATAAGGCAAAACTCCAAAGCAACTATTTTATGACCCCAGTTTGACCCATGAAGGGGGGGTCGGGGGATAAAACTGACCAGCTATTTAGACTCTCCACATATGGTTTCCTATTACCTCCCAGTACATTTTATAGCTCTTAATCCAATACTTAAGAAGATAATAGGGGGGTTAGCCTAAATTTAAGGCTTTCAGATTGGAAGGTGTCAGAAAATCACTCATAAATGAGACATTTTTCAAGGGATTGCTCCCAAAATCTAATCAGCTCGCGTTTTCGTTTTTTCAAATTATAAGGCTCTGTAGCAAGTAGTTTTTCCTGAACTGTGATGACGGGGGGGGGGGGTGTACTTCAAAAATAGTTTTTGATCATGTGACCTTCATAAAGGTCAAATTTAAGCATGCAGAAAAATTTTCCCACGCCTAAGGTATATAACTGCCAAATATGGTTTGAAACCTTCTAATAATAAGGGAGATATTCAAGGGAGACCATAATGCGGCGGCGGCGGCGAGGAAACTGAGGCGAAAACAAATAAGTGCCCTTTCAGGGACGCTTAATTATTGCCTGAAATCCAAAAAAAACTTGATGGTATTATTCTTTCGGACATTCAAACTTAGGGATGTGGAATTTTTGTCGCTTCTTGCTTTTCAAAGTATATTTTAGGACCATAAATGGGTCAGATTTTCACTTGTTACTTTATATCTCTTGAATTATTTCAGCCAGAGCTTTGGGACGTTATGGGAGGAAATAGGAAACCAAGGTCTTTGATTCCAAATATACCATCAAATCTGCCCCCAAGCCCCCCCCCCCTCCTCAAGATCAAACTGGGGTTTTAAGTTTAATTTCTTGTATTCACTGTATCTTTAATAATATTGCTTGAAATCCTAAATAGATCAATTGAATTGTTCTTTATGACCATTCAAACCTAGTATGGTTTTTGCCCCATTATTACCTTTCAAAAAAGGTACAAGCCTTTATCTTTAACATCTTGTTACAATTATTCACTTCCTGCTTTGGGACGCTTGTTCTGGCCTTAGCAAAACCTTTTTCTAGTTTACATAATGTATGTGTCCATTTTTGTTTTCAAAGGTCATGGACATGGATTCAAGAAAACGTTCCCTATTTGAGGAGCTCCGCCATAAAATGGGACTCGATAGAGAAGCAAGCCCCCCAACCAGGAAATCTGCCAGGCTACATGGCAATAAAAATGCAATGAAAGAAACACGTCTGATCCACCTTGGCTGGATTCATGATGGAAAAACTGTAAGACTAAAAACTGGTGGGGGTACTCGTAAGGTTATGGTACCTAAATCTGTGGACAAACTAGCTCTAATAGAAGAAAGTAAACATATTTTTGCTGAAGGGATTTCACAAAGAGGTGATATGGAGATGTTTACCTATGATATGTTAGACTATTCACAAATTTCCATGCCAAATGATATTACTGTTGCAGAAATCTATGACCAAACCAAAGCAGTCGGTTATCTAAGGTTCTACTTTTCAACAAAAACCAAAATTTCAGACAAAGTTGACGATGAAATGGCAGCTCACCAAGATACAGTGCAAGAGACAGTTCAGCATGACAAAGATGTCGAATTAAGTGATTTTAAACCACTCCCACCAGCTCAGAATCAAATTCTTCCATTAGAAACCAATGACTTATATAGGCCACTAGAGGATAGTGTTGAAACAAATAATTATTACCAGGATAGTACCCAACAGATGCATCAGGACAGTCCAACTATAAATGATGGATTATCACCATGCCTGGAAGCACATCAGATTGAAAATGAGAAATCAGAACAGATGATTGACATCTTGGGCCCACCACAGACATCACCAGTTAACCAGCTTGAAGAACCTTGGTGTTCTTTCCCAAGGCCAAATCCAGATGACACTATTCAATTTGGACCAGAAGATAGGTCAGAGATAGAATTATTGACACTAGAAGTAACTGAAACTAAAGAATCAGTATATAAGTTTCATCGGTCAAACATTTTTCCAGAAATGATAGCTTCTTTTCAGTCAGACATTGTTTACGAACCAATGAAAGTTGAACTTATTGATGAATTAGGAAGTGATGCAGATGGACTATCGCGTGAGATTTATACGTTATTTTGGCATGAAATGTATGAAAGATGTGAAGGTGAATACTATCGGGTGCCAGCTATAAGTCCAGAATTTGGAATTGAAGAATGGAAATCAGTGGCAAACATCCTCTGTAAAGGATACATCGATCATCGCATTTTTCCCCTGAAATTGGCTCCTGTGTTCATGATTGCACTCTTAGATCAAGAGGAATTTCTAACCGATAATGAACTCTTGAATTCTTTCAAGTTGTTCAACAACAATTTGGACAGAGACTTGATTGATAATGTTTTGCAAGAAGGTTTTTCTAGTTTGTCCAACGATGACAAAGATTCCTTTTTAGATCTGCTGAGCAGATGTGGTAGCCATGAAAATCCAGAGTCATGCAATGCTAAAGACTTGCTAAGAAAAGTTGCACATAAGTGCCTTATTCAAATGCCAGCATACATCATAAAAGCAATGAAAGTAACAGTTCAGATGCACCTAAAGGCCTTCTTTCCTAACCAGCAATCCATTCTTAAAATATACGAACAATGCAAACCTACTCCACAGAAGGTGTGCAACTTATTTGAGGTCTCTGCTGACCTCAGTGCAGATGAAACTCTTTGCTTTGGATTCTTGAAGCAATTCATCAGGGGTCTCAATTCTGACAGACTGATAAAAGTGCTTGTTCTGATGACGGCATCCAGTATGATTTCTGTGGAAAAAATCTCTGTACGTTTCACTAAGCTCAGGGGATTGGAAAGAAGACCTATTTTCCACACATGTGGTCCAGTTCTTGAACTACCCTGCACTTATTCTAATTACAGAGATCTAAGGCAAGAATGGAATTCGATTGTAGAAGAAGGTAATCTCCAGATGGATATTGCTTGATTATACTAAAGGAAACTGTTTTTAGCCAAGAGATGTTACCTGAACTTTTTTTAATCCATTTTTTTAAGACAACAGTTGGCCATTTCTTGTAATAAAATAATTATGTGGTTTTCTAGGGATTTGTAATTATTATAAGTTTATGACAATTATTTCTTTTTTTATATTCCATATACATAATGATCAATATTATGCATCTTATTCTGTACCTGGTGTGTTAAATGTGCTTTTTTAAGCATTTCAATTCAGTGTTCTTGAGCTACCCATTTTGCTATCAATATTGTATCGTAATCCTGACACAATTCTTACTGTGTTACATGAACCTTTCATTTCCAATCTGTATTATTGATACAATATAAACTGAATGTAATTCTATAAACTTTATGTAATTTAAATAACATAAGTGTAATTGTTCATTTTTATTTCAGTGGATACAGACAGAGTGCATGTTGTCTGCCAAATGAGACACACATTAATTTGACTAGGCATTATATATGACTGATTCTTGGAAAGATCAATCAATAGTAATCAACTGTTGTCATATGATGTTTCACTCAAAATTTATGAACCTAAACATTGGCTACCCATAATACAAGTAGTAAAATATGTTGGTATATTTGCTAAAAATGTATATTATCATAATCAATATTATACATCGTATTCTGTACCAGGTGTGTTAAATGTATCTTTAAGCATTTCAAATCAGTGTTCTTGAGCTATCTATTTGGCTATCAATATTGTATCGTAATCCTTACACAATTCTTTTGGGGTTGCATGAAACTTTCATTTCCAATCTGTATTATTGACACATACACTAAAGGTAATTCTTTTAACTTTATGTAATTTCAATAAAAATAAGTGTAATTGTTCATTTTTATTTTAGTGTCTTCACAGAGTGAATGTTGTCTGCCAAATGAGACAATCATTAATTTGATTAACCATTGTTTATGACTGATTCTTGGAAAGATCAATCATTAAAAATTAACTATTATCATATGAGGTTTCACTCAAAATTTGTGAACCTAAACATTTGCTACCCATGATACAAGTAGTAAAATATGTTGGTATATTTACTCAATGTTCACTTTTTAACCCTAGTCCATAAAGGCTGGGTTATAGTCATCCCCTATGTCATCTGGGCAGCGGTCTATTTATGGATTTTCACCACATTTTCTGGATATGTTTAGCCCTAGAGGGTGTAATGGAGGGTGTAATGGCAACATTTTAAATACTTTTTGCTCTTAAACTTCATAATCAAAAAAGTTGCACTATTAAACCAATGTTACTACGATTGCATTTTATCTCCCATGTAAAATGAACAAATGATCAGGGTTGCACAGCTTCACAGCATCTGCTCTCACAGAATGGAAAAAGGTCACTGCTGCTAGGAGTTCAGAATGACAAAACAACCTATTAGAAATCATGGCCTGTGATTCTTTTGCAAGTGTCACATTTGACCTATGACCTCTGCTTCTAGGTCAAGTGGGACCATTGCACTAAAATAAACATCTCTTATATGTTGGCCCTTGGGTTACAAGGTCACACTAAAATTTTACCGATCAACCTTTAAGGGCTGTTGGGAGTATTATGAAAATTCAGAAAAAAGTAACAACTTATCTTCAGATAAAACTTTAAATTCACCTTGACACTTCTCTAGAGCAAAAATCTATAGGCACGTAAAATATGGGTTAAGAGCCACTTCTTAAGCTCACATGGTTGAAAATATAGTAAATTTAAAAGAAAATAATATTTTGATAAAATTTTATTCAGGAAAATTAAAAATTTAATGCATAATTGGTATGGTTATTAAAGGTTTCACTCACTTTGGGAACATATAATTACACATATCATTATTAATGCAGTGCTAACTTTTAACAAGGGTTACATTTAAAAATTACTCAAAATTGTTCCAAAAGCAATGCTCAATGGCCAAAAAAAAGATGGGTGAACTGTAACTATAGCAAAAATATTATAATTACAAAGTATAATATATAACAATAATTAGAATGCACAGCAAAATTGCCAGTATAACTATATAAAAAGCACAAAATAGTGTGTAGCATGTCTGAAACATGTATGCTGAGAAGATATTGCTTCTGTAATCATACAGGGATACATGAAGCTTCTGGATTCACTTCTGCACATGTTGACAATGAAGAGGCACTTCACAAATTCTGTCTTATTTCTTGTCGAAGATTTTCAAAAAGAATGATCCCATCTTCATGTGTTTCAGGCTGCTCCCAACCATTTTCCATCATTGTCTGACATGCAATCTCAAACACTGTTTGGTCACAAGGTTCTGGGCCTGGATTCAAACAGTAGTTTTCACAAATCTGTGTGTATAAAACAGCATAAAATATTTATATTAATCAAGAAGAGTATTATAAATTTTCTTAATTTCCTTCCAGTATGCAGGTATGTATGAAGGTTATGAAAAGAGCCCATTAATAATCTTAGCGACTGCTGTAATTGAATTTAAAAACAAGGAAAACTAGACCAAGGACGCATCTGTGGCCAGATACAAAATGTATCCACCGGCAAAGGCAAAAGTAGCTATTACTCAGCTATGCCACGAGCTAGAGGTCTGAAATTTTACTATGTTATAGCTGACCCATAAGTAGGTGAATAACATATTTGCACAAAATTCTCTAAATACAATAGTTTTCAAGTTACAAGTGATTTTACTCATGATGGTAGTGAAAAGTCAAAAAGTAGCTATTACTCACTTAGCTATTGAGATAGATACCCAAGTTACTCACCATGTTGTAGCTATGGAAAAAGTAGCTGAATAACATATTTTAACAAAGTGCTCTAAATGCAATACTTTTCAAGTCATAATTGATTTAGTGCATGATTTCATTAATTTTAATGCATTAAAAATTATTTTAAAAATTGATAAAAAATCTTTAGCATGTGAAAGCTCTCCAAAATGTAGGTGAATGAGTTAGTTGAGAAATACTGGCTATCTGCAATACTATTAGAGATAATAGGCATTTACTTATTTTGAGTAATTAGGTGAGTAATTAGCTACGGGTCTGAAACTTCACCAAGTGAAAGCTCTCCCAAAAGTAGGTGAATGAGTTATTTGAGAAAAATTGGCTATCTGCAATACTTTTAGAGATAATTAGCATTTACTCATTTTGAGTAGGTGAATAATTAGCTATGGGTCTGGAATTTCACCAAGTGAAAGCTCTCCCAAAAGTAGGTGAATGAGTTATTTGAGAAAAATTGGCTATCTGCAATACTTTTAGATAATTTGCATTTACTCATTTTGAGTAGGTGAGTAATTAGCTATTGGTCTGAAACTTGACCATGTGAAATTGAAAACTTTCATGTTTCAAGAGAATACTCTTCTACTACCCTGCGGTTCCTAAATTCGCTCGAAATCGCTCTATCTCTGACAGTTTCAGGGATATTTGCCATTTTTCATTTTCCGCAAAAATTCAAGATGGCCACCAAAAGTTGTAAAATTTGAAATTTTTCATATTGCAACCGAATACTCCTGTACTACCCTGTGGGTCAAAAATTCACTCGCAATCGCTCTATCTCTTACGGTTTTCGAGATATTTGCACTCTTTGTATTTTGTAAAAATACAGTCAAAGAAACACCCACGGCAACCATCTTGTTTTTGTCCAGATATCCAAAATAATTCCCAAGGAAACTTTGACCATGGTGAACATATCCTGCAAATTTGGAAAGTGTACATTGCATGCCCTTTGATATACTGGGTCAGCAAAAGTCCCTAAAAATTTGAATGAAACAGCCGTGGCGGCCATCTTGTTTTTGGAAACGAGGCCAAAAAAACTCGGAGGCAAGCTTTTGTACCATTGAACCTATCCTGCAAATTTGAGGCCTCTACTGCTAATACTTTTGGCTGCAGAGGGGTAACGAGAAATCATCTACACACTGCGGCGGCAGTCTCCCTGTCAAGTTTGAATTTGATTGGACAAAGCGTTTTTGAGTTAGAGTCCAGAAATGGAAATGTTGACAGACAAACAGACAAATGAACATATGGAATTACACCAATTTCAAATGGAACCTAGCTATGATGGTGATCTATCTCCCTATCAAGTTTGAATTTGATTGGACAAAGTGTTTTTGAGTCAGAGTTCGGAAATGGAAATGCTGATGGACAGACAAACGGACAAAGAACATACAAATGAAGAGACATAATTACACCAATTTCAAAAGGAGCCTAGCTATGATGGTGATCTATCTCCCTGTCAAGTTTGAATTTAATTGGACAAAGCATTTTCAAGTTGGAGAGTAAAAAAGAAAAGTGACATGGTTTTGCAGATAAACAAACATCTTCTATACTCTCCAATTTAATAATTGAAGTATAAGCACTTTTAAATTTGCTATCCTCATTTGACCTTGAATGAGGGACCCAAGGTTAATTCTGACCACATCAGAAGATTTGCAGCCCATGATTTCCTATAGGCTGGTTTCGCACTCCAAACCTCTAGGACCAATAATAAGCAAGATATAAGCACTTTTCATGATTGACAAAGAAACACCCGTGGTGGCCATCTTGTTTTTCAAAATGAGACCAAAAGTATTCCCAGCCATGATTTTGTAATGATAAACATATCCTGTGAATTTGAGACCTTTGCTCTAGATGGCCAACAAAACTCTTTGCTCAAAGTAAAAACAATGACCATGCCAGCCTTCTTGTTTTTTTTTTCAAAATGAAGCCATTTTATGGTTATCAATATATGTTGCAAATTTGATAAGTCTAGCTCTACAAGTCTGAATACAATTACAATTGACTTCTAAGCAACACTGTACAGGGACAATTGGTTGATTCCAATTAGTGGGTTTGTAAGTTACTTCAACTCTATTTCTTGGCGTTTCGGTATGCTCAAGCTTGTGCATTTTGGCAGTCAAAGTAATATTAGTTGCAGCCAAATAATAAAATTTAAGCAAGAAAGGACAATGCTGTCAATAATATGGTATTTGATTTCACATGTTACCATAATTTGAGACTGCCTGTAATTAATGGCTCTGTTTAGTGAACAGTTAACGAAAAGGCATTTGTGGCAAGCTTATACTCCAGCTAATATGTGTTGGAAATAATATGGCAGTGTATATGCCTGTCCCTGTAGCAAATATCATTAAACAACACAAAAGCTACTTTACACCTAATAACCTACATATATTTTCAATTTAAACTTGTGGACTTCTTTAACTTGTTATTTTATCACTCTGAAATCTGAACAGGTCAGTCCATAGCCAAGTATAAAGGGGCTGTTCCACTTATGTGGGCAGTCCAGAAAGATATTATTGGCAAATGGGTGCTGCATCAAAGCTGTTTTGGGCCAAAAAGGCCCATCCTTTTTGGGGCTATTAGTAGTCAGTGGTCCTTGGCAACTGGTCATTAAGTATATGCCTTAAAATTTGGGAGCAGAGCCAGATGGTCAGGAATTTAACAAGAATCAGCCAGGTTGCTCCTGATTTCTCCTGGATGGTCTGTGCTGTCACAACATGTCAAAATACAGAGGTGATTCAGGAGTCATCCGTGAAAGTGGAACAGCCCCTTAAATTATCAAGGATGTATATTAAGCTTACATATTATTTGTATCTAAACCTGTTCAACAATATTATTCAAGAAAAAAACCTAACCTGCATTTGGGGTAGAGAAACTTGACAGGCTTGATCTTGTGTCCTGTATAACTGTGGGCAGTAGTACATAGTCATTGGTCTACCAGTTGGTGCTCTGGAGTTTCTGGTGTTTCTAATTTGATGACAGTTCCACAGGTACTTTACTTTATCAAGCTCAATCTAAAATACCAAAATTATTCTTAGACAAAACAGAAATACTAACAATGCATGTATTAAGATTAAGGTTTCAGAAAATACACAGTCAATTTTAATTTATAGAAGTTTAAACTTGCTCAGGGACAACTTGTAGTGTTTCACATGATTTACTGAGTAAGCTTATCTTCTTTGGCCGGCTTTGTTTCTAGGGTTAGAAGTACGAGGTAATAAAAAAATGCTTTCCAGTATATGCTTATACATCCTGTAAACTTAATTTTAGTTTTAATTTAGATGAAACGCCAGGACAATAATTCTTTATCATGTGGAAATATGTGAAGTAAACATAACTCATTTGTTATTTAGGCTTAAAAGGGTGTGGATGAATATCTGTCAATAAATAATTATGCTTTCATGCTCATGTATGGCAGCTACAAAAACATTTTCATTTGATATCCTGATAAAGTTCATTCAACATGAATTCAGGCAATTGGAAAACACATTTCAAATAAACCCACTCACCACTCCTTTGCAAACATATATCAGTCCTGGGGTGTTTATACAAATAACTACAGTACGTACAGCAAGGGGTTTACCATATTATATCAGAGGTCAAATGTGGGGGCTTGCATCCTGTTCATCAGCTAGGGTCATATTTGGACATTTCCTCAGCACTGTCACTTGAGGGACTTGAACCAACATAGGTGACAGCCTTGTGATTAGATGCCAAACCTGCTAAACACTAGGCTACTGAGGAACTCTACCTTATCATATCCTCATCCAAAACATGAAACACCACTTTTTACCCAACAGCCCTTAAGGGCTGTCGGGGTATTGTTTTCACCCATGGTGTCCGAATGGGCAGGCTGGCGGTTGGGCGAGCGGCGGAAAAAGTTTGTCCGGGCTGTATCTCAGAAACTGTCAGGTGTAGGAAGTTGACACTTGGTAGGGACATTGGTTAGAATGTGTAGGTGTGCAACGTCATGGTCTGACCTTGATTTGACCTTTGACATTGGGGTAGTAACCTTGACCTATAAAATCTTGTCCGGGCTATATCTCCGAAACCGTAAGGTGTAGGAAGTTGTTACTTGGTAGGGAGATTGGTTAGGGGTTGTAGGTGTGCAGCATCATGGTGTGACCTTGATTTGACCTTTGACCTCATCGTAGTGACCTTGACCTTTAAAACCTTGTTGCACCTTTGGGTCTGTCTTTTGATGCAGATTAAGCACTGCTAAAGTCATATTAGAATTCATCAAGAATTTTATTTTTACAACTTCCCATTGTAACAGATAGAATTTCATCAAGTGAGCCACAGATTTTGCTTCAACACCACACATAAGCATTCATTGAATGTATTAACACTTCTGTACGCATGGTAATATTCAAAACATCTAAACCATATAATTCGGCCATGCCAGATGTAGATAGGTACATGCATTATCTTTCTCTTAGACATTATTTTCTCATTTGGACCTTTATATAACTGACAGTGCTCTGAAAGTATCCTGAACTTTGTACTGATACAGTACTTCTATATCTCATGGTGCTAAACATATTTCCCTAGGCTGTGGGGTATGGGCATCTCTGATGCTATTTTTCTAAATATTAAGGATCCTTGCTTGACCTGAAATGTTCTCAACAGCTAGATCCATTACAATTTAAATTTTAATTGCACGGGCACATTTTATAAAAACATAACATAATCATAAATCAGACACTTATAAATATACACACTTGTTTCATCAAGATCATTCAACATGAAAAAGCCTGACTAATGTGGTCCTTGTAAAAAATAAATAACATTATTTCTTTATAGTTCACATGAATTATCTTTAAACCATTAATTATCATGAAAACAATGTGTAAGATGATGCTTAATTTCTCTGAAGAAATAATTTACATACTAATTAACCATCATAAACTTACCTGTATCATCTTCATGAAGACAAACTGTATTAAGTTTCGATCCAAGAAGTCTCCCAAGTACAAGTCTCTATCTTTCAAACTTTCAAATAAATTGATCCAGAATTGTGCATGATGTTGTCTCAAGAATGACCACCAGCTTTCTATGCGCTGGTTATGGTTACTGGAACCAACAATATAGCTTCTTCTAGCAAACTCATCAACATGATCCCACCTTAGAGCACTCTGCATTTGACACATGTATCCATTTTCAGTCCCAGCATCAACGCGTATTCTACTTGGGCATCCCATTTTGCATCGAACACTCTCAAGGTAATATGATGCAATGATTTTAGGATTGCTGTTGCTAGAGTAAGCCTTCAGCCACACAATAAAGCGAGAAAATCCATCTATAGCACCATTAATGCAGATACCATATGGCTTAAGTTTATCATATGAATCAACATGCCAACAGAAATTAGGTCCTCTATTGAAGTATTGACGCCTCTTCAATCTGTGTCTTCTTCGTTCAGATATACCCTCAGGGTCAAGTATATGGAGCAATAACCTTACTGTTTCTTGTTTAACTACATATCCCTGATGTAAGCATTTCAAATGCATGAGTTTGTAGCCATTCATGCAGTTACTATTCCTAAGAAGTTCCAACAAATACAAAGCAACATCCAACAAGTCACTATAATTTTTTCTCCTGTATAAGCCACTTGTTTTCAATATACGGCGCAGTGTTCTCATGCTTATAACTATGCCATTAATATAAGACAAAGATTGTAGAATTTCTGAGTGTTTCAACCCAAGTTTAAAATACAAACTGACTAGCTCTGATTTCTCTGTATCATTCATAACTAGGAAAAACTGAAATCAGCTTACATAATAATGAACAGCTATCTAAAGAAAAACAAAGATTTAGGGGAAAATGGAAGTCTGTTAATTGGTATATTCCAGTTAGCTAACTCGTATATTCCAGTTACTAACTGGTATATTCCAATTAGCTAACTCGTATATTCCAATTAGCTAACTCATATATTCCAGTTAACTAACTGGTATATTCAAGTTAGCTAACTGGTATATTCAAGTTATTAATTCATATATTCCAGTTAGCTAACTTGTATATTCCAGTTAGCTAACTCGTATATACCAGTTAGCTAACTCGTATATTCCAGTTAGCTAACTCGTATATTCCAGTTAGTTAACTCGTATATTCCAGTTAGCTAACTCGTATATTCCAGTTAGCTAACTGGTATATTCCAGTTAGCTAACTCGTATATTCCAGTTAGCTAACTCGTATATTCCAGTTAGCTAACTCATATATTCCAGTTAGCCAACTCGTATATTCCAGTTATTAACTCGTATATTCCAGTTAGCTAAGTCATATATTCCAGTTACTAACTCGTATATTCCAGTTAGCTAACTCGTATATTCCATTTATTAGTTAGTTAACTGGTATATTCAAGTTAGCTAACTCATATATTCCAGTTAGTTAACTGGTATATTCAAGTTAGTAACTCATATATTCCAGTTACTAACTGGTATATTCCAGTTAGTAACTCGTATATTCCAGTTAGTTAACTCGTATATTCCAGTTACCTAACTCGTATATTCCAGTTAGCTAACTCGTATATTCCAGTTAGCTAACTCGTATATTCCAGTTAGCTAACTCGTATATTCCAGTTATTAACTCATATATTCCAGTTAGCTAACTCGTATATTCCAGTTACTAACTCGTATATTCCAGTTAGCTAACTCGTATATTCCATTTATTAACTCGTATATTCCAGTTAGTTAACTGGTATATTCAAGTTAGCTAACTCATATATTCCAGTTAGTTAACTGGTATATTCAAGTTAGTAACTCATATATTCCAGTTACTAACTGGTATATTCAAGTTAGTAACTCGTATATTCCAGTTAGTTAACTCGTATATTCCAGTTACCTAACTCGTATATTCCAGTTAGTTAACTGGTATATTCCAGTTAGTTAACTCGTATATACCAGTTAGCTAACTGGTATATTCAAGTTAGTAACTGGTATATTCCAGTTACTAACTCGTATATTCCAGTTAGTAACTGGAATATTCAAGTTAGCTAACTCGTATATTCAAGTTAGCTAACTCGTATATACAAGTTAGTTAACTGGTATATTCAAGTTAGGTAACTGGTATTTTCAAGTTAGTAACTGGTACATTCCAGTTACTAACTCGAATATTCCAGTTATTAACTTGAATATTCAAGTTAACTAACTGGTATATTCCAGTTAGTAAAATAAAAAAACTTTGGCAGTCCAGAGCTTCCGTAATTTTTTAGCCTAGCGAATGTTTTTTTTGGCAATCCTGCTCTGCTATGAAAGGAATTGCGAGGGGGTTGGAGCCTTCCCTGAGGGGGCCAGATTTTATGTGTAATATGCGGGAGCCATAAGTAAATTCGTACTTAAAAGGGGTTAAATTTACAAAAAAAAAGAAAAAAAAAACATATGTAAGTCATATTCTAGATATTCGTTAGTAAGTAAAGAAAACTCTTGAACATTTTCAAGTGGAATATTGTTGAGATCAGTCTCTAAATAACCAGGCTATGACATACAATGAAGATATACTATAAATGAATCAACCAGCAAAACGCTGAGGCGTCTATTTTATTAAGACACATCAGCATCCTTTCTGTGCCTGTTGTGTGGACACACAGTCAGGTGCCATCTTCAACAGCACCTCAGTGATTGCTTCAGCTGAAATGAGAAGAAACTACTTACCATCAAATATTACTGTGTGAGTGAAGTTGTAGTACCAGTTTCTTGAATTTTCCTTTTTGGTAATATGAATGTATCCAGAAGGTTTTGTTCTGACTCGCATTTCCAGATTTTTGTTTATGGTAAAAGATCTCACTTTAACCTTTTCTAGCTTTTTGTTTTTAGTATATTGAACTTTCCACAAATCAAGCCTTGTATCTGGATATATCTCAAAATCACAGTGGCATCCAAATTCTGCATTGTTTGCTCTGATTTTTATGTATGTAATTTGTTCGCGCGAGAAGTTATAACAATCAAAATCAACAGCAGTACCTGGAAAAAAATATATATTTTATTAAAAGGAATCTATATTGATTTTTATATTAGACATAAATTGGAAATGTCATATAATATTATGTGAATATTAATATATTATATTAATATATTATATTAGTTTATTAACATATCATCAATTTTAAACCAGATTATATGTTTATAATGATCAAGGTTCACCTTTTGATGACATAGGTTACTAGTACAGTAGTGATGACTGTATTTCCATATTTCCATTGTCTTATGCAGAAATTACACATTCCTGGCCACATCTGTAAATGGATTTTTTCCGATTACAGCCAGGTTTTTGTAAGACATCCAGTGCTTTAGAGTATGTAGTTATTTTGGGCTTCTGGGGATTCTCCTTTAAGGTACTGTTCCATTTTTTGCGATTGATTGTAAGATCTGGTCAATTTAAATTTTGGCACGCTGCAAGAAGCTCATCATTGTAAAATGGCAGGTATAATTATATCAGCTCTGTCATTTAAGGAGTGGATTACACGAGAAAAAATGTACAAGAAAAAAATAGGTCTTTATGAAGTCACCAATGTCGGATGAAGTAGGTGGGACCACAAAGCTAACTCACAGAGGTTGTTGAGTATGTTTAAAACATGGGACAGAAGACTGTTAACATTATGTCTAGAATCCTAACTTCCGCTCTCAAAAGATAAGTTGAATTGCCAACAAGATTACATCCTAAAAGCCTAATTGAGGAGTATGGAATTTCTATTTATATTGGTGCAATAGGTGTAATATCTTATTATATAAAAGGCTAGATTTGTCCTTTTTAAAACCCCTTTTCAAAATTCTTAAGCCACTTGCCGTTTCTGATTTTGTTGTGATAATGATAAACATAATTGCTGTACACTAGTGTTACAATATAGACTAACAGTACAATGATTTAGTACAAAAATGACTTACGTTCATTCCCCCTTCTCAGAGAGAGTTTAACATGTGTATCCTCTGCCAAACAGAATAATACAAATCTTGAGCACATGATGATCAATGCAATAGAAACAGAGATGTGATTAATGAAAGCCATTTTGTGTTTATGTTGTTGAGTATACTTAGAGTCCAAACATTATTCCATTCAGACAAACTCACAAATAAAAATTTATCACAAATACAAAGCCTATAAAATGGTCTGCTTTCCTGTTTCATATTAATATTACTTCCTGCTACAAATGTATGAACCTGAAATATCCGTTTTTATTTCAAACGTAGATAAACATAGAGTCATGAATACACTCTTGGACAGCCTTTCCAAAACCCATAAAAACTAAGAGAATATAACAAAATGAATGATACTGGGGCCGATTTCACAAAGGGTCTCAGACTTAGCCTGGACTCAGGCAAAGTCAGGGACTTAAAACTGAGCCTTTTGTCTTTGCTAAATCCTGGACGTAAATGGATTTCACAATGGGTGAGTTAGCTTAGTCCAAGCCTATCATATAACCATATAATAATCCTGAGGTGAACTGGTGCACTGTTCCAATATAAAAAATGTCTTGGCGAACTCTGGAATATATGCTTTTTCCTGGCATTTGCCCAGTTTTGGAATTCTGGCACAGCTTGAGTCGAGACTTTGACTTTGAGTTTAGACTTCTGTCTTAATAATAAAAACTAAGTTGATCTTTTGAAATTCACTTTGGCTTGGTCATGGGTTTTAAAATGACTCCTTTAAATTAAGGCTCAACTTAATTTAAATATGACCACAACAAAGTTTCAGAATGTGATATGGCTGAAAATAAGGTAAAACTAGATGCAATCCCTTGTTAAAGTATTCTTTGGAAGTTTCTATGTTGTTATAAGGTATTCCACTGCAAAATAAAAATTAAGAAAAATACATCAAACAAAGGATAAACGTGCCAGTAGTATATTTAGAAGAAGAAAATGGTTAAATGGCATAGAAAGTCACTGTGGATATTTGATAATTCAGTCTTAAGCTACATGTGAGCTGCATCAACTTAGGCGCAAGACTTAAGATATACGAGTCTGATTTAAGTCCCAGATTTAGTTTAAGTCTGGCTAAGTCTAAGACCTTTTTGAAACCCCCTTCAATGAAATGCTGTCTAAATAATTTTGTACTCAGGTGTACAAAAGTTAAGGAACAATTTGGTATCTAAAAAAAGAAATTTGGTATCTAACTCATAGATCAAATTCATACAGCGATGTGAAGAAATACAACAGAACACTAAGGAGTAATAAGAAACAGCTGCAAATCATGAAAAATGATAAAGATTGAGTTAGGAATGAGTCAAAAATATACTGACTGATGTGAGGAATATCACTGAGAGGCACATAGATGTGCATCTGAACTAATTAAGAAATATATATGGATGCTGAAATGCTAAATATCTCTTTTGTTGCAGTATACTCCTCTGTAAACCCTTTTTGTTATATTAGTACTGGCCCTAATGCCCCAGTTCTAGCACACGACTAAGGCTCCCAATAAAGGTATTCTGGGATTGGTTTCCTAAAAGTGTAGAGACCTGGACACTCTGCTTGAGCCTGTCTGGATCTGTTGGTGTTGGTATAAATATCAAACATGTTTGATATTTTGCACGACTGTAACTGATCCACTGTCACCTCTACCCACTAATTTCCCAGTCTCCGGCTTCCTGCGGCATCCTCAAACCCAAAGTACACAATCTTATGTTGTTTGAGGCATCCTGGGATGCTTAATCTGAAGACGGCTTAGCTTAGTCCCAGATCTATCTACAATCAACCAGAGATTGATAAAAAAATAATAAAAATCGGCCATTGCTGTCCTAGGAAATCTGATATAAGCCCAAGAGGTCTAAGGTGGTCTCAGACCGATATGAGACCGAGTGAGTGTATCCCCAACAGTATCGGTGTTGAATCCGTTCACAAAAGTGGTTTAATCGCTTCTCAGTCAGGAAACGATCGGGAGTTGTTTGATTTAGATTTAGATTTACTTGTTGTTTTACGTTGAGTTCAACAGCCAGGGTCATATTGCGATGGGTAGTTTACAGGTGGAGGAAACCAGTGCATACTGCACTGTAAACCACTGGGCATCGGCAAGTAACTACCAACTTTCCAACATGAAGCGCCCGGCCCGAGATTCGAACTGGCGGCCTCAGAGGTTGGAGGCGAGAACTCTAACCGCTACACCACCGAGCCCCCGTGAGTTATTTGAGGATGTTAAAAAATTCCAGAATTTCTGAAATTAATTCCAGAACTGGATCAGGACTCCATTTCCCCACCCATTATTCCTGTTGCAGGACCAATTGGGGAATAATCCTTTGGTGGAACAGGGACATTACGAAAGGAAATACAGAGGGGGATATATATTTATTATTTACAGGTGCAACTTTATATGTATAAGTAGCATTGCAAAATTTGTCAACATGTACCTTATTTGATCAATATATTTTATTTGCAAACGATGATACCTTTAAACATGTAAACATCTTCGGAAATGACATTGTTGGAGAGCTTTTGCTTCTTTTATTTCCATGAAATACTTGCAAATATCCCAAGTTAAAATTGCAACTTTTGTATTCACTTGTGCAATTGTGTATATCACAAACTTTTTGGCATTTTTCATTAAATATGGCCTTATTTTACGTTTTGTCCATAGAAAAAGGTGTATAATAAAAGTAAAACATCCCTCATGGGACATATACAGCAAATGTATCACTCATGATTTACAATATAACACTGTTGCTCCATAATGGTAAAATATAGTCTCTTCATTTTGAAAAAATTTTTTTTTTCATATATGCCATTTGAGAAGGTTTCCAGTATATACTGAGATATTTTTATTTTTGAAATGCTGTGGGTGTTTTTGGTAAATAAAAATATGTAACATCACCAAAAAGAACCAAGTGAAGACAATTTGGGAAGCACGGCCTGTGAGGGGCCTACTCTTTCAGTTGGACAGTACCTTAAACTAGCCATTGACTTATTCCTCTCTTTATTATGGCAACCACTGGTCACTAACTCCCAGCCAATCATATCGAGGGTTACACACCACTGACCACATTCAAACTAGTGGGGCTTCATTTTGATACAAATTCTTGAAGGAATAACACTGCTTTATGTATGTGATAACGTTTATAATTGGTTTAGGGTTTCTAGTTTTTGTTGTTGATTTTAAAACATATCCAAGATAACAACCATGCCATCTAACACAAAGACTCCATTAAAAGGTGGCAGGAAGAAGGTAACTGCTTCGGCCAGGGCTCGAATCTCGACCAGAAAGATCAGAAAATCTGTTAATAACAGCGCCCATGGATCATATCTGTAGGAGCCAGAACAAGTTGGTGTAAGTAATAATTCTGCCACAAATCATGGTTCATCAGTGCCTTTGGGACAAGATTCGACCACGACCATAATCGCCATGCTCCAGAAACTGTCCGAATCAAATCAATCTCTGATGCAAAGAGTTGAAAAGATCGAACAAAAGAACTCCAATGAATGTGTAACCATCAACCAACCTTCACAATTATCCGAACACCTACCACAGGGGCACAAACCCATGGCATCCACCTCGCATCTGCCCCAACCTCAGCTGTCTCACACCCCTCTTCAGACACATCTGATTGATAGTGGGATGAGGGACCACAACATGGGAATCCCTCAAATACAAATGCCCCCATTGAGGCGGGGCATACCAACACAGGACCCCAGGGGACCCAGAGTTACATCAGCCGATATCCAGACTGACGGAGTTGTCCCATCACTGGAAGCTATCAGACGTATGCCAACCATATCCAATGCAGTGTCCAACCTTCTGGCATCGTATGAATATCAGGCTAGAGCATCTGTTCAAGGTAGGCAGCCAAGAAAATCAGGGCGGTACAATTCAAGTGACATGGCCCATACAGCCCCGGAGTTTAGATGGCCCAATGAGGGCTTTCACGGGAAAAATTTCAATCACCCTGAAATTAAGTGTATGAATGAAAACAAAACCAAAGACAGACAACAACAGAACATCTAGGACATAGGATCACCTGGACAGCTCCCAACTGCAGATCGGGACAGTCACAGTGGACAGTATAATCTGAACTGGGGCGTGGGGATTACTAGTAATGAGTATAATGTAAGTAAACATGACTTTTTGCAGAAATGTCACTGTTCTGTATCACATGTACATAACACTCGTATATGTCAATATAAAGAACAATTAATGAACATTGCTAGCACAGGACAAGTAGTGAATGTGGTTTATCCCAGTGTAAATTTTTCTGAAACATTATATGATAATATGTCCTCTCTTTCAATTCGAGAAACAGGAGTCAATGGGGACCTTTACAGTACCCATTACGACTTGGGTCATATGGGTCCTAGCTGGACCCAAAATACCCATAACACATTCCATCCTGATAGGGCCAATGGTTTACAATCCATAACCCCTAATGATTAACAATTTTTCACGTGTCACAGGTTCAATCACCATCCTAAAGTATTCAAGTCAGTGCAACCTGGGCATCACTGTCACAACCAAAGAGGTTTTGCTCCAATGCATTACACAAACAATCAGCTGATATGCTGTACTGTAGGTTTCACGAATAGGTACTGGCAGAATACTGATCAAAGTGTTGATACAAATCTGGTGTTTATTTCGGATCCGAAAGAAATACAAGGTTTTTATTATTGGAATATACACAAAATCAGTAACACAATCACCCTTGTGAGATGCAGTGATGCTCAGGTAGGTTTTTTGTGTATTTATGTTTATTCTCAAGTGCCCATTGCATTTTATGATATCTGTGACACGAATCCAAAGTTGGTTTATGATAATTATTTGCAAGACATACAAACTAAGGTTAAATACAACATGTTTTATTCTGAATACATGGAAGGGGTGATTGACGAATTGATCAGTCACCAGCATCAGGATTGCCCCACTTGGGATAATCCAAATACTGTTGTGAATTTTGCGAGTTCTGTCGTGATTCCGCCTTCTTCCGTCGCCCCACCGCCTCTGGCATCTAATCTGAATGATCTAGTTGTCACTGAACCTGACATCTATAATCATTCCAAAAAATTTGGGTTTCTGGCCCATAGTGAACATCATTTCACTTTCATTGGTCCTGATAGGTGTCCTACCTCCCTAGATAATCTTGATAGCTATATTTTTGCAGCAAAAATAATTAAGGAAACTGGTCTTCCCAACTACAGAATGGCAAGATTCCCCATTCAATCTGGTCTCAATATTGAGGCTTGGCGTCGATACCTCACTGACTATCCCGATAAGACATTGATTGAGTACCTTACTTATGGGTTTCCACTTTCAATCACCAACTGTGATAGCTTATGTAATCACGACATATCTAACCATTATTCTGCTCTTCAGTTCCCAGTTTCAGTTGATCAGTACCTCCAAAAAGAAACAGATCTTGGGGCCATGTTGGGCCCATTTGACCAGGTTAACACCCCTTTTTATCATTGTTCTCCCTTACTTACAAGACCCAAGGGCAATAACGACAGGCGAGTCATCCTCAACCTATCATGCCCTGCTGGGGCGTCATTAAATGACGCTGTCACCAAGCACCTCTTTGATGGCAAGTTTTTCACTTTGAAAAAAATTCCCAACTGTGGACAACATTGTGGATGCCATTAAGAAGGTCAAGGGTAGGCCTACACTAGCAAAAATAGACATATCCAGGGCATTCAGGAATCTGCGCGTTGACCCTGCTGACGCCTTCAAATTTGGAATCAAGTGGAAGAATAAATACTATCTGGATAGGGCGGTGGCGTTGGTGGGTCCACGGCAGCACGGCGTTCCAGATGATGTCTGATGCCGTCATCCACATCATGGCCAAAGAAAAGTGTCAAATTTTTGCCTATATTGATGATTTCATACTGGTATCTGAGGAAAATGACGCAGACCGTCATTTTGATAATCTATCTGCTTTGTTTACTGAATTAGGACTCCCCATGAATATAGACAAGCGCTCCCCACCCACCAGGTCCCTGACCTGCTTGGGCATCACCATTGATCTGGACAGCAACTCACTTTCTATAGATAAGGACAAGCTGGAGGAGATCTATGCAGAATGCATTTAGGTCAGATCCAAACACACCATCAGTAGTAGACAACTTCAGTCCCTGCTGGGTAAACTCATCTATTTGCATAAATGTATTGTCCCAGCTAGAATTTTTATCAACAGGATCTTGACACTCTTTAGAAACAACACCTCCTCCAAAAGAATCAAGCTCACCAATGAATTCTTCAAAAATATTGACTGGTTCATCACTTTCCTTCCTATCTTCTGAGGCAAAACAAAAATTTTCAAAAATGAAATCACTAACCCCAGTACTTTACACATTGACGCTTGCCTCACTGGGGTGGGGGAATTTGGAATAATAGAGTCTATGCAGCCCCAGTCCCTCAATTTGAGAACTTGGAACCAAACATCACTCACCTAGAGATGATCAATGTTCTTATAGCCCTAACACTTTGGGCCAAATGGTAGGCCCATTCAGCTGTAATCGTTCACTGTGACAATTTGGCGGTTGTCCAGGTGGTCAACTCAGGGAAAACCAGGGATAACTTCCTCAGTGCATGTATAAGAAATCTATGGCTCTCATGATATCCAGGTGGAGGAAACCAGTGCATACTGCACTGTAAACCACTGGGCATCGGGAAGTAACTACCAACTTTTCAACATGAAGCGCCCGGCCCGAGATTCAAACCGGCGGCCTCAGAGGTTGGAGGCAAGAACTCTAACCCCTACACCACCGAGCCCCCGTGAGTTATTTGAGGATGACTGAGGCCTCCTGAGGACGATCTGAAATTAATTCCAGAACTGGATCAGGACTCCATTTCCCCACCCATTATTCCTGTTGCCGGACCAATTGGGGAATAATCCTTTGGTGGAACAGGGACATTACGAAAGGAAATACAGAGGGGGATATATATTTATTATTTACAGGTATGTATATATGTATAAGTAGCATTGCAAAATTTGTCAACATGTACCTTATTTGATCAATATATTTTATTTGCAAATGATGATACCTTTAAATATGTAAACATCTTCGGAAATGACATTGTTGGAGAGCTTTTGCTTCTTTTATTTCCATGAAATACTTGCAAATATCCCAAGTTAAAATTGCAACTTTTGTATTCACTTGTGCAATTGTGTATATCACAAACTTTTTGGCATTTTTCATTAAATATGGCCTTATTTTACGTTTTGTCCATAGAAAAAGGTGAATAATAAAAGTAAAACATCCCTCATGGGACATATACAGCAAATGTATCACTCATGATTTACAATATAATACTGTTGCTCCATAATGGTAAAATATAGTCTCTTCATTTTGAAAAAAATGTTTTTTTTTCATATATGCCATTTGAGAAGGTTTCCAGTATATACTGAGATATTTTTATTTTTGAAATGCTGTGGGTGTTTTTGGTAAATAAAAATATGTAACATCACCAAAAAGAACCAAGTGAAGACAATTTGGGAAGCACGGCCTGTGAGGGGCCTGCTCTTTCAGTTGGACAGTACCTTAAACTAGCCATTGACTTATTCCTCTCTTTATTATGGCAACCACTGGTCACTAACTCCCAGCCAATCATATTGAGGGTTACACACCACTGACCACATTCAAACTAGTGGGGCTTCATTTTGATACAAATTCTTGAAGGAATAACACTGATTTATGTATGTGATAATGTTTATAATTGGTTTTAGGGTTTTTAGTTTTTGTTGTTGATTTTAAAACATATTTAAGATAACAACCATGCCATCTAGCACAAAGACTCCATTAAAAGGTGGCAGGAAGAAGGTAACTGCTTCGGCCAGGGCTCGAATCTCAACCAGAAAGATCAGAAAATCTGTTAATAACAGCGCCCATGGATCATATCTGGAGGAGCCAGAACAAGTTGGTGTAAGTAATAATTCTGCCACAAATCATGGTTCATCAGTGCCTTTGGGACAAGATTTGACCACGACCATAATCGCCATGCTCCAGAAACTGTCCGAATCAAATCAATCTCTGATGCAAAGAGTTGAAAAGATCGAACAAAAGAACTCCAATGAATGTGTAACCATCAACCAACCTTCACAATTATCCGAACACCTGCCGATCAGCCGATATCCAGACTGACGGAGTTGTCCCATCACTGGAAGCTATCAGACGTATGCCAACCATATCCAATGTAGTGTCCAACCTTCTGGCATCGTATGATGATCAGGCTAGAGCATCTGTTCAAGGTAGGCAGCCAAGAAAATCAGGGCGGTACAATTCAAGTGACATGGCCCATACAGCCCCGGAGTTTAGATGGCCCAATGAGGGCTTTCACGGTCAAACAGGGAAAAAGAAAGTGACATATGACGACCTGACACTCCCCCAATGGGTCACCGGGCAACTAACCAACATTTACCATATGAAGGACCATACCACAGCCAGACAGGCCCTCCTCCAGGTCATTTTGGCTATGAAAGATGTAACCTTTCTACCATGGACAGCAGTGAGAAACACCTGGGCTACATCAATGCATGACCTGGAGGAGGGTCACTTGGGCTGTGACAACTTGACACAATGGGCGATCAACAGGCTCAACGCGTCCCAGATATCAATGGCCAATTCACAAGTGACCCATCCCACACAGCCCAAGAATTTTTTTAGTGAAGGTGTGTGTTCACATGATTCAAGTCACGGTGGTTATAGGCATTGTTGCAGCTTCTGTGACAAGCAAGGGAAAAATTTCAATCACCCTGAAATTAAGTGTATGAATAAAAACAAAATCAAAGACAGACAACAACAGAACATCTAGGACATAGGATCACCTGGACAGCTCCCAACTGCAGATCGGGACAGTCACAGTGGACAGTATAATCTGAACTGGGGCGTGGGGATTACTAGTAATGAGTATAATATAAGTAAACATGACTTTTTGCAGAAATGTCACTGTTCTGTATCACATGTACATAACACTCGTATATGTCAATATAAAAAACAATTAATGAACATTGCTAACACAGGACAAGTAGTGAATGTGGTTTATCCCAGTGTAAATTTTTCTGAAACATTATATGATAATGTGTCCTCTCTTTCAATTCGAGAAACAGGAGTCAATGGGGACCTTTACAGTACCCATTACGACTCGGGTCATATGGGTCCTAGCTGGACCCAAAATACCCATAACACATTCCATCCTGATAGGGCCAATGGTTTACAATCCATAACCCCTAATGATTAACAATTTTTCACGTGTCACAGGTTCAATCACCATCCTAAAGTATTCAAGTCAGTGCGACCTGGGCATCACTGTCACAACCAAAGAGGTTTTGCTCCAATGCATTACACAAACAATCAGCTGATATGCTGTACTGTAGGTTTCACGAATAGGTACTGGCAGAATACTGATCAAAGTGTTGATACAAATTTGGTGTTTATTTCGGATCCGAAAGAAATACAAGGTTTTTATTATTGGAATATACACAAAATCAGTAACACAATCACCCTTGCGAGATGCAGTGATGCTCAGGTAGGTTTTTTGTGTATTTATGTTTATTCTCAAGTGCCCATTGCATTTTATGATATCTGTGACACGAATCCAAAGTTGGTTTATGATAATTATATGCAAGACATACAAACTAAGGTTAAATACAACATGTTTTATTCTGAATACATGGAAGGGGTGATTGACGAATTGATCAGTCACCAGCATCAGGATTGCCCCACTTGGGATAATCCAAATACTGTTGTGAATTTTGCGAGTTCTGTCGTGATTCCGCCTTCTTCCGTCGCCCCACAGCCTCTGGCATCTAATCTGAATGATCTAGTTGTCACTGAACCTGACATCTATAATCATTCCAAAAAATTTGGGTTTCTGGCCCATAGTGAACATCATTTCACTTTCATTGGTCCTGATAGGTGTCCTACCTCCCTAGATAATCTTGATAGCTATATTTTTGCAGCAAAAATAATTAAGGAAACTGGTCTTCCCAACTACAGAATGGCAAGATTCCCCATTCAATCTGGTCTCAATATTGAGGCTTGGCGTCGATACCTCACTGACTATCCCGATAAGACATTGATTGAGTACCTTACTTATGGGTTTCCACTTTCAATCACCAACTGTGATAGCTTATGTAATCACGACATATCTAACCATTATTCTGCTCTTCAGTTCCCAGTTTCAGTTGATCAGTACCTCCAAAAAGAAACAGATCTTGGGGCCATGTTGGGCCCATTTGACCAGGTTAACACCCCTTTTTATCATTGTTCTCCCTTACTTACAAGACCCAAGGGCAATAACGACAGGCGAGTCATCCTCAACCTATCATGCCCTGCTGGGGCGTCATTAAATGACGCTGTCACCAAGCACCTCTTTGATGGCAAGTTTTTCACTTTGAAAAAAATTCCCAACTGTGGACAACATTGTGGATGCCATTAAGAAGGTCAAGGGTAGGCCTACACTAGCAAAAATAGACATATCCAGGGCATTCAGGAATCTGCGCGTTGACCCTGCTGACGCCTTCAAATTTGGAATCAAGTGGAAGAATAAATACTATCTGGATAGGGCGGTGGCGTTGGTGGGTCCACGGCAGCACGGCGTTCCAGATGATGTCTGATGCCGTCATCCACATCATGGCCAAAGAAAAGTGTCAAATTTTTGCCTATATTGATGATTTCATACTGGTATCTGAGGAAAATGACGCAGACCGTCATTTTGATAATCTATCTGCTTTGTTTACTGAATTAGGACTCCCCATGAATATAGACAAGCGCTCCCCACCCACCAGGTCCCTGACCTGCTTGGGCATCACCATTGATCTGGACAGCAACTCACTTTCTATAGATAAGGACAAGCTGGAGGAGATCTATGCAGAATGCATTTAGGTCAGATCCAAACACACCATCAGTAGTAGACAACTTCAGTCCCTGCTGGGTAAACTCATCTATTTGCATAAATGTATTGTCCCAGCTAGAATTTTTATCAACAGGATCTTGACACTCTTTAGAAACAACACCTCCTCCAAAAGAATCAAGCTCACCAATGAATTCTTCAAAAATATTGACTGGTTCATCACTTTCCTTCCTATCTTCTGAGGCAAAACAAAAATTTTCAAAAATGAAATCACTAACCCCAGTACTTTACACATTGACGCTTGCCTCACTGGGGTGGGGGAATTTGGAATAATAGAGTCTATGCAGCCCCAGTCCCTCAATTTGAGAACTTGGAACCAAACATCACTCACCTAGAGATGATCAATGTTCTTATAGCCCTAACACTTTGGGCCAAATGGTAGGCCCATTCAGCTGTAATCGTTCACTGTGACAATTTGGCGGTTGTCCAGGTGGTCAACTCAGGGAAAACCAGGGATAACTTCCTCAGTGCATGTATAAGAAATCTATGGCTCTCATGATATCCAGGTGGAGGAAACCAGTGCATACTGCACTGTAAACCACTGGGCATCGGGAAGTAACTACCAACTTTTCAACATGAAGCGCCCGGCCCGAGATTCAAACCGGCGGCCTCAGAGGTTGGAGGCAAGAACTCTAACCCCTACACCACCGAGCCCCCGTGAGTTATTTGAGGATGACTGAGGCCTCCTGAGGACGATCTGAAATTAATTCCAGAACTGGATCAGGACTCCATTTCCCCACCCATTATTCCTGTTGCCGGACCAATTGGGGAATAATCCTTTGGTGGAACAGGGACATTACGAAAGGAAATACAGAGGGGGATATATATTTATTATTTACAGGTATGTATATATGTATAAGTAGCATTGCAAAATTTGTCAACATGTACCTTATTTGATCAATATATTTTATTTGCAAATGATGATACCTTTAAATATGTAAACATCTTCGGAAATGACATTGTTGGAGAGCTTTTGCTTCTTTTATTTCCATGAAATACTTGCAAATATCCCAAGTTAAAATTGCAACTTTTGTATTCACTTGTGCAATTGTGTATATCACAAACTTTTTGGCATTTTTCATTAAATATGGCCTTATTTTACGTTTTGTCCATAGAAAAAGGTGAATAATAAAAGTAAAACATCCCTCATGGGACATATACAGCAAATGTATCACTCATGATTTACAATATAATACTGTTGCTCCATAATGGTAAAATATAGTCTCTTCATTTTGAAAAAAATGTTTTTTTTTCATATATGCCATTTGAGAAGGTTTCCAGTATATACTGAGATATTTTTATTTTTGAAATGCTGTGGGTGTTTTTGGTAAATAAAAATATGTAACATCACCAAAAAGAACCAAGTGAAGACAATTTGGGAAGCACGGCCTGTGAGGGGCCTGCTCTTTCAGTTGGACAGTACCTTAAACTAGCCATTGACTTATTCCTCTCTTTATTATGGCAACCACTGGTCACTAACTCCCAGCCAATCATATTGAGGGTTACACACCACTGACCACATTCAAACTAGTGGGGCTTCATTTTGATACAAATTCTTGAAGGAATAACACTGATTTATGTATGTGATAATGTTTATAATTGGTTTTAGGGTTTTTAGTTTTTGTTGTTGATTTTAAAACATATTTAAGATAACAACCATGCCATCTAGCACAAAGACTCCATTAAAAGGTGGCAGGAAGAAGGTAACTGCTTCGGCCAGGGCTCGAATCTCAACCAGAAAGATCAGAAAATCTGTTAATAACAGCGCCCATGGATCATATCTGGAGGAGCCAGAACAAGTTGGTGTAAGTAATAATTCTGCCACAAATCATGGTTCATCAGTGCCTTTGGGACAAGATTTGACCACGACCATAATCGCCATGCTCCAGAAACTGTCCGAATCAAATCAATCTCTGATGCAAAGAGTGGAAAAGATCGAACAAAAGAACTCCAATGAATGTGTAACCATCAACCAACCTTCACAATTATCCGAACACCTGCCGATCAGCCGATATCCAGACTGACGGAGTTGTCCCATCACTGGAAGCTATCAGACGTATGCCAACCATATCCAATGTAGTGTCCAACCTTCTGGCATCGTATGATGATCAGGCTAGAGCATCTGTTCAAGGTAGGCAGCCAAGAAAATCAGGGCGGTACAATTCAAGTGACATGGCCCATACAGCCCCGGAGTTTAGATGGCCCAATGAGGGCTTTCACGGTCAAACAGGGAAAAAGAAAGTGACATATGACGACCTGACACTCCCCCAATGGGTCACCGGGCAACTAACCAACATTTACCATATGAAGGACCATACCACAGCCAGACAGGCCCTCCTCCAGGTCATTTTGGCTATGAAAGATGTAACCTTTCTACCATGGACAGCAGTGAGAAACACCTGGGCTACATCAATGCATGACCTGGAGGAGGGTCACTTGGGCTGTGACAACTTGACACAATGGGCGATCAACAGGCTCAACGCGTCCCAGATATCAATGGCCAATTCACAAGTGACCCATCCCACACAGCCCAAGAATTTTTTTAGTGAAGGTGTGTGTTCACATGATTCAAGTCACGGTGGTTATAGGCATTGTTGCAGCTTCTGTGACAAGCAAGGGAAAAATTTCAATCACCCTGAAATTAAGTGTATGAATAAAAACAAAACCAAAGACAGACAACAACAGAACATCTAGGACATAGGATCACCTGGACAGCTCCCAACTGCAGATCGGGACAGTCACAGTGGACAGTATAATCTGAACTGGGGCGTGGGGATTACTAGTAATGAGTATAATATAAGTAAACATGACTTTTTGCAGAAATGTCACTGTTCTGTATCACATGTACATAACACTCGTATATGTCAATATAAAAAACAATTAATGAACATTGCTAACACAGGACAAGTAGTGAATGTGGTTTATCCCAGTGTAAATTTTTCTGAAACATTATATGATAATGTGTCCTCTCTTTCAATTCGAGAAACAGGAGTCAATGGGGACCTTTACAGTACCCATTACGACTCGGGTCATATGGGTCCTAGCTGGACCCAAAATACCCATAACACATTCCATCCTGATAGGGCCAATGGTTTACAATCCATAACCCCTAATGATTAACAATTTTTCACGTGTCACAGGTTCAATCACCATCCTAAAGTATTCAAGTCAGTGCGACCTGGGCATCACTGTCACAACCAAAGAGGTTTTGCTCCAATGCATTACACAAACAATCAGCTGATATGCTGTACTGTAGGTTTCACGAATAGGTACTGGCAGAATACTGATCAAAGTGTTGATACAAATTTGGTGTTTATTTCGGATCCGAAAGAAATACAAGGTTTTTATTATTGGAATATACACAAAATCAGTAACGCAATCACCCTTGCGAGATGCAGTGATGCTCAGGTAGGTTTTTTGTGTATTTATGTTTATTCTCAAGTGCCCATTGCATTTTATGATATCTGTGACACGAATCCAAAGTTGGTTTATGATAATTATATGCAAGACATACAAACTAAGGTTAAATACAACATGTTTTATTCTGAATACATGGAAGGGGTGATTGACGAATTGATCAGTCACCAGCATCAGGATTGCCCCACTTGGGATAATCCAAATACTGTTGTGAATTTTGCGAGTTCTGTCGTGATTCCGCCTTCTTCCGTCGCCCCACAGCCTCTGGCATCTAATCTGAATGATCTAGTTGTCACTGAACCTGACATCTATAATCATTCCAAAAAATTTGGGTTTCTGGCCCATAGTGAACATCATTTCACTTTCATTGGTCCTGATAGGTGTCCTACCTCCCTAGATAATCTTGATAGCTATATTTTTGCAGCAAAAATAATTAAGGAAACTGGTCTTCCCAACTACAGAATGGCAAGATTCCCCATTCAATCTGGTCTCAATATTGAGGCTTGGCGTCGATACCTCACTGACTATCCCGATAAGACATTGATTGAGTACCTTACTTATGGGTTTCCACTTTCAATCACCAACTGTGATAGCTTATGTAATCACGACATATCTAACCATTATTCTGCTCTTCAGTTCCCAGTTTCAGTTGATCAGTACCTCCAAAAAGAAACAGATCTTGGGGCCATGTTGGGCCCATTTGACCAGGTTAACACCCCTTTTTATCATTGTTCTCCCTTACTTACAAGACCCAAGGGCAATAACGACAGGCGGGTCATCCTCAACCTATCATACCCTGCTGGAGCGTCATTAAATGACGCTGTCACCAAGCACCTCTTTGATGGCAAGTTTTTTACTTTGAAAAAAATTCCCAACTGTGGACAACATTGTGGATGCCATTAAGAAGGTCAAGGGTAGGCCTACACTAGCAAAAATAGACATATCCAGGGCATTCAGGAATCTGCGCGTTGACCCTGCTGACGCCTTCAAATTTGGAATCAAGTGGAAGAATAAATACTATCTGGATAGGGCGGTGGCGTTGGTGGGTCCACGGCAGCACGGCGTTCCAGATGATGTCTGATGCCGTCATCCACATCATGGCCAAAGAAAAGTGTCAAATTTTTGCCTATATTGATGATTTCATACTGGTATCTGAGGAAAATGACGCAGACCGTCATTTTGATAATCTATCTGCTTTATTTATTGAATTAGGACTCCCCATGAATATAGACAAGCGCTCCCCACCCACCAGGTCCCTGACCTGCTTGGGCATCACCATTGATCTGGACAGCAACTCACTTTCTATAGATAAGGACAAGCTGGAGGAGATCTATGCAGAATGCATTTAGGTCAGATCCAAACACACCATCAGTAGTAGACAACTTCAGTCCCTGCTGGGTAAACTCATCTATTTGCATAAATGTATTGTCCCAGCTAGAATTTTTATCAACAGGATCTTGACACTCTTTAGAAACAACACCTCCTCCAAAAGAATCAAGCTCACCAATGAATTCTTCAAAAATATTGACTGGTTCATCACTTTCCTTCCTATCTTCTGAGGCAAAACAAAAATTTTCAAAAATGAAATCACTAACCCCAGTACTTTACACATTAACGCTTGCCTCACTGGGGTGGGGGGAATTTGGAATAATAGAGTCTATGCAGCCCCAGTGCCTCAATTTGAGAACTTCCAACCAAACATCACTCACCTAGAGATGATCAATGTTCTTATAGCCCTAAGACTTTGGGCCAAATGGTGGGCTCATTCAGCTGTAATCGTTCACTGTGACAATTTGACGGTTGTCCAGGTGGTCAACTCAGGGAAAACCAGGGATAACTTCCTCAGTGCATGTATAAGAAATCTATGGCTCATTACAGCTTCTCATGATATCCAACTTACCCTTATACATGTCCAAGGCAAGAAAAACATACTGGCGGATTCACTTTCCAGAATCTATTCAACCAAAGGCATATCTCAAACACTATTCGATTACCTGGCAGAAAACTGTCATTGGAAAAGAATTCCGCAGCAATACTTTAACCTTGACCTTTGGATCTAATTTCAGGTGGCAACCCAGCTTCACTGCACCTCCTGACCTCAGCCTGGCAGAGAATACTGACGGCTCACAGACCTTCCACGAACAGAGCACAGAAAACTCACTTCAGAACTTTTCTAGCTTTTTTATTATTCTATGATCTACCAATTTCCTTAGAAGTTCATAATGTACTAGTGTTCCTTGAATTTCTCACAAAGAATAGCATCTCACACAAGGTGGTCAAGAATTACCTTTCCTCCATCTCTTCCTTGGCCTCATTTTATAACCTGGACCCCTCTGGCCTCTCCGATCCAGCCATCTTAAGATTTATCAGGAGTATGTCCATTAACTCCTATTTTAGGCCCACCCCCAGAGGTGTATTTGATATCAGAACTATTTATGACATTTCCAGGTCATGTGACACACTCCATGACCCACACTTGCTTAGAGTTATCTTTTTAGTGGCTTTTTATGCGTTTTTGCGCATGTCTAACATAGCTCCACACTCCTCAAGGCAATTTTCCGCATCAGTTCACTTCCTCAGGCAGGATGTCATCTTCGCACCCCCGGGTGCCCACCTGGTATTGAAATGGACAAAAACACTCCAGGACAGCACAGCCTCTCATATAGTACAGATTCCTTATGTAGAGAACCTCCTCCTTTGCCCAGTCAGAGCTCTTAAAGCCCTCCTGAGATCCAGACCCCTCCCTCCTCAAGCCCCCTTGTTTGCCAATATTTTCCATCCTTTTTCTCAAATCATTGATACTCATATCAGGGATGCACTTAAATCAGTACTATCAACCTTGAATATTTCACCCTTGGGATGTGGGTTCCACACTTTCAGGAGATCTGGTGCCACATTGGCTTTTGACAACAACATCCCACTGCAAAATATCATGGCACATGGCCTATGGCGTAGCTCGGCATTTGGACTTACCTACAAAATGCTTCCCAGGCGGCCTCCATCATTCCCTCTACCTTTGCCTCTGTCATCCCCTCTTCTTTCTAGTTTGGCTTGGGGGTTTTAAAAATTTTTCATATATTATTCAAAGTTTTAAATACCTATATTTTAACTGTACCATTTTACACTAACATGTAAATAAAATGCCCAAACTTTAATCTGCATATTCATTCGCCTTGACATTCACTTGACCTCTGAACTCACCTCACCTACTGGTCCAACTGCAACTAATTTGCAAAAAATGTTCAATTTATATAGAAATCCAGCTGAAGGAGACCAACCGAATGTTAATCAAGCATAACTGTTCTTTTGTAACAGTTTTTATTGCAATGACATGGTTTTATTGCAAGTAAATTGTTTTATGATAGCACATCATATTATTACACATCGGAAAGTCTAAATTAATAAAATTGCCATCAATGCTGTGAAGTCAGCTGAAAGAACTATGTAAATGTAACTTTTCTTGGACTCTGACATTTGCCAAAGCAGTAGCTGCAATTTGTAAGCATTCCACACAGGATTGAGCCTTTGTTACAGATCAAGAAACCCAGTTTTACACGACTGAACTTTGAGTGATAAAGTTTTAAATAAACTGTCCTTTACATGAATATTCTTTTATTTTTATGATAGAACATTGTAAGCTTTGTCTGGTGACTAGGGAGTGGAATCAATAATGTAAACTTCATAGTCCGTTATAGGACCATTGAGCCCTAGGACAATAAATAAATGCATTCTGATTTTTCTAGTTTAATACTTCGATGCTGATTTAATACACAGCCATATTTTAAGCACATTTTATTGTTTTATCATCATAATCAAATCAAAAGTAATAGGGGTGTTCCAAGTTTAAACTTAAATTTTAAAGCATTAGAAACCATTATTTGATGTCATCAGGGCTGAGCTGTTGACAGTTCAGCAAATTTAGTAATTCTGAACCTCCAAGTTTAGTATAAAATGTTCGAGTCTATGCATAAAATGTTCATAACATGGTGATAATGGAGACCTCTCCAATAAACCATAACCTAGCATGAATTTGTGCTTTCTGATTACGAATCATTGGATGTGTATTTGAAATGATTTTACCACAAATTTAAGTCTTAAGGAAGGCTACGTAGGAATTACATATATATCAAATTGCCAAGATAATATGTTGTGCTTGTGTTTGTAAATACTTTATCAGTTTCAATCATTTTTGTAGACTTTTAGTACAACTTTGACCCTTAGGCAAGGTAGATTGAAAACACATGCGACAAGGGAATGTATTATGTACTAAATTAATAAACAATGTTAGAATTTTAATTTCAATTTCATTACATTTCCTATAATGTTTCACTGCTGTGGTTAAGATTCTGTACATACTTTGCATAATATTACTCATTGATGTCCTTTGTATGTTATCTGAGCAACCTAAAAATAATCTTGTGAATGGGATATCCACGTGTTCTAAGTGTCTTCCACACAGGCAACATAAGGTGCACATGTATGTTTATTTCTGCAAGCATTTAAAATTATCAATAAATAACATTTATTATCCCAATGCAGAGTTGTCTTCTGTTCTGTAGGTTTTAGCAAGTTATGCTGGGGTACAATATAACCACTGTTTCTGAAAAGTCACTTCAAAACTGAACTTTTAATATTAACTCTACATTAATTTGTAATTTATCCCCTTTATGGAGTTGATGAAATCAGCCCAACATAAGCATCACATCAGTCATGTCACAGATTTAAACCTTTAAGCCTGTAGATGCTTGTCTGTACCTGACGATTTTCGGTGGAGAAACTTGACCATCTGTATCTAAAATACTCATGATTGATTTTATAGTATTTAAATGTAATATTTTCCCAGTTTCCCAAATCCCCAGTTTCTTCAATTGAATTTCATCCATTTGAAATGTCTAAGACTCTATAAGTGATTCTAAACCATAGTGTTTATACTCTATGCCCATATTCTATTACTATAAATGTCACTGTGATATATCATATAATGGTGTTGATGCAAATACACCTACAAATAAAACATTACTTTTCTTATTTTCCTTTTATAAAAATCTGCCGAAGAATATAAGGATATATTGAAAATTTCAAGTGAGAGTGAAACATGCTTAAATTTTCCTTTTGTAAAAGTCCGCCAAAGAATATTATGAGATATCAAAAATTTCAAGTGAGAGTGAAACATGCTTGAACAAGAGCACTCGGAGAGTGCAGACCACTGCCAAGCGCAGATCCATATGATCCAGATAGTGCACCAGATCACTCTCAAAATCTAATCACTTGTTTCTTGTCCCATTTAGAACATTTCCTGAAAATTCCAAAATCCAGCCATAACTTTTTTGAGTTATCTGTCTTTAAAAATTACATTGATCCAGATAGTGATCCGGATCACTCCCAAAATTGAAACATTTCTTTCTTTTACCATTTCGGACATATCCTGAAAATTTTATCAGAATCCGTCCATAATTTTTTAGTTATCTTGTTCACAAACAAACAGACAGACAGACAAACCCAGGTGAAAACATAACCTCCTTGGCGGAGGTAACAATAATGACTTCGGAGGTGAGCTGTTAATATTTCATAATTTTTAGTAATGTCCCACTCAGGTACAGACAGATAGAGTGGTGATATCAGGACATAATTCCAGCATTGCCATTTGTTGGAATCGAACCCACGCAGAAGTAACTGCAACGATCAGATGCCTAACTTGTCAACCTCTTATAGAAGATATATAGAACATGAGTTTCATTTTCAACTCTTTTCTGAGCTAAATTGTATCGAGTAAGACATCAATTATTACCAACAATTTTGTCTGAATATTTATTTGCAAACACCCAAATCTAAACTGAAACTGATTAGAATAAAATATCTAAATACCAGGTTTGAAACAGGTATGAAAACACTGATGAATAGAAATATGTCTGTGTTTGATGAAGAGAGGTTCTTTTCTTTAAAAACATTTATAGCTTATGTTTTGAAGCAACAGTTTGAAGATCATGTATTTCCACAGTTTTGAAGCCACATCAGAAATTGATCTGTGACAATATATAGTCTTTCTTCAGTTTGTTAAACAAAAAGCCTGTAGTATATGTAAGTAATCAGAAATGTAGCCTGTTGCAACTTTTTTCTCAGGATATTTTATTAATCAAATGTGCCAATACAATATAATCAGTTTTGTTTAGTGTTTATTTGGGTTTAACATTACATTTAATACCTGTAAGAATTATATTAAAACAGACGAAACCAGAACATACTAGGTAGTGAAGACACTGTAAACTGGCATTGGTATTGATAAGTTGCTATTAGCTAACTTTGACCTAAAAGGTCAGGTCCTGGATTCAAATGGTCACCTCAAAGTCAAAGTTGGAATTTTACATCCCGTTCACCAGCTAGGGTCATATTGGGACAAGTCCACAGCATTCCCCCATGTGGGACTCGAATTGACACAGAGGTGACAGCCTATGATTAAATGCCAAACTTGTAAACCACTTGCTAGGCCATCGAGGAGCTATTGGTCGAGGAGATAGCCAAGTGAGTTAACCACTACACCACCAGGGCACCTTGCAATATCATAGAAATATAGTATTTACAGGATGTTATTGTGACTGATTTGCATTAAAATACGGCGGGATATATTTGAACTGAGCACTCATAAACAAAAGATTAAATAGATGTACATTTTAATTGAAAGACTCAATGAACCAACCAGAAAACGATTTTGGATATTGCAAATTGCAAAGAATGTAAATTTCTTAGTATGACATAAAACTATTAAGTTAAAAATAAAAATGCACTAATACAGTGTTACACAACACAATTACACTCTAAAATCCTGTTATAAATATTCTAAATTGGGTGTTAAATGTTTTCACAGACTGGATTTCGACTTATGATCTTTGCATTTACTTGAATGAAGAGCAGTTTAGATGCAAGTGCTGAACCCTTAATCTTGTTAAATATTATTACTTATAAACACAACGAAGAACACCAAAAAGCAACACTTTTTATATTTTTACTTTACAAAATCAAGCCTAAAGTTTCACCAGCTGAAATATAAAGAGGCCAGAATAAATAGAGTATCTATGCAGTTTAACCAGAATATCTGAAAGATAAATACAATATATGATTGAAATTAAGAAAAAAATAGTATAGAAATATAATATTACAGCAAATATAGCATAGATCAATCATGCAATATGGGGAATAGCTGCATGGCAATTAAATCAATCATTTATAATAACATATTAAAACAGAACCAGTTCTTCCTCCCAACAGCACTTTAGGGCTAACACCTGGTGACAAAGTTTGTACTTCAGTTTCAGTAACTTTACTCTATTGAAAGGTTACTAAATTCAGGGGCGTAGGAAGCTATTTATGGTTGGGGGGGCGAGGAACCAGATTGCACTGACGCGACGCAACACCAACAATTTTGGTTAATTTTACAGAATGTATTGCATATAGGTAATATTCAAATGGTCCAATTAAAATATTTTAAGGTTCCTTTACCAAAGGAAATCTTTGTGACAACATCAATCCAAAGTTTTCCTGACCTTGTATGGGTATAGAAATATACCGCCGCCCCCCAGTTCCTACGCCTATGCTAAAGCTATAAAGCAGATTTATAATGAAGCAACATTTCATCTTATTATGATGACTCAATCACTGTTTTAACTAAAGTTCACACCAGACACACATTTGAAAGAAACCCTGTTTTAAAGCTGGTACCATTTCACAGGAAATGTAATGTGACACCCACCAATTATTTTACACTCTTATTTGTTGTGTAACAGAAAGTAGGAAAGTTAATTTGGTTTGATAACTTTTTTACTTTTGTTAAAATTATGTCAATTTAACCTAGCAGTGCTTGTATTTCTAAAACATTTCAATCATTTTGTAGAAAAACCAAGACAAAAAATGGAAAATATATTTAATGATAAGTGATGTATCACTTCAAAAATGATTACAATTTACAGACACCATATCGATTGTATTATTTAACATATTTCATTTAGTCCTCCTCCTATGATGGGAATATATACTTCTCTGACATTAATGTCAAGAATTAAATGCCAGAGTTAACTTATAAACCACACAATGCAATAAAGATACATTCATTTTCATTGCACACAATTATAATAAGAATATGTCATACAAATATAGTGTGCTTTGTAGTGGAATACACTAAATAAATATGTTTATTTTCAATGCATGCAGTAATCCATATGCTATACAAATATTTAGAAGTAATATACCACAACAGGGAAAACATGGGATACCAAATGATACATTTTACTTGGTGTATTTAAGTAATTGAGACGTGAAGCAACAGTCTTGCTAAAGTTACCGTTTTCATCAACATCAGATTGCTTTATTATTATTATTATTTATTTATTTCTCGTACACATAGTACAAGCATTTTAGATAATTATAAACATGACATTCAAACAATTATTTAAACACAATAGAAAGTAATAAACTATAACATTTATATATACATGTATAAATTTATATTATACATTGCAGTATGCTTGTTTTAACAAAATTTAATATTTTTCTGGTTAGTAATTGATGGCAATATACTGCAAAATACAATGGAAACAAGAATGAATGGCCAAATTGACTAAAATTTGCCTATGAATTTGGTTCCAGTTTTGAAAACAGATATTACCTCATATTGTACATGTCATAAAAGGAAACTGTTACAGATGCACAGCTTGAAATAAACTTTCTTCTGATAGATAGAGTCAATGTCAAGCATTTATCTAAAAAGAGGAACCTTCATGCAAAAGTTTTTAAAGTTTCTAAGTGTTCAGAAAACTTCAGAATGCTTGGTTTTTAATTATTCATCATTAACTCGGTGTAGACATGAGACTTGTCATCTTTATTCACGTTCTGTGAAACCATGTACCCATCAGAAGATATATTACTGTCTGGCACATTAACATACAGTGTCATTTGGCTTTGCACCTCAGTATGACCCAGAGAAACATTGTGATCAGTGGTGACATCTTCATAAGCACCTTCTTTAACATCAATAGCCAAAGGATTTGTTTCTGTCAGTGTGAATTCCTTATCTTGGTTTGTGACTGCAACATAGGGGCACTTTTGTTTTTCTCCAGGGATTTTCTCTTCCTTGACAGAAAATAGTATAGTATAGCCATTATTAATGCAATGGTAGTAACAAAAAACAAAGCAGCAAGTACAGAAATGACCTTTACGATGACTGACAGATCTGATGGGCATTTCACCACTGGGGGCACACAGGGAAATCCTGTAGATAAGGCTGTTGGCATCACAGATGTTGAATATTCATATTGTGTTGTAGTGGAGTCCAATACTGTTGGCGCTGATGACAGATACTTTTTTGTGCTGTTTTCATTCTTTCAATAGTTTCCAAAGATACACTGGAGCAGTTCATCTGAAAGCCATCTGCAGTGAAATAAAACCAGTAAACAATTACATTTCTTTACACATCTATAAATATTCATAGGCAATCATATATTGGGCATTAAGTCTAAAAAATGTCATAAATAAGTTTATTATAAATAAAGCTAAATGTAATGTTAATAAAAGAGAAAACGAATAAAAGCAATGTGTTATTTAAAAAAACATGGTCGAGAAATACAATAGAATTGTGTGTTTAAATTAATGCATTTCAATCACTTTGCTTCATCAAAGTATAAAATTCAATTTTATTAAGTACATTTTATTTTAAAGTTCACATTAATTAATACAAATACTATATATCAGCTTGTTAAACCATAAATGTAGTCTTGCTTGGGAGCTAATTATGCAGCACAAGTCTATCTACCCAGAATTGGGGGATTTTAAAAGCGACAAATACATGCAATAGTTTTTGAACAGCTAGTTCTCTAGTTGCCTTGAGCTGCAAAAGATGGAGAGGATTGCCAAGAATTTATCATAAATTTCGAAGAATTTTCTATTTCCAGATGATCACCATTAAAATGTATTACTATTTGACCAGGGAAAACGTGAATTACTAGTTCTGTTGCATTTATGAACCCATATTTAAGAATAGAAACATTAAGGCTAGTTTCAATTAACTATGCATTTTTGTCATAACTCTCAAATTACTTCCTAATTTCGAGATTGAGCTACCAAACTGTTTTAAGGGCCACTGTTAGGACACTTATAACCACCAAGGGATTATGTGAAATAATATATTTTGTCACTGTGATGCGTTTTCTTGGGTTAAACCTCAATTGAGTTTGAAATATTCAATGCTGGGCCACCACAAAAAGAAAAAAATAATCTTTCAAACGAGTTCCAAAATCATTTACCTTCAGAGGTAATGCGTATCCCTGCAGTGAAATTATAATCCCAACAACTACTGTGACCATGTTGCATTATGTTTATGTATCCAGAAGGTGTGGTACTGACAGCCATTTCCAGCCGTCTGGAGCTTTTTGTGACTGCAATAAAATTTTTCACTTCAATGTTTTTAACTAGATGATATTCACCATGTACAATATCATTTATGACAATGTTTCCATCTTTTTGCATCGACAACTCACAGTAGCAACCCACTTCTGCACTATATTCAGTGATATCAATCGCTGCAACACTGTCTTCTATAATGGTATTACAAGAATTAAGGAATCCTGGGAGATCAGCTGAAAAAATTAGTTTGCGTGTGTTAAAAAAACGAGTTTCATTATTATAATATGAAATATGGAAATGGTTTTATTTGTCAAAATAATGAGAGTAAACTGTCTCATTTCATTATGAATTTTTAGATTCATAATTGGTCACTATAAAGAAGCACTGTGCAAACATGGTCAATAAATAACTGTGCTTTGCGTCATGTGGCATAGAGTAGGTAAAGAATGAGCCTAGTCATGTGGTGATTTATTATCTTGTAAGTTATCGCAAAAAAGCTTACTAAATGTCATTTGGTATATTTACATATTCATTAGAGTGCCAGATCCTATTAGTGCAGAACTGATAGATTATATTTTAGCATGTTCTTTTTATTGGTTTGAGAGCCACATATAAAATGTTGCGAATGTAATGATAAGTAATTAGTCATAAAAAGAGTCATCTTATCAACGCTGGAGATGAAGTTCTGTTGGGCTAAGAATATGTAACTTGCTGTGTAAAAGTGTGAGTGCTACATTAGCTATAAGTAAGTTAGCATAAACGTCACTAAAATAGATGGGTCAAATGACAAAATCACAAAATGTCAGATTAATACATCAATAAGAATGGAACATCATCCATTGGCTATTGTATACTTTCATGTTTAATATTCTTCAATCTGCTAATCAAGTTGTTGTCTTGGCCATTGTGTACTTTTGTTGTTTTTATAATCAAAGCACGAGACCAACTCCTCCAAGTCCTGTATGAGCCATTGACTTATTCCGTTCATCCATAACGGGAGGATCAAAGATATTGACAAAATGTCTGTGTGTCTTTTTGTTTGCTTAAATGCCTGTGTACTTAACTTAAAAACAAAACAATTTACACAAGCTGGGGTTTACCCGTGGTTAGCTCCCCCTCAAGTGATCCAGATTCAGACCAAGATTGAATCTGCAGAATGGTTTCCTTATTTTTGACAAATATTTCATTGTCATTATGCACAGGAGGCCACAGCACAGAAGACTATGTACAAGTGACCAAGAATGTGTGTATAGGGGTCATACAGTATAGTATAAACCAGATAGAAGAGGAGAAATGAAAATATCACCTTTTAAACAGATAGCAGAGGAGAAATGAAAAGAGATGAACATGGTCTCAATTCAGTTAGAATCACCTTTTGAACAACTCAACCAAGAACACAAATGTTGCCAGTTTGATTTTATGTTTTTGAGCACTGCCAGTGGGTAAAGGATTTTTTGAATTCTCATGTATTGATATGGTGCTTGTGTATTTTCAGAGAGGTCCTCAGTGGCCTAGTGGTTAGCAAGTTTGGCATCTAATCATAGGCTGTCACCTCTGTGGGTTCGAGTCCCACAAGTGGCAATTCTGAGGACCTGTCCCAATATGACCCTGGCTGTTGAACGGGTCGTAAAACCCCAACTTTGACTTTGTGTATTTTCAGCATTGAGGTGAAAATTAATTCCTTAAATAAATGCATTGGACATTGTGTTATTTTGCATGTTTCCAGCATTTAGGTGAAAGATCAGCTCATCAACATTCTGTATTGGTGGTCATTGTGTGATTTTGTATTTATCAGCCTGTAACTTACAATGAACTCTTCTCAGCTATGTAATTTTGTATCTTTCTAGCTTTTAGGTGCAAACTAATTGCTTAAATGCTGTACAGGCTGTAGTGTTATGTTCTTTGTTTCTAGCACTTGTGAGAAAATAATCTCCCATAAGTGCAGAAACAAAAACATTATTTCAGAAGAAATTGGCTTTAGACAAAGGAAACAATAAAAATGAATAATAATAATAATAATAATTTAGGAACAAAATTAGAAACAATAATTACATCAAAACTCCAAATTGACTTAATAATAAGTAAATATGGTTTTGTCACTTCCATTTACACGTCACATCTAGATTTCAGCCCTTGACCAGAGATTTTAAAGCATTTCACAGAGGTTCAAAATTTCAAAGATTGGTTGATATAGTTTTTAGGTCAAGCATAGTCAATTTTGCATCGGAATAATATGAAATGATTTAGTTAATATTTTAACTTTTTATTCACTGGGTGTTTTAAATTTATACTTTCAAGATTTTAATAAATCTAAATGCAAAATCCATCCATGGACTTTTAAAAGCCAAGAAATTGCAAGTTTCACAAGGACTGCTATAACTAATAATTCTTTTTAATAGATGTATTCCAGGTAAACAAATTTCTAAATTAAGCTAGGACAAACTTTTAGACAAAGAGCATGGAGTTGAAGTGAGTGGATTAAAATAAAATTGCAATTAGCGGATTCTTTCATGTTTCCGACAAACAAGCCAATAAATTCATATAAATCTTGATTGACATACATTTTAAAGTTTTAGTATTTGGTGAGGTTTTTTAAAATGTTTTTAAATAATTATTATCTATTAATTACATTCATAGTTTATTAGACATGTTAGATAAATGATTTTACTTAATGTAATTTGTGATATAAGTTCAATTAATGAAATGATTGATATAATATGTCACAAGTGAATTAAAGTTTATTAAAGTTTGTTAGTTAGGTGGTTGAGTGTCACTTCAGTTAAGACAAAATCTTGCAGATATGTCTATATAAGGCCTGTCCTCTGCTTGATCTGGGGGCACTTTCAGATTTTGACTGGACCAACAAGGTAGCAAGATTAAAGTTCTCTGCTACAAATATTGTAGTTCTTTGCTACAAGAGAGAGAGATCTCAAGTTATGAAAATATTTTATAAAGTTGTTGTTAAAAGACCCACCTGGCAGATATTTAATTTCAATAACAAAGTTTTATACAGTTTTTTGTAGCTTCAATATTGGCTTGAACCCAACTCTTTCACACCTGAACCCGGTTACAATTTTATGTTTCTACAATTAATACATTTACAATCCACACAGAACTCTCTTACACTCGTATATCACACTTTTATCTAGATGCCCTTTAGGGTAAGTATTTCCCTAAATTTTACCTGAATTTAAACAAACATAAGAATAGCAGCATATTTATTGAAATATTTTAATGAATTGATGGGGTGTAGTATTTTTACACCGTTTTTTCTATTTTTTTTTTGAAGTACAAATAACTATATTTCTGTGAAATATTCAATGATAAAATTGTTTTTGCCCCTTGGAACAGATGCAATGTGTCACGTTACAATATCATAAAGTTTAATTAAATCATGTATTTTATTACACTACTTGGCAAAGTAATTGTATTGCATAAGGTTTGACTTGCTTTGACCAATCCTTGTTATGGCGAGTTTAACATCTGCATCAACACAAAATGAAACTCCCAAAGAAATGTAGACCATAAACAGAGAAAGACAGTGATGATTAACTATAGCCATTTTGTGCTAATATTTTCTCAGTTTTAACTAAAATATTCAAATTTTATTCCATTCAGATTATTTCTTCACTTTCATGCACTTGATAAATTCTTAGCTATGTTATAAGACAACCGTATATTTAAAATAGCATGTATCTCTCACTTGAATCATAACCTAACAATACAAGGACAAATTTAAATACGTAATGCATAGATATATCCAGCTGCATGACTAATATATAGAATACACAGAATTCTGGTTGTTTTGTGTTAAGTTAGTGTTACTTTCTTACTTCCTACTTTCAATTCGTCCTCTTACAACATCATTTTTATTGCAAATATATATATTGAACACTGTTGCAAGCATACAGCACGTAAATATCTTAAGACATTTCAGCCTTTCTAAAACCCCTAAATGTAACAAAGACAATACAAATTAATGAATAAGTAAATAATGCTGTTTTATCATAATCAAGCCAATCCAAGGTGCAGTGATAAATGATTTAAAACAAGCTGTGCATTAAACCAACTGACTTTCTCTATTATGGTTGTACCTTCAGATCCGACTGATGATGACAAAGTTCATCGAGGGTGTCAATTCCACTCTGACAAATTGTTCAAGAGCTCTCCCTAATGTGTTTCTGTGTCATCTTGAAAAGGTTTAGTTTAAACATCTGTCTGTGAATTACAATAGGGATCAAGATGAGCCAAAAATCGGCTCAAGTTTACAGCTGTTTATACTAAACTTGAACTGAGTTTTTGGCTTGATTCCTTTTGTGAATACGGTCCTAGGGTACAGTACCATGGTCAAGTAATGACACAGGTACTACTCTGAAAGTGATTCTTGACAACCAGGAAAAGTCATCTGCTAGTCGAGTTTGGATTCAACTGAGCATGGACTTTTAATCTTTAATCTTTTTCTGCTATGGACTGGAGGTGGTTTTATCTTATTTCAATTTTCTGGAATCATGTTTTGACATAATCAGATTTTATTCATATAAATAGAGATTCCTTCCCAAGATATATTACATGTTTTACTAGTGTTTTTTTATGTTTCTTGTTCTTCACTCCATAGTTCATGCCCAAATGAGTCCCTCTCAACCTTGACTTCATTAATAAAATCACTGATTCTACAGAACATTGTTCTTTATTGTTTGCTGTTTGTTGACAAGGTTTAAGTTTTTTAAATAATACCAATTATCCTTTCAAGTGTAGTTTATGTCAAAACCAATTTGGTACAGCTCACGTTGGGATTGCTTTATTAAAACAGATTTAAGTCATTGTCAAAGTTGGGGCTTACTTCCCGTTTAATAATCCGGGTCATATTGGGACGGGTGTAAGAAATTTCGTACCAGGACATTTCGTACCCGGACATTTTGTAACAAAAAATAAAAAAACATGTATTGATATTTGGAACAATTTCTTATGAGAGTGTAACTCTTAAAAGTTAAAATATAGTATGATTTACTGGAATATAAAACGACCCAAAATTTTAAAAAGTTTACTTAACAAAATGGTTAACTCCATGTATTGGGGAGAGTAGAAATTGTCAGATTTTTGGTAGAAAACAGGGGTTGAATTTCAAGTCAATTATCTACTGTGGTGTCACAGTATTTCAATTAGAAGTGGACTTTAACTTCAGATACTTTGCAGATTTCCCAAACTTTTAATAATCATCAGAATAAAATGTGTCAGGCAAGTCACAGAGCACAGAATCCCTCATATTCTTTTGTCAACAGATTAGTGGATATTGTTTAAAACTTTTGAGCTTTACTAAGTGACACTTGTTTTATTTGACTAGAGTGACAAGTTTTACTTGGATATGTTTATTTGGGGATTGTGGATGTTTTAGAATGAAACAATAGAAGTGACAAACTCTATTATTCTGTTTGTAGTAAGGTTTATAATAAGATTTTCAAATGAATACTACCAATCATCTAAGTAATGATATTTTCTCCCCTAGAATAACTACTTTAACAGTAAATACCTTAAATGCCTAGAATTCTATAATATGTGTCATAGGACATATAGTAAAGGAAAAGATTGATCTAAAATAATAGACAACCCAAAGCTTCAGACCTCACAAAACATCATGCAAAATTTTTCAAAAAGACATGTTTCACAAGGTCAAAATACAGTTTTTAACAAAATATGTTATTTTACCTTCATAGCGTATATCATTTGTTAGAGCATGGCAAAAATTGTAATATTTATACATTGGGTGCGAAATGACCTAGGCTGGGTACGAAATGTCCGAGTATGAATTGTCCTGGTACGAAATGTCCCGGTATGAAATGTCCTGGTACGAAATGTCCCCAAATTTGTTGCCAAATTTGTGAGTTGAGCCCGCACAGAGAGGACTGCCTCTGTAAAACAGATTTAGGAAAAAGACTAAATACATATGTGATGATACATTGACATAGGAGTTAATCTCAGAGACTATGCTGTTGTATTGCTCTTTATGTGTATCAGAGGCAGATACAGGATTTCCCGAAACGGAGGGCGTGGCTTCTCGCAGGTATGGATATTTCATATTTGGACATTTTGTAGCGGGACATGCCACACAGTGCATTACAAAATACTGGGGGACAAAACGCCAGCCAAAATTGTAGGGGGGGGGGAGGGACAAAATGCTGGCCATTTATGGGACAGGGAGGGCAAAATACCAATCTTATCAAAACTAAAAAAGCCTCGAGCAGAAACAAGCCTCTGTAAAAACCTACAGTAGAAAAGACCTCCGTATAAAAGCCCTCTAAATGGGTACATAACACATTTACACAAGCCATGCCAAGTAGTGTACACCATGTAACAAAGGTTTGGGTATTTTCTACTGGGATTATTTGTTCATGCACTAGTTTTCTTCTGTGTCTTTTTCTGCAGTTTTTTTCTATTGGGGCTCAATTATCAGACACATACAGCAGGTTACTAACATGAATAAAACACATGGAACCTTAAAATAAACTTCAAAGGGGCTTCCTATAATAAACAATGGTATAACTGTAAAGAAATTGAAAGGAAACATACTTGAATCTAATGTGGGTGTTCCACCACACAACTAAGGCTCCCGATTAAGGGTTTTTGCGGGTCGGTTTCAAATATTTGCTTAGTGCCAGACCTTCTGTAAGGGTCGGTTGTGGTCGGTTGAGGCCGTGTGAAAAATCAAGCATGTTTGATATTTAAGAATAATATAGCTGTGTGAAGTGACAATAGCAGTAACCCAATAAACCTGCCTAGATTCTGTAGGCAGGTTTATTGGGTTACTGCTATTGTCACTTCACACAGCTATATTATTCTTATTATTCGCTGGGTAAACATGAGTGCAAGTGACACAGCCTTGTCTGCCAACATCCAGAATCTGGAAGTTCAGGATTCTAGTGTTTTCAACACTCCTACAAGTGGAACACCAATCCCCACTACTAGTGTCAGCAGTGAAACTACTTCTCTACTGCAGGATGTAGCCAACAAGCTTAAAGACCCCGTCTCCACAAGAGGAAAGGGCATGAAGAGAAAAAGAGTAATGTCTCCAGCCACCTAAACCTAGTACTGAATCCAACAAATCAGTACACATTCCTATGTGCACTAGATTAGGTAAATGCACCTACTGCCCAAGAATCAAGAAAGTTGACCAGATCACCAGCTTTCATACTAACCAAGTGTTTAAATGCAAACACTTGCCACCCAAACATAAAGTTACCTGTGAACTCACTAATTTAATTTACATCATAAATTGTAAAAAATGTGGCCACCAATACATTGGTGAAACCAAGAGACCATTCAGAAATAGAATGTATGAACACCATTCTAGTGTCCAGAAATTCTCTACTGATAAATCCACTCCTGTCTCTAGACATTTCAGCCAGAAAGATCATTCTGTGAAACATATGGAGTTCAGTATTTTACATTGGATGGGGGATCCAATCAACCCAAATACCACAAATAGGCGCAGAAGCCAAGAACTATATTACATTTGGGCATTCCCCACACTCCAGCTAGCAGGCATTAACACGTTTGTATGAAGCCTATGCCCTCTCATGGCACCCCCTACCCAGGTGCCCCCTCTTTTCCCTTATGTTTGATATTTATCACGACTAGAACCGATTCATATTTCCCGCCCTCAACAAAATGTCCAGTCCCAGGTGTCCTCAGGCCTCCTCAGACCTCCTCAGACCCAAATTTACACAGTCGTGTGTTGTCCCAGGCCGCCTGCGACCCTTAGTCCCAGACCTCCGTAGCTTAGTCCCAGGAGGCCGGTTGTTAATCCCAGACTCAAATATGATGCGTATGAATTTCATGCGTCTGAAAGTGAGTGGGTTGCATTAGTCCCCGGAAGCCTCAGACCGTCAGCGGTGTCCTGGGACCCAAAAATCTAGGTCTGGGACTAAGCCCCGACTAAGGGTAACTGACCCTAACCGATCCAAACCGGCCTCCCCAGGACGCCTGGGACCACGCAAATTTAGTCTGCGATGGTCTGAGGATGCCCCAGGAGGCCTGGGACTAACAACCGATTAAGAACCGACTGTTTTCCGCGCGTCGGAAATTAAAACGAGGCAATGAGGGGGTCTGGGACTATATAAGCGACCTCGCACACATTCTCGTTGTTACTGACTGTTTGGCTACTGAGAGACGTGTGTCATTGATTTGTAGGGGTTTTCAGTTTTTAAAAATATATCATACTTGAGCTTAAGGCAAATTTCACAGTTAGGAGACACATTTTACTATTTTTTTATTATTTTGTCGACTGGATTATGAGGAAAGAGAAAGGAGGGAAGAGAGGAAGGAAAAAGATGGACGAGAGGGAGAAGGAAAGTGAAGTAGAGGAAAGGACTGAAGTTACAGATGAAGGGATTGAGAGGAGAGAGGAGCAGGAGATTGAGGAACGTCCAGCTATTGAGGAAGCTGTGGAAGAAGAAGAGAGGTGTGAAGAAGATCCAGAGTGCCATTCTTCAGCCAAGAGAGCCAGGGTGTGCAACTTTTACTGACAGTCAGGAAATTTCCATTGTGGAATTTGTAAAGCAGCACCCAGAACTGTATGACAAGGAACATCCACATTTCCACGACAGGACCAGAAGAGAGGCTCTCTGGGCAGAAATATCTGCAGAACTCAAGCTCCAGCCCTTTGATGTGAGACGTTGGTTCGAGTCCCAGCGAACGCGTTATGGCAAGCTGTCTAAGCTTCAATCTGGCCAAGCCCCGAGGGAGATGACCAAGAGACAGTCCTGGGACTACCAACAGATGGGTTTTCTTAAAGCCCACATCAGAAGAAAGGGGGCCAACAGAAGTTCAGGTTTTGAGGCCAGTCCAAATACCAGCAGGCAGGACGAATCATGTGGGTCAACTACTGACACAGAACACCTTGAGTCCAGTGTCCTGAGGGAGAGGAGTCAGTCCGTCATTACATCTACACCCGTTTCAACAACAGACTCCAAGATTCTCGAACACTTTGAGCAGATGAGGACACTAATCTCAGGTTTTCTGCAGCAGAAGTCAGACAGGCAGCCCTTCTTTGACTACGTGGCATCAGAGGCTGAAAAGCTGACTTAAGAAGAATTTGAAGAATTAAAGGGCAAGATATTTAGAGACATTGAAAGTATTAAGAGCAACCGTAGACATCAGCCATTGCCCAGAAGATCAGCCACTATTACCACGGTGTCGCAGAGGGTCGGTATACTGCCACCAACCACTCAACAGGCGTCTAGTTCCACTCAAGCAGCAGCTGGCAGCAGTTTTGTGTACCATACACCAAGCCCCATTGGCTTCAGCAACCCTACATCTGTCCTAACTGTACAGGACGAAGGGAGCAGACACAATCTGAGTGGAATATTAAGCCAGCTACCTGATCTGACATCAACACAGATCGTCGAGCAGCCTCAGCAGCAGCAACCGCAGCAGCAGCTCTTTACTATCACCACTTCAGCACCGCCTCAACAGCAGCAGCCTCCTCAGTAGCCATCCAGTCAGGGTGGGTCTTTGACCTGCCAGGCCCTTTTCAGGGCCACCAAATCTTCAAAAACCAATTATTCAGCTGCAAGTTATTCCAATTCCCCTCCCAAAACAAAAAAGTTTAGTACAAATACTTATCACAAGAAAAAAAAAATTAAAGTCCAACACCCACACCACCCCAAACATGAAATAAATAACCCATGGTCCCACACATGCCAAGTTATGTTTGGCATGGGGTTTGTCTGTTTGTCCGTCTGTACAAGTTCTGTTTGGCATGGGGTTTGTCTGTAGCAAGCATAGCTCATTAATTGTTTTTGGAATATTTGGTAGTCCTGAAAAGGACTGTTTGTTAGTCCTGAAAAGGACTGTTTCTTAGTCCTGAAAAGGACTGGTTACTGCAGCAGGACTTATATTCTGTCATCTGGCAGGCCACTGTTCCCTCATTATTGAAGTAGTCCCTCAGGTAATCCCTCTTTCTCTTGGCTTCTCTAGCAGGGTCTCTGTCGTGGCCACCACCAGCAGCACCACCAATCAATCCACAATCACCAGGCACATCATCATCATCATCCTCCCCAGGCTGCTGACCACCAGGTTGACCTTGATACTGGCTTCTCTGTATGTTGTGCAGAACCACACAGGTGAAGACCACTTCTCTGACTGTTGCTGGGGGTAGTTCAATAGTGGTCCTCATCACCCTGAATCTTGACACTAGGATGCCAAAAGCGTTCTCAACAATTCTCCTGCCCCTTGATATTCTATAGTTGACAATCCTTTCCTCTCTTGTTAACATCCTTCTGCCATAGGGTTTCATGAGCCAGGTCTTCAGGGCAAAGGCATCATCTGCCAGAAGGAAGTAGAGGACATCTCAACCACCCTGGGTTATAGGTGCTGGGTCAGGGAAGCCTATCCGGACATCCTCAATCCTCCTCTTCAGCTGAGAGGCATTAAATATCTGGGCATCTGAGCAAGATCCAGCTGTACCAGCATCCACCCATCTAAACTTATACTGTCCATCTACCAGGGCCAACATGACAATGGAAAAGAACCCCTTGTAGTTGTGGTAAAGGGCTCCAGTGTTCTTGGGTTTCTTCAGGGCCACATGCTTCCCATCCATGGCTCCCAGGGCATGTGGAACATTCCACCTGATCCTGAATTCCCTCTCCAGTTCTTTCCACTCATCTGGGGTAGTAGGACATTTGAGGTACTCTCTGGTGAACTCATCCTGGATGGCCCTGCAGACCTCTGGTAAAAACTTGGAAATGGTGGATCTTCCAACCCTGAACTGACAGGATAATGAGGTGTATGACTCCCCAGTGGCCAGATATCTGATGGTGAGGGCTAACTTCTCCCCAACACTGATTGGTGCTCTGTAGTTGGTGGCCTGCCTGGCTAGATGTGGTTCCAGTCTGGTCTTTATCATTTCAAAGAATTCTGGGGTCATCCTCATGTAGTTGAAGAATCCTGGAATATCTGTGGCATACAGATCAGCCATAATGTTGTGGTAGGCCCCCCTCTCCTCTCTCTGTAGTAGCCATGGCCTGACCCACATGTTGTGCCTTCTTCTAGGTCTCTGTATGGGTGCTGGTGGTATTTGTAACTGAATGAAAACCAAAAAAGCCCTAATTTGTTGTTGAAGCTGTCTTCCATTAAAAGGTGGCATCCTGCTGTATTCATAGAAAAGCAAAGGTGATTAGATCGCGAATTTTATATGTAAAAATATACCCAGAAAATCCAGCAACTTTGCAAAACAAGAATCGGCGATCCTGCTCTGGGGAAGACTGAGGAGGCCTGAGGACGCCGGGACTTAATCGGGTGTTAGTCGGGGCTTAGTCTCAGGAGGCCTGAGACGTCCTGGGACACAGTCGGTATGTGTATGACAGGATCGTGGTTGAAACCGACCAGAAACGCGGCTTAGTCGGTTCTTAGTCCCAGACCAGTCGGGGACTGTCTGGGGCCGCCTGAGGCTTCCTGAGGCCGATCTGTACTTAATCCCAGACTTTAATACCGACTCAGTATTCCTGCCCATTTTCCCTTTGTTTTCACCGACTCTCCACGATTAAGGGTCGCCGACAGGATCGGGGCTTAATCCTTTGGTGGAACAGGGGCATAAATTTATATACCACAAGGTTTCTTGAATAAAAACACATGAAACCTAAAAGATACTTCAAAAGGGGCTTCCCATAATATACAATGGTATAAATGTAAAAAATGGAAGGAAACATACTTGAATCTAAATTTATATGCCACAATGTTTCTCCAACATTTTTATTTTAAAATAACTGATTCTTTCATTGCTTTTCTTTAAAAACACATAAACCAATAGATTAAATTTGATGACACATTTTCGGAATTTATTTTTTTGAAATATAGAAGTGCAGTAATAAATTATTAATTGGGTGAGTGATTCCAGTTTTCTGAGTTGTATATCTCATGTTTAAACATACACTTGGTTCTATGGTATCTGCCGCAGGCGGATAAGGTCTGACGCCTTGGGCTAGGCATCTTTTGCCTGACTTTATTGTTTGTGGCTTGACTAGTGGACCCATGCTGCAAGGTGGGTTTCAGGTGGCTGAGGTTCCTGTTCTTTCTTTTGTTTCTTATTTCTGGACATCTTCTTCTTCATCTTCTTCTTTCTTCCACCACAGGAGTTTGAGAGAACTGCAGCTGCGGTAGCCCTAATAAGGACTGTTTACCTAAGGTAGCTTGAATAAATTGTTTTCTTTTTGTTACCACCATTGGTAGTGATTACTCTTTTCATTTGTTGATGTTGTTGTAGATGTTGTTGTAGCATGGAGCTCTCATAGTGTTTGAGTGCTTTTGTTCTGCATTGTTCCAAGTAGTTTTGTATGTAAGGGAGGTTGAGTATTTCATGACTGGGTCTTGATGATTCGTGTGGTCTTGTCCAAGTGATCATTCTGAGTCATCCTCCGTAATGCCTCCAAGCTAGGTTTATGGTTGTGAGTGAGATGGCATCCTGTTTCTAAGATTGGTCTAATCATGCTGGTGTAGAATGTTTTCAGTGCTGCTTGTTGTGCTCCCCTAGCCTTGCTTAAGGCTCAAATTTGCATGATATCTTTTCAAACATGCACACAGATATTTGGTATTCATAAAGCAATCATACAGGTCAAGAGATAGAAGGGTGTCAGACAGAGAGCCTTGTAAACTTTGCAGAGGGAGTTCAGGTTTGCAGTTTCCCATTACCATGACTACCAAATGATTGACAGGCTGTCTTCTGAGGAAGTATTCCCCAAAACTCCAGTTGACTGAAACCATATGTGTGTTTTATACATGTAAAGCAAGCCATCTGTGTACTCTATAATGCCTAATGCCTATTGCTTGAAATGCCAACCACAGATAAAAGCTTTTCCAATGATATTGCTCTCTCAACTGGTATGTATTTTCATAAGCAAAAAGTATTTCATTATTTGAAATAATTATCTTTTTGTAACCTCCTTAGTTTACTTTTAAAATTTATTTCATTGTGATAAATTATTTAACCTCCTGCCCTATATATCAATGCAATGTGTTAGTCACACAATAGTGAGAGGAGGACAATTTTAAACACACATACTTAATCTTATTTCAAACACACATACTTAACATAAGGGAAATCTTTGCCTAAGATCAATTTACACTGACAGTGTCTGAAACAGGATCTAAAAACAGATTGCTTTAGAAACAACAAAATGTGTCAAAACATAAAATTTGCAATTAAATTTAAAGTTGAGTCTCTGTCTCCAACCTTGTGGAGAGAGTTAGATTTTGTTTGGATGACAGAAAGTCTGTAAAACGGAATGGGTAATTAAGAATTACACAGGATTGTTTAATGATATTTGTATCCACCGGATGCTATCTGGTGGATACTATGGATTTTGCTTCGTTACACCGCAGTCACCACCACAGCTGCAGTGTGTAGCGAGATTTCACCGTTACCGCTCTAATAAAAAATATTATATAGCTATCCTTCTCAAATTTGCAGGATTTATTAATAACCATAAAATCTTGCCTGGGAATATTTTTGGCCTCATTTTGAAAAACAAGATGGCCTCCAGGTATGTTTATTCGACTTTAAGCAAGGACTTTTGTTGGCCCTCTAGAGCAAATGGTATTATAGGCAGAGATCTCTAATTCGCAGGATATGTTCCTCATTACAAAATCTTGACTGGGTATATTTTTGGCCTCATTTTGAAAAACAAGATGGCCATTTCATTGTCAGTCATGACGAGTGGTTATATTACCCTGATTATTGGTTCTAGACGTTTGGTATGGTAAACCAACCTATAGGAAATCATGGGCTGGTAATCTTTTGGTGTGGTCAGATTTGAACTTGGACTCCTCCTTTCAGGTCAAACGAGGATAGCCAAACTTAAAAGTGCTTATAACTCGTCTATTATTGGTCCTAGAGGTTTGGGATGGTAAACCAACCTATATAAAATCATGGGTTGGCAATCTTTTGGTGTGGTCAGATTTAACCTTGGACCCCTCCATCAAGGTTAAACGAGGATAGCCAAACTTCAACGTGCTTATAAATTGCTTATTATTGGTCCTAGAGGTTTGAGATGGTAAACCAACCTGTAGGAAATCATGGGCTGGGAATCTTTTGGTGTGATCAGATTTGACCTTAGACCCCTCCTTCAAGGTCAAACGAGGACAGCCAAACTGAAAAGTGCTTATAACTCGCTTATTATTGGTCCAAGAGGTTTGGGATGGTAAACCAACCTGTAGGAAATCATGAGCTATGCAATGAGCTACAGATCTGCAATTTTACTATGTCATAGCTGAACCAAAAGTAACTGAATAATATATTGAAACAAAATTCTCTAAATGCAACAGTTTATCAAGTTAAATTTTTGATGTTTGTGACTCCCCGGAGCATAATTTTGACTTCTGGGCTGAACATAGTTATTACTCAGTTGATTTTAATCCAAAGGCCTACAAAAAATATTGGGTGGTGAGACATCATACCAACCAATTCATGTACTCAGTATAAAAAAGTGACCTATGCACCAGTGAACCGATACAAACTTGTATCCACTGGAAAAACAACTCACCAAAGCCAGTTAACCATCGTTTGACTTTGAAGGAGGGGCCAAAGGTCAAATCTGACAATGTCAGAGGATTCCCAGCCCATACTTTCCTATAGGCTGGTTTCACATTGCAAACATCAAGGACCAATAATAAGGGGGATATAAGCACTTTTAAAGTCCGCCATGTGAGGTACTTTGGCACTCAGTGGATGACCTAGGTTTAAGAGCTTCAAGGCCAATTATCTGCAAGGTTGTAGAGGACATGTATGTCTGTTATACATATCACCTATGAAGATTCAACCTTCTACCTATGAGAACCAGCCAGTAGAAAAAGGTAGATAATTTTCAAAGAAATGTCCATGGTGGCCATCTTTTTTTTTAAATGAGGCTAATTTCAGTCCCAGAGAAGCTTACCTCCCAATGAAGATATCCTGCAAATTTGGTGAACCTAGCTGGTATAGTTTTCTTCTGAGAGCATTAATACCAACAAGAGGGTCAAAGATGCCCCAAAAGGTGGGTTGCGCAGGCAGCAATAACGTTAGCAACTGCTGTAATTACATTTAGAAACAAGGATAGAAATGACGTAAAACTTGGTAATCTAGGTTACATCATTGTATCTATGCTATAAACGGACAAATGAACCGACAGAATTACACCAATTTTGAAAGGGATCTAGCTATGATGGTGATCTATGTCCCTGTGAAATTTGAATTCGATTGGACAAACCGTTAGAGTCAGGAAAAGAAAATGTGGACGGACAGACAGATGGACAGACAAACGGACAAATGAACTGACGGAATTTAACCAATTTCGACAGGAACCTAGCTATGATGGTGATCTATCTCCCTGTCAAGTTTGAATTCGATCAGACAAACCGTTTTTAAGTTAGAGTCCGGAAACAAAAATGTGGACGGATAGACAGACAAACGGATGAAAATCAGACAAAGGGACAGACAAACGGAAAAATGAATAGAAGGAATTTCACCAATTTCGAAAGGAACCTAGCTATGATGGTGATCTATGTTCCTGTCAAGTCTGAATTCGATTGGACAAACCATTTTTGAGTTAGAGTCCGGAAATGAAAATGTGGACGGACAGCTGGATGGACAGACAAACGGACAAAAAATGGACAAATGGACATGCACACGGACAAATGAACAGATGGAATTGCACCAATTTCGAAAGGAACCTAGCTATGATTGTGATCTATGTCCCTGTCAAGTTTGAATTTGATTGGACAAAGCGTTTTTGAGTTAGATTCCGGAAACGAAAATGTGGACAAACAGCCGGATGGACAGACAAACGGACAAAAAACGTACAAACGAATAGATGGAATTTCACCAATTTCGAAAGGAACCTAGCTATGATGGTGATCTATCTCCCTACCAAGTTTGAATTAGATTAGACTAACCGTTTTTGAGTTACAGTCCGGAAACGAAAATAATGTGGACGGACAGACGGACGGACGTCAGACACATAAATCTAATAGGCGGGTTGGTTACATGCAACCCGCCTAAAAATCTCTATGCGTGGCAGGGGCGGCAGCATAGCGTACACTAAACCAAAGTATCCACCGGATACCTCCGGTTGATACAATAAATGTGAAAGAAACTGTGTGCTATAGCTTGAATACAAGCAATGATCAAAATTTTTGACATTTTTCACTCCCCAGAGCATAATTTGGACTCCTGGGCTACCAAAAGGGTAGCCAGATCTCTGTCATGGCAAACCACTTGGAAAGTTTCAAAGGAGTCCCAAAAGATATGTGGCTTGTAGGTTGAGCACAAGAAATTTCTGCGGATGCGGACTTGTATATGGAGGTGAACAGGTATGATGACTGTGCATGATCCATAATATCCCGCAATTTTGGGGGATACAATGAATAATTCTTTTTGCATTTTATATGGACATATAGTTATTACATTTGGGAAAGAAAACACTATTGGTGGAGGTCTGTACTCAATGAGTATTTTCCAGTTTATTTACTTTTTATTTATCCTTGGCCTTCAGATTATTATAATACACATTTTCTTGATTATTCACATAAAATTTAAGGGTCAGTGGACATGTTCACTGTTAGTTCCTAAGTCATTCACCAGGGGCGCTACTGTGCCGTGACCAAAAGACTGTTTTTTTTATTTTAATGATTTTTAATGGAAAGTTAAAAATACTATAAAAGATACCCATTACTCAAAAATGGGTTCACAGTTAACAACAGGCCTTCTAGTACTATGATGTATATCTTGTGAATGCTGACACACAATAATAAAGGTTATATTGAGAACAAAGTGAAGTCACTCTCAACCACGTTTTTGTCCTGTTTTCAGTGCAGACACTGTTTGCCGTGCGTCAAAAACTGAAGAATTGAGTATATAACCAACTGTGTAAAGTATTGATCCACACATACACACTACACTCTATGTGCTTCAAATGGCCAGACTTTGACGCCCAGTGAAACATGATCAATAATCTAGGCTAAGTACTGTGAGGCTTGCCTTCTTGACTGCCTGTTTACACACAAGAGATTAATACATTGTTTACATAGTAACCTGGTTAAAATGTGCCTCAGAATAATGTTGTTGGTGCAAAGATAATCCTTTTTTCTTTGTATTAAAATTGTATATGTGTGTCATTTTATATGAAGATTACCGTCTCCAAAACGAAAATGATGTTTTGTGGACTATAATTTATGCACACTTTTTTGTTTCAATGTTGGTGCAAAGTGGTCAACATTACGGTAAAAGTTACGAGGTGAAACTTTTGAAACCTTTCACTTCAGGAGCTTTTTCTTCTGTTGTGCACTGAAGAAAAGATGTTAGCTGGAATATTTTGGGTACTTTTGACCCAGTGGTATACAAGTTACTATCAGTGGCCTTCCAATTCATTGGAATCAGTGGAAGTTGTGAATCAGCTGAAATGAAGGTTATACAATGTAAAGTTATGTAGCACTACATTTGAAGTGGGATAAAGTAGCTACAGTAACCCAAGAAAATGGAGCAGAGCAGTTTCTAAAATAGAATTTAGACAAGGTAATAAACAGTTATGCTTACTACTTCATTTTTTTTGTTTTTTTTTTTTTTGTTTGATAATTTTAAATGTAATTTAGGGATTTTTTTTTCCAAACACATTACATACTGCAGTACAAATAAGATGGGTTTTACTGACTTTTTTTTTTTTGGCTGAACTAACAGAAGTACAAATATGGTAATTTTGTGTAAAATAAAACTAATTACGTAATATTTATGTATATGACACTACCTACCCCCCTAATCAAAAGACCAAAATTAAAACACTGACTTTTTTTAATTATTTTTTTTTTTTAGATTTGGGCTTTAAAATTATATGAAAAATATATAAATCTATTTCTGATTCTGATAAATTAACAGAAATAGCCACTTAAGAAGGAAAATTTTCATTTGAAAAGTATTAGTATGTATAGTGGTGGTGGACCAATTCACGCCCGGGTAGCAATTCACGCCCACCCCAAAATTTACCCAAAATAATCACAGTTAAACAATGAATTACAAATGTAAATGATCCATTTGATGATTATGTATGATGTGGTAAACATCTTCTCTATGAAAAATTATAAATCTTGAAGAAAATTGAGGGTGGGCGTGAATTGGTACCCGGGCATGAATTGGTCCACCACCACTAGCTTTCCTCCATCCCCCACAACAATGTGTGGTAAATTGGTAATACAGCCTCTTCAGTGTGCTGTTAATTAAGTTAAATTAACTGTTAATCATCTGAAACTGTTATGAATATCATTATTAATCAACTTATTACTTTAAGTAAACCACTTACTCAAATTATTTTACAGAGCCATAAAACAGAGTTATGGATGGGAGTTGGACAAGTGACAAAAACAAGCATCAACTGTGGCTTACGCCCACGGGTAATGAAAGTAATATTAACAGTAAATTCTACAGTTGAGTAAATCCATTGTAACTTCAAAACTATTGCAGTTAGAGTATTTTCATAAAATATGTTGTTCACCTACTTTGTCCTTAACTATAAGCTGGCATATAGTTTGGGGTTCTATTGCATGCCATAAGTGAGTAATAGCTATTTTCTTATTTGTAGCAAAATAATGACATAAGTAAATGTCAAATATCTTCAAAAGTATTAAAGTTAGGGAATTCTTTTCAAATATGTTATTCATCTAGTTTTTGATAAGCTATCAGATAGTAAAGTTTCAGACCTGTTGCACATTGCATAGCTGAGTAATAGCTACTTTGAAATTGTGACTGTTGAGTAAATCCATTTTAACTCAAAAACTTCTGCAGTTACACTATTTTCCTAAAATAATTTGTTCAGCTACTTTTTCCTTAACTATAACATGGCATATCGTTTGAGGTGCTGTTGCATGTCATAAGTGAGCAATAGCTATTTTCTTATCTGTAGCAAAATTATGATGGAAATAAATATCAAATACCTTCACAAGTACCAAAGTTAGGCAAATCTTTTCATTTGTTATTCATCTAGTTTTTCAAAAGCTTACTTTCCTGTGTCCTTTATATTTTTGTTGCTTTTGCAGATGTAGGTCAATAGCTAAGTGAGTAGATAGCTGAGCAAGAGCTACTAAAATGAGTAAATGTCTTTTATCTCTAAAAGTATTATAGGTAGGCAATTTCTTCTAAATAAGTCATTCGCCTTCTTTTGGGTGATTTGCCTATTAAACTTAGGCAAATCTTTTCATTTGTTATTCATCTAGTTATTACCCCACAGCCCTTAAGGGCTGTCGGGGTATTGTTTTCACCCATGGTGTCTGGATGGGCGGGCGTCTGGGTGGGCAGGTGGGCGGTCGGCGGGAAATAGTTTATCTCAGAAACCGTAAGGTGTAGGAAGTTGATACTTGGTGGGGACATTGGTTAGGGGGTGTAGGTGTGCAACATCAGGATCTGACCTTGATTTGACCTTTGACCTTGCCGTAGTGACCTTGACCTATGAAATCTTGTTTGGGCTATATCTCGGAAACTGTAAGGTGTAGGAAGTTGATATTTGGTAGAGACATTGGTTAGGGGGTTTAGGTGTGCAGCATCATGGTGTGACCTTGATTTGACCTTTGACCTTGCCATAGTGACCTTGACCTATAAAATCTTGTCAGGGCTATATCTTGGAAACTGTAAAGAGTAGGAAGTTGATACTTGGTAGGGACATTGGTTAGGGGCTATAGGTGTGTATTATCATGGTGTGACCTTAATTTGACCTTTTACCTTGTCGTAGTGACCTTGACCTTTAAAATCTTCATGGACCTTTGGGTCTGTCTTTTGATGCAGATTAAGCAAAAGTCATATTAGAATTTATTAAGAATTTTACTTTCATAACTTCCCATTGTAAAAGATAGAATTTCATCAAGTGAGCCACAGATTTTGCTCCAACACCACAATAAGCATTCATTAAATGTATTACCACTTCTGTATGCATGGTAATATTCAAACCATCTAAACCATAATTCGGCCATGCAGATGTAGATAAAGCGTGTTGAATTTTAGTTTACTGATTAATGCTGTCATCTTGTTATTGAATTATCTTCATCTTTATACACATTATCTTTCTTTTAAACATTATTTCTCCATTTAAACATTGTTTGGACCTTTATATAACTGACAGTGCTCTGAAAGTATCCTGAAGTTTGTACTGGTACAGTACTTCTATATCTCATGGTGTTGAAAATATTTCCCTAGGCTGTGGGGTACGGGCATCTCTGATGCTATTTTTGATAAGCTTACTTTCCTGTGTCCTTTACATTTTTGTAGCTTTTGCAGATCTAGGTCAATAGCTAAGTGAATAGATAGCTGAGTAATAGCTACTAAAATGAGTAAATGTCTTCGGATATTATATTAATTTTGCACTCAATAAATGTATACCACATTAAAACTGTCAAGTCTAAATGATATTGACAATGACAGATAGCTTACATAAATTCATTTTAACTTGGATCAGTCTGATGTATTCACATATTTTTACAAACTTTTTTGTTGTTTCACTAGAGCACTGCAGAAGTGACAAATAATGGTAGATTAAGAAGTACATACCAGAGTGTAATAATTAAAATGAAAAAAATATCTCCCTTGGAACTAAATGTATACCAGTAATCTCAAAGTAAAACTTGTGTGTGTTAATTTGTCAATAAAATGGCTTAAATTCACACACTTAAGCAAATGTTAAATTTTCTCCAAATTGCATAATTAATATACAAGATTGTTTTGACAATAAATACATTGTAACTCGGATGTTTTCATTTATATTTACAGACTACTTTCCTCTGTGACTATGGATGTGAGGGGACAGGGATGGTCAGCACTTCTGTTCCTTGTGATTATATATCACATGCCTTATCTCTGCACATTAATGAAGGAGACAATTCAAATTTTCTCCAATAATATTTGGTTGGACTGTGATGAATTAGATTTCTATCACGATTATCAGCAAATAAAAATAATTTAAATTAAAAATTAAATTCTTATAATTCTTCTGCATAATACAATTGTGGAAAAGTTGGTTTTTTGGTGTTACATAAATTTGTTAGATCTTTTTTTTGCAATAGTATTCATAGGAATAAATGGATATTTCATGCATATCTTCTGAAAAGAAAATATTTCAAAGTAAACATTTTACAAAGTTTATAAAAGAATTTAGACCACAGAAAAGCAGAATCAAGTTTATAAAGAATGTATATACCACAAAAAAGCAGCATCAGTTTTATTGCAGTACTGTGAAGACAGGTACACTTTACAAGGTGTATAATGTTACACATTAGCTGTGATCTGGGTCTGTGGAGATAAAAGGCCATATGAACTCTCTATGTGGCTTTTTATGTTAGGCCCTTGTGGATATAAGGAAAACAGAATGGATGTAGGGAGGTGGGGCTAAGAGGGATTTGACTTCAAGCAAAGTTTACAAGGCTCTTTCTCTTAGCTGTATAGTCAGTATGTATATGAGTACATTATAGAAACTGAAACTCCATTATCTGAATTGAAAAACTTTCCCTAACTCCAAAGAAATGTGAGCCTTCAGCAAGGCTAGTGCTCCCCAATTCTGGAGTTGTCTCATTCTTTCTATCCTTGGGGCACATTTGTTAATGAGGTTGGTAGTATGTGGTTTTAGGTTCATTGTTCTATCTAGGGTTGTTTCTAGTAGAACTGCTGAGTCTTTTATTTCCACTTGGTAGTTTCTGACGTTGATGGGGATTAATTTCCTTGAGTTTTGACGAGTGATAATCATTAGTTGTGTCTTCTTGGCATTGAGCTTGATGAACCAGTCTTCACACCAGTCTTCCAATTCATCCACCTGTTTCTGGAGGTGGGCTTCTAGGTATCTTGGGTTTCTCTGGCTGGTGTAGATGGCTATGTCATCTGCATATTGTGTTACTTGGCAGGTTTAGGTGACTGGGATGAAGAGGATGAAGAGAACTGGGCTCAGGATGCTTCCCTGTGGTGTTCCTGCTAGCAGTTGTACTACTTCTAAAAGTGTATTCCCTATTTTGACTTGGATGGTTCTGTCCATGAGGAACGAGGAGATTATCCTGAGGATGTCACTGGGTAGTTCCATGCCATGGAGTTTCTTCAGTAGGCCGTTTTGTCATACTGCATCAAACGCCTTTTCTACGTCCATGAGTAGTAGTGCTGCTAGTTTTTTGTTGTCCTTCACCTTCTTCATGTATTCGATGATGATCATTATGTGTTCATTTGCTTCCTTGTGTGGTTGGTATGCTCGTTGCCATGGATTGATGATTTTGTTGTCTTCTATGTATTCTTGTATTCTGTTGGCGATGATCTTCTCGAACAATTTCCCCATGCAGTTCAACAGGCTGATGGGTCGATAGCTGGCAGGGTTGTCCTTTGGTTTGTTCTTCTTCGGGATCTTCTTGCCTATGGCGTGTTTCCACTTCTTGGGGAAGTATCCTAGTTTCAGGCAGGTGTTGAAGACCTTGGTTAGTTACTGTATTGCCAGTTCTGGTAGGTTTTTCAAGGCTATGTATGGGATAGTGTCTTTGCCTGGGCTGGTTTTGTTCTTGAGTGATTTAAGAGCTTTTGTGGTATCTTCAGTGGTGATGTTTCTTGTGTATTCATCTGATGGTGCCTCTGGGGCATTACGAGGTGTTAAATACTCTTTCATGGATTCAGCCCATCGGTTGACTTCCATTTTGTGTTCATGGTTAAAGTAGATATCCGTGTGGGTTCTGTGGACTTTGGCCAGTTGTTTGGCAAAGGTGTCGGCAGTTTCTTTTTCTGAGTTGGTTTTGGTCCTGGTTGATGAGTTTGATGGGCTTCTTATCGGCTTTGGTTTGGCTGGTGAGTTTGTTGATGGTCCTCCAGTATTGCTGGCTGTTTTGGGGGTTCAGGGCTTCTACCTTTTTCATTCAGGCTGCTCGTCTTTCTTCTTCCAGGTTGGTTTTTATTTCCTTTGTGATGTTGCGGTATGCCTGCCTCAGTGGTTGGTAGTTTGGGAATTGCCTGATTTCTCTCTGATATCCCGTTTCAGTTTGATTTTCTCTAGTAGTCTTCTGCTGATTTTGATGAGCCCCTGTCTGGATTTGGTGGTGGGGCAGCTGTCGTGGAGGCAGGAGGCAATTACTGTGGTGATTTCCTCTATGTGTTTATCAATGGATGTTACTGAGTTGGCTTGGTGTTCTCCCCGAAGGTGGTTGAATTTATTCATTGCATTTTCCTTGTACATGTCCCAGTCACATTTGTTCAGACTTTTGGAGGTCCAGATTGGGTGATCCCTGATGTGTGTTCGAATGTGCAGTGCTATAGGACAGTGGTAGGTGTTTTCTCCATGGATTGCTTCGTGGACCTCAGTTCTGATGATGCTTCTGGATCATGGTGGTGTGGCCAGTGATAGGTCCAGTGTTGAGTGACGGTCTGTTGAATGGTTGTGTAAGGTTGGCTGGTTGTGGTGGTTTTGTAGGTGGAGGTTGTGTTCCTTGGAAAGGCGTCTTATGGTTCTGCCTCTTTCGTTGGCTTGTTGATGACCCCAGGTTGGGTGGTAGGTGTTGAAGTCTCCCATTATGATTGTGTGATGGTGGCGAGATAGGAGGTAATTGAGGGTGTCCAGGTTTGGTATGCCTCCGTGTGCGAATCCCCAGTAGCAGCTTATGATGCAGGTTTTCTTTCCATCAATGGTTGTGGTGATGGCGCATATATCGTCGGTGTTCGTGTCAACCTCGGTGGCGTCTATGTAGTTTCTGACCAGGATGGCTCCTCCTCCGCACATGGTTTCTCTGTCTCGTCTGGCGGCTAAGGTGAATCAACTAGGTAGATTTCTAGTTGTTCCTTCTTTGAGTCAAAGCCGTTGATGTTCCAGTGGGTGATTATATTCATGGTTTGTTGTTTGTTGATAGAAGTTCTTGGTTCTTTACTGGTTCTTGGTGAGGAACTTGGCTATGGCTGTGTGGTCGTACTGTTGCCTGTAGAGCTTGTTGAATGTAGTGGTGACTATCTTGGCTGTTTCCATGAGGTTACATTCTATCCCTGTGTGATCGCTCAGACAGGCGGCGATGTCTTCCGCCACGGCCATGGTCAGTTTCAGGGCATCCAGTTCATCGGTTTTCCTGGCTGCCTGGGCATATGTCAGGGCCTGGGTCCGTTTGGTGGTGTTGGCGGCTTTTCTAGCTGCGTATCCTGGATAGGTGGTGGGGTGGCTTCCCTAGCAGTTGGTGCACTTCCTCTCCTTGTCGCTACACTCTAAGGTTCTGTGTTCTTCTCCACACTTTCGACAGGTGTCCTTAGTGTCCCTGCATTCTTTGGTGGTGTGTCCGAACTTCTAGCATCTGTAACATTGGATGGGTTCTTTCTGTGTTCTGTACTCCTCGCATCAGTATTTGACTCCTTCAAATGGGAAGCCATTTTCCAACAGGTGGTCCCTCTCGGCCTCGTTGTTTGTGGTTATCTTCATTTTGATGATGTCGCGGTTGTTTCTGTCTGACCTCATCCTGTTGAACCTCTCGTTCCCCTTCCTCCTGATGTCTTCTACTTTGATGTGGGTAGGAAAGTTCACTACCATGACCTGGAGGGCGGTGCTGAGATGTTGTTCTGTGGTCCGCTTGGTGGGTCTCATGCAGAAGCTGGTGTGTTTGGATCCATTGGTGAGGGCCTCAAGGCGGTCTTCGTCTGTTCTGCAATGGAGGAGGAAGGTTCCTGCCCGGGTCTTGGTGACTCTGATCCTGTCTGGGATCCTGATGACTTTTCTGAGTTCAGTTGGGGAACTCATCTTTTCAACCAGTGGGCCTTCTATCACCAGTGGTGGAATCCTTGCTGGCCTGGTCCTTCTTTCTTCCGGATTCTCCATGGTGGTCTCCTTGGCTGGTTGAGTGGTGAGCTTTCTGGCTTGTTGAGGGCTGACACCTTGTTTCTTTTTCTTCCTCTGGATGGTCCGAAAGCTGTCTTCATCTGATGAGGTGTCCGTGGTCCTTGGCCTCTTGGTTGGGGTTGAATTCATCCCATCTGCAAGTCTCTGGGTGGGTACTGGAATCTCTGGGTCCTTGGTGGTGGGCACCGCGGTCAGTTCATCCAGGTGAACCTGAGGAGCAGCAGTGGGGAGACTGGTCTTTGCCTTCTTTGGTTTCTTTGATTGTTTCTTGGTGGCCTTCTCTTCCTTGGCTGGCCTGGCTGGGCTTTCTCTGGATCTCTGGGATGCCATTGATTCCTCCATTTTTTCCAATATAGAAATATAGAAGTACAGTAATAAATTATTAATTGGGTGAGTGATTCCAGTTTTCTGAATTGTATATCTCATGTTTAAACATACACTGGTAAACAAAAACGGTTTATAAACAAAGTCATCCACAAAAGATGTAATCCTCAGTTTTTTTGAGGATGAGATCTAACTTAGTACACACACAAAACAGCCTAATCCCCTTTGATACTGGACAGTGACACAGATATAATGACTGTCACTTTAAACAGGTTGGGAAAGTGACAGGTTACGGGAATGTTGCTCAGTCCTAGGGGTGACCTCCCCCAGTCTGTAAATATTAACAGTATCCCCCCTTACCTCAATTCCATCTTAAGAACTATATCTGGAGTATTCCTACACCTAGTATTTAAAACCCAGGGTTTAAACTGGCGGGGTTTTATTGTGAACAAAGAGGAGGCACATGTTAATTTAAATGTTGGATTGATTTTCAAGAACTGTAAGGTAGATTTGTGACACAGTAACAATGGGAGGTGGACAATATTGTTCCCAGTGCAGGACGTCACATGAAGGCAAAATTGGGAAGAAGTGTCAACTGGTTCATCAGGGAGAGATAGGCATGTCAGGGGCCAGCAATATGGACTCACAACAGGCTAGTATGAGTTTATTCAGTGACTGTAGTGTAAATGAAGACCAAGCGAATTACAGCAGAGCAGGTATTATCACCAAATAGAGTGTCTGCCAGTACAGGTGTCAACCAATCTACTGAAAGTTTAATTTTGGAGGAATTAAAGAGGATGCCAGATAGATTCGGTAAATTAGAAGAACAAGCAGCTGAAAATCGCCAGGTGTTATCAGGTTTTGTAGTGGGGTTTAATAAACATGGCCAGACCATGAACAAAATCTTATCAACAGCTAGTACCAACCAGACAGTGGGGAACATCAGCGCACAGGTCAGTACAGTGGAAGGTGTACGGAACAGTGATAATGTTAGTGGAAATGTTGCCAGTAACATTGGAAATGTGGTGAACAGTTGTAACATGAACATACAAGCCATCACACAAGGCATAACACCGCCCACAATTGCCAATTCTTCACATGTCACAAATCCCACTACCACAACCTTAGGTCACACATCCATTCATCAACACACGGCTAGTACATCTGTAACAAGTGTCAACACCTCTATTGCATCACAGGCAATGAATCCATCTACAAACATCAACAACTTACAACACATTTGCACACGTTGAACAACACAACACTTCACACAACACCTCAAACAGCGAATAACATCACACAACCAAGTCATAGATTCCCTGTCCTTTCAGCATCACCCACCACTGGGCATCAGAACGTGGGATCAATGCTGCAGAGAGGCCTTGAGGGAACTACGACAGGTGGCAGCCAGTTTAGAGATGAGAGAAGGGTCCGTGATACCATTGATACAGGCATTGAAGAACTCAGCTGATATACATACAAGAGTGAACCAACGATATGCAGAACTGGAGGATGCAGTGGCTTTCGGGCAACAAGGTAATCTGAATAGTTTCCTGGAATCACTTCAAAAGCATGTTTCAAAGCAAGAAAAAGTTAAAGTAAAGTGGCCCCAAGATCTTGCTTTTATTGGGACTCAACGCAAAAGGCCCACTTATGATCAACTAAACTCTGGGTTTCTTATGAATCCGACAGGAGGAGCAGGATCCAGTAACATATGATTGATTATCTTACAGAACTGACTCAAGATGCATGTGATTTCTCGTGGGAGGCTGCCAAAGGAGCTCATGTGGTGCTCATGCACCGCATGGGGGATGGTGTTATCACATGGTCAGATATATCTGAGATCCATAAGCTTAGGATAAGGTATGCGCAAACTCACTCCACACAAGGAGTGCCAGATAAAACAAAATCTCTGAAGGTAGTACCATGTTTACAATTCAACAAAGGGTCATGTAACAAGTTAGCGGAGCATGAGTGGAAAAATCTATTGTTAAGACACATGTGTCAGTTTTGTTTCAATACCCATAACAAAGTAGAGAGCCACACAAAGAAGGATTGTTGGAAAGCCAGTAAAGAAATGTCAAAAAACTAAATACAGCTGTTAATACAGTCAAAACTAGAGTGGTGTATAATCAGTGGGTACCAAATTTTGTCAGAGCCAGTTTAAATAGGCAATGTGACTGGGACAAGGCTAGATTGAATTTTAAAAATAATAACAATTCCAGCAATCCTATGAAATATTTCAAAACAATCTGAGATATTTCAAGACACAAGTAATAATGGATAAATCTGTTAGTGGCTATGAAACTGAAAACCAATTAATAGCCAATGAAATAGATATCAAGTGCCACAATGTGGGGGATCCTGCTGAAATATATTCCCTGGTAAAAGACACAAGGCTGTATGAGGACATTATGGAGAAATATCCAAAAATGGCATCAAGGAAAACTAAGAGCCCAGTTCTATCAAAACAGCCCCCTGATGTTTTAGTTATGGACAGTTACAAACCAGCAGCCAAAATTGTTGCAATTAAGTGCTCAAAAACAAATATGCCTTTTTGGTTGCTCAGCTTTACAGGCTACTACAAACACTACCTGTCAGAATATTCTGATGTTGAAGTAGACTGGAGTGATAGGGTGGGAAACCAAGAAAGTGACATCAAAATTATGGTCAAGTTGAAACAAGAAGTGATTTACACAATCACTATCTTTACTGAAACTGGAACTGTTCAATGTCAAGGGATTGGATTCATCATTTGGGCCAAAAATATATTTCCTTCCATAAAAAGTGTCATACTAATGCTGTCTGACTGCCATACAAGTGAGAAAAACTGTATCACTGAAAGTGGGAGTTATACAGACTCTTTGTCAAATGATACATCACAAACGAACATTGGCATTTCTACTGCAAACATCTGTAATGAAGACATCAATAAGCAGACTTCCAATATGCTCAGTTCAACATCTAGTGCTGAGGAGGAGTCTTTGTTCATCAAGATAAATAAGTCAAGTTGCTGTGAAAAAGAAAACAGCAAGTACTCTGCAGTACATACATCAGTAAACTGCATGTGCCCTGAAATACTCAAAAGGCTTGAAGCAATGGAAACAACCATATCTAAAGCACTTTGTAATAGAGATGACAGCTTGGCTGCTGATAAAATCACTTCACTACCAACCTACACTGTAGGCACCCAGACAAGTGACTATCTACAGGAAGAGATTGAAAAGGTTAAAAAACAAGCACAGGAAGACCATCTCTTCGAATTGGTGCAATATAAATCGAAAGCAAAATCAGAAATTGAGAGTATCAGAGTTCAGAGTGAGGCCTATAGTTTACAGAGCTCTATTTTCTCTAAACAACTGGATAAGAGCAACAAACTTAGACTTGTAGCTGAACAGGAACTTGAAAAGGCAGAAGCTGTAAACAAGCAACTCAATAATAACTTGGAGAAAATCCAAGATGAAATGATAAACCTGAAAATGTCATTAAGCGCAGGGGATAATATAAACAGTTGGATGAGTAGTCCAGCTAAAACCACAACTAGCAGTATTGAGATCAAAGCCAAAACAGGAGAGGCAGTGCCAATATACATCTCAGGTCACAAGTGTGTGCTATCAAACTTCTACCCTGAACCTGTTGTTATTTATGGGAGGTCATTCAAGTCACGTGAGCATGCCTACACTCACCAGAAAGCACTGTTCCACAACAAGGAACATCTAGCAGAGGAAGTCAAACAGGCAGCTCATGCTGGGCAGGCCAAGCAACTGGGAAAGATGAAAACTGATCCAGGGTGGATGGCTAGGAAAGTAACTGTCATGGAAGAAATTATTGGGGCCATGTTAAGACAGTCCAATCTGTTTAAAACAACTCTTATTAAAACTGGAGACAGAATGATTGTGGAAGATGTCTCAGATGAGTTCTGGGGCAGAGGGGTGTCAGGAGAGGGTTTAAACATGTTTGGCAAAATTCTGATGAAATATCGTGATAGAGTTAAAACTACTGATCAACCAAAAGATGTGAAAGGGAATACCGAGGTGGAAAAAGAAGATATTGAAAGGAATTCATCACGACAAAAACCTTATGAGCACAATAATGAGGTGATTCTTCTGGGGAACTCAATACTCAAAGGCATAATTCCAGAAAGACTCTCCAGTAAATTTATAAGTGATAAAGCAAGTGCATTCACAACTTCAAGTGCTTTGGAGTGTGCTGACAAGTGTAACAAAACATATAAGTGTGTGGTTCTCCAACTGATCACAAATGATGTAATGTCAAAAGGCCCAGCAGAAATAACAAAAGAAATGGAATCACTGGTACTAAGAATTCATCAGAAATGGAAACCAAAGAGTGTTATCATCTCAGCTGCTCCACCAGTCAAAGATCCAGAAATGAACTGTGCTATATCAATTACCAATGCAATGTGTAGGAAGTTGGCAAATAGAAGCAAATTGTCAGTTTTTTGTAGCCATGATAATTTCTACTACAGGGGCCAGCAAGACTCGCGTCTCTTTCTTCCTGATGGAATCCACTTGAGTTCAGAAGGCACAAAGCTTCTATCAAACAACCTGAAACACATCATTCTAGAAGAGTTAGATATTTACTTATCCTACAGGCAACAAGAGTGGAGAAGTTGGGACCAGGGTCCTCAGAGGCGACAGGATTATTATGCTCGAAATAAATACCGGAACAATGGTGATACATACAAGCAAAACACAAACTGGTGATAAACAAAGTGTTGTCAGTATTTTGAAATGTGTCAGAACTTGCAATAACCTAGGTGTAAAATGTACAAAGTGCAATATTTGTGTTACAAAAATATGTAAGAATCAATATTGTAAACATAACATAAAACATGAAGATAATTATCACAGTATAAATCATAATAGTGTGAGTATCTGTTCTTGTTGTTTTCAAAGGGAATTTCCTTTTGGTAATATTGATAATGAAGAGTTTAGTAAGTTATTTTCAATGAATTGTGGTGAACTTAAGGATAGAATTAAAGATCTGAATAGAATGGAATATGTGATAGTAAAGGAATCTGAATTGTGTCAAAATCTTAATAATGATATTAACTTATGTTTTAAATATATAAGAAGTAAAAGCTCCTTATATTACACAATCGATGAATTTAATAAGACTACGGAAAATAAATTGTGTGATTTCAGCATTGTCCATTTAAACCTTCGCAGTATACGTAAGAACTTTGAGAGTTTGCAGATTATGCTTGAGTCTTTAAAAGTGAAATTAGATGTAGTTGCTAGTACAGAAACATGGCTGACAGAAAATGATGATATGTCATCGCTTATGTTAAGCGGGTACAACATGCATTATGTAAATAGAGAGTTTAGGAAAGGGGGTGGTGTTTGTATATATGCTAAAAATTCTGCCAGTATTAAACTAATTGAAAGTCTATCAATTAGCAAAAAGGGGTATGTGGAATCTATAGCTGTACAGCTTCATTTCGGTAACAAAAAAGTTTTGGTGTCATGTGTATATAGACCACCAAATTGTAATTTGAAGAATTTTAATGAGAATTTTTTTACTTATGTTGAAGAGTTAACAAAAGCAAATTCTGATGTATACATATGTGGTGACTTCAATATTGATATGTTAAAATATGACACTCATAGTGAGAGTAGATATTTTATAGATTCAATGTTTAGTATGGGCTTTATTCCAAAAATAACCAAACCTACACGAGTTACGGCTGATAGCACCTCTTTAATTGATAACATCTGGTGCAATAAAATTGCTGACATTGAGAAGACCCTATCTGGCATAGTTGTTGAAGATATCTCGGACCATTTACCAGTGTTCTACATCCAAAACATAAAACCCAAAAGTAAACAATGTGAGACAAATTTAGAAACTATGCTTGTTAGACAGGAACATAGTGCAAATATCCACAAACTCTTCGAAGAATTATGCAATTTTAATTGGGATTATATTACCTGTGTTAGTGATGTAAATGAAGCTTTTAACAAATTCCACGATGCATATATATCAATATATAATTCATGCTACCCTCTTAAGGAAGTTGTAAGAAAACAACATAATGACAAAGTTTGGATTACTAAGGGGCTTAAGAATGCTTGCAGAAAAAAAGCCGTCTTGTACAAGGAATTCCTTAGAAAACGTACTAAATCAAGTGAATTGAGGTATAAAAGGTATAAGAATAAATTGGTTTTGGTCCTAAGATACGCAGAGAAACAATACTTCCGGAATAAATTAAATGAATCAAAGGATGATATAAAAAGGACTTGGACTATCATGAATAGAATTATTCGAAGGGATAATAAAGTAAATAGAAACATATCTGATTCATTTATTCACAATAACTGCATCATAAAGGGGGATCTCAACATAGGTAACGCCATCAATGAATATTTTGTGAATATTGGGCAAAACCTAGGAGCCAAAATAAAAAAGAAGACTAATATAAGTCATAGACAATTTATGAATATCAACAGTACAGGTACAGTGTTTTTAAAGCCAGTGATAGAAAATGAGGTATTAACTATTGTGAAAAAATTTAAGGGGAAAATGTCAACGAGTTATGATGAAGTGAAAATGAAAACTGTTAAAAGCATTATTCACAGTATTGTTGTCCCTCTAACACATATTTTTAACAGATCAATCAGCACTGGAATATTCCCAGAAAGACTGAAACTAGCCAAAGTAATTCCAATTTTTAAAAGTGGAAATAGGAAAGAATTTAGCAATTATCGACCGGTGTCTATTTTGCCACAATTTTCAAAAATTCTTGAAAAGTTATTCTATAATAGACTAGTTAGTTTTATAGAAAAGCAAAAATTATTTTCCTGTCACCAATATGGTTTCAGAAAAAACTGTTCGACTGAATATGCAGTAGGAGATATGGTAGAGTTAATATCTGAGGCAATTGACAAAAATGAATACAGTATTGGACTCTTTATAGACTTAAAGAAAGCCTTCGACACTATTGACCATTACATTTTACAGGACAAACTATACTTATATGGGATCAGGGGGTTAGCACTAAACTGGGTTAAAAGCTTCTTATCTAACCGTAAGCAGTATGTAGAACTAAATGGACAAAAATCAAACCAATTACTTATCACATGTGGAGTACCCCAGGGTTCCATACTTGGACCGTTACTGTTTATTTTATATATAAATGACCTATGTAACATATCCAGTGTATTGAAATTTATATTGTTTGCTGATGATACAAACCTTTTCTATTCCAATGAAAATTTAAATGTCCTATTTGAAGTTATGAATAAGGAACTACAAACACTTACTACATGGTTCAATGTGAATAGACTTTCACTTAATGTCAAAAAGACAAATTATATTTTATTTTCTAATAAGAATGTCAAGAAATTCAAAGGACAAATAAAAATAGATTCAACAGAAGTAGACAGAGTTGAAAATACCTGGGAAAGTTCCTGGGAATTATTATTGATGAAAAATTAAATTGGAAAGACCAGATCTTGCATATTGAAAATAAAGTAAGTAGAGGGATTGGACTCATGTATAGGAGCAAAGGTCGATTAGATAGCAAATCATTACTAATGTTATACTCGGCAGTTATTCTACCATACTTTCACTACTGTGCTGAAATATGGGGAAACACTTATGACTGCAGAATAGATAAACTGATAAAATTACAAAATCGGGCAATGAGACTGATTGGCTCCTTAAGATACAGAGATTCAACAAGCAACACATACAATGCATTCAAATGTTTAAAGTTACGGGATATAATAAAATTCAAAACATGTACTCATATTTTCAAAGCTGATAGGAATTTGCTACCACCTAAACTAATGGAACGATATAGATATGTCAAGCATGTTCATAACTATAATACAAGGAACTGTGGAAACATTTATCAAAATATCCCCAAAACTTTCCAGAAAAGTAGATGTCCTAGTATTATAGGGGTTAAACTGTACAATAAAATTCCATCACATATAAGATTGTTACCATCTATAATAAGCTTCAAAAAGAGATTAAAAGAAGAATTCCTCACTAAATACAAAAAACCATTGTCTATCTAACAAATTATGGTATGACAAATGGAAGTTACGGATCTGTGTACTAAATCTGTGTGTATTTCAATCTATATTTTTACCATAAAGTACTTTGTCAAGTATGTTAAAATATAATTAATAGACAAACAGTTCAAATTAGCATGTTCATTGATAAATAGCTTCTTTGTGTCATCAATCGAAATATATATTATCTGCTGTATTTATTCTTATCTTTCTGTTGTCAGATATGTCCAAGTTAAGTAATATTTACTAATAAGTTCATTTGAACTTTAGACATTACTGTTCAGTATTTATTGTATGTTCTTAACTTTCTGTTGTCAGTTCTGTCCAAATTTAGGATTGTCTAGTTATAAGTTTATTTGAACTTCTGACATTTCCTTTCAGCATTTATTTTAAATTGTTGTATTATTTCATTGTAATGTAATGCTGAATAAAGATCTATCTATGATAATGGGCTAGAGAAGGGGAAAATGTAATATTAAAAGTGTAAGTCAAAACCATATGAATGTCGATACACAAGATAGCAAAGTTATGTCAAAACAGGTTTCAGCCATTGAGTGATCTGGTTGACACATAAAGTGATATAGATATAAATAGTAAGGGGGTAGCGTCGTTTTCACAACGTTATGTCACAGAGGGTGTCAAAGACAAATCCAAACAGAAACATTCAAAACAAGGTACAGATAACAGAATTGTCAACTAGGTTACAGGTGAGAAACACAGAAGCACAAATATTGTACATGATATTCAACAGGGCAAAGCCCCTGAGTGTGTCAGAGGTTTAGAAGTCAATAAAATCATTGACAAATGTAGTGATTTAAAGAAATGTATTAAACAACAAAGAAACCCATATGGTTTTCTACCAATCTCGAATTTGAAACGTATGCAAAGAGCATATTCTCTCAAACCCAACAGTATCATAACCAACAAAGATTTTGATCCTGTTAAAATTCATAAACAGGTAAGGGATACTGGCAAGTACAATTCTGAACAAGCCAAAATTCAACTTCCGTTTGATATAAACTTTGAACTGTTGGAAAAATTAGCAGAGAGTTATTGGGATTACCAATTACCAATGTTTTTAAAGTTTGATTTTCCATTAGACTTTCCAAAATTTGAAGAGTGGAATTTGAAGTCTACGGAAGAAAGTCATAGCTCTGCTATGAAGTATACAGATCACGTAGATATGTACTTGTCAGATGAAATATGTCATCAAGCCATAGCTGGCCCGTATGATCAACCTCCTTACAGGGATACTACACACATCTCCCTGTTTATGACAAGGGATAAGAGTGATAGTGATAAACGAAGTCATTATAGATTTGAGTTGGCCCTTGGGGGCAACCATAAATCACTTTACTCGTCCCAATATGTATCTAAATACGGCATACAAACTCCAGTATCCTACAGTAGATGATATAACAGCTTATTTGAGGGAATTAGGACCCAAAGCCCTCATTTATAAGATCGATTTGTCAAGCGCATTTAGGCAACTGCCTATAGATCCCTTTGATTATAACTTATTCTGCCTAAAATGGGGTGAAAAGTACTAGTCAGATAAGTTCTGCCCATTCGGCCATCGATTTGAAAGTTTATCGTGTAGTCGATTGAGCGATTTCTTTAGATATGTAATGTATCAAAAAAATCATGTAATCTTCAGCTACGTAGATGATTTACTAGGTGTGGGCTTGGAGAGCACAGTTCATGATTTGTTCAATGATCTATAAAATGTATTACAAGATTTAGGCTTTCCTATTAGCAAATCGAAATTAAAAAGTCCGAGTTCTGCTTGTAACTGTTTAGGCATCATAATTAATGTCGAAGATTCAACAGTATCTGTACCTCGTGAGAAATTAATTGAAGTTGTCAATAAATGACAGAATATCAGTAATAAAAGCAGCAGGGAAGCTAAGGGTGACCGGAATGAAATAACTCAAGAAATGCGCAAAGATTTCAAATGGTTTTGCAAAGTTTTTCCATGCTTTAATGGCCCGGCAAAATTCAATCATGAGATCATAGATCAAGCTCTCACTTGATGCTTGCCTTCAGAGGGTGGGGGTCTGGAAAAATATGGTCTACTCAGAGTTATTGAGACAAAAAGTGATCTGAGTATTACACACTTTGAAATGATTAATGTTTTGGTAGTTTTACGCTTATGGGGTGACAAATGGAGGAGTAGGAGTGTGATCATTAAAACTGATAACATGGCAGTAGTGAACGTCTGTGCAACTGGGTATACACGAGATATGGAGCTAGCAGCGTATATCAGGAACATTGGGTTGTACTCAGCCTCATTGGACACAAGGTTGATAGTAGAACATATTAGAGGCAAACAAAATGTGACAGCAGATTTATTATCATGATGGAAAGACAGTCAAGCAGATAAACAACAATTAAACAAACTTGTTTGTGATCCTACTTGGTATCACGTGAGCCAAGAAAATTTTAACATAGTTTATTTATTTGTTGTTTTTTAAGTTGCGTTCAACAGCCAGGGTCATATTGCGACGGGTAGTTTTACAGGTGGAGGAAACCAGTGCATACTGCACTGTAAACATCGGCAAGTAACTACCAACTTTCCAACATGAAGCGCCCGGCCCGAGATTCGAACCGGCGGCCTCAGAGGTTGGAGGTGAGAACTCTAACTGCTACACCACCGAGCCCCCTTTTAACATAGATTATGATATTTAATGTATTTGTTTGTGAGTTGAACTCGGGTCTTGTGTGTTGTAGATCAATCCTCAGTCATGGGGGAGTTAGCTCACAGGGTCAATGAAAGATTGTGTCAAGCTTATCGACCAAAAACGTGGACTGCATGTTCTTATTGTTTCTGGCATTTTGTGAGTTTTGTAATGTAGGACAACACCCAGTAGGCTTGGCCACAGTGTTATATTTTACAGAATTTTTGGTTGGCCTTCAATGGCTTGAAACCTAGTTCCATTGCTAATTATTTGTCAGCAATCAAGTCACAATATGTATGGATCTACATGGATGTTAAAATCTTTGATTACCCAAAGGTAAAATTATTTATGAGAGCTTTTCATACGTCTTTACGGGAGATTTCGGTGCACAAGGGAGTGTTTGATGTAGAAACTTCGGGGAAAATCATAATTGCTTGTGATTCATTTCACTTTCCATCCGTCTTCAAATCTATTTATTTGTTATCCCTTTTTGGGTTTATCTGAATATCTAATGTAGCTCCTACTTCAAAGAAGTCCTTTGACATTACAAAACACTTATGTAGAGGAGATTTCTTTGTACATAAGAATTCGGACATTTTGCTTATAAAGTAGTCAAAGACTTTACAGGTATCCACAAAAGGCACCTTTATAACCATGCCAATATTAGGTCAGTCTCTTCTGTGTCCAGTAAGAGTTATCAGTGATATGATACAATTATATCCAGCAACCGGCAATGCACCATTATTCTTTAATCTGAATGGGGTGATCACTCAAGCTCAGATCAGAGCTCATCTTCTTAAAGTTTTACAATTTTTTAATCTTGACCCCAGGTCTCATAGGTTTCATACATTTCGTAGGTCAGGGGCAACTCTGTCCTACAACAGTAATGTTAGAAAACAAAACATTCAAAGACAGGGAACGTGGTCCACTGATGCGGTGAATGCATACATTGTTGAAGATCCCCTGCACTCTTCTTCTGTCACTAGTATATTTCAATCCCTACTTGCTACATGACTACAGTATTTGGGTCTTTGGCGACTTGTACAAAGTGTATGACAGTGAGTCTGGAAATATGCCTGAAAACATATATTGTATTGACAGCTAAGTGTGAATTGTATAGAAACGTTTGTAACAGTATTTTTATGTATTTCATAGTGTTTTATATCATAGCAACTATATATGTTAATATTAACGTCTTATACAGTGTTACAGATAAAATATATATTATACGAATAAGATTACTGTGACACCAGTGTGGCTTCATCTCAGTATACTGTTATGTAGGTCTAGTAAAACTTAGAGGTAGAACTGTACTAAAATTACTAATGTACTAAAGAAGTTATTTTAAATAATAATAAAATTTTTAATCCGCAATAGCAGGTGTTTTATTATAACAATGCTGAGATCTAACTTACTTCTTTCGGATTTCACCTTTGGGACTGATATTACCCTAGTAAAGACAGATCTTAGTTTGGCCGGATTGGAAGGGGACATGGACAGGGACAAAAAGCCCCATGACTAAAGTTTCAAACTCTGAAGGGGGGCGGGGGGCGTGCACCCTCCACGCCCCCCTAGATCTGCCACTGTGTATGGTGTATAAATCTTAGTTGTATTAGGAACTATTGCACTTTGTATTAATATCATTTGCCAGAATACCAAATTTATTTCGGAAAAAACTAATCCGTTCATATGGTAATATTTACATCACATAGCTAGAACATCCTACACACGTGTATTTACGTCATCTCTCCAGTGCCTTATCTAATAACAATTACCCTCTGCAAGCAGACTAGACAACACCAAGTATATAAACTAAAGCAGACACAGTCTCACTCTCTTGAATAGCTAGGCTACAACTATCATTGAGCAAGACCGACAGACTGCAAAATAAATTGAAATAAATTCTAAATAATCAAAAATTATAAAATATTAAAATGAATATCAAAAGAAAACAATAAATAACAAATTAAACTAATGTAATAATGAATATAAAGTGAAATATATGAACAGATTACTTTGAACATTTATGTTCTTACAAAAACATGCGACATAATTAATTAATACGAGAGAAAGCCATTAAGGGGGAAAAGTTTGGTTTGCGAATAGTGTTTGAACTAGGATTTTTACAATATTTCTTTAAAATTCATAGGGAATTATACAGGTCAGTAAAAATAAATACACTGGTTTTAATCATCTACAGTACTGAATGGACTGGGTACTGATATATATTACAAACTTTATTGGCCCAACAACCAATAAACCCACAAGTTAAATAGCTTATAAAACACATGTGCATAAAACTTACTAACAAAAAATTTATGACAAGGGAAGAAAAAAGGCTGGTCATTTGTACACTTGGTTTTTTTTCAAAAACTGACAAAGTTGCTAAAAATAATCTACAGTCTCTCAAGAACTCTGTACTGACATGTATAACACTTTATTGCTCCAATAATTAATAAATCCACAAGGGAAACAAATTACACTGCAAAGTCATTTACCACGTAAAAAATGTAACCTTGTGCAGCTAAAAATTACGCCACACACAGAAATCAATGACGTGTAACATAGCAAAAAGTAGATACGGTCATCAAACTCTCTTGTTCCCAAACTCTCTAATATCTTATTTGCGTCCCTGCCCGCCACACACCCACATTAGATAACCACTTACTTCTGAGCAGACGACAATACAAGATCCCGAAAATATAACTGCCATACAAACACCCAAAACCCCTCCTCCGTCTAACATACTCTTATATTTGTTGACTGGAAATGGCTCATTACCAAGGGATAAATTAATTTTGTAGATAAAGTATTACATTTGCCTTTATTCAAGCTTGAAGCGTGTTAAATACTTAAAAGATGACTTTTATTTCATAAAAATGTAAATATACTATACTATATGAAAACACTTGGGTAAGCATGGCTTGGCGTTCGGTGACCGCCACATACACCGTACATAGAATTTGAAATATGAGGGGAGACCCTCTTTAAACCTATATACTTGCTACCTTTGACCCCTGGTGACCTAATTCACTCTGCCATGCGCAGTAATACAGAAATAGTCCATTCTTTTTGTGGCGGTTGAAGTGTCAACAAGGCGTTTTTGCTATCTCACTAAGACCTGCATTTACACGTTTCTGATGCTCTGTAAGTACACTTAAGCTGTTTTATTCACTCTTCCTCCATTTTATTTACCTTTTACTTCGATTTCTGGTGAATTTATTGTATATTTGTGCAATATTTTTACGTATTTTTCATAATTCGTATTATCGCTCATCTGGTCACGTGGTCTTAGAATGTCGGATTGCCTTTGGAAATATTCATTTCCTTTGTAAATTAATTCTTTTTATGCACTTTTACATTAGGCATTATAATTTTAATTTACGGTTTTCCTTCATTCTTCCAATGAAATTCTTCGTTTTGCCATGTATTTTGACCGTATTGTCACCTTGACTGTACTTTGTTTTCACGTAAATACCATTCTGCTATTATCGTTCATCGGGTCACGTGGTGTCAGAATGTTGGATTTCCTTTGGAAATATTCATTTCCGCAGTGAAATAATTCATTTGTGCACTTATACAGGCATTATAATTTACCTTTTACGGTTTTTACCGCGTAGATTGACCTTATTTTTGAGCTTTTTACGAATGATTCACCAGGTCATGTGACTATGACGTCACATTCAAAATGGAGGTCAACCGATCGGTTGTCAGAAAATATTCATTTTCATAGTGATTACAGCATTTCCAGGTTTGTTTATACATTCCTTCTACATATTTTTTTGAATATTATTATGTCAGAGCATAATGTGTAAGATATTTCATTGTTAACGCATATTTTATAGCGTAACATTACGGTATTTACTACCTACCATTCACTGTTCTTTACTTGTACAGGCCCTATCTTTTGACATTTCTGGATTACGGATCCTAGTTTCAGTGTTTTGGGGTTCAATTTTGAGCCCAGGGTCTCCATTTTTAGCCTTTCCCCACCTTCAATTCTGGAGGATGGGGGTTTACGGCTTCTGGGGAGGACATAGTCTTCCACCTTTTGGAGATCCATCTCACTGTTACTGGTTTCCTACATTCCAATTTTGTCATTTTGGTCATTTGGTTTCTCAGTCCATTTTTAGTCCTTTGGCCTCTTTTGTGCCTAGGGCTCAGCCTAATGAGGCTACTTTTTGGGCTGGGATTATCTTATTAAGACCATTCATGTTCAGGGTCCTTTTAGAAGAGTTTATCAGTTGAATCCAACTGATTTTCTACTTCCTAAACACAGCTCTATTCATTTTCTAAATCTGGAAAATTTTTGTTTGGGGTTTGGTGGAAATCTTCTGTTACTCAACAGCTTTCTATTGTGTTTTCACCATTTTTTAGATCTGACGATCAATGGGCACATCTCCCTTTTGGGTATGTTGGGGGTTCCTCTGTCTACAGTTAACCTTTAGGCAGACTTCAGGAACCCTATTCCAACTTTTTGGTGCCAGTCTGTTGGACTATATGGGTGCTTAGGACTTCATCCTTTAATCTTCTCCTCAGAAGATTTTCAAGCTTCCTGTCTAACAGAATTAGGGAATAAATTTGACTGCTCTTTCCTTTTGATCAGTCTTATTTTTCTCTAAATCAACCACTTTTCCAGGCTTAGAAGTTCCTTCATGAGGCCAGATACTTACTTTCTGTCACTCATTCATTTTGGGATCTTCTTATTCTAAGTTTTGTAGGTTGGGTAATTACCCAATTTTCCTTCTAAAACTTAGTTTTGCCAGGTACAAAATCCTCTTCAGAGGGTTTTTTGGGTTGACTTGCTCAGGTTTCCGGACCTGGGATCTAGCCTGATGGGGTTCTTAAGACCTTCTCTTCCCTAGGTAGAGTTCCTCTGCTATTAGGGGAGATCTGAGATGGACCTTAGGGTCCTTATTTCTGTGGGATTTTTTCCTTCAGTCCTGTTTTGTTGATCACTTATTCAAGTTGATTGACAAGGCAATACTTTCTCAGTGGTCTTTTTCATCCACCATTCTTTGGACATCTGTTCAATGGGTCTTCTAGCTCCATTTTATCTGGTTGATCTATGGCCTTTTTTCAGCCATCTTTGCACTTTATTTTGAGAGATTTCTTTATCCATTTCCCTCACTTGTGCTTAGTCTCTTGGTAGGGTAAATTGGTCCTATTTTGGTCTTATGCTGTTTCTTGTGGTGTCTCTCTTGGGAGACCATTTCTTCTCACATATAACAGTATAAGCAGAAGCTTTTCATGTGGCTCTTACTCAAGGTGCCTCTTTTAAGCTATCTGCAGTAGCCTCTTGAGGCACACCAATTAAGACCTTTTTCCTCCCATCCAGGGAGTTTTCTCTCTAACTTAGTGCTTTAAGGATGTGGTTCCTTTCCAGGTTCCAACATTCTGATGGTGGAATGCCTTCCAGAGGTAGAGGCTCAGCCTCAACCTCTATTATGGTGTCCTTCAGGAGATAAGAGTGTTGTTTTACTCAAATTTTCACTCTTACTTCCAGATCCCTTAACTTGCCAGTGGGAGGTCATCTGATTCCAGTGGTCTCTCAGATTCCACTTTCCTGATTCTTCAGCTCTTCTCCACAGAAGAATGCTGTTCTTTGTCATTCAGTCTCACACTGTCTGTTCACATGAGCAGTTCAAGTATCTTGAGCTCCTGTTTTCCTGATTTTTCAGGGCATTATCCTTGACAAAGATATACTGGAAACCACTATTAGATTTATATCTTTCCTGGTTTTCCAGACTATCAGGATGCAACTTATCAGTTGATCATTTTCTCAATTGGCCAGTGGACCACTTCTCTTCCTCAATTTGCCTCCTTTCTCTCCTTTGGCTCCTTTGGTTCACTCTTGCTCATAGTTTTGCTTTTGGGCAAGGTGTACCACTTTGTGGCAATGCCTTTTGGTCTAGCCACTAGCCTTTCAGGATTTACTTCCTTAAGTCAAGGAAGTAAGGAAAGTTGGCTTTGAGGTTGGGCATCTCAGTGCACATGTGACTACAAATTGGCTCATTAGAGCCAATAGTTGTCAGAGGCTCATTTACCAACTCTGTTAGAGTTGACTTTGGGCTTCCACTTGGAAGCCGCTTCTTCAAGGTCCCTGCACATGACACTTCTTCTGTGTCATCTCAGGACACTTGATTTTCCTTCTCAAAGGTGCTCTGGATTTTCCATTTCTTGATCCTTCTATGAAGGTTCATTCAAGATGGTACTATCCTGGGAACTATGTCTTTGCATACCTCCCTTTAATTCCCTAGTTTTTACATTTACTTTCATGGATGTTTCACTGCAGGGTTTGGGAGTTCTTTGTGTTCTATGGACCACCTAAGGTCCATCTTTGATGTAGCAGTCCAATCTGTTCATCAGTTCTAGAGCTCATAGCTGTCCTTTTTGCTCAGACATTTGTTCCTTTTATTATCCTTTCATCAAAGGATCATCCTTTCAGCCTCAGACAACACAGATGTCTTGTTCTCAAGACATTTGTTGTTTTCCTGTCCTTTCTTCAAAGGACACTTCAGATTGCTCAGGTAATACTGTTGTCTGTGCTTTCTTTTTTATCAATAGAGCCTAAGAACAAGTCTGTTCTTCCACCTACTCATGTTCCATGGGCATGAATCCTTGGCATACAATCTCTGGAGGTCTTATCTCACCTTTCATATAAGGTGGTCTCTCAATTCTTGGATCTTCAGATGGTAGCCTCAGACTTCTCATCTTATTTAGATCTCTTTTGCCATGTGATTCAATCACAAGCTGCTCTTACATGTGCCTCCTGTGCTAGATACTTAGGCTCTGGCAACAGATGCCCTCTATTACAATCTCATCTAGAGTTTTGTTATTATTTGTACGGAGTTCATTTCTTCAAGCTTCTGGCTGAAGTCTCCTTTAAGAAGAATTTTCACAGGAGGGGTCCATAGCTGTCTATGAAGCAATGTAGAACTGCTTCAAAAACTTGTGAGAAACATGGCCACTCTGCCATGCTTCAACTGTCCCATTTATTGCTGTTTGTTCCTTTTAAGGAATTATTTTTCAGACAATAGGGATACAGGTCAGCTCTCTCCAGGTACTACTTGGAGTTGGGTTCTTATAGGGAGCTTGGAAGTCTCTTTTAGAGCTTCTTTAAGTCCACAGTAAGGGTAGTCGTCACCTACCTTTTGGTACTTAAACCTTGGTTCTGCAGGCTCTTACCAAGGCTCCTCTTGAACCCTGTTTACTTGCTGAGCCAAGTTTTTCACATATTAGACAGTCTTTCTTACTCCCTTTCTTTGGGAAGGAGAAGGAGTGATTTTGATTCCTTTATTTAAAGGTTTTCTCTCACTCTCTAGGGATGGCCTAAGTCATCCTTAAGTCAGATCTTACTTTCCTGGCTTAAGCCAGTTATCTTCAGAAGGCTCTTCCTGCTTTGACTTTTGTCTTTGATCAGGATGACTTAGAGGACCTCTCCTTTTCTTCAGTCAGATTCTATCTTTTCTGACTTTCTTAGGAGGATTTCTTCTTTGTCTTTCTTCTGAAGTCCAAGAGGGTGATATTGCTGCTCAGACAATATCTTTTTGGATAGCATTTTATCCTTTATTCCTTCAATCTCTGTTCCACAGAGAATGCATCTCTTCATGGTGTCAGGGCTCATAATGTCAGGGCACAGGCTGCTTCCTGGTCCTTTAGGGGTGGAATCCCACTCCTAGTCAACATGAGATCCTGCACGTGGAAGAGCCATTCCACTTTTACATCCTTCTACTTTAGGAATGTACCTCTCAAGAAGGGGGATTCCTCTTGGAATCCTTGCACTTCACTTATTTTCCTTCAGAGATGTTGTTCTTAAGAATCTCTATGATTTCTTAAGTGGAGTGGACATCCTTTTCCACTCAGCCATTTCTCTCTCTTCTACTTAAATTCCTCAATTTAAGTCCATCTGAAACGTTTAGTTTCAGAAAAAGGGGGGTGGCATTTCCCTTTTAGGGAATCTATTCTTCATCTCTATTTTCAGAACCGTGCTTCTTAGTGCCTCTGGGCATGTTGCCATTCTGAGCACAGGGCATACTTATGCCTTCTCCTTTGAGCTGACCTAATAGGGTGTAGACAGCAGTGTTGAAGTTAGTGCAGTGGTTAATGCTACTCACTTAACTCACTCGAGTTATTGCTTCAGCACAGAGGTTTTGGGTTCAATTGCATTGCACTAGGAAGTATCCTTTTGTAGCAATTTAACCTGAGGGTGGTTTTCCTCAGTCTGTCTTTTTCCCACCATCCTTCCATGTGGGCATTCAACCCAAGTGTTTTCATATGGTATAGTATATTTACATTTTTATGAAATAAAATTTCATATTTTTAAATGTAAAATGCATTTTTATGAATAAAAATGTATATACTTACCATATGAAAACAGCAAATCACCCTCCCACCTGCCCCGCTTTTAAAGACCTTTTTCCGGCATTTATGTTTATTCACAAAAAGAATGAACTATTTCTGTATTACTGCGCATGGCAGAGTGAATTAGGTCACCAGGGGTCAAAGGTAGCAAGTATATAGGTTTAAAGAGGGTCTCCCCTCATATTTTAAATTCTATGTACGGTGTATGTGGCGGTCACCGAACGCCAAGCCAGGCTTACCCAAGTGTTTTCATATGGTAAGTATATACATTTTTATTCATAAAAATGCATTTTACATTTAAAAATATGAAAATTTATCATGTATCTACAAACATCCATATCAATTCATGTGTGGTAATATTTTGACAAAGTGCTTACTTGTGCTTTCTCTATTTGACCTTAAGTGTATTAAGGGTTTCTTCTGAACCATATGACTTGACTTAAATGGATAATTGCCTTGTATTCATATCCTTACACTTGTAATAAGTATAGGATATCTTGTGTGTATGAAGAGAATGATTCGTTATTTATTTTTTCTCGGAATTCAAGGGTTTTTATTAGAAAAGAAAAATATGCAAAGTTGGTTTGTTTTACAGTTATAGTGCTAGTTTACATGTACCTAAAAAGACAACCTCATGAAGGTCGAACACCAAAACAAAACAATAAATATGTGTCAACCTCTTAATCCACCTTCGTTGATTCATTTTTTTCAAGGTAAAGTTTAATTAGGCACAAAATTAATGAGAGTTCAAGTCAGCCAATTTCTCATCATGGCAGCTGGACCCTCCACTTAACTGCAAACATATGTGAATCCTTTTTTGTTGTTGCACCATCAGGATTTATCATGGTTATATTTAATTTCATACAAGTTCCCATGAACATGAGACAGTGGATTGGATCACCCAAGCATCTTTTGTGCACTGAACCTTAACATTGTGTTCTTGTATGGTATATTCATACTCAATTTAATATATCTTTAGAGGACTCAAAGCACTTCAACAAATATATTCGTGAAGGACAGGTGGCTCCTCTCTCCTCTCCTTCATTTGATGGTCACAGGCATCCACTCACTTTCTCGGTCACATCTATCACAATTGTTTGGGCGTAAGGCTTTCTTCGCGATCTCCTTACCCTGACCCCTCTAAAGTTGACTCAGTTGAGGGGAGATCTCTTTGTATTAATGTAGGCCCTGAAGACTTTGGGTTCAGTTAGAAATTACATCATCTTGACCTCTTGAATGTATCCCTGTTGATCGGTAGTCTCCTTTTTTAGGGGTAACGTGGGTGTTGTTGTATTAGGCAGCTTTGTAGCTGATCTGGGCTCCCGAGAGATTTTTACATTTCATTGGCTGATCAGTCCTGAGCCAGTCATATCTCAAGACTCAGGTAGGACCAGGCTAGCCCTGGCACCCCCTATGGATTATGATATGGGAAGATGGTAGTTTCTTACCAATGGATGGCAGTTTACAGTACAAAATCTTCAAGCTTGAACTTTGACCGACTGTATGTATTTGATTTCTCTGCACATAAATCTACCAATCGTGATATGACCTGTACAGTGTTGAAAGCACCATTCAACCCCAAATAAACAAATAGATAAATAAATTTAAATAAATAAATCCCCCTGTGGGTCCGGGGAAGTAGAATAGGCCCAACGTATCCTCCTGCGTGTCGTAAGAGGCGACTAATTGGGGCAGCCTGTTTGCCGTTGGTTGCGGTCCGTGTCAGTGGAAGAGAGGGTCCTGGCTGTTGAGCCAATTCTTTGTTGCGGCATTGAGGACGCAATACACAGCTTTGGCCTCAATTTTGGAAGGTTAAGATGGCCTGCCTTAATCAATCTGCTGGTAGTGCCAAGCCCTAGTGCCCGAAATTAGTGATGGCTTGTTGTTTATAATGGTTTATGCTGTTGTACTTGATTGTTGTATTCTGCTGGTGTTTGGTTTGTGCTTTTGTTTGGAGTATCTAGAAGGCGGCTGCTTAACAGGTCAATCAGGGTTCACTTTTGTGGTCTTTGAGTATATTGCTAATGTATCTCTGATATCAGTGTGCAGGGCTCAGCTCCACACTATTATGATATCCCCTTGTTGGGCTCGAAGGGTGGGTGGAGAGCATTGGCAATGAATAATAATTATTTTACTATGGCTACCCAACACTCTCAAATGACCGATAGGAAATTAACTAGAACTGATATCTTGACTACAAGCTGGGATTCTTCACAAATATGTTCATGACCACGTTTCGTGTTGATAAAAGGCACAGACAATGAGAGACCCTTGTCTAAACTGTCGCCATTTGCTGTAAGCAAGGCCATTGTTGCTGTTTTAGGGTCTGATCCTTTCAATATCAGGAAATTAAGGAACGGAGAAATTTTTATTGAAGTTGACAAGGAAGCTCAAAGCAGCAAACTACTGAAAACGACCCAATTGAACTTGACTATGGACCACGTTATCCCCATCACTGTATCACCACACTACAGCCTGAACACAAAGAAAGGGGTCATTAGAGCCCTGGATATAAAAGAATGTTCTGATGAGGAAATATTAGAAGGACTAAAAGATGAAGGTGTCATAAAGCTGGACAGGATATCAGTATTCAGGGATGGACAAAGGAAACCAACAGGGACATTTATATTGACATTCCAAAGCCAGACCTTACCCAAATACATCAGGGTGGGTTACTACAGAGTGGCTGTGTCGCAATTCATCCCAAATCCCATCAGATATTATAAATGTCAAAAGTTTGGTCACACTAAATTCAACTGTAGGAAAAATGAAGTTTGTAATAAATGTGGGAAAGAAGATCATACAGACTCTCAAGAATGCACAAATGAAGCGAAATGTGCCAATTGCCAAGGAAACCATGCCTCTAATGATAAAACATGTCCAAAATGGTAAGAGGAAAAGAAAATTCAAAGAATCAAGGCAGAAAGGGGAATTTTATACACAGATGCCAAGAAACAAATGGACATATTTAATTCTGTAGCAATAAAAACGTAATTCATGGAACTAAACAAAAATAAAAGTATACTACAGTGGAACTGTCGTGGCTTTAGGCGAAATTTTGAAGAAATTAAAAATTTAATTACTAATTTTAGCCCCTACATTTTAGCATTACAGGAAACTCATGTTAAAGATACAGATAATGTAAATATTAGAGGCTTTTATCATTATTTTAAAACCTGTATGTCTGAATTAGATGGGACAGCCACTGGTGGCTGCTCTATTTTTGTTAAGAAAGGTATACCTCATGAGGTACTTGAGTTAGATACAGAACTGCAGGCAGTTGCTGTAAAAGTGTCTCTGCATAAAACTATAACTGTATGTAATGTATATATTCCACCACTTTTTAATGTTGCACAAAGTTATCTTGATAATCTAGTCAACCAGTCACCTGCACCTTTTCTATTTATTGGAGATTTTAATGCACATAGTGATTCATGGGGTTGTTCCTCATCCAATAGTTTAGGCAATAAGGTTGAACATCTTCTTGAATCCTGTAATATTTGTTTACTTAATGATAAGTCACCTACCTATTTTCATCCTGCATCTGGTTCATTCACCTCAATAGACTTGTCTTTATGTTCTGCATCTGTTTTTCTTGATTTTACATGGCAGGTCCATTCTGATCAGTGTGGTAGTGACCATTTTCCTATTTTAATTGATATAGTTAAGAGTATGCCTAAGGACAATGTTCCTCATTGGAATCTTAAAAAGGCTGATTAGCCAAAATTCAAACTTCAGTGTTCTCTAGATATTAATAGGCATAGTTTTACTGACTCAACAGAAAAGTTTCCTGTAATTTTAAATAAGTTAAATGACATAACAACAAAATATGTGCCAAAGTCAACTGGACAGTCCACTGGTAGCTACATACCATGGTTCAACAGCGAATGCTAAGAAGCTGTTAAAGCTTGTCAAAATATAATGGATAAAGGCTGTATAAATCCTACATGAGATAACATAAATGAATATAAAAAGTGTTGAGCTAATGCTTGTAAAATAATTAAAGAAAATAAAAGGAAATCATGAATGTGTATCAAAACTAAATGTAAAGACACCAGCAAAGAAGGTATGGGAAATGATAAGGAAAATAAGTGGCAAACAAAGTAACACCACCATACACCATCTGGAAAATAATGATGGGACAAAAATAACAGAAAGAGTTTCAAAAATATCAAGAGAACGCCGAAAAGGAACATCTAGATTTTGACACAGACAACTCTGAAAACTACAATGTACCGTTTACCATTAGAGAACTATGTGATGCTCTGAAAAAGTCTCATGACACAGTCACTGGACCAGATGAGATCCATTGTCAGCTGCTAAAACATCTACCAAGTGACTCACTTATGGTGTTACTTGATATATTTAATGATATATGGGCTTCAGGTGAAATTCCTGAATGCTGGAAAGAGGCCACTGTGATACCTATTCATAAACCAGGCAAAAACCCCCAAAACCTATCCACTTATCGCCCCATATCCCTGACGAGCTGTTTATGTAAAACCATGGAAAGAATGATTAATACTAGATTAGTTTGGTTCCTTGAGAAAAATAATATTTTAACAAAATATCAAAGTGGTTTTAGAAAAGGTCGAACTACAACAGACCAATTAATAAGACTTGAATCTTTTATTAGAGATTCCTGTTTAAAAGGCAACCATGTAGTCTTTGTATTTTTTTATTTAGAAAAAGCCTATGACACAGTATGGAAGTATGGTGTTATAAGAGATCTACATAAAGTAGGCTTAAGGGGGCGAATGCCCATATTTATTCAGAACTTTTTATCAAACAGAGTTTTTAGAGTTCGTTTAGGATCTGTTTATTCAGATATACATGGGCAAGAGATGGGTGTCCCTCAGGGCAGCATCCTCTCTGTTACGTTATTTATTTTAAAGATTAATAGTATTACTGATGTGATTCCAGCTAGCTATGAAAAGTCTGTTTTTGTTGATGATTTTTCAATCACTTGTTATTCTAGAAATATGGCTTCAATAGAAAGGCAACTTCAGTTGTGTTTGAATAAAGTAGAAAAAAGGGCTGATGAAAATGGTTTTAAATTTTCTAAAACCAAAACTGTTTGCATGCATTTCTGTAATAAAAGAAAACTTCATCCAGATCCAACATTGACAATATATAATTCACAAATCCTCAGTAAACTGAAATTTAAGGCACACATTGATTATATTCGTCAGAAATGTGAAAAATCCATGAACTTACTGAAAGTAGTTGCAAAAATGGATTGGGGAGCAGATAGAAGTGCTTTATTGAGACTTTGTTGTTCATATGTTCGTTCTAGGTTGGAATATGGTTGTGCTGTTTTTAGTTCTGCTCGTGAATCATATCTCAAGAAATTGGAACCCATTCAAAACCAGGGCTTAAGAATATGCCTGGGAGCCTTCAGGACTTCTCCAATGCAAAGCTTGTATGTAGAGGCAAATGAACCACCCTTGTATTTAAGGTTTGATAAATTATGTGTTCAATATGCTTTGAAATTGAGAAGTAATCCTGACAATCCAGCTTATGATGTTGTTTTAACACCCAGTTTAATGATCTTTATGATCTGTACAGAAGCCTCACATAGACTTATATCTCACCCATCAAAAGAAACATCTTGGTGATGATTGTCTTTTTCAAAGTCTATTTCCTCAGTTGAAAAGTTGTTATCCTGACCCTAGGGCTATATTTACTGATGGGTCAAAGGCAGAAAATAGGGTTGCTGCAGCTGCTACATTAAATAACCTCAATGCCCAGGTCAGACTTCCCGACAATGCTAGTATATTCACAGCTGAATTACAGGCTCTTAAAATGGCTTTTCATATTGTAAAAAATTGTGATTGGGATCATTTTATCATATTCACTGATTCTTTATCTACTCTTCAAGCTCTTGATAGCAACAACTGTGATAATCCTTTTATTCAAGATATTTTAAAACTTTTTAGTGATTTTGTGTCAGTGAAAAATATGTAGTTTTAGCTTGGGTTCCAAGTCACGTAAGCATAAAGGGCAATGAAAAAGCAGATGAGCTTGCCAAACAGGCCTTGAATTTTAATGTTTTAGACTTGAAAGTCCCCTATACAGACTTGAAAGTGAATGTAAATAGTGAGATAACAAACTATTCCAAATAAACCCTACAGTAGGAGATTTTTATGTTTGGACGGGTTTATCTCGTAGGAAGGAAATAGTAATTACTTGAGCCCGTATAGGACACACCTTTTTTACACACAGTTATCTGTTAAAAGGTGAAGATATGCCCTGGTGCATTCCATGCCATTGTCATGATACAGTCAAACATATTTTATTACACTGTATCGCCCTGCGTGACACTAGAGTAAAATATTATAGGAACATAGATACAATAAAAAAGTTATTCAATGAAAATGTTTGTTATATTATAAATTATTTAAAAGAATGTGGCCTGTTCAAAAAGCTTTAATTAATTTATTTTGGGTTTTGTCCTCTGTGTTAATTTATTTGTCTAATCTAGTCTTGGTTAGAATTATACTTTGTCAATTTCATACTTTCTCTGTTTTATATTTACATTTTGTTTTCTTTGTTGTTTGTTGCTTTTTTACTCTAGTCTTTATTTTAGTCATTTCTTGTAATGTTGTTTTGCTTGGTCTTTTGGCAATTTATTTTGAATTGTTTGTTGTTATTTCTATATATACTTTTGCTTGTTATTGTAAATATTAGTTAACGTATTTATTAGTTTTAATAGTGCAGCATGACACGTGTTTTTGCACTTTAATTTTAACTTACTTATTTTAACTTACTTAAATAAATAAATTTAACCCTCTTGAATAGAAATATTTCCAAACTGATTTCAGAAATCAGAGTCGTTGTTGTTTTAATGTTTACTTGAAAACATATCAGTTTTGCAGACAATTGATCCAGTTTGCACAAATCTTTAATTATTGAATTTTAAGACATCAAACTTTGCTTATAATTTAATTAAAACTAATATCTGTGTGATATAGTTAATCAAAAGAAACACTTCTTTAAAACTATGTTCTTATTCACAAGCTATTGCTTCTTTTTCATTAAATTATTTCATAAACTAATTTTAAAATCTATTCATACACCACAATTGCTTCATGACTTATGAGTGTTGTACAATTGGTTGTTCATAAGTTCATATTAAGTTTTCCATTTTGCTGTGCTCTTCATGTTCAGAAAATGTGAAAAATAACAGAAGTTAAATTGAAACAGAATAGTAAAAGAAAGTAACAGATGCAATAGAGAGAGGTTCAATTTATTACTGTTACTATAACATTTAAATATTTTTATCTGTTACTATTGGACTTAACTCAACTATTGCTCGTCTATTACTTCGTTAACAAATATTCAGAGCCGTTTAACCTTTATTTAAGGCAGTGGTCAGGAAGTACCTGAGACTTAATTTTCAAAATCAATCTTGTTGCTTTTCAAACAGTTAAAAGTTGGGATTTTATGTCCTGTTCAACAGCCAGGGTTATATTGGGACAGGTCCTCAACATTGTCACCTGTAGCAGTCCAACCCACACAGAGGTAAAAGCCTGTGATCAGATGCCAAACTTGCTAACCACCACTGCAATGAGAACCTAGGTTATTCAACAGTGCCAAAAGAATTCTTTATAACTGTAGAATGAGTGAAAATCATACCTCAATGCAAACCTCCAGTAGCAATAACTTTCAATGGTGAATCTTCCAAAGTCAGTTGAACAACGAACAATGTTTGACTTTGCAGGTTATTTTTATGACCTATTACAGGGAATGGTCAGACCCACCACAAAACGGAGGCAGACCCTATGTTTGAAAAAAAAACCTTCTGCTGAGACTAGCTTGCACAGTGCAACATCTTAATATCTGCTGGCTACTATTGAGAAGCAAGTACTTTCGGGTCTTCTTCACATGAAACCAATCCAGTGGCTCTGCAAAAGTGATGGGTATTGACCTCAAGTAAGTCATTCTACTTGTGGGTTATCAGGTACACTCACTTCCATATCCTAGGATATTAATAACCCCATTGATACAAAAAACTTCCCAGTTTAAATGTGGAACTTTATAGTAGGGTGTATCCCATTACATAAGAATTACTTAAAAATGAAAAAGTTTATGAAAGTTTATTCTAGGTAAAATTTCGGATTACACAGTACGTGTTATACATAGAACTCAATTCAGAAATGTTTTTTCTGCATAAATTTCTTTGAATCTGAAAACTTACAACTAATAGGTTTTGAGGATATGTGATTAAATCTACTTTTACCATACTTTTAAAATCAAATATAAATGAACATATCAATTTACTTCCTGTAAATTTGTTCCAGTTACAAAGTGTCATATTGCCTGAGTTTTAGTACACACTCATGTTTTTTGCACTAAACAATGTGGCATAGCTCCACAAACAAAATAACAAGTAGGCCTAATTATTGTCAAAATGACTAAAATGAAATACATTTTTGAGTATAATAAGTTCTAAGGAATGTTAATCTAGTTATACAGCAAATGTGACTCATTTTTTAAAATAAATATGCACAAAAATCAACACAACAAAAAATGAAGAAATGACTAACTTTTATGACAAATAAAAAGTATTAAAAATAGCCATTTATTAATTTTTTGAAGTTAAATGTAGATTCCATTCTTACTTACTATCATTTGCTGAAATATATTCCATTCATCAGTTTTTAAGAAACAGACATCCATTTTAATAGCAGATATATGAGAACAGAAAATCAGTTTTCACTAAAGTGGCTACTTTAACAAGTAGCAGCATTTATTGCAATATTGAACCCATGAGCTTGTTTAGAGATCCTTATTTATAGACTTAAGGAAAACAAAAATGAAAGCACAAAAACTTTTATTTGTTCTTTAACTTATAGACATCAAAATGGTAACAGAGGTGCATTGTTTGTTCAGTCAAACATGAATATTTGAAAGATATATGCAAAGTATTTTCAAAATTGAAACAAAAAGTTTAAATGAAGAATTAAAACATGTTGGAGGAAGTAATTTAGAATTGATCACGCATGCAACACTGGAAATACCTTAAAGAACAAAAACATTGTTTAATCAGACTACACTCAACAAAATAATCCTTTTTCATTCTTTTTAACACTGTTTTTTTATTTATCACCAAGACAAACCTTTGTAGTGTGGTTCAGGTAAATTTAACCTGTTGAAATAAAGCCAGTGCCACAATGGTTATGTTTTCACATTTCAAATCCCATGATAAGGGGAATATAAAGCTTTTTAATATTCTGTGTGGTGGCTACTTTTCCAAATGAGGCCAAAACCTACTCTCAGGCAAGCAGTTCTAGCCTATGAACCTATGCTCAGAATTTATTACATTTTTTACAACACATAAGAAAGCTTGGGTTTAGTTGTTCTATACTAATTCTGTATAAACATGATGCTTCTCATCTTCATTCAAATTGTGTAGCACCATGTATGCATCAGAAGCAACATTACTTTCTGCCACATTAACACAACCTGGCACTTTGCCTTTTACATCAGTATGAGTTACAGGAATACTAAGGTCAGGGGTAATGTCTTCATATTCAAATCCATTAACATTCTTCACTGATGATTCTTTTTTAGCGACTTCTCTGTCCTGGATTGCCACTGTAACACTAGGCATATTCTGGTTTTTCACAAGGGATTTTCTCTTTCTTTGGACAAAGTAGAATATCACAAATACAATGAGTATTGCAAGAAAGAAAGCAGCAAGTATAAAACCAACCATTGTGATGGTTGCTTGACTGGTTATGAGTTTCTCTGATACTCGATGTCTAGGTTCAACTGTTTCAGTTGAGTATGTGGTTTTCTCAGGTTGTGCAGACACTGGATCTTCAATTGTTGTAGGTGAGTGTGTGGTCTGCAAAGATACTGGATGTGTAACAAGTGTTGTAGTGGAAACCATTACTGGAATCTCTTTTTGTCTTCGCAACTGAAGTCTTCCAATAGCTTCCATTGGCTTGGGATAGCATCTCACCCTTTTTAAACCATCTAAAATGAAATAAAAAATGTGATAATTATAAATAAAATAATAATAAATAAAATGGATGATTTATTTTGTACTCTTCCATTATGCTCAGAGCTTTTTACAATAGTCTGAAATTAACGTCTTAAAACATTTTAAAATGATTGTGACTATTACATGTGTCTATCCATTTTGTTGTAAGTTGAAACCATGTTTTAGTGGAGGCCATGTTAGTCTTTACTTTGATATCTTGAGGCAGATATTCCAAAGATGAGGAGCATGATTAGAGAATGCAAGATTTTGGAACTGCCAGCAATCCTGCTTTGTTGACCTTTGAGTCATACTGTGGGTATTTCTTTGTGGCTTCAGTAGGTCACTGATGTATTATGGTGCTGAGCCATTTCTGCTTTATGCACAGCAGAATGGCATATTCTATACATGACTTAACTAGAAGGTGTCAGGAACGTTTGTCAAATATGCTACTACCATCCATGAGAACTTTGCAAGGAATTAAACTGAAACGGCTGTGGTGTTGGTGAATGCCATGGTGAGCAGTTGCTTGGACTACTGTAATTTTGCTCTTTTAAAGAACAAAGGTGAACATTAGTAAAGTCAAGAGAGTTATTTCCAGTGTGTATAGACTGGAATAGTTCAAGTTTTTGAAAATGCTTGTATAACAAATATTCCAAAACTTTTTTGCATAGTTTGAACACCAAAAAGGGAAAGCATAACACTAATTTTAAAGTCATTGCAATTGCTTCCAGTTAAGTCAGCAATAGAATATGCCATTCTGCTAACTGTGTATTAAGAAAAAAGGACCCCTTTTAATTTTAATAGAAACGAATAAAAACAGATTTTTTTTGGAGTTGACAGTTTTACATGAATTGCACTGAGTACTTTTTGAAAAAGTGATTTATTTTACAAGCTGCCTTGAAGACTAATGTCAAAACTAAAATCACCAAAAATTAAGGGTTTCCTTATTCTTTAGTTTTTTTTTTTCATTAAAGGTCTTTTTGTTTAGAGCAGTTTATTAAATATGTACACAAAAAATAACGAAGGAAAGAGCAACAATAAATTGAAGAAATCTTTAAATTTCAAGGTTCCTTTGAATAAATAATATTTAGTGGATAATGGGGCATGGTCCGCGTATCTCTTTATTCAGGTTAAATAATTTGGCAAATAATATTCAAAAACTTACCTTGTGAGCTTAGGCATATCCTGTCAGTGAAATTGTAATCCCAGACATCAGTATAGCCATGGTGTTTTACATATATGTATCCAGAGGGGTTGGTACTGATGGTTATTTCCAGTCGTTTGCCATTGCCATTGAATGATTTCACTTCAACATTTACTGCTGTGTTGTTTTTAACAAACTGAGTATCCTTTATCTGAAGTATTTGATGTTTCTCGATCAGTAAAGTACAATAACATCCAAATTTCCCACTATTTGTATCAACTTCCATGGACACAATCTTCGCCTCTGAAAAGTTTTCACAGGGAAGCCTGGAGACATTACCTGTAAAATACACAGATAATATGTTTCATTGTACATCATGTAATGTGGCGTAATGTACACTTATGTAGTGTTTAATATTCATATTATTGCAGGCTCTAAGGAAATGTGGCCCATATAGCAAGAAGGAAAAGAATCAGAATCCAAACACATAGCAGGCTGACACCACTGATGTCAGGGAGGTGGGACTGTTATGGAGCGTAGGCTTTACTTAGGAGATACATCTTATGCCTTTAATTTGCGCCTGAAAGATGTCAGAGACACCACTGCTAGAATCATAGACAAATCAGTCCTTTACCAAATTGTTCCCCATGAACTCATGAACCTCTAGAAAAAACCTGGTCACATGGGCCCCTATTAAATTGTAACCTGGTCAAATCACCCCCCTGTAAAATATTAAAGTAGTCGCAAACCACCTTCCTTTCGATGTTAAGTCCATTTAGATAACATTTATTACAAAAATACTTAACATATCAAAATTTTTCAAAAAGTAATCAGAAACCCCATATTTATAATGTTATGAACTGAGGAACTATAGAAGGGGACTTTAAGGAACATCTATTCTGGATGACTATATCTTGTCTTAACAGAAGATGTATATAAAAACAAACATGGGGGAAAGTATTTTGGCGTACCACTGGTAAGGAACTCCTATATGAATACCAGGGTTTTGAAAATGATTCGTTGTTTAACAGGAAGCCAGTGAAGAGACTTTAAAACTGGAGACACATGAGAAAATGTAGATGCACCAGAGACAAAGTGTGCCAAACAATTTTGGATATTTTGAAGCCTTGTGATATTCTTGGAGGACAAACTGTGAAACAAAGAATTACTTAATCGGGTCTGTTACACCAGGATATTTTGATTGTAGTAAAAATGGAAAAAAATCCATTTACTTAAAGCAATATTTAAATTTTATCCTACTTCATCCTTTATAACACCTAATCTTGATGAACTGAAGATTTCAAGTCAATATATATTTATAAGCCTGAATCATAAATCAGATAATGAGAGCATCAGGGATGTCACTCACACACTGCAGAGACACCACTGGAAAAAGAAAAGTAGGATAATCTTAGGAGAACAGCTAGGATTTTAATTGTAATCTGAATGATGTCAGCGAGGTTGCAGACCACATGTCGTCAAGCAAAGGTGTCCATGAAGTAGTCACATAATAAGTAGGACTATGGTTGGAAAGTATGCTTGATCGGTGAAAGGAAGGAGAAAATGTTACATTGTAGAAATAATGTCAGACCTTCCAAGTGTGATTAGTGTAATAATACGTATTCACAGTGTAAATTCACAGGATACTTGTCATAAGCACCTACTTATAACTGTTTATAACTACCCTGGCAATTTGGGATGCACTACAGATTTTACAAAACATAATATATATATATATATATATATCTATCTATATATATTTTTTTAATTTGTCTAATTGACAATGATTTGTAAATGCTGTAATCAAATTTTGGTGTTTGTGACCTAAATTTAATATGATTTATATCACTGACAGGGTGAGAAAAGCATGGCATATACAGGAGAGGTTGATTGTGGGATATATACAGGGGCCGATTTCACAATGGGACTTAAGTCCAGATTTAGGCTTAAATTTAAGACTTTGGTCTTAAATTTTGTCAAAAAACTGCTAAGTCTGTGGTCTTAGACTTAGCGGATTTTACAAAGCAGCTAAGTCCATGAAATTGCTAAGTCAGTGGACTTAACTTTAAGTCTGGGAGGTAGTGGGCTTAAATTTTGTAAAGAGGACTTAAATATGGCCGCCATAAAATTTTCTCCACTTCAAAATTTGAAATGGCTTTAAATAAATTATAATTATGCAGAACACCTCACTAAAGTAGTGTTTGGGAAGATTATATGTGCTAACAATATTTTCAATTTCAAAACAGCCCTTATTCTTAGATAAAATACATTAAATGAAGAATATGTTGCACCAATATTATATTTTGGATAGATACAAAAGGTCACATGACACAGAAAACCACTGTGGTTATATGATAAGCTTGGACTTAGCTAAGTCACCTTTGTGAAATCCATTTTTCTAGCTAAGACCAAAGTCTTAGATTTAAGTCCAAGACTTAGCCACAAAAGGGACTTAGTTTAAGTCCTTTAGTGAAATCGGCCCCTGATTTTATAATGTCTACCCCTGTAAAGATGTAGAATTCAATTTGAAAAACTTGGAACAGGAACTTGGTAAAATAAGGCATTTAACATTTTAAAAGCAGGAAACGGGTTAATGTTTAAAAACCACCATGTCCAGCTTAAAGTGTGAAATGTTTAATAGAATGTTTGTTTCATATTATAAGGACATTGTGTTGGTTTTAAAAACAAAGTTCAATTTACCTGCATAATGTCTTCTTACAATGAGCTTAACATTCTGATCCAAACAAAATAATAATCCTGAGTACATAATCATTATTGAAACAGAAATATAGTTATGATTAATTAAAGCCATATTATGTGTAATATATTTGGCCCTCTGTTAAATATCCAAATATCAAAAATTATCCCAATCAATTTTTATCCATATTTCTATGAACTTGAAACTTGAGAAATATTATAATAATATTGATAATTTGAAGTATTATTTGTATCTTTATTGTTAAATTAGCACTGAAACATTGAAAATTTCTCTCTCTCTCTATTCCATGTAAATGTTAATTCTTACAAGTCACTTTCTTGTGAGATTTTTTTCTGTTGAAAAACTATTTCTCCCGGGAACCACAGTGCTAATGGCTTGCCATGTACTTTCTAACACTTACTAAAGAAACATAAGTTATATGTATAACTATAGAGTTTTTCTATCAAATTACAACAATATATAGCCACTTGCCATATATTCACGTCAATAAATATAACAGATGCAAAAAGTAGATCTTAGAATTTCCCAGAATCCCTTGCAGTTTGTGTGGGAATTTGTTGTCAAAACCAAAAACGACACCAGTGTGGGAATGCCTATAAGTGTGTCATTTTACAACACAATTTTATTGCATTTGATAATATCTGAAGAAGTAAATGCATTCTTATTAAAAAAGATTATGGAAACATACATTTCAAGCCTAGCTTGTTCAGAATGTATATTTCTATGTACACAAATACCAGTTTCCCTGCCATCATGAACTATAATCCTAGCTGAGGTCAAGTTAACCCAATTTATACCGACATATTTTACCACCTATACATACCGTGTGAGGTCATACATAACCCCATGTATATTTTTTGAAGATTTGCCAATATAAGTTTAATTTTTGAGCAATACATTTATTTGGTTAACTGTATTTAAATTAGTCAAAGTAAAAAAGATTTTTTTCACATGTATTAATCTGGTATTAATAATTAATTATCAGAACAATAATGCAAATGCAGATGTGAAATTCATAGTTTTTTTTTGCAGTAACGTTGAAAATGATGTATGCATATACTTATTGGATAATTTATATGTTCTTGAGGTTATAGAAATGACTAAGGTTTCTTTCCATTAATTGCATGTTTATATATATATCTACTGGTAAATAAAAATAACTCTGTTAAGAATAATCATTTTGTTTGCCACAATTTTAGTAGGCACCAAAATATAACCACGCTAAGACCAATTGTTATCTAAATAATATATCAAATTATGAATTTACTTTTGAAAACTCACTTGTTGAATGACAAAAAAAAACAGCATGGATTTACTATCATGTATCATGTTGAACATTATGGAGAACTTGTGTATCAATTCATTCATTATGAAGAACTACACTGTGGAATGTTTTGTTCAGGGCACAGAGAAGTGCTGCTGTTGAACATTAATAGCTGACTACTCTGTTAGATTCACAATAGATTAAATGATAGCTCTGATATTTTTCTTAGATACCCCCACAGACTGCCTCTATATTTTAAAAGACAGAATATCTTTTCTGCACCATCTTTATAGCCTGTTTTACTTGTACCTTCAGCTTGGGATTTCTTTATCTGTGTATCACTGGAGGAACAGTTAGAGTAGCAGAGGATAATGTCAATATGACTTTTCAGTTCCCTTCCAATTGACCAAGCGGGCCCCTAACAGGCTGTGCCACCCAAACAAACCGAACCTATAATGTCTTAAAATACGATGCATATTCCTATCAGTGACAGTGTGAATGAATGGAACTAAGTAAATATGACAAATGGATCACATACTTTAGTGCATTAGGTGATATCTTCGCCAACATATTTTTGTAACAATATGCATACCCCCATCCATTGAGTAGCAAGAGAAATTTAAAAATAAGTTCACCCTACATTTTTCTGTGTTTTTTTTTAGAAAAGAAATTTTAAGTCCCCCATCAAAGCCCCTTAACTTATCACATCTTTGATAAGCATGGCCTGGTAAGTGGTCGTTTACGTGGTCGTAAGTGCCTGTTTACAAGGCATTAGCCAATCAAATTCAATGTTTGGTCTCATTGCACATTTTGGCTTTTTCTCGAAGGTGAGTTTGAATTATCACATGGAATTTCACCTGTCACCAGCCCCTGTAGCATAATACCTCTCTCTGGAGTATAGGGGGAGGTATTACAGAGAGAGATACTGATCTTATCACATAGTGGAGTCTTGACAGTATGGTCAGCTGGCCGCCTCTCCATTTTTGCTTACCTTGTTCACCATGGCCTACTTGGAAACTAACTGAGTCTGGATGAAATTAACAAACCTGTTCACTCATTATTGGTCTTTGAAAATTAGAAGCTGTACTTGTCTGAGTTAAGTTTACTTTCTTAGTAAAGTTTAGGGTCTATATAAGATGGCTATAATTAGAAGTTATATGGAGGTGCCACAGATGACATGGGATACATACTTGTAGAAACCAAAGCATTTTATACATGAAAAGACGAGATTCCATTAAACAAAGTAATAAATATAATATTTTGTATTCGAATGTTTAAGGACCAACTGCTATAACAGGATGTGTTATTCGAGCTCCATAATCAGATTTTTTATTTCACAGAACCAATATGTTGAACGTAAGATAGCATTTTTATCAATGTGCTTTTCAAATTCTGGTTTATCTATCATAACATATGTAAGGTGATAGGTTACAAGACACGTTTTTATAAATTGAAAGTACTTAGTATTTGTAGCAACATTTGACAAGAAAAGTTGATGAAACCGTGACACCTAGGTCACACACACTTCTATGCTGCTATCACAAACTACACCTGAGTTGCACATTTTCAAATTCTATTTTTGTATTTTAGTAGTATCCATTGAGTTTCCTAAGTGTGCGATAGGAGGGATTCCATATTAAAATAGGACATATTCACCACAACAATGACAGCATTTTCTCGAGTCAGATTTTATCAGTGATTAAAACATCTCTGACAAGCTGTAACAGGCTATACTTTAAAAACGGCCCTTTGGGTGGCCGAGGTCTTATTCCTAGACCCTACCTTAAAAATAGTGATTTTTGATGTTTAGTTTCTTTAGAGGTTTCTTTAGTTTTATTTTTGTAAGTGTGAACCCTTAATTCTAAGCTTTCAAAATGGCTCAAGCTTCCATGTGTGGTGATACTAGCCCAAGTTGTCATATGAATGTTTAAAATCAAACAGCTTTAATGAAAATTCTGCCCTCAAGCTTTACAATCTCGCTGTTTTTTAGTTTTTATTTTATTCTTGCACTGTTTTAACATAAATGGAGGATATTAGTTACATATTGGTGGTTGGTCAGAGGTTGATAAGATTCACAGAATAAAAGGGCTCATGCCCCAAAAAACATGTTAATGCACGGGCAGCTCAGTATCCAAGGAGTCAAGATAAGAGCAAAACAATTCCTGTAAAATTTACCCCTTATTTGTACTATGATAAAAATGTGTGCTCTCAAAATAAAAATCAAGAGAACAAGGGTATTTTTTACTGGCATATTTGCACTGCTTGTTGGAAATTAGATGCGAAGGCTCAACATGACTAAAAGCATTCTAGGGCAAAAAATGAATGAGTTTTGGCATGATGGACCAAAGTACATATTATGTCCAAAGACCTAAAATGGTTGACAGTAATAATTGGCTGCCAGTGGGCTGACAGATCATAAGTCGTAAGGGCCTTTACTTTCTGGTTCTGTGGGTTCGGATAAGAGACAGAATGCTCTCAGTTCGGATATAACAGATCAAATACTGACCTTTTGTACTGCCACTCATAGACAGAGCCCCAGGACACATAAGATGGCAATGTGTAATGACAATAAAACAGGAATGATGAATACCATGTCTCTGGTCACAAGTGATAGGTCGGCTTTTGACCATAAAAGGTTAGTTGGTCAAGTGCAGTCTCCTCGGACGAAGTACTGCTAACACAATTAGAGTGTACTGCAGGATGGTACACAAACACAAGGTTAAAACAGTAGGTCAGAGGTTTCAATAGAATCAGAATGTTTTACAAATGAAAATCGCCAGATCAGGTAGTGCAGTACAACAGATCTTCTGTTGGGAATGCTACTAATGTAGATACTTCTAAGTACTTTCGGCATAGCCATTGTGAGGTTCAAGATACTTTGATGCAAACTTGTTAAAAGCAATTAGGATATAAGTTTGTTTGTGTAGCACTTTACAATGGGGGACCTACATGTTACCGGATATTATAAGAGATCATAAGGTCATCCAACAAAGTGATCCAAATTTTTGGGGCCTCAGGATTCTGGTGAGATCACAATTGAATGCGGGAACTTGGAGATTTTATTGGAGAGATTACTTTGAGCAACTGCTAGCTGAACTCTGTGAATTTAGATTTCCTCTAGATTTTAATAATTCTTAATAGAATGCTGGCCCTAAGAGACCTATTAATGAGGTTTTGTACTTATATGCCTCTCTCAAGGGCCTGATGCCTGTTTTAATAATTTGGTGTGTAATTTTCCAATTCCTTCAGGCTTTAATAATTATGGCATAATTTACCTAGAGATGTTGAATGTTCTTGTAGCTTTAAGTGTTTGGGGGTCTTTATCGGCTAACAAGAGGTAAAACTGTATTGTGATAACACTTACACTTATTGTGGTACACTTACTTTCAATTGGTAACACCAGGGATATTGTCCTTGCTGCCTGTGCTAGAAATGTCTGGCTTTTAACTGCTATGTGCAATGTTTCCATGCTGGTATCCATGGAGCATTTGCATGTGTCATGTATGTTTCTAATGCCACAAATTATTTGACAGCAGTTAGGTCTTCGATGATTCTATATGGAGCAAATACTGCTTCTCTCCGAGACCAAAGAATTTCCCTATTCATTAAGGCTCTGAATATTAACAGACATTTGGAGCCCAACCTGTCTGTATCCTGAATAAGGATACATTGTTGTGAATTGTCACAGTCTCCGAGGCTTTGTCTCATTCTATGGTGTATGCCCGATACTTTCCTTTCCTTTTAAAGATTATCCAATATTTTACATTCTACTTCACAGTTTAATTCATCTAGGTATCTATGCAAAGGGAATTTGAGTTTTTAAAATTCTGGGGTGGTCATTATTACAAAATGGCCCCAAACTCTTCAGTATAGGGAAAAAGTTGCAACAGTTATAATCCTAGCCCCAGTTACTTCCCCTCTATGCCCTCTTACCCCTCTCCAGAGACTAATTGATACTCCCCCATTAAGTAAAGGCCATCCTCTTTTTGTTTTGCAAAAGCAGGGCAAATTTGTAAGTCTAACTTCATGGCTAGGAAGCACTTGAAGAAGGTATCTGCGTTTTGGGGCTAAGTAAACAATTTACATGTCATTACTTTTGCAGTGGTGGGGCTACCTGGGCGTTTCATCATGAGGTTCCCCTACAAGACATACAAACCCGAGGTACTTTGTCCAGCCAGTGCGTCTGGATGTAAATCCAGGGCCCCCTGCCACTTCTTCTATGGCTGCTACGTTTTCTGTGGGTTTATACAGCTATTCCTACATCGCTAAAATTGGGTGTCTGGTTGATTTTCATATCCTGTTGTACATTTACATGTGGGCTTCATCTCCCTTTTTATTGCCTATGGGTCAATTTTTTACCAAAAGTACATAGATGGTTTACAGTGCTTGTTTGCATATAATTATTGAATTGATACTGTATTTATTGGATGCAGGGATTGCTGGTCCGGATGGTTACACTAATTACTTTTGTAGGGTCTTTTCATGGGGGTCGGGTTCTGTCCCCTCCCCCTTCTGTGTGATCATTTTTATAATTGTTTTGCAACTTATCGGGTAAATAATTTTACAATTGAAGTTATTTTATCTTAGTCATAATGTGCTCACTCATGTTTCATAATCACTTAGTAGTCATGTATATCTTGTTGTGAGTTGATATTTTTAATAAAAAAATGTTTTAAACCCTACTGTGGGTTATCACTGACTTGGGGGACAGGGAATGAAATATACAGGCGAGGTAGATGAACAGGGTTCGGATCACTTTATTCATGATCGATATCAAAATGTATGCTACCGACATGCAAAGTCCACTTACATATAGTCCAAATCACAAACAGGAGTTGTTATAGCCTTTCACCTTATTGAACTGTGTGAACAGGCCTTTAGATGTGTATAATTGAAAGGTCCTAGGTACTGCCAAATTAATAGAAGCAACAATGCTTATTAACAAATTTCTGATTGGCCCTTGGGTCACACGTAACTATAATAAATAGTACTATCCCCTAGGTCCAACAATAAGCACACTTTCAGTTAACTGCAGGGTCTGAGTAAATGGGAATGTGTTTCTTTTGAATAGCATAAGTTGTAAACATTGCTTCAGAATTGGCCATTTCAGAAAGCATTTAAGGGCATGTTCCAAATAGGCAGACGACTATTTCTGATCTGTATAAGGTCACTTAAGGGGAACAAATGGAGCAGGTTACTACCTATTTTCCTATAAGAAATCTAGGAAAGAGTTTAAAGAATAATTATTTTGTAAAATAGCTATAGAAGTGTGTCTTCTGCATTGTTTTTAAAGATGATAATACTCAGATGTTTTGGCAATAACAAAGTTTTTGATGTTTTTTTTTACACTGCGCTTGTATCTAGTTGATCATTAATATTTCAATAATTTTCACAGTCATAAAATTTGCTTTGGAATTATCGTCCATCAGTTCCCATGCAAATGGACCTCATGTTTGGGGGGATGCATATTTAAAAACTAGCTGTCACAAATAACCATCTCCACCCTCTCTTTGCTTGTCTGCCCATTTTAGTTCAACATGTGTTTAACAAGTGTTGGGATGTTTTTTAAACAATTGAAAAATAGTGTGGAACTACTATTTTTGCCTTGGTGAAAACGAACTACCCAAAATATGATTCCCAACAGATAAAAATTAGTGAAAAATGGACAAAACATGAAACCAGTTGATCTATTGATAAGCGAATGCATTAAATATCTATGAAGGTTTTGAGGCCAGCATGGCGGTGTGACCTGGGTATAAACCCTCGAATTTAAGACTCCTTGTAATTGGATATTGTAAGAATTTTCCTTAAAATACTTTTAGGGGAAATCTCGGAATTTACACGCAGAAAGTTTTCTTCAGTGTAAAAGAAAAAGACTAGATACAGAAACTTAGCCAAAAGTAATTTATATCTGACATCACATTGACTACCATATATGGTACCAGTACACCCTCTGAAATGCACGGGTGTCACGAATGACAACAATAAATACTACTACCTTCATTAATATTCTGTCTGCCAGTTTATGCTAAATTAAGGTGTGTACTAAATGACAAAACCAAGCAGTAGTTTGAGAAAAAAATCTATAGTTTGAAGTAGTTAACAAGAGTTTTTCATACTGGTTAAACTAATAAACATTTCCAGTGGTTGCTTTAATAATCTTTTTCCACATTCATGAGATGGCCTCCCAACTGCCTCCATTATGAGATCAGGGATGTAATATTAATAGTTATGCAGCTATCTTTTACTCATGCAGGATGTTAGCTTTGTCACAGTGATAATAATATGACTATCATACTCAGGACACAAAGTTCACAGGAAACTGTGATGCTTTTTGAGACAGTTTCCAGCAAGTTGAAAGAAAGAGGACATGGGATTTAAAATTTTATTCTTTAACTTTATAAAACTACTCAGTCTTTTAAGAAGCACATACTAAAATTTACACATTGTATTAATATTTTGTGTAACCTAAGCTGGCCAAGCAACCTGCCAAACTGAGCTGAGGATGGAAGGTCAGGTCCAAGTGATGATGACCTACAGGTCAGAGCAAGGTCAAACCAAGTAAGACGATATGAAGAAAAGGCAGACAGATTGGGCAGCAAATTATAATTGATTTTAGAGTTCATTCATGAAAATAATTTACTCTGTCCAATCTAGCTGCCAACCCAACAATAGGCCATACCAGGCCGAAAATGAAGTTGACCCTAAAAGGTCACAGATGAAGGACCTGCAAGGTCAGAGCTAGGTCAAAGCTAAACTGACAACCCCGAAGTAACCAAGGTAAGTTGGCCAGCAAAAATAGTCAGTGTATTCCAATAAACTGTTAACACACTGAGATAATGTATAAGAGCTTTAAAAGTTTTAATATTAGCATTTATACAGTAGTGTTTAATTCAGTGTGTATAATAAGTCTAGCAATAAAGAAGCACCTAAACCCCAGTAGGACTAGGGAAGTAGTTCACATTGAAATGCAAGGGATACGTGATTAGTGGCAGAAACAGAAGACGAAAGATAAGTCCATACTGAATCGGATTTTGGGGTCCCGTGTTTCACAATATTTTCAAGGGGAACCCCTTGCTGAAAGGCCCAGGAGGCCCCAGCCCTCCTGAAGTCATGAAAAGTTAGGGCTTTCTGAAGGCCCAAGGCTTTACAAATGTCTTTCAAGTGCTTACGGGCCACCAAATCATTTAGTGGTACCCACTTCTTTTGTCTGGGGATCACAAACACAAGGGAATTCGAATCCCCAGGGGAAACTTGCAAGGGAGACTTGAGGGAAGTGATAGGACAAAGGGAACTCCCTTGAAGGTCTGGCAAGGTAATTGTAGCAAATTCTCGCCTATTTTGCATGGTCTTAGACCAAGTAACTACCAGTACTGCTCCTGGCTGACCAAAAATAACATCCCCTCTTGCTAAATGCCTGGTATGATGAAACATACTTACAGAATGTGGCAATAAATTGGACAATCTCATGAATGAGAAAAATGCAACTAAATAAAGTGGTCTAAAAACCACTGGAAAACTGAATTTTTCACACTGGTTCACAATTCTTTGCAACAAGTCAATGTCCAATGAAAGGACTGACCTAGGTTTAAGAGGGGCTTGCAGTTTAAGCGATTTTATAAATAATGGCAAATGCTCATCTTTAAATGCACTTGTGTTCAAGCCATACACAATATAAAATGCCCTGAGAGCTGCTAGATAGTTTGAAATGTGACTAGAGCTTACAGCATTACAATGTAGAAATTTCATGAAAGAAAGTAACATTTGAGCAGTTACTTGACTAGGCAGCAGCCCAGCTGCCACCTGAAATGCCAAGAAATCTCTCTACATTCTAAAGTATTGCCTCAGTGTGGAGGGACGGAGGACTAATAACAATCTATCAGCAGCAGAGGTGGCCAGCCGGGCTGCTATGCCCAATGAATCTAAAACACAAAGAAGCATATAGTTTTAAATATCATGATTCAAAAGTGTCAGGTCTAAGTGGGTTTGAACCCAGAGTGGTTGTGGTAAAATCTGCAATAACCGTTTATAATGTTCAGGTGAGACCTTCCATCTTGATAACAGGTCTGCCAAGATATTCTCTCTCCCTGGGATATGGCAAACAAGTACCTGTATGTTAACAATTGCACAAATTAACCATGCATTTCTGGCCATGAGCGCAAGGACCTCATCTCTGGCCCTACCTTTTTGTAGTACCTCATCTACTGCCATATTATCACAATATATTCTGAATTTTTTATTTGACCTGTGTACCGCCCACACCTTAAGAGAAACTACTATGTTTAGAAGTTCTAAATGAACTATATTATAGTTGTTATAATTTTTGGGTAAAGCATACACCATAGATTCAAAACTAACTCCCAGACCTGACAAGCAGGCATCCAAATGTACCTCTGTGTGGCAGTAATTGGTGTCATAATACGTCACCCTGTTATATTGTGATAAAAATTCATTGAACCAAGCCAGGTCCTTCCTGAAGTTTTGGGTGATTAAAATTTTTCAACTGCGAACATTATTTCTAAGCATTTGCAACATCCTGTTTAAAAAATACCTAGAATTTTTTACACATCTAGTGACATACAGCAAGGAACCTAATAATGATTGTAAATCTTGCTTGCTACAATATGTTTTGGTATGCCACTGTGAACATAATTCAGTTATTTCTTGCAGCTTATCTGCTGGGATAGACACAGTTTTATTGATGGAATCGACTAAGATGCCTAAACACTACAGAAGTGGATGGTGGAACCAGCTTCTTCAGGCTGATGTCAAGGCCTAATTCTGCCAATAATTCCTTCAAAAACTTAAAAGAAGAGTGTATATCTGAGGGCAATCCAGTATATATGAGATCATCAATATAATTAAACAAATTAGGGAACCCATTCTGTGTTATGATATAGCGAATGGCATCTGTACACCTCTGAAAAATTAAGGACCCGTGCCTGAACCCAAAAGCCACTGATCGATCAAGAAAGTACTAATGCCCCTGTTCCACCAAAGGATTAAGCCCCGATCCTGTCTGGGACCCTTAATCGTGGGTAGTCGGTGGAAAAAAAGCAAAAATAGGCGGGAATATTGGGTCGGTTTCACAGTCTGGGATTAAGAGCAGATCGGCCCCAGGAAGCCTCAGGACGCCTCAGGCGGCCCCAGACAGTCTCCGACTGGTCTGGGAATAAGAACCAACTAAGCCGCGTTTCTGGTCGGTTTCAACCGCGATCCTGTCGCAGACCAACCGACTGGGTCCAAGGACGCCTCAGACCGCCTGGGACTAAGCACTGATTAACAAACGATTAACTCCCGGTGTCCTCAGGCCTTCTCAGGCCTCCTCAGACTTCCCCAGACCAGGGTCGCCGATTATTGTTTTGCAAATTTGCTGGATTTTTGGGGTATATATATAAAAAATCCGCAATCTAATATCATTGCCTTTCTGGGAACACAGCAGGATGCCACCTTTTAATGGAGGACAGCTTCAACAACAGCTTAGGGCTTTTTTTATTTTTATTCAGTTACAAATAATCATGTATTTTCAATTTCTGTGTCGACCACAGCAACCACCACCACCAGCACCAGCACCACCAGCACCCATACACAGACCTAGAAGAAGGCACAACATGTGGGTCAGGCCATGGCTACTGCAAAGAGAGGAGGGGGCCTACCACAATATTATGGCTGATCTGTATGCCACAGACATTCCAGGATTCACCAATTACATGAGGATGACCCCAGAATTTTTTGAAATGATTAAGACCAGATTGGAACCACACCTAGCCAGGCAGGCCACCAACTACAGAGCACCAATCAGTGTTGGGGAGAAGTTAGCCCTCACCATCAGATATCTGGCCACTGGAGAGTCCTACACATCATTATCCTGTCAGTTCAGGGTTGGAAGATCCACTATTTCCAAGTTTCTACCAGAGGTCTGCAGGGCCATCCAGGATGAGTTCACCAGGGAGTGCCTGAAATGTCCTACTACCCCAGATCAGTGGAAAGAACTGGAGAGGGAATTCAGGATCAGATGGAATGTTCCACATGCCCTGGGAGCTCTGGATGGGAAGCATGTGGCCCTGAAGAAGCCCAAGAACACTGGAGCCCTGTACCACAACTACAAGGGGTTCTTTTCCATTGTGATGTTGGCCCTGGTAGATGGACAGTATAAGTTTAGATGGGTGGATGTAGGTACAGAAGGATCTTGCTCAGATGGCCAGATATTTAATGCCTCACAGCTGAAAAGGAGGATTGAAGATGGCAGGATAGGCTTCCCTGACCCAGCTCCTATAACCCAGGGTGGTCCAGATGTCCCCTACTTCATCCTGGCAGATGATGCTTTTGCCCTGAAGACCTGGCTCATGAAACCCTATGGCAGAAGGATGTTAACCAGAGAGGAAAGGATTGCCAATTATAGAATTTCAAGGGGTAGGAGAGTTGTGGAGAACGCTTTTGGCATCCTTGTGTCAAGATTCAGGGTGATGAGGACCACCATTGAACTACCCCCAGCAACAGTTAGAGAAGTGGTCTTAACCTGTGTGGTTCTACACAACATACTGAGAAGCCAGTATCAAGGTCAACCTGGTGGTCAGCAGCCTGGGGAGGACGATGGTGATGATGTGCCTGATGATTGTGGATTGATTGGTGGTGCAGCTGGTGGTGGACAAGACAGAAACCCTGCCAGAGAATCCAAGAGCCAGAGAGACTACCTGAAGGACTACTTCAACAATGAGGGAGCAGTGGCCTGGCAAGATGGCAGAATATGAATCCTGCTGTAGTAACCAATCCTTTTCAGGACTAAAAAACAGTCCTTTTCAGGACTACCAAATATTCCAAAAACAATTAATGAGCTATGTTTTCTACAGACAAACCCGATGCCAAACATAAGTAGTACTGACGCACAAACAGACAAACCCCATGCCAAACATAACTTGTACTGACACACAAACAGACAAACCCATGCCAAACATAACTTGTACTGATGCACAAACAGACAAACCCCATGCCAAACATAACTTGTATTGACGCACAAACAGACAAACCCCATGCCAAACATAACTAGTAATGACGCAGAAACAGACGAACCCCATGCCAAACATAACTAGTACCGACACACAAACAGACAAACCCCATGCCAAACATAACTTGTACCCACACACAGACAGACAAACCCTATGACAAACAGAAGTCACCCAAATGACAAACAGACAAAACAAGTGATAAACAATATTCTGAAAAACAGGACACAAACCCCAACATAAATTGCTAAGTAGAATGAATATTGTATATAATATGAAAGCTACATACTCATTTCACTTAATTTGAGATTTATTTTGCAAATATATTTGAAACAGAAATGTTTTCTAAATCTAAAAAATAAATTCTTCTACCCCACTTGACAAATATTTATTGGATATAGATACTAAAGTGTTTTTAACAATGGAAGATTATGTTTGCAAAACAGTTTGTCAGTTTTTTGGTTTGGGCTTTGTTTGCTATTGGGTTTGTCATTTTTTTGGTTGTTGGTTATGTTTGTCATTGGGTTTGTGTGTCAGTGGGTTTGTCTGTCATTTGGGAGTTATGTTTGTCAGTGGGTTTGTCTGTCATTTGGGAGTTATGTTTGTTAGTGGCTTTGTCTGTCAGTTGGGGGTTATGTTTGGTATTGGGTTTGTGTGTTTGTGGGTTGGCAAGTATGTGACAAGGACTATTAACTGTAGGGAAGGTGTAAGTGTTGGACTTTGCAATTAAATATTTTAAACTATCCCATGGATATTAAGCTAAAAATGGGCTGATTATTGGCCATATTGGGAGTTTTTTTTATTATTTTTTTATGTGGCCTTTTTTGTTATGTGTGGTACCATGGGTTATTTATTTCATGTTTGGGGTGGTGTAAGTGTTGGACTTTAATTTTTTTTTCTTGTGATAAGTATTTGTACTGAACTTTTTTGTTTTGGGAGGGGAATTGGAAGAACACCTAGCTGAATAATTGTTTTTGGAAGATTTGATGGCCCTTAAAAGGGCCGGCAGGTCAAAGACCCGCCCTGACTGGATGGCTACTGAGGAGGCTGCTGCTGCTGTTGAGGCGGTGCTGAAGTGGTGATAGTAAAGAGCTGCTGCTGTGGTTGTTGCGGCTGTTGTTGCTCTACGATCTGTGTAGGTGTCAGATCAGGTAGCTGGCTTAAAATTCCACTCAGGTTATGTCGGCTCCCTTCGTCCTGTACAGTTAGGACAGATGTAGGGTTGCTGAAGCCAATGGGGCTTGGTGTATAGTAGACAAAACTGCTGCCAGCTGCTGCTTGAGTGGAACAAGACGTCTGTTGAGTGGTTGGTGGCAGTATCCCGACCCTCTGCGACTCTGTGGTAACAGTGGCTGATCTTCTGGGCAATTGCTGACGTCTACGGTTGCTCTTAATACTTTCGATGTCTCTGAATATCTTGCCCTTTAATTCTTCAATTTCTTCTCGAGTCATTTTTTTGGCCTCTGATGCCACGTAGTCGAAGAAGGGCTGCCTGTCGGACTTCTGCTGCAGAAAACCTGAGATAAGTGTCCTCATCTGTTCAAAATGTTCCAGAATCTTGGAGTCTGTTGTTGAAACGGGTGTAGATGAAATTATGGAATGACTCCTCTCCCTCAGGACACTTGACTCGAGGTGTTCTGTGTCAGTAGTTGACCCATGTGATTCGTCCTGCTTGCTGGTATTCGGACTAGCCTCGAACCCTGAACTTCTGTTGGCCCCCTTTCTTCTGATGTGGGTTTTAAGGAAACCCATCTGTTGGTAGACCCAGGACTGTCTCTTGGTCATCTCCCTCGGGGCTTGGCCAGATTGGAGCTTAGACAGCTTGCCATAACGCGTTCGCTGGGACTCGAACCAATGTCTCACATCAAAGGGCTGTAGATGAAGTTCTGCAGCTATTTCTGCCCAGAGAGTCTCCCTTCTGGTCCTGTCATGGAACCTTGGATGTTCCTTGTCATACAGCTCAGGGTGTTGCTTGACAAATTCCACAATGGAAACTTCCTGAGTGTCTGTAAAAGTGGCACACACCCTAGCTCTCTTGGCTGAAGAATGGGACTCCGGATCTTCTTCACACCTCTCTTCTTCCTCTGCTACAGCTTCCCCAATAGCTTGACTTTCCTCTATCTCCTCCTCTTCTCTTCCCTCAACCCTTTCCTCTGGAAGTTCTGGAACTTCAACTCTTTCCTCAACCTCGCCTTCCTTTTCCTTGTCATCCATCCTTTTCCTTCCTCTCTTCCCTCCTTTCTCTTTCCTCATACTCCAGTCGACAATAAAATAAAATAAATTGTAAAATGTGTCTCCTAACTGTGAAATTTGCCCTAAGCTCAAGTATATAATATATAAAATAAAAACTAAAAACCCCTACAAATCAGTGACACACGTCTCTCAGTAGCCAAACAGTCAGTAACAATGAGAATGTGTGCGCGGTCTCTTATATAGTCCCAGACCTCCTCATTGCCTCGTTTTAATTTCAGACGCCTGTGAAAGAGTCGGTTCTTAGTCGGTTGTTAGTCCCAGGCATCCTGAGGCGTCCTCAGGCCGCCCCAGACTAAAAATGTGTGGTCCCAGGCGTCCTGGGGAGGCCGGTTTGGATCGGTTAGGGTCGGTTACCCTTAGTCGGGGCTTAGTCCCAGACCTAGATTTTTGGGTCCCAGGACACCGCAGACGGTCTGAGGGTTCTGGGGACTATTGCAACCGACCCAGTTTCTCACGCATGAAATTCATACGCATCACATTTGAGTCTGCGACTAAGAACCGGCCTCCTGGGACTAAGCTATGGAGGTCTGGGACTAAGGGTCGCAGGCGGCCTGGGACAACAACCGACTCTGTAAATTTGGGTCTGAGGAGGCCTGAGGATGCCTGGGACTGGACACTTTGTTGAGGGCGGGAAATATGAATCGGTTGTAGTCGTGTGAAATATCAAACATGTTTGATTTTTCACACGGCCTCAACCGACCACAACCGACCCTTACAGAAACTCTGGGACTGAGTAAATAATTGAAACCGACCCCCCAAAATCCTTAATCGGGAGCCTTAGTCGTGTGGTGGAACACCCACATTATTTTGAGACCAAGAAGATCTATATCAGCAGGATCGATCTTAATATGGCGAAAAGCCCTGCTAATATCAATCTTATACATTTGGGCAGAAGTGCCTAAATTTCCCAATGAATTGGTTATAGTATCAACAGATGAGTAATGGAGGTCATTTTCTGTACCTAGATATATATTTTTCTGAACCCCATCATTAACCGAGGCACCCTTAGGCCAACTAAGGTCCATAATGGTCCTTTTACTACTGGAGTTTTGTTTATCCCTCACTAAAAGGGGGGAAACATGCATGTGTATAGGTTTAGAGTCAAAAGGACCTAACATAGCATTATAATCAATTTCTTCCTGAATAAATTGACTAATATGCTGAGGATTTTGCATAGCTGAAGTGTGATTTGTTTCTGTGGAATTCAGAGTACAGTTCCTATCAAAGTCAAGAGGAAAACCGAATTCTAATAAGTCACATAATTGCTGGTCCCAGTAGTTGGACAAGTGTGCCTTCCAGGCCTTAATATTAAGTCCAGATTGCACAGGAATACGACATTTCATATAATTTGGCATTTTTGTGTCCTTAATCAATTTATGAGCCTCTAAGGTATCTGGGATATCTGTAGTGAAGTACCTCCCCAGTATATAGTTGTAAAGGTGACTTGGGTATGAAGCCAAAAATATTTGAAACTAGTTTACTATTATCCGGCTTCATATCTATGTGAGAGAGTGCTTCATCTTCACAACTGATACAAGAGTTTCTGGTTAATACTTGTTTACTAATAGGCGTGTGCATGCTAAGTTCACCTGCAGGTATAGCCTGGCAGACATTTGTATTCTCTGAGTGATTTTCTGTACAACAGCCTTCAGATATTCCCTTTGCCAAAGTCCCAGTTTTGTTCTTTTTCCACCAATGAGTTGTTTTCTTGAAAACCCAACTCAGGCTTTGTATTTGGCTGTGTAGTTTTGATATTGGCAGCTTTTGTAACACCGTGCCTATCATTTTTTTTGATCTTGCAAAACTTTGTCAGAAATCTTATCTATCTGGTCATCTACCATTAACATTTGCAAGGGCTAAAATCTATTTTTTAATAACACTAAGGCCCCATGTGGGCTGGCTCCGGACACAGTGACACCAACATTTCCTTTGCCATCAACATTTACTACATTGCTTTGCAATTTTCTTTGAACACTTCGATCAGGACTGAAATGTGAAACAGTCTTTGTAGTAGTCAAACTTGTATCATTGGTACTAAAATACTGACCATCCCTACTATTGACCATAGCTGTATCACGAGGAGTTTTCTGTGTCACCTCCCCAATAATTTTTTTTTACAGTCTTGACCTATGTGTTTCTATTGGCCACTGTATTTTGCAGTGCTTGAGCATAAGACTTGTTCTTTTTGAAAGGCTTTATTATGTGCAAGCCATCCAAGCGCTGTATTTTAACTAGCAGTTATTTCCAACAGAGACATTGCAAATTTTTCATTATACACAACTCGAGGTCAAATCTTTGGGGTGGGAACGACCTCTCGCCCCCCCTCCAAACTACTCATTTTTTTACATTGATTTTTTGGTATTTTGGTTCCTACAATTTTGTTCAGCATGTGGGTATGTTTTCCCAGTTTGCTGAAACCAATAACTACAAATATGTCTGTAGGTGGTACCTTTGGTATCGTGTGATCTTGATCTTGATGATGCATACAGGTGCCCTGATTGAAGTAGGAGCAAGTGACAACCCTACTGTTTTTTACTTTTTCTAAGAATTTTGAACCTCAGTTGATGAGGTGGTCACGTGTCTTTGAGCATTAGCTCTATGAATTCTGTCTAACTTATCAGTGTCACAATAATTTTTTACCTCTCCTTGCTCCATCCTACAAAGCAGGACTGCGTGGCTGGCCCTTGCCGCATCCTAAGAGAAGTCATCAGCATCGTCCATTAATGCTATGAGATAATCTAGCACATGTTCTGTAAGTTGAGGATCTTTTTCTTCTCTTAGGATCCTGCAAAAACCAGCCACCCATTGTACAACAGAAAGCTGATCTTTTTGCATTCATTCTTTTTTGGATCCGGAACAACACAAATTCTTATGGCCACTTGACACGATTCGGAACCACAACCTCAATGGGAACCCCCCTCAAAGATTTAATTTTTTTACCTGAATTTTCATTGCCAGCAAGATCTCTGAGTCTCTGGTCCACCTAACTTTGAATATATGCATCTTGTCTAATTTTATATAAATCTGGCAATTCAACTTGTGTTGGTGACACCATGACCGAGGCAGCCTGTGAACTGGTTTTCTTTTTAGAAGCTCCTTTCATTTTTTTTTGGATCCGAATGTTTTTTAACATTATTCTTTTCCAAAACCTGTAACCTGTCACTAATAGCTGAAGCCGAGATAGTATTTGGACATTAATCGCCTGCTGAATGGCAACATCCTACAATGAAGTATGTGTATCAGAAGTACTGCGAGAAGTACTCAAAGTACTTTGTGTGTTATGTTTATCTACCTGTTCATTGTCGGAGTTCTCAATGACAGCACTGTAATTTAAATCCGAATCACCCGATTTGGAGTCCTGATAATTTTGAATCATTCTGTTCAAAAATTCAGAATCATTTGATAGCTGTGTTTGAACCGGGAGCGTGACAGTTTCATTACCAGAACGCAAGTTATAGTGTTTCTTTTCAATCTCTGCCATTTCTACACATAAAACAACTAAAATAATAAAATACTAAAACCATTTAAAGTTGTCATGTGCAGATCTTCTGATCAAAAATATTTTTTAGGTGTGATCCCATGTGCCTCCAACTCCAAAATGAGTAAAGATGGGTTTGCAACACTGACCAGAGAGTGACCAATCAGAAAATGCCATATATATAATCGATGATCAGTAACAAATTTTTAATTTGTCAGTAACACAATTTTTAAGGTAGCACCAACTTCCCCAGAACTGACCTCACCCGCACCCACATGTGGGCACGAATAAACATGATTCAGAATAATTTAAAAGTTGTGACATAAAGGTTGCAAAACTGGAGTCACGTGATAGAAAGAAAAATAATATTCTCAAATTTGTGTTGCTGAGATTAATCCTCAAGGAAGCACAATATTAATGAGAATTCCTGAACAAATGTTGAAGGTTTCTGCCATTTTTTACACAAGAATCCATTTAATTAAACACTGGCACGTCATAATAAAGGTGAGCTGTATAGATTTTTCTGCAATAAAGAAAGAATAAGTTGAGATTAAGGAAGAAGATATAAAAAAATTTCCGAGAACAAGACACTAATACAGTTTGTAAGTAACTGTCAAGTAAAATGCTTAGAGCAAGGATGAATAAAAAACCTATTGTCATGATGAAAGGGTTTTGGTCTACTAGTGCGTACTACCAGTACTAATGTAGCCCATTGCCACTTAACTGTCAGTGAAAAGACAGATACACATCATGCTACACCACAATTCATGAAAGTCTGGAGACAAAAAAAACAAAACAAAACAAAAAAAAACAAACAAAAAAACAGCAAAAATGATCTATAGAAGTGTGAGCCTTGCTAGAGCTTGTGTTTAAATATATCCATGATATTTTTGAACAGCAAGCTCTTGCCACAGTGGGAACAAGAATAATGAAAAGGGATGGGGACCATGAAAGAACAATGAAAAACTAGTCACTGCTACACATATTCTATCCACAAATACTTGAAATCAAAGTGTGTAACTGAGCCTGGCAAATAAATACATTTGAAAATATTTGAAAGAACCAACTACTCACACTCAGTCTTGTCGGTTATAACTGCATCACAACTTGGGTGATACATTATATCTATTCAGCCGTATAACTTATCTTGTCAACTGTTTTTACAATAGGCAGGTAAAATGGAATACAGTGATGTTGTTATATAAAAAAACTACCATCTTACTGAATTTTGATAGTTATAGGATACACCTTTTTCAGTCAAATTACCTATCTCTTTAGTCATAATACAACAACAGTTTGATTGGTAATCAATCCTAGTTATTCCTGCCAATTTTGCAGAACCACTCATAGCAACTTTGAAATCGATTTGGGGTCCATAAATCAAAGCAATTGTTAAAGCAAATGATCACTGGACACCATGGATGTATTTATTGTAAAAAAATGCATGCACCTACACTTAAAACAAGCAAAAATGAAGATTTTGTGTCAAAGATGTGCCAAGATACGGTGTCGAAAAATAGTAATTTTTAATCTGTTGTAATGAAATTGTCTCTTAATTTATCATAGTATTTGCCACTTTTATCTTTGATTAAACAATTAACACTTGTGTGTGTTTTCTATCATTCTGTCTTAGCACTACTATGTCCTAAAAACAAGATCTTGACAATCAAGCTCCTTTTCTTATGCTTGCTAGCAGCCAGGATATCAATGGTCTAGTGGGTTATCAGGTTTGGCATCTAAATCACAAGTTGTCACCTCTGTATGGACTCGACTCCCACAAGTGACAGTCTGTCCAAATATGACCCTGGCTGTTGTATGGGACGTAAAACCCCAACTTCGACCTTTGCTTGCTAGCAGACAGACAACAATAAATGTGTGACAATGCTATGAGCTTGTGTTTCAAAGGGTGAACGAAAGTTTCCTCTGTAACTATGTTGGTAACTAAATAGAAAAAAAACATCCTGAAAGACAATAAATGAAAAAAATATATAAGAAATGAAGATTAAATATTATATGATATATTTTTGTATGTCTTCTGAGGGATGCAAAATCATTGTTGTCCATATTGGGGCACCAATGGAATTTTGAAAAGTTTAACCTTTAAACTGTGATTTTCTCCATCGTTTCTGCAGTGAAAAATAGAAATAATGTAGCATCCTACAGCTGTAATCTGAAAGGCATCCCATCATATCCATAGAATTTTCTGTTGCTTCAATACTGATGTTACTATTGATGAAATAATATACCCCTAGTAGACATTATTAGATAGCCACATGCAGTGTTGTGGTAAAAGTTTTCATCTGTGTACATGAAAATATAAGTTAACGGGAAATTATGCATGTTGTACTTTGACAACAGAGATAACTCCAATAAAAACAACCAAACTGGTGGTGTTCATACATTTAAGCATATTATTTAGAAAAACATATTATTTTGCGAGAACCATTTCACCAGTATCTGAAAGCAAAATAAGCCTGAAACAAACCTCAGCAAAAAAGTTTAAGTTGTGTCAATTTTCATGTGTGCAACACAGCTAAAACATTGAGATGTTTGTTAAAAATCTGTTTTCAAATATTTGAACTAGGAAATTGTCATTCCATATTTGTCCAAGTATTCAGACCCATAACCATGATTTAAAAATAAATCAGTGAGGATTTACTTTGACAAGAATTTTCAAAACAGAATTTACACTAAAACATAATATTTCTTGCCTTTGAAAAAAAAGCAAAATAAAAGACAAATAGCTGACTGTAATATGAAGAATTTTCTATGGTTGTTGTGATGCAATTTCTACATAAACTTGGCACCCTCACTGTGCACAAATTCACCACATGATTCATAAATTTGAATTATGTATCAGTGACTCTCATTGGTTAGAATATGAATTATTGCTTACTTCCTGTTTGCGCTGATTAAAGCTGTCTGCTGAATTACAGCATCAAGTAATAACCCTTCAAACTACTGCTGTTGACTAAACATCAATTTGTGTCCCATATATGTGCAAACACCCAAACAAGGTGAATATCTCGAGTTGATATATTAAGTGTTCCATTTTACGCATAGATGGTAAATCTTTTCAAATAGCTGTGGTGACCACGGTCGTTATTGAACTGCCATGACAGCGAGAGATCACAAATCCACGTTTTCTTTATTTTAAATGTTATTTGTGTGGCAATTGCTTCAAATGCTTTATTATTTAAATTATTTTGTCCTTATATTCTACAATAAGGTTGTTAGAAGACAAATCCGCCATATTGTCTTCTTAATTTCTGGCATTTCATATCGGGAGCGATCCTCCATTGCTGTGACGTCATCACTTCGTGTGTGTACACCGACCAGAGTTAAATATATGTAGGAAGCGATTCAGAAGCAGATTTGGGAAGTTTCGTAAGCCGAGTGATGCATGGTGGGATATATTTTATGCGGTGGGCGTTCCGAATCTGCACCAAATTCCCTCTATATAAGGGACAGAAATTGAATTGTTCTCCAGTGCACTAAGCCGCTCTAACGGAAAGGTACACTCATTGGTTCTAACTTTTACTGGCACTTATTCGATTTTATCTGGTTTGCTTTATTTATTTTCGGATCCGGTTGCATTAAAACATTGCTTTTATCTTATTACAAGTTTGTAGAAACCCTCAATAAATTTGGTTTTGTAATTTATTAATAATCTGTCATTTTGACAGATGGGGGTGTTTCCCTCCCATTTGTTTACAAACAAATGCTCATATTTTTGACAGTTGTTACATCTGAGAGTAATTTTTGACTTGTGATTGGATTATTTTCAAACTGTGGTCTTATAACTATGCAGGTGTAGATATTATTTTAACTGCAGTTTATTTATTTTATTTCATGCTTCTGATATTTTCATTTTGACTGGTTGCTGCAGTATTTTTGGTGATAGTTAGGACAAAATATTTGACTAAATATTGCAGTGTTATTATTTTGACTAATTACTTTGACTGCAGTATTATTATCATTATTACTCATTGGACTGCAGTATTGTTATTATTATTATTATTGACTGCAGTATTATTGCTATTCTTGAGTTTATTAGTCTTGTATAGACCTTCAATTGCTTCAGTTAGTAGCTTGTTTGTCATGTTGTTCTGATATTTTACTGAACAGCATTTTCACATTTCTGTCAATCAATATATATAAATACATGTTTACTTAAAATAAATGCACATTTAAGGTTATATTATTACTTGTTCTTTCCAACTTTAAACTTACAACATATCATTGGCTGGGTTTATTGGTACAGGCGTCAATAATAACAACCTGGTTGGTGATCTTGCCAATCCGAATCTTATATCTCTGGCGACCTGCCAACTTGAACACAACATGAACTAACTACTTTTGAACTGAAATTTAGTTATCTGGCTCAGGGTCGTTTCATAGCAAAGATCCAAAATGTATACATCTCCCATAATCTTACCCCGGATTTACATAATACAAGTGCATAATTCTTAGATTAACATGTTAACAAGGCCCAAAAAAGAAACACATCCTGAAAGTTATTATCTTAATACAATCACTCCTTTTGAAACCAAATGCAAACTTGATTTGACGATCTGTATTCTATTTCAGTATGAACATTAATGTATGTGTAGTAACTATAGAACATTTGTTGTGCCTTTTTTATATTTCATCAAATTGATTAGTCCTGGAGCAAAAACTAGCAATTACCAGTTCCCAGCAAGTTGAAAGAAAGGGGACATGGGATTTAAAACTTTATTCTTTAAGTTTATAAAACTATTCAGTTTTTTCAGAAGCAAATACTACAATTTACAGTTTGTATTAATATTTTGATATTGTGTGTAACCTAAGTTGGCCAAGCAACTAAACTGAGGATGGAAGGTCAGGTCCAAGTGACAATGACCTACAGGTCAAAGCAAGGTCAAACCAAGTAAGACGATATGAAGGAAAGGCAGACATGAACATTGATATATGTACAGTAACTATAGAACATTTGTTGTGCCTTTTTATATTTCATTAAATTGTTTAGTCCTGGAGCAAAAACTGGCAATTACAAGTCACAAGCTACACTCTCACACATATAAACAACGAACAGGAAGGAAGAAGGAAGGTATAAATCTTTATAGTACATCTATTGTCATATTTCTCTGGAGCTATATATATCTCTGCATACATTGGAGCTAGACAAAAATTTTTATCAGATTCTTATTTTTCAGATGGCATGTCAACTTTTTTCTTTTAAAAATTCAGGAAAGACCACACATTTTTTTACAAATGTACACATAATTTCAAAGCAGGATGTAAAATTCATTATCTTTCCTTGAAGCACACATGTATTTGTAATTGGAGAAAAATATATGTAATGAGGTTTCAGTTTGTATAATGTAGATCTGATATGAATATGAGTTTCTACATCTGTCTAGTGCGATAATATCCCCTAACATGTAAGAGCGTTTTTTTAAATATCATTTAAAATTTGAAGTACACCAGGAAGGTCATTTGTGTACATAAAACTGATATCAAAAAGAAGAAATGTCAGAAGTGATCTTTGCAGCAAAAGCTAAAGATAAGCGGTCACAATTCAAGTAAATAAAATTTTCCATCATTTTATATACAGATTTAAAGTAACAAAAAGTAGCAGAAACTAGGCAAAAACCTTTCCAATCACTTATATTACACATTCATAGTGTAATATAGGTTACACAGTTATTGAAATATTTGCGATAAATAAGCATACCATAAAGGGCATATCATATTGAGGAGCATCATGCATTAAAATATAATTGCCCTTGTATTTAGGTTTAAACACAGTGGACATAGTACATAGAGGACAGTAAGTTATTAAGAATTTAAGTAAGACAAGGGTCAGCTAACATATGTTAACAGATGTTTGGTATCATTACAGATAAGTGAACTTCGATTTAGTTCAATAATATAATCAATGTTTTCTGTTATATACAGGAATATGCCACAAAATCCAAATATATTTTGATAAATGTTTTCCATATTCTCAATAAAATATATCTATTGCGCTATGTTAGTGGTTTCTAAATATTTTAGTGTCCAAATTTCAAATGTTTAATCCAAGCTTCCTTTACTGGACAGCTAACGAGTGACTTTCTTCAAAGAATACAGAAGCACTGTTAAAAATGTACAGATCCTTTAAAGGAAATGTAGTGAACGTTGAGATTGTTTTAGGAACATGGTTTTCTCTGTAGTTGAAGAAAGCTTTATAAGTTTGCAAAATATTTCCTGGAACTACATCAGAAATATTTATCTGTTATCTTGGTGAATAATTATTTCCCAAGATACCAATAAAGTTGTGAGAATGTTTTCAAGTTTTTTTTTGTTGTTTAAGCAAGTTATTTTTTTTGCTGTTTAAGCAAGGTTTTAAGGTTTAAGCAAGCCTGATACATATACAATTGTTAAATTACTCCCACGTCAAATTTCAGTTGACATCTACAAGGAAATATTATATACATCAGATATGATACACACAAAAGTACCACCTCAGGTATTATTTAATTTTATAGCAACTGTGGTTGTCCAATGACTGCTGTTATTAGCCTTTACAAATTTGCCTGCAGAAATTTGTACCCTGTACAAAATTCAAACACATAAATACTAATATCAATTTAAATCAGCATACGTCAAAGATATTTCAATATAGTTGCCTATTCTCAAAAGATCTGTTCCACATTGATCAATGAGAATTGGATTGTATACCTTGTTGCCAATTGGAAAATGGAAATCAGACAAGATCCAAGAAAGAAGGACTGTGTATTTTATGGTTCAAATAATAGCTTTAAGAGGGAATCTCAAAACGTTTTGACTATTTCCTGAAAACTTTCTCATTGGTCAATGAATCCTCTGACTGTTTTCTGAAATGTTTCAACTGGATTGCGATTGGGGATCAGAATGATTCCTTTATAAATAGGAAGACATCATGGATGTATGCACTGTACTAGGATTTCGTCTGGAGATTAATGCTTAGATCATGGTTGATGGATCTCCAACAGTTCCCAAATGGCTGACTCTCAGGTACATAATGTTATGGACGACAAGGGCACTGTTGCAGTTATCACTTGTGCAGCATAATTAGCTATGGATTCCTGTATGATAACAAATCATCAAATTGGAGGAAAGCTGTGAATCTTCCAAAATATATTCAACATCTCTCACATTCCAACCATGTACCATCACCACTACTTAAACAAAAACGATATATCTTTGGAAGTCTACAAGTGTTGAAAGTGGCCACTAACAGTCAATTATCATTCAAAGCTGAGCTCATGTGTTAAGTTAGAATACTAAGATACATATATGAAATTCTTCTGCAAAATTTATTTTCCCCCAACAACCTCTGTCACTGCTAAATTCAGATCCTGCCTGTTTAATGCTATTTCTTCTTCTTCATTGGCTTGGCATAGAGCTGTGCTATATCATCGTCAGTCATCTCTGGGCTATGCATCTGTTCTTTAGCATCTACCTTTACATTAATGGATGTGTTGTTGGTAAGTGCCAGATCAGCATACACCAAACTTTTACTAGCATCTACTGATGCTTTCACTTGGCCACCTGTATCATCATCTTTAGGGACTGAAGAGGGAAGATTTATGTCTGCATACTCCACATGGTCAGCTCTATGGGCATTAGACATCAGACCATTTGATTCTGTGAGGGTGACATCATTTTCTGTCACAGTGACTGTAACATGCTGTCCCTTCTGGACTGTCTCAGAATATGATTTTTCCTTTATTGGCAAAACACAGCATTTGACAATTATGACTGCAATGATAATTATGCAAATGATGACAGAAGCAACAGCAATCCCAGCGATGACTCCAATCTTAGTCAGACCTGGGTTAGGTTTCCGAGATATTTGATCTCCAGTTGCAAGTATAGTAGACTGAGGTGTTTTAGATTCTTGATGTCCATTATGAGTTGACGTTGGTGCGGGTTTCTCAGAAACTGAATATGCACTTGATGGTACAGTGGACAAGGAGGTCTTTGATGACGTGTGAACTTTTGGTGCTGTTGTTGTTACTGTGGTTAGGGGTTTCTGGGGAAATGTAGAACCACTATTTATTGTTTTACTTTTTAATCTATCAATTGATTCCAGGGAAACTGCAGAACAGTTAAGACTTTGTATACCTTCTGAAATGAAAGAAAATAGAAAATAATAAAATTACTGCAATCCAGGCCCTGTTATCGGATATATAAATAAACCAGCCTAAGTTATTTTGCTTTGTGTAGTAAATAATGTTCTTTACATATTCACCTTTGATTAATCAACGTTACAATACATTACCATTTATAAGGATTCCAATTAACATATGCATGCACTTTGAACTATTTGATAAATTTTACAATTTGGACAATATACAGTAAATCGAAAGGTTTAACAATTGTATGCCGATCTGAACCGACTTCCATTCAAAATTTAATGAGTTTGATAATTTTGCACTACTGGTAATGAATTATATGGTGAGTTTCTCTTGATGACCGTTTGAACCATATTCTTCTTGTAGGAAAGATAAAGTAAGTTGCAGCTTTGACTAATGTTCTCTGCTCCCACAACCAATCTGGCAATTGAGCTGGGTTTTGGAAATGCTGAGAAAAATTGATGTAAAAACCACCAGAAGGGATAAAATAGGTTGTAAAGTTAATTAAAGATTAAAGTGTATATAATTAGGTCGGACCCAGTCAAAAAATAGGTCATATTAAACAAAACGTAGTCAGACAGTCACATTACACAGATGACTGTCGGGAATTAAATCTTATCTATTTAATGACACACCAGGTATTTATCACACAAGTAGACCTATAAAATCGCCACACTCCAAGATGTTTTTTTTTTCAGATTTATTTCCATCTTTCGATTTTGCATTTTAATAAAGATATTTATTTACAAAGATTCACTGGGGTAATATACTATAAAGCCACCAATCAAGAAGGCTAATGCAAAGTTAGCAAATAAAAGACAACAAAGGGGGAGCTGTCAGCGGTAGCTTTTCTCAGAACCCAGCTGACAGAGCAGTATGCCTGAGAGACTCTTGATACAAAGTCATGCAGAGAGAAATATAGGAAAATCAAGAAGGGGAATGTAAACGTTTTGATGAAAAAGCAATAATCAATATTCACGAATGACTTAATAATGTAGGACACTCAAAAATAAGCTCTGGGCTTGTATATGTGATTTCAATATTGAAAATATAAAAAAAATCATGGTGACTATGTCCAGTGAAATTAAGCTGAACCTGTCTGTGCAAGCTAAACCCCTAGTTGATCTAGTGACAGAAGCTAGTAACACCTACCCATGACACAAAATATTTGTACAAATTTTAAACTTTACGGTCTAAAGAAAGGGTATATTAAATTTTGGTCTGCTACATTTGGAATTTATATTACAAAAGGTACACATGGATAATTTCACTAAGCCAACATAAACATTTCTATGTCATCCAAACTTGTCAAATGATGTGATGAAATGTCTCAAGGCCATGTTGACAAAGCCGCTTTCTTCCTAGCCTGTTTTGGGTTTCTTGGGCTCTAAAATGTAATACATTCCTCCTCATTATTTGATCCCATACGTCACTTCCTAAGAGGGAATATCATGTTTGCCCCCCCCCCCCCCCCCCCCCCCCTGGGGCTCACATGATAGTGAAATGGGCAAAAGCCATGCAAGGCTCCTCCAAGTATCAAATAGCTCAAATCCCTATGCCCAGTAACTGCACTAAAAGTGTTACTCTTTTCCTCAACTTCACTTTCATCTGAACCCCTTTAACTGTATATATCAAAATTCCAAGTCTCTCCTCACTGCTCCTATGATTAGTGCCACTCTTTTCAGATTGTTGGAAAATATGGGTTTGAATCATGCACCCCATTATGGCTTTTATGTTTTCAGAAGGTCTGGGGTTGCATGGGCAGCCAACCATGATGTTACATTACAAAACTTAAAGCATATGGAGGTTGGTCCTCATCACCTATCAATACCTACCTTAAACATACCCCAAAGCCTCTTCCACAGTATCCTCTATCTTTCCACAACTACTCTTGTTATATTGTACTTATATAAGACTTTTGTAGTTATTTTTAACATGCTCTTATAAGTAAATCTCCCCATTCTCCTCTTTTTAACTTGTTGTTTGTGTGGAACAGAAACGGATGGAAAAATCTGAGTACTTGTTTATCAGCTGGCTCCCCCTGTGGTGATTGTAACTATGTTGTAATAGAATTGATCTGAAATAAACTTTGAAAACAATTGATATTCTATATAATGACACATTTCCAGAGCTATAGCGTCATAGCAAACTGAGTAGTAGTTACTTTTTGGTGATGAGTACATCACGTGTAACTGCAACACTAATTAATTTAGAGTTGTTTTGACTGTCGTTAATTATGTCGGTTTGTTTTTTTTGTGTCCTTCATTTATGTTGCTTTTGCAGATGTTGGCCAATAGTAATGGGGCTAGTAGCTACTTTGAGTAAATTGCTTATAACTCCAAAAGGACTTCATTTACAGCATTTCGCAAAAAATGTTTGTCTACTTTCTCAGTACCTACGGGATGGTACCTGTTTTAGAGATCTACCTCAATAGCTAAATGAGTAACATATATTTTTTGCTTTCTTCTAAAAATAGAGAGAAATACATCTTCTATCTGGTCACAGATGCGTCCTCGGTCTATTTGATATCCATGTCATTGTATATTTTCACAGCTATAGCTTAACATCATTTAGTGCTTAACTCCCAGGGGAAGATCATAGTGATGTACTGTTGTCTTACCCTTTAAGATAATAATAATAACCAAAATTTAGAAGTATAGAAGAGATTTGAGCTTTAAGTCAGAAAGAATTTGATAGCAAAATGAAGCTAAAAATACATCAGGAGCAGTCGGATTAAGTAAGAAATAGGTAGAAATCAACAATTGTAACAGAGATGTTATCGAAAATAGTGATATGATGTGATAGCAGAGTTATAAATAAATTGTGTTACTTTGAATGCTGAACAATAATTTGTTAAAGGATAAACAATGACACTAAAGAATACTTATTTTACCCCCACTCCAAATTGCACTATTAATTGCACTATGAAGGTTATCAACAATACTTATGACACATTTGTGTTTATAATTAACATAAGTGAGCTTGAATTGTAGCACAAAAGATTTACTCAGTTACATACCAAGAGCAACAAAAGCAAGAATCTTCTACTAACCTCCAGAAGAAATATATATCCTATGAGTGAAAGTGTAATCCCAGACATTCAAGGGATTCTGTGGCTTTATGTTTACGTATCCAGATTGATTAGTGCTGAGACCCATTTCCAGCCATCCTCTGAGTGCAGTAAAAGTTTTCACTGTAATATTTATAGGTCGTTTGTATTCATCAAACTGGGTGTCATTTACTACAATGTTTCCATCATTTTGCACCAGTAAATCACAGTAACAACCCAATTCTGCCGTAAATTGATTGATTTCTATAGATGTAATACCATTTTCGTACAAATTATTGCAATCAATACTTTTTCCCAGGGGGTCACCTGACGAGAAAAAAATATATCAGTTAGTACAATGAGAAAAAGATTTTGTTATCACCATGTGAAATACATGTAAAAAGGATTTGAAAGTAATATTTGACTTACTTTGGACCACTCACCATTAGGTATCTAAATACAGTAAACTCGGCTGATTTAGACAGTTATGTAATAAAATGTTCCTCATTTTAGATGAAATCACATTTGAAAGAAAGGCAGTTTTGGTTGACAGATCCACAGATCTCGGAGCCGTATTAATAGGTTATCTTTTTTTTCTTTCATCAGATCGCTAAATATCAACCAACTGACGATGGTGAAACTTTTATTCACAAACTTTTGGTTGGTGTCATTTTTAACAATGTAAAAACTTTAATTAAATCATTGTGTCTATTGTTACATTATTACAAAAGAGTATTAACGCCACCAGCGGTGTTGTTTTTGTTGGAAATACCTGTGTTGGCAATTTAAAATATAAGGATATTTTTGCCACCACAGACGAAAATTAACCACCACAGATGATATTTTCACCAACACAGATGAAAAATTCGCCAACACAGATGATATTTTCGCCAACGCAGATGAAAATACTGCAAGTTTCTATAAATAGTCTACTGTTCATAGAATAGCCTGCCTTGAGTAGGTCAATAGAAATTACAAAGTGATGACAGTTCACATTTTTTTATTTATTAAATACAGTATTACAAATGTATTAATGAAAAACATAAATTATAAATTTGATTACTACTGAGTAATGTCCTAACAAAGTCTATACAGTAGTGTCAGGCTAACGTAAAGACATATGAATAATGAATGAGTTTATGAAATATATTTACAAGTTAAAGTGACCATAACATAAGTTTAAGTTCAATAGTTCATGATCAAGGTCATCACAATATTAATAGCAAATGAGTTAAGAGTTTGTACATTACAAGTTAAGGTGACCATAAAATACTTTAAGGGAATATTTAATTTTAGGGAATTTTTATGAATAAAGTTTAATGAAAAATTGGATAGCTGAAGTCATGCTGGGGTCTAGTCATTCTGATCGGGGTTATTTGGCATGATTGACTTTAGGGTCCTATAATATCTGGGTCTGTAGTAGTTCTGGCAGTTTGAGGTGACCCTAGCTTAACTTTTGTACAGTTAATTTAACATTAACACGTAAATATTCACTTGTATGTAATCATAGTCATTATACTCATATTTTCATTCCATTAAGGGTCAGTGACCTCTATTTGATCTTTTACATATTCTGTGTGTGTCTATGTAATAACTTGCACATCCCTGATACACAGAAGTGAACTGTCCCTACTTCTATTGAGTGCAGAACATTCTATGTACAGTAGACATTCTATTTATTGTAACTTGCAGCATTGTTGTCTGCGTTTGCGAAAATATCATCTGTGTTCTATAATTTCTTCTGCATTGGCTAAAATGTTGTCTGTGGTGGAGATTTTTTATCTACAAGTATTGGTGAAAAAATCATCTTTGTTGGTGAAAATATCATATGTGTTGGCTATATTTTCATCTGTGTTGGCTAAAAAGTTGTCTGTGGTGGCCATTTTTTATCTACAAATATTGGTGAAAAAACCATCTGCGTTGGTGTTATTTTCATCAGTGGTGGCAAAAATATCATCTGTGGTGGCAAAAATGTCATCTGTGGTGGCAAAAATGTCATCAGTGGTGGCAAAAATATCATCTGTGGTGGCAAAAATATCATCTGTGGTGGCAAAAATATCATCTGTGGTGGCAAAAATGTCAATTTTTGGCTGTGGTGGCTAAATTTTCATCTGCGTTGGCTAGAAAATCATCTGTGTTGGCTGAAATGCCATCTGTGTTGGCTAAAATATCATGTGTGGTGGCCGAAATATATAGTGTGCAGTGGGGAAAATATCATGTGCGGTGGCAGAAATATCATCTGTGGTGGCGAAAAGATATTTCCAGCAAAAACAACAGCACTGGTGGCGCTAATACTCTTTCATACATTGTAAAAGAAAGCCATAGTGTGTTTTCACACATGCTTAACTTACCTTGATTCAGTCTGCGTATAGCAAGCTCAACATGCTTATTGAAACAGAATATTAATGGCAAGCAAATATATACCAATAACATAGAAACACAAAGGTGATAAAATGAAGCCATTTTGTCATTATTTTACTTTGTGTATGGTAAAATATCCAGAGATTATTCCATTCTGATTAATCACCACCCTTCACCAACTTGATAAATTTTGAGAACATTGTAATAAAGCATGATATTTGAAATAACGTCTGTCCATTTTATACAACAAGTAATTGACAGATCTATATGTCATCGCTTAACGTATGCAAACCATTTACAGAACATCTATCCTGCAATTTGATGTTAATATTACTTCCTACTTATAAGTACATCAGTTTACAATACCATTTCATTACAGGACACAGACATAAAAAACATGAACATAAAAATACTGCATGCCAAAAAATGCTTAGACATCTTTGCCTTTCCAAAACCCACAAATATAACAGATTTAACAAAAGAAAATGAATAATAGGTTATCTATTGTGAACCAATTAACCTAAGCTACAGAGACAAACTGGTCAAACAAGTTGGGAATTCAACTATACTAGAATTTCTCTTTTATGGTGGTGGGTTTGAATCCCACTCATGGTGACATGCGTGAATGTATCTGTTCCATTATGACTAATGGTTTAAGAACACCACTCAATTTTTTAAAATTAATTTTTCAATTTTCCCTCATTTTTGGTCAATCTAGAGCAAACTTTTAAAATCATTGCACAGCTTTAGTTCAAAACTTTCTGTCTGTAAAATACTGGTCAAATATTTAGATATGATTTTGGATAGTTGCAGTGATTCCTAGCAATCCAGAATAGTCAGGAATTTGACAATTAAAACTTAACAGTGTAGAACAAAAAGTCTTTAACAAAATAGTTTGGTATTTGACAATTAAAACTTAACAGAGTAGAACAAAAAGTACGGAACACATATAAGAAAAATCAAGTATAAATATTCTGTTGAGATGCTTGTCATCACAGTATGATTTTATTGTTACATTATTTGTTTAGTGCCTAGGTGAATAGGGGCCTAAGTGGCGCAGTGGTAACACACTGGTTACACAGCCTGAATTCCCACCTGACCTCAAGTGGGAGAGCTGTTGGTGGCTTGTCATTGGTCAGTAGTTTACAGTGGAGATCATTGACCAGCTGTATGTGCTGGTATCCTCTGACCGTGAAACTACTCATTGTGCTGTGACATATACCGTATTGAAGGCGATGGTAAAACTCAAATAAATAAATTGTAATGCACCAAATGTAAAACCGGGGAAAGACTAAATAAATATAATTGCCAATCCTGTTGCAAAATAAAGGCATTATTTGAAAATAGTCTTTCTTGGATTTTTGCTTAAATTTGTCATATTATCATCCACAGTTTGTCTCAAGTGGCTCAGTTGGTTGGGTGTTGGACTCATAATCCAAGAGTTGGGGTTCAATCCCCAGTGATGTCAACTGTTTCATCTGGGATAACATCCTTGGGCAAGATGTCAACCTGGTCTGTGCCTCTCTCCATCCAGGGGAAAATATGGGTACCCAGCTATATGGGATACTGGCTTCTGCGCCTTGCATGGCAGCAATAGGTAAGGTTACCAAGGCTAGCTATCCTTGCTGGGGTAATAATGTGTAAAGTGCTTCGAGCTAATAATAGAAAAAGCGCTGTAAGCCTGGTATTATTATTATTATTGTTGTAACCATTCAACATAGGACTTTGTTATGACTCAAAAACTCAGTTTTGCATTAGATACTGTCATGTATAGACAGTATGATTCTGCAACAGAGCAGAAGTGTACTTTGTTATATGTTTTGTCTTGTCAGGTAACTGTACAGTAGTGTGAGTGTATATGGCAGTACAGATTTTCTCATCACAATAGCCCAAGCTCAATGATTAATACAGTATATTCTGAAATTTTCTCAGTTTTACTTACTTAATTGTAAGATAAATTTCAGGTAACTTAGAGCAAGAGTAAAGAGAGAATGAGTTAAATACACAGTTGTTATGTTCACGAGTTTGTTAATGGTAGCAACATGAGGCTGAAAGACATTGACATCACTACTAACAGTAGCTGTTTTTTTTTCAACACTGATGCTCAGTGTATGCAGAGAACTGGCGAACCAGTGTAGTACAGAAGAGAGATCTGTGAAAATGTATAGCATTATTTTTAAGGGTGACTGATGGACAGTGGATGAGTCACATTTTCAAGATGTAACAATTAATAAAAAGGGCCATGGGGAAAGAAATTTTAATGGGAGGAATTTAACTGATATTCACTCACTGCACTGTAGGTATGTATTCAAATCTGACATCTGCCACTGTGGCCTAGTGGGTAACATACCCTGGGTTCAAACCCACATACAAGCAAATACATAGTGGCTCATTGGGTCCTATCCCCAGCGGCAGCCTAATGAGGGGTTTCCACTCGGGCCATCTTGTCTGCAACTATGGATATTTTGAGAGTTCTGAGAAATGTTTACAGAACTGGTTAGGATTGGTTGTAATTTCCCGGCTCGTTGTGGTGGATTGACAAAATATCAAATAAGTTTTATATTTCACCAATGCTTCCCAAGACATTTGCTATCTTGTCCTATACTATAGCCATCTTGTCTGTCAGCACTTCCCGGTCTGTCGTGTTTAAGTACCTGAACACCACCTCCTAACTGGCCCTACATACAAACTGACTGTACTTGAAATGAAACCGGCCAGTTGTAAACATTACTAACCTGCCTTGGTCACTTCCCCTCAAGACAGAAAGTCTCCAAGTCTTCGACTGTAGAGTCAGTGACATATTAGCAGGACAAGCCAGCAACACACCACAACAAGCCTGTAAACAGAAAATGGCCAGGCAGTTACAGCAACAGACAAGCCAGAAGTGTGGACAAGGCCAGTTTCATTTTACCGACCCACGGCTTGTTGGTTATGAAATCTATGATTATATAAGGTGAGTCCATTGGCGCAATTCATCATTTAGAATCTGGCATCTGAAGGATTACATCTGGCAGTGTTTAAGATAAGGCTTTTATTCAACAGCAACAGTAAGCGGCACCAGCTGCCCAGGAATGCCTTTTAACTACCCCAGAGACTCAGATGCCAGCAAGCCAGGTCATCCAACCAGCTCAGCAAAGCCAAGTGACAACCATGCAGCAACCAAGATGGCGGCAAACTTCCTTCGCAGTTGTTGATGACCAACAACCAGGGTCTTCAAGACCACTTACTTTCACACTGCCCTCAACAAAGCACTTCAACCCACCTGCCTCAACTACAGGCGAAGGAAGTTAACACAACATATCAGGATTCTCTACCTTCTTTAGGAATTTACAGTCAGTCATGAGCTACTAGAAGATAGACACACCACAATTTTTTTCACCAAGTGACATACATCAACAGCCTCTCCTCCAATGACCGCTATGCAGAAAGAACATTGGCAACAACCAGCAGTAGAACCATTGTAATTACCTACAATCGGTCCTTTCAGGACCACTGTTGTAAAATTTATAGGTCCTTCTCAGGACCACCTGAATCTTTCAAGAACAATTATTTAGCTGAATGTTTTAAAAAAAAATCACCAAACTGCCCCATACCAAACACATAACCCTCAAACACACAAAAAATGACTGAATGAGTGAGTGATCGAAAATTAGAAGTAAAATAACTTTATGTTATTTTGAAGATTTTTAGCTTTGAAAAAAATTACAAAATATTGGAATAATGACTTTAAAAACTTTGGCGTAAAAATGGCTAAAAAAGAAATCGAAAGTTTAACTTTTAATTTTCGTCTATCTGGTCCCACAGCCAGCAATGGTTAAAACAAATTAAATTTTTTAGGTATTCTTACTTTGCAACAGTTTCAGTTTTACTTTTAAAATTGTGAAATTTTGATAATTGCTTTACCATACCTTTCATAACCTTTTGGTTCAGGAAATTAGTTGAAAAGTCCATCAATAGTTTGTTAGGGTCCAATAAAAGCACTTTCTATGGTCACAGTTTTGTTTGAATCCTTGGTTTGCTACAAACAAAGTATTTTGCCTGATGTTTCTTTTGTAATTTTGTGAAAATATATATACTTTAAAACGTTTACACTTGCTTTGGGTATGATTAAATAAAAACAGTTTTCGTTGAATATTCAGACTTTTTATGTAATTTGTTGTCACACATATGACCATAAACTGTGTTGCACCAAATGAGGTTGAGAAGTTTAACCTAAAAAGATCTACATATAAATTATCCTTATAGGGGTGTTCCACTGGAGTCGACCCTACAACCAACTCTTTGACTTTATGGGTCTGGGACAAAAATCTAGAAAAAAGGCAGGAAAATTCCGTCTATGTTTCACCTCCCTGACAGGATGTAAGTCATGGAGGGTCAGTGAAATATCAAACATGTTTGATTTTTTGCCGACCCACCTTGACAAGACGAGAAAATACAACCAACAAAATAATCATTGCTCCAGACCCTCAAAAAAGCAAGATGGCCCCAGTGGAACACCCCCATTACTATTTCTGAGGCAAAAGATTAATTTTTAGGAGGTTTATTATTTATGATGTTTATATATCATCGATTTCAGTGAAAACTAATTGTCTCCTGTTTATTGTGCTGTTTATAGATTGAAAATTGAGGCAATATTCAATAGTTAGATATCAGCATTTAAAATTTGCCAATGTAACAACAACATTTTTCTGTACATCACAGCGTGGTGGCCATTTTTCCCAGAAGATAGAGGCCTATGTCCATTCTAGTCTACTTTGTACAATTTCTATGGTGACTGGATCCAGATCTTATGTTTGACTGTGCTTGACCTAGTTTTATCAGGTACTCCTGCCTATATTTTTGATTGATTAACATTACATCCCACTTTTTGAGACTTCTCTGTGTGAATGGGTTGACAAATTGATTATAATGTAATAAAAAAGAATCACTTTTCAGGTTTCTTAATATTCACAGCATACTTGTTGATATTGTATACCAGTTTTATCCTCCCCTTTTCCTTTTTTTGAGGTGAATTTTGTTCTTTTTTTTCTTTGATTTGCACACAAAGGACACTTCATGCTGAAAGTGAAATGGAAGTAAGCAGGATCAGATGGGAAATGAAGGGGAAACGAAGGTTTCATTGCAGCATGAGACCTAAAGTGCCAAGGACAAGGAGTAAAGTGACTAGGATAAGACCAAAAGTGTTTAGGAAAGACAGTTTCATTGTAGACAGAGCCAGGGTCAGAATGCAGAAACGTAGTCGTTTCTTAAAATATCAAGCATGTTTAATATGTAACTTAGCCCCGAAGGCAGGCTGGAAACCGCTAACTGACACTGTAAACAAAGCAAAATAACTCGACAGTTGGGAAGGGTAAGTTGCAGTGGGACACCTCCATTATTTAGAAAACCTTTTTCATGAGCTAGATTTCAACCTTCAAGATTTACATCTACTTAAATAAATAGCAGCATATATAAAATTACTAAACCCTTAAGCTTCTTCGAAGATCATTATTCATAACACAATAAAAACGCAAGTAAAAATGACAATTTTAATGTTTGTTTAACTTACAGAAATCAAATCTAAATCTTCCTTGAAATTTGAACAAACAAGAATAAATGCAATATCTGTGTAGTTTAACCAGAATATCTGAAGATAAATGCAACATATTGTAGACGTAAAAGGAAAAATTAGGTTACAATTGTTTTATGAAATAAAGCTATAATGGATTGAGAATGCAATCTGTTTATATATTACATTTAAAACAACAGATCCCATTCTTCACTCAAACATTGTCTTGGAGTTGTTTAGATAGGACAACCAGTCACACATTTCTGCACTGGAGCTTATGTAAATTTATTTTTTTTGGAAATGCACCTGATCATATCAAACAGAATTATAATTACATTAAATTTCACCATATTTTGATGAGTTAAATTTTATTTCTGCCAAAGTTTACATCAAACAAATTATTTGCATGTAACCCCATTTTTGTTGCTTTGTTGCATCTTTCTTTGAAATATCAAGCTGAACCATTTCACTTAATATCTGGTTATTAATCAATAAAGATTTAGAGGATATCTATAGCTGCAAAGAAGATCACTGCATTAATTTCTATCACTAATATATGCTATAAATAGTTGAGAAAATTGTGACTGGAGTTTATGGCTGAGGCATTGATATCCAGCTTGGAAAAATCAGATTTTTCTAAAAAAATAAATAAAAATTGTAGCATGAAAACATCTTAAAATGTAGATCATAAAATGAGAGATAAACCTGTCTGAAAAAAGTAAATATTTACATGATTTTAAAATCTGATACTGTATCCAGTTAATTAGCATTCACGGCAAGTGAATACAAAGCAATATACACCAATTATTTTTGAGACAACGCAATAGCTGCTGACCTTCAAGTGATGAAAGAGTATGGAGTTTGATAGATTCATATACATGTATAAGGGAAAGTCTGTGTTAGAAGCATATTTTCACATTCATTTTAATTTATATCACAGTTTCTGCACTGTTTGTGTATCTCTAGAGTTTTCACAAGACAAAAACTTGGGGAATATTTTCAATGACAAGTAGCCACATAAAAAGAATCAAAAGAGGGAAGTTAACATAAATTGTGTCTATTGTAATAGCTATTTTAAACTAATTTATACAAATTGTATATATTGCAATAGCCACTGTAGTATTTTAAACTAATTTATACAAATCATATATATTGCAATAGCCATTGTAGTATTTTAAACTAATTTATACAAATCATATGTATTGCAATAGCTATTGTAGTAACTAATTTGTACAAATATTCCTCACATAATTGAACTTCACACTTCTATGATATAAATGTCAAAAAGTGAAAGACACTTACACAGTCAATTCTATGGAAGAGTAGAAGGGCCAACATGACAATTTTTTATCTCGATTTATCGACTTAGCTATCTCGATTTATCGACTTACTAACTTGATAAATCAACTTGGGTATCTTGATATAACAAGTCAATAAAGCCCTATCCAGGTCATTGATACTTATAATACCTATGGTACCTAAGTTTGTAAATCGAGATATCTAAGTTGATTTCTCGAGTTAGTTTCCTAAGTCATTTTATATACTTACTAAAAAAAACTTCTAATCTTCCGCACAATTCATACAAAAAGGGACTACAATAAGAATATATATATTTTCATTATACAAAATATAGCAACCATATGTCATGTCCTTATTTATTTGTTGTTTTACATCGCGTTCAACAGCCAGGGATATATTGCGATGGTTAGTTTACAGGTGGAGGAAACCAGTGCATACTGCACTGTGAACCACCAGACATCGGCAAGTAACTACCAACTTTCCAACATGAGGCGCCCGGCCCAAGATTCAAACCGGCGGCCTCAGAGTTTGGAGGCGAGAACTGTAACCGCTACACCACCGAGCCCCTCAATATGTCATGTAGGGAAGTAGGTTGGTTTGATATGGAATAAACCAAATTAAGGTGCTTATTTTCAATACATACAGACGTCTGTATGCTAAATAAAGCCTTGAATATGATACAATATAACAGTAAAAGCATGTGATATACACTAGGATACTAAATTACATCTTTTCATGGATAAAATCAGGTGGAACTAAGCCAGCTCTCTATAGTGACCATTTTTTCCATAACGTGATGATCAGATGGTTTTATAGCCAAAGAATGGACCAAAATTAGACTGTCCTCGAGATTTTTTAAGAGTGATGGAAATTCTGAAAACAAACGTCAGCTTAACTATTTTGTGCACGTGATAAGACCAAAATTCTGTACATTAACAGCTTTAAATAAGTCTGTTAACCTGTGCCAGACATCACTGACTAAATGTAGTGATACAAAAGGATGAACCTTTGTTGTTCAATAGTTGATAAATTGTTCAGAAACCTTCCGAATGCTTGGTTTTTAATTTTTCTTCATTAACGTTGTATAAACATGAGGCTTGATATCCTCAGCCACATTATGTGCCACCATGTATCCATCAGAAGAAAAGTTACTTTCTGTCACATTAGCATACAGTGGTACTTTGTTTCGCACATCTATACAAGCCAGAGAAACACTATGTTTAGTGGTAACATCTTCATATGCACTTTCTTTAACATCAGTAGCCAAAGTATTTGTTTCTTCCAGTGTGACTTCAGTATTTTTGATTGTTACTGCCCGATTGGGCGCAGTTTCCTTTTTCATAAGGGATTTTCTCTTTCTTGGAACGAAATAGAATAGTATAGCTATTATTAATACAATGATAGTTATGAAAAATAAAAATGCTAGTGCAGAAATAACCTTAACAATGATTGATAGATCAGATGGGCATTTCTCTACTGGAGTTACACTTGGAAATGCAGTAGACAAGGATGAAGTCTTCACAGTTACTGAATTTTCATATTGTCTTGTAGTCCTGCTTCGAAGTCCTTCAATGTATTCCAAAGATACTGAGGAGCAGTTTACCTGAAATCCATCTGCAATGAAATAAAACAGATAAAATTACATTTGTAAACAAAGTTATTTATATTCGTTGAAATATATTCATGATTAAGTATTTTGTGTGGTTTTCAAGGAAACCAGGTTAGTTTACATTGTGTTATTTCTTCACATAAATAGTGACAATTTTGACTTCAAGGGTTGAAACATCCATTAATTATCAAAATAATGATAAAATATCTGCAACTATTTTTTTCTCAGAAATACATAGCAGTTATATGCCTCAAAATTTGATTATTCGCTCACTTCTTTGTCAATCAATATAGAAATGATGATGATGAAATTTCGATATTTGTAAAATTGGAAGTTTCTAAATGTTTCTGGAAATTGAGAATGGTGTTTAATGGTGATCTTACACAGGTTAAGATAACAGTTAATGATACATGCAATCCCATTGTTGAAATGTTTGCGAAGAAGGGTTTTGTGTATAAGACTTACAATCTGATACAACAAAGATTCAGCGCTGTAGTACACTCTGATATATGCCTGATATTTGGTTTAACAGCTACAATATTATTATTAAATAGTAAACCCTAGAGCTATCGTATCCAACATTGTAGGTTGTATTGCATACCAGTAAAATTAATACCAGTAATTTATTTGCTACTTCAATATCTTTCAATTTCAAAGTGTGTTGGTCAATTGGTTTCTATATTTGTACGTTTGTTTGTTTGTTAAGAGCTAGAATTCTCAGTTTGCTATTTTGAGTAAATGAGTTATAACTCTGAAACTGTTGCATTTGGAGTATTCCTGTTAGATATATTGTCCATTTACTTTAACTTTAGTTATAAGATGGTACATAGTTTGAAGCTCCATTACATTAGCTAAGCTAGTAATACATATATCAATTTATTAAAATACAAAATGAGTGCATGGGAAATATCTTCAAAAGCATTGCAGTCAATATATTCCTTTTACATTATTACATTTCGAAGTATTTTGGTCAGTTGGTTTGTATATATTTGTGTGCATGTTTCTTTGGTCTGTGCCCTAATAAGTGTTAACTTCATTGTTTTGTTTCTTAAATTCAAAAAACAAAACAAAAAACAAATATATGCCATTGCTTTTCAACATCTGATATAGGTGAAACCAACCTAGTGCTTTATTTCATAAACATGTAAATAACGATTAAAATAGCAAAATCAATGTATTTGATTTTTTAAAAAAGCTTGGCAGTGACACACGAGATAAGAGACCAGTGTGAAGAAACTTGCAAACAAATTTGACTATTGTTAAAAAAGGGAGAGATGTTCAACATGCAGCTAATACTATTCCTTGAGCACAGGAGTTATACTAGTGTATTTGGTTGTAAGTACAGCAATCCAACCAACTGCTAAAAAGTGCATTGGCCACAAGTACATGTAACGTGCAGATGGTCTAGATTTAAACTGAAGATGAGTCAACTTTATATAATATTTCCGAACATTCATTTACAAAACCACAACATGTCATTTACCAGCAAATGCTGGGACTGAATTGGTATGGCACTAAAGTCACAAAATTTACCAAAAATTATAAGAAATCACATTAATATTATATACTTTACAAATAACCCCACCCGAATAGTCTAAATGAATTGAAAACAAGACATAACACAGGAAGCTTACTGTCTGCTAAAACTCAGATCTTGGAATTTACTCTAAGCAGTGGTTCCATCACCAAGTGCACTCTCTCCCTAGACTGGGAGCCTCGACAATTTGTCCATACAAGGCATTGAAAGATATGATGGCCCTCTACAGCCCGGGAAATAACTCCCCACTATTCCAAATTAGAGCCACACAGGGTTGGCAGGTATTGACTGATTCTAGGGTTAGGAAAGTTTTGGCAAAGATTAATCAGGAATTGCGATTGCCCTCAAACTTCTATACCTTCCACTCTTTCAGGCGCTCAGGTGCCTCATTGGCCTATGGAATAGACATTCCAGTTAAAGAAATTAAGGAACATGGCACCTGGGCGTCTGATTGCGTTTGGAGGTACATACGTCCAGAGGCAACAGATGGCCGTCAGGTTTCATGTCAATTTAGAAAATGCTTGTATAATGCTTGATATGTTGTTCCTACACCTACCATTGTTTGGGTTTGGGGTGCATTTGTATATATGTATTAGGATTCGAATATTCTTTGTTACATTCAATTTTACATTAAGGCATTGTCATAGCAATGCCAAGTATAACTTGCATAGGCAGTAAATGTTAAGTTACAGTAGTAGGTGACCTCTCAAGGTCAGTAAATCAACTTTCAAAGTTAAGCAGTCATATGACCTCTCAAGGTCATCATGTTATCATATGTCACATGACCACAAGGTCACGGGCATGACCTTTGAACGGGGTCATGCACGAGGTTAACACTTTCCTTTAGTAGTAGGTGACCTCTCAAGGTCAGTAAATCAACTTTCAGTTAAGCAGTAATATGACCTCTCAAGGTCACCATGTCATTATATGTCACATGACCACAAGGTCACGGGCATGACCTCTGAACTGGGGTCATGCACGAGGTTAACATCTTTCTTTGACCCCAGGGGTCAAGTTTGACCTTTTCAAGGTCATCTCACAGTTTTAAAGCTTATTCTAGTCAGTAACTTTTATATCATGTTAAATTTTAAAGAATCAAACATTAATCTTGTGCAATATGTGTTATGTGTATCTCAGAGGTGTATATATACTTATTAGTTAGATTGTGTATTGCTTATACAGAATTGATGAATTGTATAATAAAATCTTTTAATCCTCTGTCTTTGTTTGTTGGAGTTGGGGACTGCACCAAGTGCATGGTAGATTCAGTACCTAATAAAATGAATTCAATTAGTCATGGGTTTTACCCATGAAACATTCATCAAATGATCAGCATTCAGCCTGGAAATCATCAATCATATGACTGTAATCAAATACCACAATGTATAATCAACTATATACAACAGGAAAACTTCCCAAATGACATATACAGAAAAAATATATCGTGAACAAAGATAACACTTTTACACGAGTGTGTCATGAGTGATATATTTTTTATATATGTCTAATGAGGAAAGTTTTGCTTTTGTTGTCCACCATTTTGTCTGATTTTTCTTTATTTATTATTTATTTGGCATGATTTAAATGAATATTTAAATTTAAATGAAAATGAATATTTAATGCGAGAATGTGAAAAGGCTTTCCAAAAGCATGGGCAACTTGAATGTGAAAACTTTATCCTTTAACTTTCGATATCTCTGTCATTTCTGCATGGATTTCTATGCAACAAATAAGAGCAGAAGTGCTATAAGACGACCTTTCTGATGATATAGAGTGCATATTTGTAGGGTACATACATTACTTTTAAGTAAGTCACACTCATTATCCATGGTACGAAGGTGCCGTTGTATACAAAAAATATATCCTACTCTGTATATATCCTCCTATACGGGTCCAATATAGTTTGCGTTGGATAATAAATTTAAGATACTTCAGACCATTTAATTCCTGCCAGGTTTTACTCTGCCAATAGAAATAAAGTATAAGCCACTTCATTATTTTTTCGTTCAAAACCAGAAAAATGCAATCGCAGAAAAGAATTAAACAAAACCCAAACTATCCCCTGAAATAAACAGTTAAAATATCATGATACTTTAAAGTAAATTCCAAATTTCCATCCAAGATGTAACAGGTTTTACCTTGAAATTAACAGAAATTATACACAGGACATTGCCTTTTTCCTACTTTAAAATGTTATCAAATTCATCTTGTAAACTTGCCCTGTTATCACAGATAACACCATGCAGGTTTTACCCAAACATCTCTAAAATCTTAACCACAGAAGAAAATACCAGGTTTTACTTTGACATCTCTGCCTACTGTCTAATGCATTACGTATACCAATTCAACAAGGAATTAAGAACTTCTCCCTGCTATTATAGTGAATTTGAAACAAGGAATCCTATTGGTTTAAAAAATAGTATTCCCCCGACTCTGAAGTGACAACTTCCTCTTTACACATAGACATGAGGACACAAGAAAGACCATTTAATGCAATTAATTACAACTAGGATAACAGTACACCCCTGCTCAGGGCTGCGCAGCTTCATAGGGGCTCCCACAGAGTGAGTGGAACAAGCTTCCTCAAGCTAGTAGAACCATAGAAAGCATTTCTGGTTTCAGAAAACAGTTGAAAACACATCTTTTTAGATTAGCTTATCCTACACCATAGCCTATCTCCCCTTTCGGATGTTAATATGGAAACAGACCTCTTTCTGAAACTGGACTATCCCTTTTTGCACATCAGTGATGTCTACATCAATTTTGGCGCCATAAAAGTGTTTCTAACTTACTTACTTACACGTGTTTAATAGGAGACTAAAAGGGGTTGCATATTTGTCAACACAAATTATCAGCTTGTAAGACACTAAAACAATGAAATGTCACATTTCTCGTGGGCTATTTATAGAGCATAAGTCTAAGCAAACATGAGTAACACGGCATCCAAAATAGCACAGCTTAGCTATTAACTGATATGATTTTCTTAGAGGTAAAGTGTAAATGTGTTTTCACTTGTTTGTTTGTACTTATATGTGGTAAGAGCCACAGAAGTTACACATTACCACAATTAAGCTGGAAACAGACATGAATTGGTGTGACAGATGCAGCCTTGTAAATAATATATCAGAGTGATTGAAATATTGGTGACCAAGGGAATTATCATCTTTGTGCCACTGACAAGGCCAGATTTACATGAAAGACTTTTAAGAACAATCAATCAAGAAGGATTTATATCACTGAAGTTACTTTCTAATATCGAAATTGATCCACAGATTATTTCAAGAGTGAATGAAATGTTACTTATGATCATCAACTGATTATTACAAATAATATAATTTCTGATTTTAGTTGAAATGTTCAACCTAGGGTTTTGAATAAAGAAAGAAAATTTTAGTATTGGGCCTAAGAAGTGAAATAACCTTTATAATATATCCCAATATACTTACTATAAGAGCTTATACTTATCCTGCTATCAAAATTGTAATCCCAAGTACTCCTGGATTCATGTTGCTTTATATGTATGTATCCACTAGGTTTGGTGATGACAGCCATTTCCAGCCATCTTGTGCCATTTGTGGATGCAGTAAAACGTCTCACTTCAATGCCTTCCTTTAGTACAATGCTTCCACCATTTTTCATCAGAAAGTCACAGTAGCAACCCAATTCTGCTCTATTTTGATTGATTTCTATGACTGTAATATCCTCTGCAGCATATTTATCACAGTTTTTTGTCCTCAGTACACAAATTCCATAGAGGTAAGCTGACAAAAAAACATGCTAATTAATGCACTAAAGTGAGTTTACTGTGATAATATAAAACAGTTTTTATTTGTCAAAATAATTTAATAATTGGTTTGATAGAATTTTAAACTTGGACAACACTGTTGGATGATTACATTCATTTATTCAAATCAGACAATTAAGAAAGTTTTTACATGATAAAGTGATATTAAATTTTGATTGAGATCATAAGTGCAAGATAAGCATTACTGGCTAGCTTTTTAATGTTCTCACATATCTCAGAGTAAACAATAAGCTGTCTTGTTTTATATGAATTTTAGGATTTGAGATTTCTCATGACACAGAAGGACAACATAGACCTCTCGCAGAAATGAAATAGCCCAAGGTCACAAGGCCAACATCACATGAAAAAGTATCTGTTTCTCAGTCAAGTTGTAAAAAGAGAAAAACAGTGGACAACTATTTAATGCTTAAAAACAGGTCGAAAGTTTTCCTATGAGTATTATTTGAGTATTCCTTTTTATTTCTTCAAATATATGAAATCCAGTCCTTTACATTTACATATCACCAAAAGTTGCCTTCAGAGTATTCTTTACTGTTAACGTTATTTCTAAATATCTCATTGAACTTGGTAAGTTATTTTTACAATGGCAGACTATTTATTAACCTGCAAAAGTAGCCTTCTGCTAATTACAATATGCATTTGCTTGTTTCTTAGATTATCTGTTTGCAACATAACTTAGAAAATTGAGGACAACAGGAAAACTTCCCAAATGACAGAGACAGTCATGTGTATGGAAATATATGCCTCTCTGTATATCCCACAGTACAGATCAAATACGGCTTGCATTGGACAATAAAATATGGTAATATTGGAAGTGATCTACATCAGTCTGTTGATCCAGGAATGTTTTAAAGAATCTGTTTATTATATCAACATAACCCATGTTGGTTGGCATTGGTATTTCTGTTCTCCTAGGTATTCACAAATGGTCTTAGAATTAGCCAGGTCTTAGGCTTAAATCCAGTCTTAAAGTTAAGATTTTTGTCTGAGCTAAGTTTTGTCTTAAAACAATATTCACAAAGGGTGACTTAGCTAAGTCCAAGATTATCAAATAATCACAGTGGTTTTTGAGTCATGTGACCTTTATTTTCCATTCAAACTATATTATTGGTGACATATATCCTTCATTTCATGCATTTTATCTAAGGAAAAGGACTGTTTCGAAATGAAAACCTTGTTACCGCATATAAACTTCCCAAAGACTGCTTTAGTGAAGTGTTCTTTATAATTATACTTTATTTACAGCCATTTCAAATTGTGAAGTGGAGAAAAGTGTATGGCAACCATATTTGAGTCCTCTTTACAAAATTAAAAGTTGAGCCCTTGACTAAGCCTAAGACTGGTCTGAAATTCTTTGAGAATACCACTAAGCCTAAAACAAAAGTTTTAGCAGTTTTAGGGCAGAAACTTGAGACAAAAGTCTCAACTTTAAGCCTAAGCCCTGACTAAGCCCTTCGTGAATACGGGGCCCAGGAGTTCTTTTCAAATTCATGTATTTTTTACTATTTACTTGGTAGCTTCAGTTATGGTATTTTATACTTCTGATGGTATTTTATACAATCTCTTTTTCGGTTGAATAAAACAGATACAATTTAGGATTTTTGTTTTCATTTCTTTCAATATAGACAAATATAATATGACAATGCCGAAAAAGTTATAGTTATATTACAAAACTAAGTAATTTTCTTTTTACACAAATTCAACTTACTTAGACCCATGGATTTTACGAAGAGTTCAACATCCTGATTCGTGCAAAATAACATTCGTGAACACATATAGAGCAATACAATAGAAACACAGTGGTGATTAATTGAAACCATTTTGCGTTTAATTGACTCAGTATTCTGTAAAATATCCAATCATTATTCCAGTCACATTAATTCTACAGTTTCATCCCTTTAATAAATTCTGAACAACATTATAATAAAATATGATATTGAGTATAAACTGTGTGTCTTTCTTTTGAAACTAAGCATAACAATATATTGATAATTTTAACTGTTTGACAGACATAGTTCAATATAATTATATCTTAATGACTCATACAAACTCTTTACAATATTTCTTCTCTTTCATGTTAATATAACTTCCTACTATGGCAGCTGACAGTACCATTTTCATTGCATGGAAAGATATGTCATGTAAAAAATTCAAGAAACTTCAGCCTTTCTAAAGCCCAGAAATGTAACTAGTGTTGATAAAACAAATTAATACTGTGCTGCCAGAGTGGATAAACAAGTTTGACATTCATCTCTACATTCTACACTTTTAATGAGGGTCCGAAATAATCTCATGGAGACATGTCCCAGTGTCACAAATGATTTGGGAGAACTTTTTTTGAGATTTTTGCTTCTTCCTGTTCATCCGAGAGGAAAATTTTGGAATTCTTACAGAGCTTCAGTCTACACTCCTGCCCAAACAGCAAAACAGCAGTGCTCAGTGGTTAAAAATACCAAATTCAAATGATTGTTAATAGATGGTATAGATTTCAAAGGAGTGATCAGAAACAGTTGCAGATTTTCAATAAAAAATGAATAGGATTGAGCTAGGAATGGCTCTCAAATATTGAGACTGACTTCAGAATCCTATTACAATGCCTTTAGATTGTTGTCTACAATAATCTAAAACACTATTGGCGGCTGTACTACAATATATCATCACTCTGGCAGTGAAACCTTGTATAGATTTCAGATTACCAGTATTTGTCGTAAATAGTAGAAAATATGAATCATAAACAAACCTGCCCTTTGCCAAATTTGCACCCATCCAACTGACCTCCAAAATAATATACCCAAGTCAAATCGGCCCCCAGAAAAATATGTTAGTTAAATCATCCCCCTGGAAATTACTGTACTCTGAAAGTGAATGTGTCTTACAAATGACAAAATTTCAACATCTAATAAGAATGTGATTTAATAAAAACTTTGATAGCACTTAATCTATTTTTAATTAATTGCACTTTCTATGAAGCTAACAGAAATAAGTGGCAGCTGGACAAACCTGCCCTTTGTCAAATCGGCTCTCGTCAATTTGTCTACCACAAAACAGTCAACCCTAGGCAAATCAGATTTTCTAAAAATTTAGCCCTCAGCAAATCGGCCCCTAGTTGAAAACTTTAATAATTGGAAAGTATTTAGATGTTACTGTTTGATTCATATCTGTGTTAATAATCCCTCTACTTAGACACTGAACTGCTTGGTGATCTCTGAACAATTAACTTTACAATTGATTAATATTTGTGCAAAATTATGGATATATGAAAAAATTAAGGATGATATTATTATATTATATGCACAGACATCTGCATTTAACATCTAAGGGCCAATTTGACCAGATTATTATTACGGGGGGGGGGGGGCAAAGTTGACCAGGCCGAACTGTCTATGATTCAAATAAGTGAGCTAAAGTCAGTGGATAAAGGATATTGGTTAAAGGATCCCAAAATTGTTGATATATGTTAATTGCGCTTCTGCAAAATATCACTCAAGTGGATCACCCTTGGCATAACGTGATTATCTAACTACCATTATTCTGACATTGTTACGGTCACGGGCAAGCGCGGTAGCAATTACCGGTTGTCTTTAAGTTGTAACAGAAAAAGCAAAAAGTAAAACTTAACAAATTTATTTAATAGTCAACAATAATGATTACAGTCAACTGGTGTGCTCTTAACCAAACACACTAATACAATAATAAGATCTAGCTGACCTGACCACTGAGATTAAGAGTTAAGTTTATCCGCCGTATCCAGCAATCTGTTACGTAATCCGTCCTGTAGTATATTCTGTGATCTGCCCAATGTCCTGTGGTCTGTCCCGTGATCTGTCCAATGTTCACTCACACACGGATATCTATATCTGGTGACCTGTCTCACACTCAACAACACAAAAGGTGCTTGTCCTGCTATCCTTTATATATCCAGTCACACACAAGGTCTGTCTGGAGATTTTTAGAGAGTTAACACAATTGTACTGTCTGCTCCAAGATATGGACAATGTCCAAGATGCAGTAAATCCACTCTCTGTTATATAACTGTACAATATCCAAAAATATCCAAAGTTCACTCCAGTAAAAGTTCACAGCAACACAAGTTATATTATATTCCAAAACACAATAGCTCTCCTTATAGCCAGCGAATATAAAGTTCACTTGTGGTCAGATGTACATTCCTTATATACATTCACAGATTCCTTCTGGAATTGTACAGAACCAACTCAAAAAGGCTTGAGCCATCTAGGCCAAAGGAGGAAGTTCTAGAAACTACTGGCAATTGGATTTCCCCAAATCTAACATAACCACTGAGGGGGGGATTTCCCCCAGTCTGTGAACAGATCAATAAACACTAGAACACAAAAGTCAATAACTCCCTTACTTTAAATGTCAACACACAAAAAGAACCAACAACACAATTATCTTTTATGACAATGTATAAACATAAAGCTTAAATTAAACAATGCACTAATATAGTGCCTAATATATGTAATATACAATGTACTAATATAGTGTCCAATATATGTAACAGACATAAACAAGTGTCTAAAGTACAAAAGTTAAAACAACTTGATGAAACATCTAAATAGCTTTGATAAGTTATTCACATTTTGCAAATATCACATTTTGCAAATATCACAAAGAATTAGCTGCCATTATTTCGCATTAGTAACCAAATGCATGCTCATCTGATGTACTGTGCATACAAAATGTCTGTCAGTCACAGGATGGAGATTAAGTGCTATAAAGGTACTCTTATTGCATTACATGTGTTTTTATTTACTAACTTACTTTGATTGTTTCTAAACCATAGAAAAGTGAAGGAATTCTGTCTCGAAAATGGAAAATCACCTAAAAATCTAATTTAATCTACTGCTTTGCAGGCGCAATATCTTCCCACATGGGGATCTCAGTGCACTATGGTAATCTCAAAACTCTAGTCAATTTATTTACTTTAATTGGCTTACCAAAGAGATCCATTACATTAAGATCCAGGGCCTGTATTCACGAAAGGTCTTAGCCAGGGCTTAGGCTTAAAGTTGAGACTTTTGTCTGAAGTTTCTGGCCAAAAACTGCTAAGACTTTTGTCTTAGACTTAGTGGTATTCACAAAGAATTTAAGACTGGTCTTAGGCTTAGCCAAGGGCTCAACTTTGAGACTGGTCGGTAGCGGGCTTAAATTTTGTAAAGAAGACTTAAATATGGCAGCCATAAACTTTTCTCCACTTCAAAATTTGAAATGGCTGCTAATAAAGTATAATTATACAGAACAACTCACTGAAGCAGTCTTTGGGAAGTTTATATGTGGTAACAAGGTTTTCCATTTCAAAACAGCACTTTTCCTAAGATAAAATGCATTAAATGAAGGATATATGTCACCAATAGTATAGTTTGAATAGAAAAGAAAGGTCTCATGACTCAAAAAACCACTGTGGTTATTCGATAATCTTGGACTCAGCTAAGTCACCCTTTGTGAATACGGTTTTAAGACAAAACTTAGCTGAGACAAAAGTCTTAACTTTAAGACTGGATTAAAGCCTAAGACGTGGCTAAGTCTAAGACACTTCGTGAATACCAGCCCAGAATTACAAGGTGAACTTGAAAGGTTTCATTCAGCCCTGAAAATATATTATTAGAACATATTGTTTAGACAGTAGTAAAGACCGGAATAACGATATACACATATTGTAGTTTGCAGCTAGGTAGTCAGGACAAGAGTGTTAAGCTTGTGATCCGGCCAGCAAAATTTTAAAAATATTGAACAGCAACAACCACGAAAAACATGTTCAAAGTATATAACAAAAACTATATTCCATGGCTCTCAGACAGTCAGATTCACTGATACAGCTGTGTTATTTTACAACAAGTTTTTTTGAACTATGCCCCTGTTCTTTGAAACTATTTTCCCTTCCAAATCTGAAAATCCTGAAATCCCCATGGTTGGAAAGATATTGCACCTGCAAAGCAGTAGATTAGATTAGATAAAATTTTAGGTGATTTTCTGTATTCGTGACAGAATTCCTCCACTTATTTATGGTTTAGAAACCATCAAAGTAAGTCAAACCAGTAAATAAAAACATGTAATGCAATAAGAGTACCTTTATAGCACTTAATCTCCATCATATGGCAGACTGTAAGGCTGACAGATATTTAGTATGTACAGTTCATCAGATGAGCATGTATTAGGTTATTAATGCCAAATAATGACAGGTAATTCTTTGTGAACATATTATATTTGTTTCACACAGATGACAACTTCTACAGTGATATTCATAGGAGAGTTTTATATCTTACTTGTTCATGTATATGGGTTGACATAATGTGTTTTCACATAGTACACATTACTTAGGAGAAACATACAAAGTATTTGTGGATTTACAATAGAGAGTTATAAGATCATTTTCAAAGGGTGAACCGTAATGGTAACTAATCTTGGTTATTTGATGTGTTATTTAATGAATACTTGTTTAGTCAATTAGTACAGGTGAAAGAATATGATGAACTCAACCTCGGTATGCAATGTCATCATAAAAATGTTATATTTATGTTTTGTGTTTGTGTATATTATGTAATGAAACTGTTTATTGATCTTAGAATATGTAGGTTTTAGTCTTTAAAGCCCCTTCTCATCTCGGCGGTACTGAAAGGCGACGATTTGCGGTAGAATCGCCACGGATTTTCTTTGATGACACCTATAACCTTGTATAGTCGAATATAACCGCCTCCTACACCCTATAGTAGATTCATTGAGTCCTAGTAGACCTCACCAAGGTCTGCTGTAACCGAGATTCAACCTTGTGTTTCCTTCTATATCTATGATATATGTTTTCAAGACGGAAATTCGCGGAAAAAGACGACCTTGATCTTGGAAAGCATACAACAAAGGTCGGCTTTACCTCGGTGTGAGGCAGTCAGAAGCGATTTTCAGTAACTAGACGAAAGTTTTGAACATTGCCAAAATTTCCGTGGCAAGAACAAAGGCTGGGAGGGTAGCTTAAGGTAGAAGGCGGAAGTATAAGATTTAGAGAAGATGTTAGTAAGGTTGGGGACTGCTTTATAACCGTCATTTGCCGCCTGTTGAAAACGTGTATATGAGAAGGGGGCTTTATATTGCCTGGTTAATTTGTACACAGCTGGCACTAAAATGGTTAACTGTGATCTATCTTAGTCTTTATACACAGTTATTATTATTATTATGTATTTATACTCAGCGCAATATCTCCATATACTACAGGACTCAAAGCGCTATTTACCAATCCGACTGTACAGGTACAACCCCAACTCACAAGTAACTGACATTCCCCTAACTGGAAGATAGAGGCTCAAGGATGACCATTTATCAACGTCCTTGAGGTTCTTTAACCTGCCACTGGGGATAGGATCCAATGACAGAGGACCGCCATTTTAAGTGGTCATCCAAGCCACTATGTATCTGCCTGTACCTGGGATTGAACCCACGTCCTCTGAGTTCCTAGACAAGTGTGTTACCCGCTAGGCCACAGTGGCAAGATAAGATCAAGTTCAGATCTGGCAGTAATGTGTTCACAATGTTCTCATGTGTTGTTATTACTTACAAAGCCATAGTTGTGATTAACAAAATGTATTAAGGGCATGTTAATAAATGCCTTTCTTTACTAGTAAATTTCATAACTTATTTGAATTATAAGTAAAATATGTTTCGAGTATAACCCTTCTTACTCACCTGTAAAGACATGTAGTAACAATATGTAATGTTAACTTAGTTAAACTCCAAATTGTACACATGTACTGTTTGTACATGTGTTATCATGGTTTACAATGTTTTCATATAGTACCTATGTGATAACTTTTGTTGTATTGAATAAATTTATGGAATAATGTAACATACTGAGAGAAATTTGAAATATTATGGCATGGAAACAGGGCTTAAGCCCTTATTCATATGTGCAAAGTAAATAAAATACTAATACATATTGGAAATCTCATACGGATAATAATTGATTCAGCTAAACCATGTGTTCTCATGTAAAGTAAAGCACTTCATTAAGTACGCTATCATAGAAACATTCATATTTATGTAACATGATTAAGAAATTTCTTGGTAACACTGGACTCATTTCTTTTAATTTCATGGTTAGATCCATTCCGTTTTTTCATAAATTGAAAATTAGGTTTGTGTAGTAAGCATGTATCAATGTTCAGTAAATTCACTTCGATTCATAAAAAACTTTGTAAGGGTACTCTTTGCTTACTTACATACTTAACTAAATATATTCTACCTTCCTTGTAAATAGTAACTGCAAAATCTAATTGTGTAAATATTATAATATAGTATGCATCAATCTTAGAAAAGCCAAACAACTTTTTAATCATCTCATCACAGACCATCTTAAACTTGGGCAATCTTTTATGGTGACCTTATGTTCACCTAGTTTGAAACATGTTAGTAATCTTTATAGTGACCTTATCTACACCTCTTGTGTGAAATGTCACTTTAAAAGTTTGTATTCTTTAGGTTCGGTTCACCAGTTTCTGTAAAGTGTAACTTTTAGGTTTGCTCTACTTAAGGTGGCCTTTAGTGCAGTATAAAAGTAAATATTCTACAAGTACATGTTTATTACAATTTTAAATAAATACTTGTATATTAAAAAAATTGTAATTAAAAAATATTTTACCCCACTCCTACTTCTCATTTATATTTGGGACAAGAGGCAACGAAACATCTCTTCTCACGCAATTACAATAGGAAATTACAGCAGAGAAATACATCTGTGTATCTTATGATCTAAAATGAAAGGTTGTGATGAACTATGTAAAACTCAAACATCCACAGTGATAAAATTTCATTAAAAACAAATTCAGTGATTATTTGAATAATAATAAAAAATACTAATATTAATTTTTCTTATACATTCCGACAACACCAATCTGTGTGGCAAATTAACAGTCAGTAAAGTTAATATAGATTTGGCCATGCGCATTAAAACCAATAGTGATGTATATTAGTTAACGGTTAAATGGGGTTGTATGACAAAGTTCTACAAATCTCATTGCCCCAGCAACTTACGAGAAAAATAAACTTTTGCTTTAACCCTTAAATTTGATTGGATGACCTTTTGAACTTGGCATCAATGTCCCTGCTTAAAATTAAAACATTTTTCACTCTTGCAGGGGAAGTCAAGCTAGGCAGATGTCATAGTAACTTGTATAAAAATAACAAAAAAAAAATTCTTTGGTACCCTTTGTTTTCCTTCCCTGATCCTTGACATATAATAATTCTAGTGTAGTTGCAGGTCGCATAGGACAGGGCAGTGTTCTTCAGCCACCTGGGCTGACCCCTTCCCTCCACAAGATCGAAGGCTTCATGCTGGTGAAGAATCTTAGTATTAGAACCATGAACGATTATCATGCAGGTCCCTGTATATCGGGTTGTGTGCTTAATCATGGGTCAGCCCCTCACAGGCTGGGCTGATACACTGAATGAAAGTGTGCTACAAAAACTGACAACACAGGAGAGTGATCATGGCCCTTGCCATATAACCTCTTAATCATTTAGCAGTCAACAACACTCCTGCATCATCTTCATTGTCACTCGTTAGCAAATTAAATTTTCTCATGGAAGATTTAGATACATAGTGTAATGCAAATATGGCATTTCTAACTTAAAGGTAATTTATAATCTAAATGCTGACTAGATGCAGCACTTGTCATTGACAAGTGGTTGGGTATTGGTCCATTTCGTAGTAAGAAGTTGTAAAATTTTATAATTATTTATAGGTGTATTATGTGATAAAAGAGGTATTATGTACCATTGGCATGATTGTATTTTGTGCAATGACGCACTAGCTTGATTTTCTGCTTGCAATTTGATTTACTCAAGAGTCTATTAAAAATATTCGAAATAATTACCTATCTTGGCTATATAAATTCTTTTAAAAATTTTTAAATCCTTTACAAATTCTCTTTCAAAATGTTCCATAGCAGAAGTTCATGTTCATATTACTGTTTGGATTATAACCAAAGACCACAGCACTATTGGCTATTGATCAGAGTACTAATTTCTTAAATTGTGTTTAAGGCCACTATTGTCATATTTATCACATCTGGGTACTTGGAAATGGAATCTTCCATTCCATTTGACATCAGTTGATTACATAATGCCATCATGTATGCATTATTATCTTATATGTAAACATTGTAATCTATTTGTACATCATTAACAAATCTCAGTTTTGTATACCGTAAAACGTTTTACCTGTTCTTAAAACATTTGTAAAATTGTAAAAGAACTAACTGGGGCCAACTATAACAACACAGTACCAATCAAAGACAAGCAGGGTAAAGTTCTCAGCTTGAAAGAAGAACAAAATCAAAGATGGATAGAACATTTTACAGAGGTACCAAACCTACCACATCCGGCATCATTCCTCAACTTTGATAGGCATGAATTTATGAATCTGCTAGAAGTCAATAAGAACTATATTTGTCTTAAAAGCTATCAAACACTGAAAAACAACAAGGCTCCAGGAATTGATAACATCACAACAAAGTTACTAACTCATGGAGGACCTAATATGGCACAATAATGCTGCCATTTATTTAACATGGCTTGGAATTTTGAAACTCTGCCAGATGAATGTAGAAAAGGCATGATTGTCAGGCTGCTGAAAAAAAGGATCTAAGCAACTTCAATAACTGGAGAGGGATTATGCTGCTATCAGTCCCTGTGAAAGTTCTTTGTTCAGTACTTCTGAACAGACTGAAAGATGACCTTGACAAAGACTTCAAGAAAAACAAGCAGCATTCCGCAGTGGAAGATCAGGCAGTGAGCAAATATTAACACTCAGAAATATCATTGAACAAAGCTGTGAGTTTAATCAGAAGGTTTTCATCATTTTTTTTTAATTTTAAGATAATATTTGACAGCATTCATCGAGAATCAGTGTGGAAAATAGCAAAGGCATATGGCATACCAGAAAAGTACATCAACATTTTCAAAAAACTATACTTGGATTGCAGCTGTTGCATAAAAACAAACTCTTGCCACACAGATTATTTTAACATCACTACTGGAGTACGACAGGGCTGTATTATTTTACTGGTGTTGTTTCTCCCCAACATTGACTTTGCCATGGGTCAGGCCACATCTGATCCCCAACATGTAATTTCTTGGAACACCAGATGTCTCACTGATTTTGATTTCACAGATGTTTTAGCTATTTTTGGGTGAAACTGCTAACTCTCTACACTCACTAACTGATAATCTTGCAAGAACAGCAGCCAAAGTTGATCTGAGGATAAGTACAGAAAAGACCAAGGTAATGTCAATGAGGGAGCAGCAACCAATTGCTCTTAAAGTAAACCAACACGAAAAAGAAGAAGTAAAAAATATTACCTGCCTAGGAAGCAGCATCTTGAACAAGGGCACCACCGAATGGGACGTCTCATGCCGAAAGCAGCATCCGTATTTCAGAGACTTAGTTCCATTTTGACATCAAATCACATATCTATGAATAGCAAACTGAGTTGTACAACTCTCTTGTTATACCAGTGGATATTTACGCCAGTTAGACATGATAGATTAACAACAACTTATCCCACAACCTTGATGTATTCCATCATAGATGTCACAATATCGTGGCAGAATCATGTTACAAATGACATGCATCAAAGATCCAGACCGAAACTGAGTGAAATTGTGAAAAAACATTGTTCACAGATTTTCTTAGTTTATGGTGTCCTTATACCTTAAACCTTTGAAACTCTGTCATGCATCATGTAATTGTATATAAAACCTAGTATACTTGTTAATTGTATATGTTTTTCATGTCAATATTTTGCTGGGCAAATGTGCTTGTTGGTGTTTGTCTGAAGTAAATGGATTAGGTACGGCCAAACAGGTGCCTGCCTTTTCAGTTAGACACAACCATAATGTTAAATTATTTTACTGAGAGCTATAAGTGACATTTTGTTTGTTATTAACTATCCAATAAGGTAACTGCAAGCTTCATTGGCACAATTTCTTGAAGGCTTTACGTGGCCCTTATATAATTTGGAGTCAATGGAATCACACAAAAATTTTAAATTTTTACAAGCTAATTATTTTATTGATTTTAAGTAGTGTTCTCAAAATATCCTTTTTGATGGGACCGGGTAGGTATTGATTGCAGCGGGCGGGTACCCGGGTACTCGCTCCGATGGGTGATAATAGGTGATTCTGCAAAAATCTCCACATTTACAAACTTAAAACATACACAAATAATACTTTATTTCTCATTGGCCACCCTTTTTGCATTCAAACAGTACGACAAAGAAGAAATGTTTACCAAGAAAAGATTTCTGTACATTCAAAACACGGTTGTGTCTATAAAAGTGGAGTCACATGACCTATCAGTAAATCATTCACTGTTGCTCAAATGTAGTTTCGGAATTGAAACCTTATTTTTTCAGGCAGGTAAGTGAACTTTATTTATGCTAAATTATGAACTACTTTTTAAAAACATTGTACTTTTATTTATATAAGGTGTGCATGTCACTATATACAATGTTTCATGTACTCGGAATTTTTTAACTGTGTTAATATACTGATGATTTTCATAGGGTATAGGCATTTGACAATGCATAGACAACCAAAATAAAATACAAATAAAATACCATAAATGGTGTGTACAAGGGTGAGAAAACATAACTCTGTTGCATTTTAATAGTGTCGTTTTTAGGTGAATTTATGAAGTCGAGATATGTCTGTACTTGTCAGCCAAAGTGTGCGATAATGACAGTAGTTTCGGGTACTTGGGTATATGATTTTGGATTCGGGTAAGTATTCAGGGTTCGGGTATCCAGATATCCTGATATCTGTTAAGATCACTAATTTAAAGATATTTTGGAATTTTAACGATTTTAATACACTCTATAATCAGTTACCGTCCTGTGAGGTTTAGTGTTGTCTTATTTGAGATACAGTAATATGCCATCATATTCCAAGAAGACACCTGCAACCACAGGCAGGAAGAAAGTGGTGGTGTCAGCCAGAGCTAAGATTTCCATTAAGAAACCAAGGAAAATAACGTTTAGTCTGGATGGATCTTGCATACAGGACCCTGTAACTACTGTTATGCACACCGTCACTTCATCTTCTCCAAGAGTTCCTTCCACATCACATAGCAACAAATGCAACAAACCAATAAAGATATTATGAAGCACATTGTCACCCTCGAGAAAAATCAATCACTTAGTTCCACATCAATGGCCTCCACATCTGGCATCCATAGCCAAGTTCATATTGGCCTGGAGGACTCATGGTCTTCAACTAGTGTTCAGGCCAACATGTTTTGAGCTCAAAGAAGTGTAGCCGATTCGAGTTAGGTCAGTTCTGAGAGTATCCAGGTCTGGGTATTAGACGATGCATCAATATTCAAGCGAGAGATCAATCCACTCCCCCATAATTCATGGCATCCACCACAGCTTTGCTTCAGAACCCACATCATTCCAAACATTGACACACTCGGGCAGCATCCAAACATTTCTCAGACAGTTTCTCAGTTGCTGGTCATGTATGAAACCCAAGCAAAGGTGGAAGCCAACCATGGTAAGGCTCATAAGAAGCATTCTGGTGACTACAACATCACATACAAGTGCCATACTTCCCCTGAGAAAAGTGGAACAATGAGGGTTACTTTGGGTTACTTTTTTGACCAAATAAAATTTTAGTGCTTACTAGCATGGGTTTTGTCTCCTGTGATTGTATTGGCTAATGATTGGTCACATTGGCAGACCAACCTTTCCTTCTGGTATTTCAAATCTGGAGGGCAAGGAGGTGACATTGAGAGACCAAAATTTTACCCACCCATGCTTATATGCCCTCCCTTGTATTGATAGTATATTCTTTGCAGCATTGTACAGAAGAAGATACCGCTTGTTTTTGTTTTTTTTTTTTGTTTCAGAGCATCATTTTTGTATGATGGTTGTTTGTGTTTATTATGTGACAGACTTAATGTTTGCTGCTCAGCACCTCTTCATCCCCTGGATTTTTAAAGTTGGGTCAGGAATGACCGCAGCCCAGGTTGCATTCAGAGACACAGTAGTTTATGTGTTTAAGATTTAAGATTGTACTCCAACACAAACGTGGACCCACAATTGTTGTTCATTTTGCAACACCATTACTTCTGAGTCAGAATTAATCTTCAAAAATTCCATCTGCATATATAATTTCAGGTGCATCTCAGGCCTCAACTGTGATACTGGATTCTGCATGGAAGAGAATCAAGTCGTCAGTTAGACCTTCAACAACACTGGCTCAGATCACTCACCTTAGAACTTTCTTATTTTACCTTACTGTTTTGCAACTAGCTGCTTTCTGAATGAATAACATCATTATATTTTTAGAATTTTTGCACCTAAGCTCCTTTTCTTCAAAGCTCATTGGAAATTACTTGGCACAAGTATACAACGTGGAGCACTCTGACCTTTGCTGTTTTAAGATTCCTTAGAAGCATTACCATTATCTCTAGGTTCAGGCCCATTCACTGATGTATTTTTAACATTCGCACCTTACATAGGATTTCATTGGCTTGTGATTGCCTCTCTGATCCCATTTTATCAAGAGCTATTTTTCTCACTGCATTTTTTTGCATTTCTGCGAATGTTCAATGTGGCTCCTCATAGTGATAAAACCTTTGATCCTGCTCGTCATTTTCTCAGGCAAGATCTCATTTTTGCTGACCCTGGAGCTCACTTACTTATCAAGTGGACTAAAACTCTTCAGAGCTTTAATTCTCATCACATAGTTCAGCTTCCTAAACTTAATAATATTATGCTTTTCTCAGTTAGGGCCCTTACAGCCCTTCTCTCATCCATGCCTTTGCCCCCACCCTTTGTTTGCCAATAATTTTCTACTCTTTCCTCAAGTCATCAGGGATGCTCTGAAAAGAGTCCTCACAAGTTTGAATATCTCCCCTGTGGGCCATGGTTTCCACACTTTCAGGAAATCTGGGGACACCTTTGCGTTTGAATCTTTTTGTGTCACTCCAGAGCAACATGGCCATTTGACTCTGCAGGAGCTCAGTCATTAGGTATTCAAGAACACATCTTTGGCTCCGTCTATATTTCCTCTTTTGCTGCCTGAATTCCACGTTTCTTCTATTTTGCTTGGGGCTTTAAAACTTTAAAAATTTGCTTTGGACTTTAAAATTTTAACAAGTAAGTAAATTTTCCCAATGGTGTTTTACTGTCTTTGTTATAACATGTGTGCTGGTATTCATTTGACCTTGACCCTGACCCGGACTCGAGTTTCCCCCTGATAAACTTCACATGGTCTTTCCTCTTGAGCTTGGTTGAGCTAGGTTTGAATCCTCACCTGGTCATTGCCTATATGACCTTATGGATGACCTTTAAATGACCTCTTTGGTCTCACCTTCGGGTTCAGATTCTTTACATAGGTTGCTCTCTAACCGTTCGTTTCAAGCAGGTGTTACATAAAAGCTACTATACTAATAATGTTAGTGGAAAAAATAATCATTTTTAAGTCGATTAATCTGAAGTTTTCCATCTTTACAAGATGAACCCCATAGATTTCTAAGAGCAGTCACTGTATAATCTGTTAAAGACATAAAACCTTGACATTAATCAGGATAAATATTGAACTTACTTGTAAACCACTCTGCAAGTATAGGTAAGTTTTAAAATATTCATTTCACAATGGGTTGTGTTAGGGAGCATACTAACTCACCAAGTTTAACAAACCTAAATCATCAATGGCTGCTTGGATATATTTTATAGCGTCTTAGAGTAGTATCACTGTACGAACATTTGCAAAAAATATGGTGCAGTGTTTTCATATTTCGTAACAAATGTGTATCAAATGTGGCATTCTTATTAAGAATTTTAATTTCTGTTGGAATGCATTTCGTACAGCAGACACAGAGCTCAACGAGGGCCTATGCTGGCAGTTTTTTCTCTATCTTAAATCTAACTACCTTAAATCTTTCAACCTTAAATCTTGAAGTTTATTATAGAAGCCTCATTATGACGGTGCCTACTCTTGGGCTAATCCTAAGCACGCTCAATGCTCATTGGTTACCTCTAGAAATCCCAGTTTACATTGATTTTGGTAGCCATTGTGATACCACTGGAAACAAAAACTCGCAGTTTTGAAGATACAGTGAAATTCAACTAGCGGTCAATGGAGTCTCTTGAGAGTAGGAGATGCCCATATGCATCCTATCAAGTGTGTTTTGAATACACTGCAGTTTTGTGTTTGTTGAGACAGGACAGACTCCTGAAGAGAGTTCCAGTAATCAAGTCGACTACTTACCAAGGCATTAGCCACCAGAATAACACCCTCATCAGATAAGTACTGCCTAACCTGCCTGAGATCACGAATTTGAAAGAAGCAAGTCTTACAAATATTACAGAAATATTACAGGAGTATGGTTAGGTAAAATTTATAAGAAAATATTGTCAGTTCTGGAAAGGAGTAATTCCCAGTAAACATTAGAAACGTTTTTAAATGGTTTAAAAATTTACAAAATGTTTTTAAAACCTATTTAAACCCTATCTCATGGTTTTCTAAACGTTTCCAAGTAAATGTTTATGCTGTAATGTTTAAAAAACGTTTTATTAACATTCTCTGTACAAACGTTTTTACTGAAATGTTTATTAAATGTTTATAAAATAACTCAAGAAGCTAGGTTTGACTGGAAATGTTTTAAAACATTTATAAAATAGCTAAAGAAATGAAGGTTTTGCCTGAAATGTTTTTCAAACACTCATCATAAAATGTTTGATAAAAAGTACACATCAAATGTTTAAACAACATTGCTTGTCAAATGTTTTAAAAACATTCAAAAACGTTTTTAAACCCATATTTTTAAACCTTCACCTTCAAACATGTCCAAAAAAAGATGGCGGTGAGCAATAATAGGGGATTTTAGAGGACTTTGTCAAAATTTGTCCCACATGCAATCCCTAAAAGTAGGAATTGAATGGGGGCACAATTTCTAAGACACTATCTTACAATTTTAGACATAAAAATAATATTTTCATCAGTGAGCAACCTTGAAGATATTGAATTTGACCTGTGACCCATTATTATTCAGACCTAATTATGTTCATTTGTAACGTTTTTCTAACATTTGTCATTAAATGTTTAATAAACGGTATACATAAAACATTTTAAAAACATTCTATTATAAATGGTTTTCATACCCATCATTTTTTAACCTTTGCCAAACGTTTCCTATCAAATGTTTGCAAAACCTAAAAATGTTTACTGGGTTGTATGCACCAGAAGCATCCAGTGGATACTTTGGTTTTGGGTTTCTCTACGCTGCCGAGAGATTTTCGGCATTAACACTCTCAGAGGAAAACTACACCAGCTAGGTTCACAAAATTTGCAGGATATCTTCATTGGGGGGCAAGCTTCTCTGGGAAGGAAAATACCCTCATTCTGAAAAAAAACAAGATGGCCACCGTGGGCATTTCTTAATAATCTACATTTTTCTGCTGGCTGTTTCTCATAGGTAGAAGGTTGAATCTCTTCATAGGTGATATATATAACAGATATACATGTCTTCTACAGCCTTGCATACATTTGACCTTGAAGCTCTTATATCAAAGTCATCCACGAAGAGCCAAAGTACCCCATGTAATGGATTTTAAAAGTGGATATATCTCCCTTATTATTGGTCCTAGAGGTTTGCAATGTGAAACCCACTTATAGGAAATCATGGGCTTAGAATCTTTTGATGTCGTCAGATTTGACCTTGAGCCCCTCCTTCAAGGTAAAACGAGGACAGACAATCTTACAAGTGCTTATAACCTGTTTATTATTGGTCCTATAGGTTTGCAATGTGAAGCCAACTTAAAGGAAATCATGGGCTGGAAATCTTCTTACTTTGTCAGATTTGACCCTTGGTCCCTCCTTCAAGGTCAAACAATTGTTCACTGATTTTGGTGAGTTTTCTCTCCAGTAGATACAAATTTGCATTGGTTCTCCGATGGTTCTAGATCTAGTTTATGTGATTATATTTACAGCTTACAAACATTTTAGAAAATGCGTAAAGTAGCAATTTCATTTCAATTGTTCAAATGGTTAATTATGGTTACCCAGCTGCTGTTTTGTTTCTTGATTATCTGCCAAGCAGTAACAAAACTTGTGAACTAGTTTGTTGTTTCAGCAGTATGAAATGTATGTTCGACTTAATGTGACCTAAATAGATAAATATTTATTGCGCTTAAAAAAATATTAGAGAAATGATCAGCAAAGGAGAAATTAGCATTAAACCAGACACCAAGGTTCTTTAGAACAACTGCTGGATGCATGAAATTGCGATATATCCTAACTGAGAGATGGGGATCTAATTTCTTGAGTTGAGCATGAGATCCAAACATGATAAAATCTGTTTTGTCAGGATTTAACTTGAGCATACTTGATCACATCAATTTCGGAACATCCAGAAGACATGACTACAGTTTATCCAAAGCCAGGGCCGCATTTTTGTGAGACATGACTCCACCAATCATAATTGGAGGAGCTATTGTCCCATTTGTAAAAGTCCAATTTCCAGAAAAAAGATATCTCGCATTAAAGCATCCTATGAGGGTATAGACTAAACAAAGGTGTTGCCCTGTCTGAAAAAGGTTGTAGATGACTTTTAAAGTTTCATGTGTCCAGCAAATTAACATTCTGGGAAAGCTTATCAAATGAACTTCAAATGCAAAGTGAAGCATTTATTTGATCAATCTGAGGCAATAAAAAGAAATGGCAGAATCTATGTACTGATAAGTACTAAGGCTGATCTGGTTTGTAATCTGTGAACAAAATGAAGTACCAAAATTAAATGTTATTGCTTATAAGTGCAATAGAAAAAAATCACAACCTAAAATGAATCATCTGTTGTCTGTTATTTTCACCATTTTTTAAGTTTCTTCAAAATCCATTCAGTACTTATTTTGTTAATAAACAGACAAATAACTGTTGAACTGAGATTATAAATTGTAACAGTAATGAGTAATGTGTCACTTAAAAAGCAAAGAAAAGATTAAAACGTACATTTAAAGGTTATACTAATTCAATTATTCAAACTAGTTACTCCAAAGCCTCGCTAGATGATTGGGCTAGATACATTAAGACAGAAATATCAAGAATTAAATGTCACTCACTGAATTAATCCATACAAACAATACAGTGTAATACAAAAGAAACAAAAGGATAAAATACACAGCAGCTAGGTTACATCTATTGTGCTACTGAATGTTTATTTGACTAATACAAAACAAGGCTTACTCAAATAATGAATAACATACTAGAACTGAATATAAACTGACACACTGTCACTCACAAATTCAAAACAAACAAATAGTACAGTTCAGTAGATCTATATTTTGGAAAGCAAATGACATCTTTTTCATGGATAAGTAAGGTTTATTTAATTAACTGAAATGTTAAAATAAGCTATTTTATCTATTAAATGAAGACCAGATGGCTTTAGGGTCCACGAATGGACTGAATGTAGCCTCTACTGTAGATTTTGTTTATTGCTCTATGTGTTCTGCCATTGTTACATGTGATAAAAAATCCTGCACATAATCTTTTCAAATAAATATTTTCTGTAAAATATATAACTAGTCTCAACTGACTTAGAAAGCTTAGTATTTAATTTTTCTTCAATAATTTAGTGCTAACCTGTGCCCTGTCATCTTAATTCAAATTGTGTGTTGCCATGGGTCTTAAAGAAAAAATATTCCTGTCTTCCACATTAACATACACTGATACTTTGCTTTGCACTTCAGTTCCAGTCATAGGAACACTATGGTTGTTGGTAAAGTCTACATATTCATTCTCATTTCCACGACCTGCCTAGGCCTTTGTTTTAGTGTAACTGCAGTATCAGGCATTTTTACAGGTATATAAGGTACAGTTTCATTTTAACCAGAAATTCTACTGACTTCCTGTTCAATATATTTAAATATTACACCTTTTTCTTCAACAGGTGAAAGTTTTCACCTTATTGAACAAAAAAACAAATAACAAAATATTTGGAAAAGAAGGGGACTCAGAGGAAGAATACCTCCACCAAGACTAATGCTTACAATATTACTTATCAGTGCAAAGGTGACAAATCCTTTTACAAGTTTTTAGATCCAGATGAAGAACTGAATCAGTATCAAAATTCATTCATAACTTTAAAGTTATTTGGTACGGAGGCTCTGGACTGCCAAAGTTTTTTTAATTTTTACTAACTTGATTATACCAGTTAGTTAACTTGAATATTCCAGTTAGTAACTTGAATGTACAAGTTATTAACTTGAAAATACCAGTTACCTAACTTGAATATACCAGTTAACTAACTTGTATATACGAGTTAGCTAACTTGAATATACGAGTTAGCTAACTCATATACACTAGTTACTAACTCGTATATTTGAGTTAGCGAACTGGTATATTCCAGTTAGCTTACTGGTATATTCCAGTTAACTAACTGGTATATTCCAGTTACTTACTCATATATTCCAGTTATTAACTTACATATTCCAGTTACTAACTCGTATATTCAAGTTAGGTAACTCATATATATTCAAGTTAGGTAACTCGTATATTCCAGTTACTAACTTATATATTAAAGTTAGCTAACTTGTATATTCAAGTTATTTAACTCATATATTCAAGTTTGTTAACTGGAATATTCAAGTTAGTAAGTCGTATATTCCAGTTATTAACTGGTATTTTGAAGTTAGCTAACTGGTATATTCCAGTTAACTAAGTTGTATATTCAAGTTAGCTAACTGGTATATTCAAGTTAGTTAACTTGTTTGTTCAAGTTAGTAACTGGTATATTCCAGTTATTAACTTGTATATTCCAGTTACTAACTGGTATATTCAAGTTAACTAACTCGTATATTCAAGTTACTGAAATAGTCCAGAGCAGTCCAGAGCTTCCGTAATTTGGTGAACAATGAAACATACAAACAGATAATTCATACAAAGAATACAGTGCAAAAGGATAAAATACACACCACCCTGATTACATTTATAATACTTTTGGGTGTATATTTCATTAATACAAAGGCTACTGATATCATCAACTATGTGCTAAAACTTAACATAAACAAACAAAATATCACTCACAAATTCAATTAAAAACAAATATTACACTGCAAGAAAAGTATCTCATTAGAATGGTGCAAACAAATATGATAAGGAAAAGTCCAAATTCCGGTTTAAAGGTTGCTGATCCTGTGAATAAACATTCTGGGAATATTTATCAAATGAACAGCAACTCGAAAACAAAGCATTTGGGGGTAATAGGAAGAAATGTTAGAATTTAACTAATAAAAAGTACTGAGGTTAAATCAAATAAAAAATAAACTATTTTTTTTAATCAAATAAGTAACATATGTCAGATTCACCGACTCAGAATATTTATCGAAACAGGTAAGCCTTGGCTTGGCTATTATTGAACTGAATGACTGTTTAAAAATTTCAGAGAGCCCAGTCTTTAATTAATATTTCTTCATTAATATAAGCATTAGAGTTGTTATACCAATTAAAATTGTGTGTTACCATGCACACTAAGGAGAAATATTACTGTCTCCAGCATAGATATACAGATGAGTGTCATTTACAGGAACACTACTATGGTCACTAGACCGAGTTTCTGTCCCGTCGCCCATTGCTTTTGATATACTGATGGACACAATGGCGAGGGACAGAGCTCACGTGTACTTGTTTTTTGTGTAAATCTCGAACTGTGGGGAATTATTGTATTCACTTTCAAAATTCCTTCTTATGTCTGTTATAGGTGTATCTAGTTTACAATACATATGTTATTAAATTAAATTGTTTTTAGAAACCAGGAATTTCTTTTGTAGATAAATATGTAATGTTGAAGGTTTGTTTACATTTTGAAAATTGGTTGAAAAATGTACATGCCACTTTGATTAGCATAAAATATAAGTGAACGGCACATATATACACCTTAAAGAAACCAAATAACACTTTATAATTGTGGTAATATGTGTACAAATATGCCGTTCAAAATTTACACAAAAAACAAATACATGTGAGCTCTGTCCCTCGCCATTGTGTCCATCAGTATATCAATAGCAATGGGCGACGGGACAGAAACTCGGTCTACTATGGTCACATGTAATGTCTTCATATTCATGCTTATTTACATCACTTTCGAAAGCATTTGTTTCCATGCATGCTGGGACATTTTTGTTTTTCACATTGGATTTTCTCTTTTTTGGCATAAAGTAGAATTTTATAGCCATTATTAATGCAATAATAATTACAAGAAATAATGCGGCCAGTACAAAACCGACTATCTTTACTGGATCCCCTTGGCATTTCACTATCACTGGATGTCCATCTGCGATTGCTGTGTCGGAATATGAGGGCTGCACAGATACTGAAGTTTCATATAGTATTGTAGAATCTATTACTGTTGGTACCAATACTGGAAGATCAGCTCCTATTCTGAGTCTTTCAATAGATTCCAAAGGTACTGCTGAGCAGTTCACCCAATTTAAACCACCTGCAATAAAATAAGACAACCATTAACCATTATATATATGTTTCTAAACACTAGCAATACTTTAGACCATTACAATATCTACATATAATTGAATAGACAGCATTAATCAATATCACTTTTTGATAATATTATTTTTCGAATTGGGTGGGTTATCATTGCTTTGACCATATCTGTGACTCAGGTACATAGAAATTGAGATGATCATTTAAACCTTTATACAGGGGGCTCAGTGGTGTAGCAGTTCCCCAGTTCAAATCTTGCGCCAGGCGCTTCATGTTGGAAAGTTGGTAGTTACTTGCTGATGCCTGGTGGTTTACAGTGCAGTATGCACTGGTTTCCTCCACCTGTAAACTATCCGTCGCAATATGACCCTGGCTGTTGAACACGATGTAAAAACAATAAATAAATAAATCTAAATTTAAACCTTTATCCAATGATTGTTAAATAAAACTGCCATTCACAGGCATTTGTTCCTCACCAATTTATCCCAAGGTGTCTGCAATTTTGACATTTAGTACCATTGGTAATACAGATAATGCCAGGGTAGTACAGATAATACTGTTATACTATTGGATTTATTCATTCTAATAGCAAAGATTTATACTCTTTAGAACAATAATATACTTCAGATATTTCATTACGATTGAATAAAATGGAACAAAATAGCACAGTTTTAAATAAATACCAAGCTTGTGTTGATGTGTGTGGTGTATTGAATGCGGATAACCACAGAATGTACATCAGTGGGTTAAACCATTGCATGAAATGAATCAGTGGGCCAATCGTTTACTGTGCAAATTTAATGACTAAGCTGTGGAATGTTTCAATTCAATGTATCTTATGTTTTTTTCAGTACTGTGTAAAACCACACACATGTAGAAATATGATATTTGGTGGAAATATAGAAGAAAATATTAGAGTTAATTTTACACAAGTAAAACTCACAAAACATACTTTTAACAGCTATTTTTGGACAAAATCTTTGAAATCCACCCACATTGAATGTTTATGAAGTAGGTCGATTTTTTTAAAAAACAACCCTCTTTTTTATTCTTTTATATCATGATAGAATCCCCTTTCTTTATTTATTGTATTTATAAAATCCATGAAAAAGTGTAGAAGAAAAAATATAGCTATATGAATACAAACTAGATTGAATTGTAAATGTGTCATGATGTCATGTTAGGCAGTTTCCATGCATGAAGTCGTGGAAAAATTCAAATTGAAAGTTGAAATTACTTAACAGGTATCAAAATAACTAAAAATAATATATTACAGTGCACCTCGGCAGTGTGAATAATTTCAAACAGCTTTTAAGATAAGGCACGCAAGCTTTTATTATTTTATGAAAATATCTGAGAAAACGATCCACTTCATAAATCAGCCCAATTCAGGCTAACCCATGAATATTGTTCATATTCAAAGGTCATATGTTGTTTTGTGTAAAACTTCAATTTATAAGTTGACATACTAGTATGTGTACAATTACTGCATAGGTTAAATTGCAGCAGAAAGTGAGCATGCGCATGCGCATGCGTGTAGCTTTCCTTTCTGATTGTGTGAACCATTGCTCTTAGTTGTCAAATTAAGGACAGTCTAATTATAGACCTGGGCTGTCATTTTTTTTTAAAGAAAACATATTTTGCGTATAATTACTTTATAAAAAGCTGTTATTGTTAATCAAGTGGAAACTCATAAAACTCTTTAGAAAGAACAAAGTTATAGTTCAAAGTGAGAATGTGGGAGTGAAAAGTGAAACAAAAAGAGTTAACCAATGGAAAAGTTGCATCATCTTAGTATATTCTAAGACACAACAACATTTTCTATCTGTGTGTATACAAATGCAGCCCCTTCAACAATTAGGTCTCAGTGGTTGTTTTGGTGAAAACTAGAACTACTTACCATCGAAGATTATCCTTTGAGTAAAGTTGTAGCGCCAGTGATCTGTATGTCCCTTTTGTGTAATATCAATATACCCATATGGTTTTGTTATGACCCCCATTTTCAGATGCTTTGAGCCATTTGCAGAAACAGCTTTCACTTTGACATTTTCCAGTTGGATGCTTGCATCAGATTGCACAATCCTTAAAACAAGCATTTCATCAGGATACATCAGTAAATCACATTGGCATCCAAATTCTGCATTGTTTGAATGGATTTCTATGTGTGCAATCTGCTCTTTTGAGATGTTATCACAATCAAAACCAACTGCCTCATCTGTGAAAAATATATGTAAAAAACCTTAATCGCCAGGGTTTTTATAACATATATGTTTATCTTATTTTCCTAAAAATAATACATTAAAAACGAGTGATGAAAGTCATGGCACACAAGATACATATTAACATGCTAACATATTATAAACATTTTACATGAACACCTCATTAATTATGTGACATTTACCATGTATACATTACAATATTTACTCAGACTCAGATTGGACAGAGGAATGGATGATTTTTAATACCTCTTGGAACTATCAAAACATTGGGTTTAAATGTTCATCACCAATACCCAGTTATGTATTCCTGAACAAATCCCTAACAGTATTTTACTGTTTACTGTCAAAAGCTCTTTTGCAGAACCAGAAGACATTCAATTCAGAAAATGTACATGGAATTGATGTTGGACTCATAGGGATTCACCTTGAAGGTACTGCTCCAAGTCTGTTACTGATCCTAAGATCTGGTTGATTCCAAATTTCACAAGCTACACGAAGTTCTTTTTGTGAAAAGGACAGGAAAGGTTCCTTAATTGCCTCGCAACCAAATGATAGGTCTCAGGACAGAAAGGCTAAGTCATAGAACTGGTAAGATATTCTCAGGACATGCACTTGACAGCTTGAAGAAGATAATTTACAATGCCAGTTCACATCCAGCCTTAAAAACAGAGATGGTTTCGCAAGACACTAGTTAAGAGTTATGTTCTCATGGGCAGATTCATTTGGTTCAGTTGTTATAGAAAGCTCAGCTGTCAGCTGTGTCATGATGAGAAGGGCATGTGTTAATGAAATTACAACTAGTAATATCAATTCAATTAGACATAAAAATCACTGTTACCGGTTGGTAAACATGTTTTAAAATGGAATGTGGTTATCTAAACATAATAATTACACTCTTAGAAATCCCAACTTAGAAGAGAGGTTACCTGGCAAAGAAGATCATGTCTCCAACAACCTAACTGGTTGTTGTACTAGTTCAAATTGTAAAAGAGCTAGATTTGGCTGCAACAGTCTTATATTATGTTATAAAGTAACAGTATAGTACATATGTACGATCATGACTTAATTCTAAATCTAGTTCTAATTTGACTTTTATAGTGCTTATAATCTCCCCAAACAAGTGGACTCTAAGGCGCAACATAATAACTTACTTTCATGTCTCCTTTTCAGAAAGAGTTCAACATGTGTATCCTCTACTAAACAGAATATCAATTGTGAGCACATTGTGAGAAATGCAATAGAAACACAGTGATGATTAACTAAAGCCATTAGTGTTGATGGTATTCAATGTGTTCAGTGAATTAACCAAACATTTCTTTCAGACAAATTCTGTGTTTCTACCCCTCAATAAGTTCTCAACAACAATAAAATATAGCAGGATATGTAAATTATATGTATAGCCTTCTAACACTTTTTTCATTAACCGCCTTGAAACATTTAATGCCTGTGCATATAAATATATATGTATTTGTCACAAATATGTAGAATGTACAAAGTCTCCATCTTTCAAATTCAAGATCAATAAATGCGTAGGTTTACATTTTTATTACAAATGTACTTGGAAATCCAGTTGTGACGACATGTCAGCCTTTCCAAACCCAATGAGAAGAAAGTTAAAAACAAAGAAGGAGTAATACTTTATATATCTAACATCTATTATCTAAGCCACAATGACAAAGTTAGGTGAAGAAAGTTTGGCATTCATCCACTTTACTTTCTACCCAACGGTTGTGGATTTATATCTGAAACATGATGACATTCTCTGACAGTGGTGTTTCTGTACCGCTATTGATTGGACATGTTTTGTAAAGCCAGGTCACACTGAGGCGATTTTTAGTGGCAAATATGCGCGATCCTGAAATTCTTCCCTGTTGGTACCATATTCTTGGTCCATCTTCACTGTTGGCAGTTTTTACTTCGCCATGAGAATTCGCCACTATTGGTAGCAGATTCTTCTGCATCGTAGCTCTGTGGTAGGACATTCTCCAGCATATCGTACTACCTTTTTGTTCTCAGTAAATTCGCCAGATATTCTTCCTTGTCCTCAACTGGTTCTTACTTTGTTGTAGAAGATTCTTCAAGTATCGCATTCATTCTCCGCTACTTGTAGCTGATTCGTGGATAACTGTAGTAAATTCGCCAGATATCTTCACACCAGTTCATAGGGTATTCTTTGTATATTCTTGCTTTGTCTCAGGACAGTCAAAAGGCATCGTAGAACATCGCAGAGGGGTCGTAGAAGTATGAAGATGTTTTATCACGTGACCACACTTTCCCGCTTTTTTGTTGGCGAATTCTGGCGAATTTGAAGTCGCCTCTATTCTTCTATATTCGCAGATATCATCGTAGCACCCTTGCCACTGTGTGACCTGGGCATAACATGCAAAAATAGGAGGATGATAGTGGTACAAATGTTGATCACCAAAAGGCAACCTCCATTAACCTCAACTTACCTCGGGTAGCCCAATCAGTTGCTACCGAGTCACAGCTTTATAAAAAGCTGACCACTTTCAGTCACCGTTATAAAAAATGTATCTACAGAAGGTCAGGGTGAGAAATTCAGAATTTTAAACAGTTTAAAATATCTTAAAAAATAATAATAAAAATAAGTTTAAAAAATGTAGAATGCTCAAAGAAGGGGACGGCGCTCCACTGTCTCATAATTTCACATAAGGACTTCATGAAGTGGCTGAAGGACAGAGGTGTTTTGTCAAACACCTATAACTGTGGGTTATATCACCTCCTAGTGAAATCCTCCACAAACACTTACCACACATACATTGATGTTTACCTTTAAAATGCTTTGGGCATCTTAACAAAGAAAGATGTATTATGAATGTACTCCCATATAGACCCAGCATAACTAATGGGATCAAGAGATTTTGGCCCCAAGGAGTATTAACAATATATCTAATAAACAGCCATAGTTTTACAGCACCTTTCCATCATTTCCATTTCATCAAAATCAAATCAGGTATATGGGTAACAGAGTCACAATGAATGAAGTGAAAACAAAACAATGCTTAACAACAAGTACAGGATAATGTTAAACACTGCCATAAATAGCCTTTCTATCAGTCAAGTGTGAACTACGCTTTTTTAAACATACACATAGTATGCTGCTAACGCACTGATAATTCAGGGTCACTTTGGTAATAGCATTTCCTTATACAAAAGGGGATAAACGCCCGTTGCATACAAATGTTTCTTTAAAAAGTATTTTAATCGCTTTTAGAACCTTAAGCAAGACTACACAGGAAATAATGTTTTGTTAGATTTTACCAAGAACTAGTACAAATTGATCTACAAATTAATTCCCGCTTTTCAAGATGTAAAGTAACGAGACTAAAAAAATGAGATTTTATCAATTAGCTGATATTTTACTAGCTCCATTCAGTGGCAGACCAAGTTTTAACTCTTACTCTGTGTCGAAGTTTTTTCTGATGTTTTAGTTACCACATTTATATGAAAAGTAACACAATATGCAGAAACAGGGGGGAAGCCAGAATATAGAATGCATATATTTATGACTAAGTAATAAACACAACAAGTAGTGGAACAACAAGCTACTGAAAGATAGTGAAAACCTGACCAGCGGTAAGCCAGTTTAACATTAATTTTCTGTGAATGTAGATGAATGGTGAAGCAGTGTAGTGCAGAAGACCTGTTAAAAGGTGATGTGCAGTTGTTATGTGGGCCAAATCTTCACCAGTCAGGATTCTTATATAGAATGATAAGAGTGGGAGTTAAAAAAAGTTAGGGTGCAAATAATGTGAAGCCTGTTTACTTAACTGTACTCTCAAGAAATGTTAAAATCTTGGCATGGTATGATAAAAGGTAGAATGACAAGGAAATCAAGTGAAAAGTTGTGACAGGGACCAACACATACATGCCCTAGTTCCACTATTACAAGTATGACTCCCACCAATATGCTGATAATGTAGCTCCGATAGTTACATTATTGGTCATACAACTTATATGAGTCCTGAAGTTTGGGAGCATAAAAACTGGTGTAGATGTTCTTTCCAGTTTGAAACATGTTTGAAAGCCTTTTGTTAATCAGCAATTTTAAGAAGCTACAACTGATTTTTTTCTAGAAGAAAATCTCTTATGACTAACATTTGTACTACTATATCTTAGATTCATGGTGTTAGAACTCTGTTACAGATTTTTAAAAAAATGGAGCTGCAAAAACCTTGTCCCGTGATATGACTGGGTCATAAAGGTCCACAGATTATTCTTTTATGCTTTCTAAATGTGATAAGGACTTGTTGCTGTTACTTATCATCGCTAACTGAAATGTTGAGAGTAGGTGGCAAGGGCATTTGCCTTACCGTTTCATTTAAGACGCATCTAACCTACTCTTATCTAATAAATTCTTTTAAAGCACTAAATCTCAACAATCTGACAGACTCTAAGGAAAAAAGAGGCACAAATATATTGAATCAGAAATAATTCAATAACAAGGTAATTTCATTCCAGAGAAGACAGAGTCAGGCGAGTTGGACAGGCAGATGGGCTTTATCTTTGAGATAACTTTAAGGCTTTTCCAAAAGGAGGCAATATGTCATTCAATCTAATCTTATGCTTTGCAGGCCCACCATATTTTCCCAAGGATCTCAGCTTGCTAAATTAACAAAATGAATAGTCAGTTGGAATATAATTAATAGTCAAGTGGTAAGCCAGTCAGTAATCCAGGGTTGGGAGTGGAAACGGAGGGAAGATTACTAAGTGGGAAAAGTTAAGCTGAACAGGTAACTAATTGTGTAACTGATGAGCTATTTCTTATGTGCAAAGGAAGAGAGGTTCTGGAAGGCTGATGAAAATGACTGAAGGATTTGGAAAAATGTGTGTTTTTTGTATTTTGTGCTAGCTTTCCAGAGTCAAACACTGGTGGACTAAGTTTAACACTTGAATGACTGTGTCAATAGTGGCAGATACCAGTAGTAAAGGTCACTTGATCTTAAATGACAAGAGAAGTGAAAGAAGCATTGCTGAAAATATATTTTATTGACATAATTAACAAAATTTTTAAACTATTTTATATTTACATCTCATAAGATTTAAGTCAAAACAATGATCAGGTCATCTTACCATGACCACCAATTTAGGCAAACTTAACCAGCGCAGTAAGGAGAGTAATGAAAGTTCAAAATCAAAGGAATACTGGGGCAAGATGACCCTATGAACATTTAATATTGAATTAAGGCTAATTTTATCATTTACTGAGTAGCAATTCAGTTGTAAAATTGGAAAAGAATGCTTTCTAACCTCGCATATTAGACTGAAAAATGTGCTCCATTGACAGAAGAACGCAGCAAACAGAGCAAATTTCTCTTGTTTTCCTTTTATCAAAAACTATTAACACATTTAATTGTCCATAAAATATTAGAGCCACATAGCTTGCAACTGTCACATAAACATGATACTATTGAGAATACTCATCATAACAAATATTACGTCAAATCAAAATATTATTATAATAAAATCAAATATTACACCAACTCAAAACTTTATTTTAATTTATTATCTATATGGTTTAACTTTCTCATTCCTAAGTTCACATTGGTGCATGATCTCTTAAAGGAGAAGTTATTTGATAATCCTTTAATCATTGTTGACAAGAAGCCCATAGTGGTAGAAACTAAAGATTGGTGTTCTGGATTTTCCTTGGTATCAGATATTTTAAATAAAGACTTAAAAACTTTTAGACAAAAATATGTTTGCAAAAGGAATATAAAATTAAAGTAAAATAAAAAAATTACAATTCACAAGGTGTATATCTTCCTATGCAATATCTTGTAGATATAAAATAAAATTAAAAACTGCCAAGTATACAATCATTACACAACTACTACATATTCAATTCCAATTAATCAAGATAAATGGACTGAATATTATCCATTCCTGGAAATTATTGACTGGAAAAAAATATATACATTACCTTCCAAAATAATCTTCGATACTTAACTTGTTTGTCTTCAATAAGATATTTTGCAGAGTATTTGCTCATGATTATAAATTGTTTGGTTGAAAATAACTGACTCACCGCAATGTTATATGTGTGAAGAAATAGACGATTTAGAACACCATTTATATTACTGTAAAAATACAAGGTACTTCTGCAAACAAGTAGAAAAATGGATACAGTCAATTATTCTTGTCACTCTGCTTCTCGTAGCATTGGATGTCCTGTTCGGCATAGTAAATGCCGATCCAAAGTGTTACTATTTACTAAATTATGTGATTCTGACTGCTAAATATTTCATATTCACAACTAAGAACAAATTGGCGATTTATTTTTCTTGAAATTCTTACATGCCTTTAAAATGAAGCTGGCTATTGACAGAAAAGTATTTCAGCAAAACAGAGATTTTTGCAGAAAGATTTGGTTTGTTATATGAATTTATCTAAAATCTGGAAAATCAAGAATTGAAAAGATATCCTACTCCTAAATGTGGTATGTTTATGTTTAGCTTAAATGTTTAATTATTAATACTATCTTCCAAAACATTGTCTTTTTTGTAAGTCCACACAAGCCACTGTAGGTTTTTTTGTGTGTGCCAACTTCTGATCCATGCATTATGATTTGGATGGTGTTCCTTAGAATCTGCGAGTTTCGGAGATTAAGCACATGGATACCTGATACCTGGTTAACATAATATTGCTGCCCAAACATTTTATCATTCTGTATTGTGCAACATATTGAAGTTTTTTAACATGTTTTTTGTTTCAAAAATAAATTAAATATAAAAAAATAAGTACAGAGCATTTTATGTGTATTTTATGTGTATGAAAGTTCATTTATTAAGTAGCGATCAGCAAAATGCTGTTTTTCAGCAAGAGCTCTATCAAGGCTTGCGCTTCTAGGAATCACTTTTTCTCATTTTTTTTGTTTCCAGACTTTCATGCATTGTGGCGCAGCTTGATGAGTATCTGTTCACTGAAGTTAAGCAGTAATGAGTATCTGTTCACTGAAGTTAAGCAGTAATGGGTGACTGCTTTGTTGTACTACTTGTGTCTCTGATGGCTTTGTGGCTCATGCTAGTAGACCGATACCCCTTTTCAGCCTAGTTTTCTCATTTGGTACTAGTTTTCAAGGCTACATTATTATGTTAGTTTCAGGATCAAACCTTAACAAATTATATTTACCAGGGATGTTTCTTTCGTGAAAGCACCCAAAAATTACATACAAATTAACATTACATTTGTAATACACACTTTACAAAGTATACAAAATAAATTTAGTTCATTATTTGCTGTAGAACCAGCGACCACGGCATTCAAGAGGACCTGCTTCAGTTCTCTGAACAATCATATATATTCCATTTTCCAGGTTGATTATTGAAAAGATGGAGGCACTCTAGCTCTTATAATCTGAAATTCATTTTAGTAGATAATAACTTGTTTGAAAGACATATGTACTCATTAATCCAGTTAAACATAATTAAAAGGAGAAATCACCATTACATACCTAAACCTGTAAATTGGAAATACAGAAAAAAATAATAAGTAACATATGCATGAATTTTAAATGGTATATATATAAGCACATTGTTTACTGCCTTGTTTTATGCTTAGATGCGCCTTAGAGTCTGTCATTGATGTAGATTAAGGGCTATAAAGGTCTGCATTACAGTCGATTAGATTAGATGTTGTTTGGGACTGGCATAAATTATCTGCACTTATTAAAAATACTTTTTGATTAGCAAAACCCACTGGCCAACTGCTGATAAGATATTAGCATTTAATTTCTCCAATAACTGATACACAATGCTTGTGTTATCCAAAATGGAGCCTATTCGCAAATGAATGCCACTGTGACATTCTACAATGGTGATGGTGAAAATGGTTTTGTTGACTTTCATAAATATGATGAAACTGTTTAAGCTATTAATAGTACAATAATGTAATTTTCCAGGACAGGCCACAATGATTATTTACCTGATGCATAAATTAGTGCTTTGTGACACAGCTAAAAGGTTAAGATGTAATTGCTTTTTCACTGTGATTTATTTGAAGTGGATATATTTTGGTATTAAGATAGGTAGTGAATGGGATGGAGTAAAGCAGGCATATTAGTTTGTTAACAGTCTGCTTTAAAAATCTTTGAGTTAATTGAGAAATTGTTGTGATTTCATGTTTGGCCAAGTATTCAGGCCCATAACCATGATTTAAAAAAAATAAACAAATCAGTGATGCTTTAAAAATAAATCAGGGAGGATTACTTTGATAAGAACATCCAAAGCAAATTTAAAAACAGAATTTACGCAATAACAACAATATATTTGTTGACTTTATAATTAAATAGCTTTATAATTGAACAACAAAATCTTTACATTTCATTAGCATAATACAATTTCTCTGGTGTATACTTTGACGTAAATGCAGCAAAGGAATATACTTTGTACTCACAAAAACAAATCAAAACAAAACTCAAGCAGCTATAAATACCCTCACCAGGTAGTTTTCTGTGTGAGTTCTTATGCAATTTCTCTATAAAACTGGCACCCAAACTATGTACAAAAGCAGGGCATGCTTGATAAATTAAATTTTATGTATGAATGACTGTCATTGGTTAAAATTTAAATTTTCCGTTTGTTCTTGTTTGTACTGATTTAAGCTGTCTGCTAAATTACAGTAGCGTGCAGTAGCCTTTCAGACTACTCACTCAATGGGCATATCAGGTTCCTCACCGTCCATGCTATCTAGCCCTATGTCGACCAACTATAGTTGTTCCAGCATCTGCATCTGCACATCAGCCATTTCTGGCCCACTTGCATTAGATCTTGAAGATGACATGGCCGATTGAACCTCAGCCTATTCCACTGTAACTTAATCACGCTTTGACAATTTCTTACTTTGTTCCAGTCGGTGAAAGTTGTCTATCTAGACGCTTACTACACGTCACTGTTTTACTGGGCATCATCCAACTCCTTATATGTCTGTATAGCCTATGTCCTGATAGATCCAAAACTTATAGAAAGACACAGGCCTGCAGAAAAAACCGACGTTATGCTTGACTTACTAAAGGGTAAGAATGCCATAAAATTCAATAATCAAATCTCTGCCAAAGGCCAATTGCAAGAATAACATAGGTTAGACAGTCCCTGAAATGTTTTTTTCAAATCAAGCTTAAGGTTGTCAATACAGCATGCTTGTCAACCTATTTTCTCTAGAGTTATATGCGTATAGATCCTGATGATAATGAATCATTTTAACTCATATCACCAATCAGCATTATAGAACAGTTATTAAAATGTTCAGTTAAAAACAATAATAAATAATAAAATAATAAAATCACTAAGAGCTATAAAATAAAGCCATAAAATTGCAAGGAAGAGCCAACAAATTTTTCAGTTAATGTTCACAGTTCTGGCTCTTCTTACATAATGACCAGACTGACCCTAATTTGAACGGAGGACTCAGAGCTCCATCAATAATAGTTTTAGAAAATAATGTCTCCCCACAGTAGACCCCAAGACCTACATGCATGCGAAAACAAGGTTATAGGAAAACCTCTAAAGGGGTTTGGGCTTGAAAGAAATAGTTCAAGAACGAAAACAATAAAAGCACAAGGAAATCATCTTGAAAATTGTCTTACAGGGACAATGGCAATGATTGTAGAATTGACAAAAATGTACGCGGATTATAGTACAGAATATGAAGATTTTGAAATCATCCACAGTAACGATTAAAAATCTCCGAGGTGGGAACTGGGCATCACCAGGACAGCGGAGACTCTCAGTAAACTGAACAAACAAAAGAAAGCACACATATCACACAGGAAATGACCACAGCTAAAAAGTTCCACAGAGTAGTTATTTGGAGAGACGACAGGCGATGAAAGTTAAAAAACACTATTTTGGGCCGTTCAAATTGCTGATGTAGGAGTGCAAATCTTTTTTCCAGGAATTTATCAATAAAAATAAAAAAGTTATCAGTAAAACAGCACTGGTCAAATGGAATATGATTTACACACTAAACAAATAAAAGGATGTATATTATTTTCGTGGACTAAAATATTTATCCCATGCAAAAATACATGTGTCTGACATAACTTGAAATGAAAAACCTATGTTGAGTCATTTAAAACTAACACATTCACAGTAATAACATAAACAATATCAGCTTCTACTTATATAATAAGCCAGACATATTTTTTCACTGGTTACCCTTGTGGACAAGGAACCATCCTAGAGTGGTGCCTTATTGACCAGGATCCATCCTTACCACCATAAAGTACTCACAAGTGGTAGCATTTACCACCTGTGTTATTTGGTGGGTTTCTTTTGAGCTTAATTAATTGTAATATTCATTTAAGAACAGACCACAAGATAGGTCTTCACACTACAAGCCCTTATTCTAAACTCACTGATTTCACATAACACAATTTCATATGTACATTGTATCTCATATCTAATAGATGGTACATTACAAATAATACACTGATTAATTAACTTAATACAAAATCATATTTATAAAATGTCCATCAAGATGGTTCTTTAAAATATAAGCATATAAGTTCTATGGGAGATTTTACGGTAGCTAGAAAAGTTTCACTGGATTTAATGGTTTGTTAGGTCTGTTCTTATCTTGTAAGAGCTTTCCTGAAATCATAGGAAATGCACTTACTGTACCCAACATATATAATACACCAGTAGCTTCTAAAATTACTTTAAATTTTATGTGTCGAGAAAAACATTTATTGGAAACATATTTTCGGAGATGCAGCAGTCCCTGTTAAAGATATATTTGCATTTAAAACCAACATACATTCTCCAATGCTGAAAAAGGATAGACTGCTCTTTCTCTGTTATATCACCCAGGGGTTTATTCTGCCCTTTTATTAGAGTGACATTAATTTGCCCAGCTTAATAAATGCGTAAAAGTTACATATCTAGTAAGCAGGCTTAACTGCATTATACAAAGTGTCCACTTAGACACTAAATTTCCTGTATTGTCCAGAAATTTTTTGTGAGAAAGTTTCTTTAAACTAATTTTTGTTCAACTGTATTCCATATTTTTAGTGATGCTGTTTCTGGATTCTATTTTGCCTGTATTCTATAATGTCCTCTGTTGTGAAAATGTATGAGTGATCACTGTGGACTGCCTTGACAACAGTTCTTTTCCAATGTTTGTTTGGTTGTTGCATCATTATGTATTCTCCTACTGCAAGATTAGGCAGGGGTTTAGATCCTTGGTCATAATACCTCGTTTGCCTTTGATTTTTTAATCTCAGTTGTTCTTTCATGTGTTGTGTAGACATATAACGAGTTACAGGTGATTACTATGGGTTGGGCGAATAGAGCGCAGTTCTCTAAACATGAGGAGAATGCTAGGTGCCAATATCTGGTCAACAGGTGTGTTGCAATACTAAGTATATTTCTTGGGCTAAGGGATAAGTATATTTCTTGGGAACTTCATTTAAATTTCTGTAACAGGTCCTTAGCTATTCCAACAGTTTTTTCAGCAATACAATTTGATTGAGGATGAGTTGCACTAATTGTATTGTGGATAAATCCATAGTTCTCTGTAAATTCTGAAATTCTTAAGTGTACTGAGTTTTATTGTCTGAGGTAACTTGTTGTGGATTCCCATGAGTAGCAAATATTCTCTTCATCTTTGTTATTACAGCTTTGCTTGAGGTTGACCTCACTTTTTCCATAACAAATATTCACTAAAATAATCCACTATAACCAGGTAGTTGTCATAGTTCCAACTGAACATATCAGTTCCAATCTTTGCCCATGAACTTTAGGGTATGTCTTGTTTTTGGAGTGGTTCCTCTGTGTTAGATTTCTTGTGGGTTTGACATGTGGTGCATTCAGTGATCATGCCAAATAATGAGGATTAATTTTGGGCCAATAAAACATTGTCTGGCTCTCTGTTTACACTCCTCTCTGTTTACACTCCTCATGCAATACAACCCAGAGGGAGCTGAAGTAAGGGGTTTTGTGGGATAGCTTCTGGTGGCTTGTGGTCTGTTTGAATTATCATCTTTCTGCCATAGACGTATTTTTTCACAGTCAAAGCATATTGCAAGCAGTTCATCCTCAATCTGGGCATAGACCTTTTGTGTCTGAGATAGGGCTTTGGATGCAAAAGCCACAGGCCTGATAGATCAAACTAAGCAAGCACTGGAGAAGCTGTGATCACATTTTTTATCTTCTGGAAGATTGCCTCTATGTTCCAGTCCCATTCGAATACTGTGTTCTTCTCTGTTAGTTCCCTGAAAATCTCTGCAATGTTAGAGAGCCTAGGGCCGAATGCTGATAGTGAGTTGAGCATTCCCAAGACTGATTCTAGTTCACCTTTATTTGTAAGGTTTGGTATATTCTTGATTGCCTCCACTTTTTTCTTTTCAGCCTTGGAGTTGACCAAGCTGTCAGTTCGGTGACCTTGGCAATCACATCTAATTTCTCAATACGGTTTCTCTCCGACTTGTCCTTATTCTTTATTGCAACAGGTAGTTTTGCCATGATGGGTGAACAACTTGTTGGTAGTTGGGATCCAAGTGAATGTGGTATTCCCTTTCAAACCAACAAAGACCACTGAAGACATTTCTAAATTTTCCAGGAAATTTGTTTGCTTATCCTTGTCCACTGAGATGATGACCTAGCACTGTTGATGTCTGAACAAGAGAGAGAGAGCAAGGGCCTTTGTTTGTTTTCTTGTATTTGCCTTGCAAAGAGACCTTTCCATTTACTATCAAAGGGTTGCCACTGTATCGACCATTATCAACAAACATGCTCCACTACACACTAAACCAAAAGGCAAAATACATCCCAGGATGGGTTAACGATACTGTAATTGCGACAAAAGAGACCAAACGCATTTGGCGAAGAGATAAATCCACCTTCAATAGATCCCGGTACATGCAGAAAGTACATCAATATAATAGAATCTGCAAGCAAGCCAAATCTCAATTCCTTAAAGCAAAAATTCAGGACAATCAAAACAATCGACAAAAATTATGGCATGTCCTGGGCGATGTGTTGCACAGACTTCCAGCCAAGATCCTCCCATCGATAAAGCCCCCTCAGCTTTTGGCTGACAGGTTTGTGGAGTTCTTTACAGAAAAATTGAAAAAATACGCTCAACATTCTCTACTTCTGCCAAGTTATTACCAATTCTCCTAGTAAATCATGTTCCCTAGACCCTTGGCCTACTTTCCTTGTTCTGGATTATCTGGATATTCTGATTACCCCCATCACCGCAATAATCAATGCTTCTCTTGAGAAAGGTAAGTGTCCAAACTTTTTCAAGCAGGCCCATGTTAAACCTATCCTCAGAAAACCATCCCTAGACAAAGAAGTTTTTAAAAACTACAGGCCTGTCTCAAATTTAAACTTTATCTCAAAGATTCTTGAAAGGGTAGTAGCCATTCAGCTAAAAACCAAACAGCCGGTCTTATGACTACCTTCCAATCGGCTTATAGAAAACACCACTCTACTGAAAGCGCCCTCCTTAATATACAAAACAATATTCTTCGTAACATGGCCAAGGGTTCTGTCACTGCCCTTACCCTTCTGGATCTATCCGCTGCTTTCGATACCATTGACCACACCATTCTCCTGGACAGACTCAATGTTTATTATGGACTCAGTGAGCTAGCACTTGGTTGGTTCAAATCATACCTGTCGGGAAGGACACACTTGGTCAAGGTAGGTAGTACTCTTTCGCATCCTGCTGCGCTCTACTATGGAGTACCCCAGGGCTCTGTCCTTGGACCAATCCTGTTCTCTCTCTATACTAACCCAATTGGCTCAATCATTCATTCCCATAGTGGCATCAACTACCACTTTTACGCCGATGATACCCAGTTATACATAACACTTTCACCAGATAATTTCTCTCACTCTATCCAAAAACTAAAGAACTGCCTAAACGACATTCAAAATTTCATGTTCGCAAATAAATTAAAACTTAACCCAGACAAAACCGAGTTCATTCTCATAGGCTCCCAAAAAAATCGTAACTCACTCCTCCCTCAATTCCCTATCAATATTCTGTGAAATCAGGTCTCACCAGCACAAAGTGTCAGGAACCTTGGAGTGGTGTTCGACTGTAATTTCACTTTCTCAAACCACACGTCACAGGTCATTAAGTCCACTAGAGTACAAGCGAGAGACCTCTAGAGAATTCGTCCCCTTCTAGACCTGAATACATCAGTGCTGTTAGCGAATGCTTTGGTGAGCAGCAGGCTGGACTACTGCAATTCACTCTTCTTATGACTCACTGATTTTGAGTTAAGGTGATTGCAGCTAGTCCAAAACTCACTCTGCAGGGTTGTCACCCGTTCCTCTAAATTCTCTCACATTACCCCTCAACTAAAAAAACTCCACTGGCTACCAGTTAGATACAGAGTACAATTTAAACTTGGTCTTATTACATACAAAATTCTCACCCAGGGTCAACCAGTTTACCTAAGAGGATTAATCCACCCCTACACCTCTTTTAGAAACATGAGTCGAAGTACCCCAAACCCAAGTTCCTTCAAATCCCCACTTTTGATCGTAGAGTTCACAAATCAATTAAACACTTTTCTAATTCCTTCAGTCACTATGCCCCTGCCCTTTGGAACTCTTTCCCTCTCCATGTAAGAAATAGTCCCTCTGTTGCATCTTTTAGGAAGCACCTCAAAACTCACCTCTTCAGCTCTAGCTTCCCAACTTAGTCTTTCTTCCCTCCCGGTCACACCCACAATCCTGGATTACCGACCTTGAACGCCCCTCGACTTCCATATGATTACGACTTTGTTTAATTAGCGCACTGAGTTCCTCATTGTGGGGAAGATATTGTGCTTGCAAAGCAGTAGATTAGATTAGCTTAGAGTATTGTGATTAGATGGTTTTTCTTACTTGGATTTTCTTTTTTGGATTTTCCATGAGAAGTTTTCCTTCTAAACACATGTACATCTTCAGGTGGACTGGCCATATTTTTCAGTTGTTGCTTGCAGACCTCTCAGGTATGGGCCATTTCAATGGCTCTGTCCAGGGTTCGTTCATTTTCTTTGTTAGTGAGTTTTTAATGTATATTTGGGTTGTTCTCGCCAAACACATTACAATCATTCTAGATTTTCTCATTCTCTGGATATGAACAGTCTTATTATCAACTTGAGGTCAGTGACAAAGTTTTCAAAAGGCTCACCGTCAGCCTCAACTTGAGCTTGGAACTTGTAGCGGGAACAGATTTCATTACTTTTAAGGGGTGACATAAGCTTCAAACTTTTCATAAGGTTTGGAACCTCTTCCCACCCTCATCTAAGCAAAGCCCAAGTATTCCTAATGTGTCTTTCCGTTTTGCCTACCTATATCAGTAAAAAATAACATTAAAAACATTAACTCTGTATATTGCCTGATTTTTAATAGACTTTTGGCAAGCTTTTAGCTTCCCAGTCCATCCCGTTGTACACAAAATATCCCAAGTATATGTAAGTTACCAATCTGACACTATGTGTTATTTGGTGGGTTTCTTTGAAGCTTAATTAATGTTAATATCCATTTAAGGACAGCCAACAAGATAGGTCTTGATACTACAAGCATTTATTGTAAACTCACTGATTTAATATAACACATTCTTATGTATACATTGTGTTACAATATCTAATATTTGGTATTTAAAAATAGAGCACACAAATATATCACACCACCATCATTAATTCACCCCATAATCATAGGGGTAACAAGTTCCATGTCCAGACAGTATAGTCCCTGTCAGCCAAGGAAACAAATTTGCACACCAGAAATTCACAGACCACTTAGTCACTGTGTTGGCTACATTCCCACATAGATTGTTCCGGAAAGGACACAGATCTGACAGGCATAATCCGCAGAGGGAGAAGAGATGTCTAGTGATTTTGTTGCCTAACCAACACAAAATCAATGCAACCTGTAAAACTGCCTTCTTTCACACCATTAACACATTTCAAATTTCACAGAATCCAATCATAATAACAGTTTACTTATGCTGCTACCAGAACGTTTTAGGTTGTACAAAATGTAAACTTTGACATAATTGCTGCTCTGCCAAACCCCAAAAAATCCTAAACTATGGAGTAGGACCTCCTCCAAACATTAAAATACTCAGGTTAGCACTTGCCAAATTTTAAATATACTACTTCTGAGGAGTGGATATGGACGACAGCATTTCGAAGCATGTGATTTTAAATCAGGCACTTTATAACCAACACAGATATAATCATCCATTTATCAACAAGATGTTTTTACAACTGAAACAGATATGACAATTCATCGGCAATTAGGAACATTATAATTACACAGACGTGTAGGGTCCTTTTCAAGTAAGTTGCCAGCGTAGTTTCTCCTTGGCATTGTTACGATCTCACATGTACAAGATTTAAAGACAAAGTGTCAAAAGTCATAGCTCCGAATAAAATAAAAGTTTGCTTAAAGTAACAAATACAAGTATTGAAATTTATGATATATATTGATGAATATTAGTAACAAGGTAAAAGAGAAAAAGATTAGATAAAAACAAATTCTAATATTTTGTAAGTAAACTACATTTTTCTAATTATATGAAGAAAGAAGAAAGTGTGCAAGTACCAAATATAAGATCTCTTGAAAAATATATAGATATAATGGGACTTAGATGGGCTAAATTTGGTTGAGAGCTAAAAACCAAAGAATTAAATAATTAGAAAAATTGGAATAAAAGAAGGAGTAAAATTAATTATGGGAATATAAATTTTAAAATTAAGAATACTGATTATTTTTGTGAAATAAGGATGGGGTTGTATGGATTTCAGTTACATAATTTTATTTTAAGAAGGGGAAACCTCACTACTTGATATATCAACTCAAAAGTAACAACACGCATGGCTTCCATGTGATCCAACCATGGTGCACATTTCACCAAAAAGCTTTAAGGTAATAACACATAGCACACAAACCAAATCTAGGCATAAAAAAGCAAATCGGAATAAATTTTTGAGAATGCATACTATAAAATACAAATAATTACATCACATCCATTCATTTATTAAAGTGAAATAAGCAAAACAATGGAATTATGAAAATAAACAAGACATTCCAATCAAAGAATAATTAAATTTAAGCTGTTATAAAAGTGTGCTGAAAGGCAAATTTTAAGGGTAATTATCATTTTCAGTTAAAAGAGTAATCTTGCAGTAAAATATTAGACATGCCTTTTTTGGCTAGAAATTTGGGGACAGAAAACATTAATTTTAAGGGCTATAGCAAGGCTAGCAATATTAAATAGCAATGCCAATCGTTACTTACAATAAAACAAAGTAAAAACTTCGTCAATTGTTTACCGAATAAAAGAGCTACTGGTAAGGCTAATGTTCAAATGGAGGAGACAGAAAGAAAGTAAACTGACAGCCAATTGTAGAGCAGTTGAAATCAAGAAGGGGAATTTACAGGATAAATGACTATAATATACAAAGAAGAAAACAGAAACTGCCAAGCATATAAATTATTGCATATGTACTTTAAAAGGCACACAAAGCTTAGCATTTTAATTTGTACCAAACATCCAGTTTTAATGACTGAAAAAATTAAACTTCTCATACACTATTAACACCAGAAAGTTTGTAATCAGAACGGTTTTAAGCAAGGATAATTTTGATTTTGAGAGCTATTTAAAATATTTTAAGTTACACGTTTTAGTTTTGGCCTTTTGCCAGAAAAAAAAATGAACCACTATTAATGAATCTGATAAAACTGAATGAATTTATTTGTTTTTATATCCATACATAAGTTTACCAGAATTGCATAAATTGTGAAAATCTAGAACGTTTAAATTACTCCTTTGCAGATCAAACAACATAAATTTACCATTTAAAATTTCACCAGCAATAGGCAATACTGAGAGGCAAGTCTATGTCACGTAATGGTTTCAGGAGTAAGTCAGGAACACACTCAATGAGAGGCAATTCTTGCTGTATTAGAGTACTGATCATAAATTTATTTGACATTGCCCTATTTTAGCCCTTCTTGATATGTTTATTTATTTGGGGTTTTACATCGCTTTCAACACTGTACAGGTCATATCACGACGGGTAGTTGGAAGGGCAGAGGAAACCACTACATAGAGTTCATCAGGGATCTGTACTGTAAACTGCCAACCAGCGGCAAGCAACTACCTGCTTTCCCACTTGGGGCCGTGCCGGGAACTGAACCCCGGCCTCAGAGGTGGGAGGCAAGAGTGTTACCACTCTACCACCGTGCCCTTCTTGATATGTTACAGGTGCAGACCCCTACCCCTACATACAGCTACGTACAACTTCAGTACTGAGTACATTCTGAAGCAGTACCTACACCAGATATGGGCAAAGATTTCGGCCCACTGTATGACTCTGCTCCCCTATACCCACTGATGTTCACGGATATACCTGAATCCAGCCATATCCCCTCCGAATTTCTCACCATACAATCTATATACAAGCAGAATGTTTTTGTTACATCTCTAAAAGTGGGACTATTACATATTCCAGGAAGTTTGCTCTTAGGTACGTAATATTATTCTATAAAAGTTTAATAAACATTTACAGTAAAAACGTTTGTATATAGAATGTTTATAAAACGTTTTTTCAAACATTACAGTGTGAAGGTTTGCTTGGAAACGTTTAGAAAACCATAAGATAGGGTTTAAATATTTTCAACCCATTGTCTGATCGCTCCATGACTTCCTCGATCAACAAGGGATCGATAGATGATGCAGGAGGTAAGAGTCTTCCTCTGCTTGATAACTTGTGATGGGGTTAGAGAGATGTCTTGTCTACTGCTGGTTCTGGGTCTTGGTCATCACTCTCGTAATCCGAAACCTGCATACTGTGGCTGTGGCAGAGGTGGAAGAATGTGGCTGGTTTGGCTATGACAGTTTTACAACAGGCCCGATAGTGCTTCTTAGAACACTTTGTACAAGTACAAGTCCTCAGCATTAATCTTTTCTGTGCTCTGTCCAGAGCTGGTGCAGCTCCGATTCCAATAGAGTGTTTTTCTGGGGAAAAAGCATTGCTTCAGCAGTGGCATATCGACTCATATGGGCTTTGGTTGCTCAAGTAAGGCCTTCTCCCTCTTGGCGGCGTCCTTGCAATCCTTGTGCCTCTTGTTATACAAAAGGTTACTGTCCACTTGTTGCCCCTCCTCCCCCTTCTCCTCCTTCTTCCACGTCAATTGCAGTTATTCCTGATAAGTCTGACGCTATCCTGGCCTACTCACAAAGAATAAAGGAGACTAATCAGTCCCTGATTTGAAGGGTTAGTGACTTAGAATCTATCAAATACCATACTTCTACACAACAGGGCCCTCGGTCACAGTCCTCTGCATTTCAACCCTTAGTCATGCAAACTCTGCATAAGTTGAGTAATAAGCACAAGTGATAGATCACAATGCTTGGTTAGCATCAACTCAGTGCATGGCCCCATCATTATCTGGGCCTTCCATCCAGCCGCAGAACACACTAGCTGAACCAGACCCACTAGGGGTGGATCATCAACCTACACATTTTAACACAGATGGTATTCGGTTCAGTTATTTGAATAGTAAAGTTTATGGATATACACTTGTCTTCATCCACCCATCTGATTTTGATCAGATTACTGGATTTTGTTATTGATAAATGACTGGGTAGAAATAATTTCTTGCTCAGTTCCCCCTATTGGTGCCCTTATTGTTCAGCAATGTATGTGTAAACATCAGAATGTTCAGGAAACATCGGTGAAAGACTCGAGTAAACTAGCATATGCCAATTTCATGACTGATCAAAGGTGCTGGAAAAATTATGGCTGCTCTTACGAGATATATATTACTCAAATCGTTGATTTCATATCTGTCTGGAGGTAATGAACTGAGGCACAGAGAGTTGTTGTCAAGTGAAAGCAAATAAGCTGACTGCTGATATATGTAGCAGCCATGCCAACCATATGCATACTAACCAGAATGGTCACATTCAGATCAATATTCTATTAAGTACCTATGCCCTTTTTAACTCTCTGGTGTCACTAGGGATGCTATTATGCCGGAATATCAGGTGGGGTTTCTTAACCATGGTCCAGCCAAGTTTACCTTTGTTGGCCCAGATAGGGCTCCAGTTGAAGTCAATTCGCTTACTCAGTGTCTGGAAATTGCAGGTGTAATTCACAATACAGGTCTCCCAAACTATGCTTGGGCCAGGATTCCACTCACATGTGACCTAAACTTAGATGAATGGGAGCGTGGATTAAGAGATTATCCTCACCAAATGTCAATACAGTATCTCAAATTAGGATTCCCTCTTTCTCTATCAATGTTAGCCACCTTTCGATTACTTTTGTCAAAAACCACCATTCAGCCAGTCAGTTTCCTGATGCAGTTTAGGCACATTATTAGACCCAGTGCATGATGTTCAATTAGACCTGTTTCACTATTCACCCTTACTTAATATGCCAAAAGATGCAAACAGGCGTCCAGTGATTATAAAATTTGTTCCACCCTTATGGTTGCGCAGTAAATGACAATGTTTCTAATAATCACTTGGACAGTAGAGAGTTCATACTTAAATTTCCCATCACTGACGACATTGTACATGAGATTATTGATAAAAATAATGACCCATTGCTTTTGAAAATTGATGTGGCATAAGCATTTTGCAACCTCAAGGTTGATCCAGTTGACACCACCTAATTTGGGATCTTGACAAAGGATCAGTATTACCTGGTCCATAGCATGTTTGGTTGGAGTGAGGCATTCCAAATGGTCTGCAATGCCATCACATGTGACATGAAAAAGGCTGGGTGCGCCATATTAGTTTATATTGATGATTACACAGGAGTGGTTCTGAGTAGTGACGCTCAGCATCATTTTCAGCAGTTATATCTAATCTAATCTAGTGCTTTGCAGGTGCAGTATCTTCCTCACAAACTTGAACTCAGTTCATTAGTTAAACAAAATTAATTTATCATAGGGAGTCGAGGGGCGTTCAGGGTCAGTAATCCAGAATTGTGGGTGTGACCAGGAGGGAAGAAGACTAAGTTGGGAAACTAGAGTTGAAGAGGTGGGTTTTGAGGTGTTTCCTAAAGGATGTGACAGAGGGACTGTTTCTTATTTGGAAGGGGAAAGAGTTCCAAAGAACTGGGGCATAGTGACTGAAGGAATTAGAGAAGTGTTTGATTTATAAACTCTATAGTCGAAAGTGAGGCTATGGAGGAACTTGAGATAGGGGGCGTTTCGCCTAGTATTTCTGGAAGAGGTGTAGGGGTGAATTAATTCTCTGGGGTAAACTAGTTAACCTTGGTTGCGAATTTTGTACGTAATGAGGCCTATTTTAAATTGTACCCTATACCTGTCTAGGTGCTGATGGAGTTGAGGGGTAATGTGAGAGAAATTAGAGGAACGGGTGACAATCCTACAGAGTGAGCTTTGGACTAACTGCAGTGTCCTTAACTGAAAATCAGTGAGTGATAAGAACTGTGAATTGTAATAGTCCAATCGGTTGCTCACCAAACCATTTGCTAACAGAACTGATGTTTTAAGGTCTAGAAGGGGACGAATTCCGTAGAGGTATTTTGTAGAGCTATATGCACTAATACAGTTGTTAGGTCCCCCTATTAATAAAGATAAGTTGCCCCTCTAAGCGACTGACATGTTTGGGCATCAGAATTGACATCCCAGCCACATCCCGCAGCATTGACCCACAGCATGGGATTTATGGAGAAGGTCAACATGTATCCACTAAGAAGTGGCCATCTAAAAAGAATTTTCAGTCCCTTCTTGAGAAATTTCCACAAATATTTCCACAAATATCTCGTTCCTGTATGGATCTTCCTAAATAAGATGTTGCACCTCTTTTAGACCGATTAAACTGTCTCTCAGCCAATATTTAAAAGATGGATGTATTGACAAGAAACAGATGGCATAAGTATGCAAAAAACATAAATGTCCGGAAGGGCAATAAATGGCACACATCCTGACATTAAACATGTACTAGGCTACCACCTTGAGTATACCACTCTTTGCATAGTTAATGGATATATTTACCAAAATTTATTTCACTTGCAAAATTTCATCATCGTTTATACAAAAGGAAGTGCAGAAAAAGTTACTATATTACTGCAAACACAGAAAACTGTTTTCCTGCATCTAAATGCTTTATACTGTTAATACATTTAAGTGGATATTTTAAATTTTAAAGTGACAGTAATTTCCAGATTTTAAGTTTTTCGTGTGGCGAGGAACTCTGCCCCAAAATGCCATCCATCAGTTTTAAAAAGGCATATTTGAGGACAGAAAACTCGGTCTAGACCTCTTTAGGAAGAATAGTTCAAAAAGATTATTTTCTAAGATCTGAACTGGTTTAAAATTTTTCTTCTTCATTTCATTTGTGCGAAAGGTATTGGCACTGTATGGCATAGCAGAGTGTATTCTACTCCAGTGCCCAATAGTGCCATGTGTTATGAAAACTATTGTGCACATGGAAATGCTTAATATTATAGTAGCCCTTTATGTAATGGGGATGACTATGAAGGCACCACTAAGTTAAGATCTACTGTGACAATAAAGACAGTGGTTCAAGTTCTGGCCACAAGTAACAACAGGAGCTCAAACAATTATGAAGTGGATTAAGACTCTCCAAGATAATCAGTCACATCATGTGGTACAGGTTCCTACTTTGAGTAGCATTTTTGTGTGCTGCTAGAGGCCTTTCTGCATTGCTTGCCTCTAGGTCCCTTCCTCCCACTGCCTCTCCCTTTCCTATCCCTACTATCGAATTATCGACTCACATATACGAAATTCCTTGAAAAAGAGGTCTGCAAATCAAACATTATTCCCTAAGGGGTTTTGGCTTTTATGCATTCAGAAGGTCGGGAGTTACATTTGCTTATGACCATAATGTCAAACTGCAGAACATCATGGCCCGTAGTTTATGGTGCAGCCCGGCTGTGTGGATGTACCTAAATAATTCTTAATCACCCTCAGTTATCCCTTCTGCTTTCTCCTCCAACTTTTCCTTCTCACTTTTAGTTGGGGTTTGGTGGCATTTCAAAATCTTTACATGCATTTTAAAACCCTGCTCTGCCTCTATATAATTTTTTTACTGACATGTAAATAAAATTGTCAAGCATGTGTTTCACGGTCTTCTGGGTAATACAAGCCTGAATACCTTGGCCTCCTGAATTTGACCTCTAATATGACCTCCTGTCTTCACCTCAATGTTAAATGCAACAATAGTACTCACCATTATAGCACTGAAAGTGTTACATGCAACTATAATTGGCCTAACAGGCTTTAATCCAGGATAGTTTTATGCTAGGTTAGAAGCCAACTGTAGAAGCACTACAAAGTTTCATTGTCTATCATAACACCCTATGAATTGAAACTAATTAATTCAATAATTTAACACCTTTTACAAATGGTCAACATATACATTCTTTGCAGGGTTTCCTTTGCTGTGAATATCATACATGGCTTTCAGCAAATTAGATCGAAGGTCTTTTTAGTTACAATACACAATCAATATTGTTTCACCATGTCTATCAGTGGTTTTCCTTTGTGGGAAAATAATTTTTTGTAAAAAGCTTTGAAACTGTAAATATAATCTGGCTGCTGCAAAGTTTAGCCACGGACAGTGATTATGGATAAAATATGGATGTGTGACTTACAGAAAGAAGTCTCCAGAAAAGTTTAGATAGTTCATATGACAATGTTCATGGTGTGGATAATTTGTTGTATTGAGATTTTTACGTTGATATATTGATTTGTGCTTAGTTTAAGATAGTAAGTTAATATTATTCTATTTCATACATTCAAAGTATTATAAAATAGTGAATGTTTATGCTTATGTTTTTGTGTTGAAGTTTTCGGATTCATCAGTTTGTTTTTCCTTCTTCTCTAAATTTTGAATCAAGGAAAATTGCCTCCTGGAATGATTGTCTACCAGAAAAAATGCCTACTCTGTATTATGCATATTTTTTCCAAGTAGCACATTTGCCATGGAGTATTTTTCCATGGACCCTGAATTTCATGTAGAATTTTAAAGACTTTATTAGAGTACCTACTGAACTAATTAATATGAAAATAGATGTAAAAACTATTCAATATTGAATTCCTTGTGTCTCAGTTGACTGACAAACACTATTTTGTTTAGGCAGACTGCCCGCTGAACTAAAGAATATTTCAGTTGTGTTATATCCGCAATTGGTAACACATACAATATGAAAAGCAGGGGTCCTAGCACTGACCCCTGGGGAACTCCAAAATGAAGCTTCTTCTGTTTGAACACACTGGCTTCTGTTTGATAGATATGATTTAAACCATTTGAGGGAAGTGCTGTGATACCAAATCTAGCTGACATTCTATGAAGTAATATATCATGATAAATAGTGTCAAACGCGGCTCTTAAATCTTAAATAACACCAGTATCACAAGGTTATTCTTACCAATAGAGTTGACAAGATCATTTTGCACTCTGAGTAAAGCAGTCTCAGTAGAATGGAAAGAGCGATATGCAGATTGCATAGTTGACCACAGATCATATTTATCCAAACGATTTTTAAGTCTTCAGCAACAACTTTCTCAAGTAATTTGGATATGAATGTTAAGTTACTAACTGGCCTGTAGTTTTTCAGTATGTCTTTGTCTAGATTATCTATCTTTATCAATGGGAGAATGTTAGCATGCTTTATGTTTTCTTTAACACAGCCTGTTTCTAGTGATTTATTAATAATCCTAGTAATCAGAGGAGCCAGTATGTCAACATGTTGCTTGACCAAGCATGTAGATAATGGATCATTCTCACAGGTAGCCTGATGAAGAACTTAAAACTATCCTCTTGACTTCATCTTGAGTCGTTGGTGTAAAGTATGACAGTTTGTCAAGATTGGACACAGGAAATAGTTTTTCTCTTTTTTCAGTAACTGCAGAAACAGTGGCTGATTTAGTGATATCTTCACAAATGCAACTATTTTATTAATAAAATAGCCATTAAAACTGTTGACAATGTTGTCATCTGAGCCCAAGTCCAGAAGAAAAATTTATTTTACATTTCCAAGCAGAGTTTTGGTAAGTCTAAAGAGCTTCTTTTTATCATTTTCTGATTCGACAACTTTAATTGAAAAGTTTTGCACTCATTTAATGCCTTTGTAAAAACTTCACAATGAGAGCAATATTTGTCCCAGTTCTGTTTGGTTTTACATTTTTTTTCATTTCCTTTCAAGCCTTCTCTTGATTATTTTTAAGTGGCGAATTTGTGAATTGTACCATTGAGTGTTAGGTCTAACAATAATCATCTTTTGGCTTACAGGAGCATGTTTACCAATGCAGTAGTCAGGGCATCGTTATATGTGTGCAACAGATTATCCAGGTCAGCCATTGCACATGGGACAGATGACAAATCCCCACTCAGTGAGTCATGATCAATTTTCTGCAATTTACAGTCTTAATTATGGGACTAGGCTTCGAAGCAAAGAGGCGACCGAATACAGCATGATGATTAAATACACATGGATACCCAGGTGATGTGACATCACAAATGTTGTTATTTTGCCTAGTGATCACCAGATCAATACAATGTCCTCCTGTATGAGCTGCAAAAGAAACAGTCTGCTGGAGTTCATGAGCTTGGAGTAAGTCCAGAAACTGTTTGACATGAGCATTGCCTGAGTCATCACAATGAATGTTGAAGTCCCCAAATAAAAGTAGGGACTCTTGCAGACAGGAAAGACTTGCAACATAATTAGAAAATTCAGAGTATAACTGGCTAAATGAAAAGTTGTTTTTGCTATTTGGTGGTGGCCTATATATAACAAAGAGTCCGACAACATTGATTTCAACCTTTAAAACAAATTCTTGATGTTCAAAGACAGTGAAACATTTTCTTTTTATCTGCTTTAGTTTAATATTAGATTTAATCACTGCTCCTGTACCTCCACCTCTGTTGTCACGAGGATTACTGTAGGAGGAATATCCATTTGGTGTAAGAGAATTAATGATGTCACTTTCGTTTTGGTCCTCAGAAAGCCAGGTTTCTGTTACAGCCAAAAGGTATAACTTATTATCCAATATAAAGTCATGTAGGACCACACTTTTATTTTTTATAAATCTGACATTCAACAAACCAAAATTAATCCACTTCCAAGAACATTTTAGGTTGGCATCCTCTTGTGTATTGATAAATAAGATTATTTTTGCTTACACTATTAACCAAAAGTTTACATTTACTTGGCCTGAAAGAATTGACATTAAACCCCTATTTTGCTGTGTCTTGTTTTTTTTTCTTTTCAAGACTGTTCAGCCTAACATTAAACACTGTAGCTGGAGAAAGTTGAGTGAGTGTTTTAGAATAGGTCACAGTTTATCTTATCCACAGAAGATCTTGCCTTGTATATGTGTGTGTACACTTCACTTTAGCCTTGCTGAAGGCTCAAGTTTCTTTGTTATTAGGGAAAGTTTTCAGTTCAGATAATGGAGTTTCTATAATGTACTCATACATGTTCTGACTAATAGAATGACATACAGCTAAGTCTGATACAGTTCTGTCTCTTAACATGTATGAGTGCTTTATGAATACCAAATATCTGTTTGCATGTTTGAAAAGATATCATGCAAATTTGAGCCTTAGGCAAGGCTACTGATATCCATGAGTGATCAAAAGAGATGCATATTTATATTCCTCAGTGTATCTAAAGTGAATAATATTTGTAGTACAAGAACAACATATAAATGTTCTATTAAACTTGGTCTACACACTGACTCAACTTTAGCCTTTCATAACTTCAGTGAAATTAGTTTTAATGCAAACAAGCTTCCTTTTGCAGGGAGCTGCTATTAGCCAGCGCTACACCTACACTGAGTAGATTTACACTACATTTACGTGGCTCACAACATCAAATAGCTGATTTGCCTACGGACTCGTCTCTAACTGTGAATTTGTTCACATGCTAAAACAGGCCCAGAAAAATTCTGACGGTACTGTTTTGCTATAGTCCTCTGTTTGATACCAAATTCACACTAAAAATGAAAATCAGGGCCCAGTTTTACAAAGGCCTACTATCTCCTAGTAGTCTACTAAGCCTATACTATCTGTTTCAGCGAGATGGTTTTTAACTGTGGTAATTGGTAGGCTTTCCTCACTAGAAGCCCTGCTGTCTCAGGAACTTGATAGGTCCCAAGTATCAGCTCAGTGGAACACTTTTATAGTGGCTAATAAGGGCCTATTAAGATCTAGCTTCAATAGCATACTATCTTCTATATTTAGTAGGCCTTTGTGAAACTGGGCCCTGTATTCTATTTTTAACACAAGTATTAAAATAGCTATTGTATTTATACACTAAAAGTGTGATTTTAATTTCATCTGATCTCAAGCAGGAATCTGACATATGTAAACAGCCTTACACACATTAGAAGTGTACCGAAGGCTATTGGTAATTGGGTGTAAGGAGTCAAATACACCAGTGCATGTACAAGCTTTAGAAAAAAAGGTCAGGCCAAGCCACAAATATGTGCAAGCTTCCTAGAACGTTCCTTCCATTCAGTAAAATTTTCAGAATCATCCACACAGTCTTAAATCTACATATAACTTCATACCAGGAAGAAGATAATGACCAGAATGAAAGGAAAGGTCTGATGCAACAATAAATTTCCAGCAAAATTCCCCACAAGTCAATGATATATATAATGCAGCTGTGTACCACAGTAAAACACTGTTGAAACGTATAGTAAGAAATTTATTAACTTAAGATTTCCCTATTGTTTGAAGGAAAAAAGTAGAAGCTCTGTAAAACTACCTTTTGGATGAGAAACATCTTCGTAGGTGGCATTGTTACAGAATCAATTGCCAAAAAAATGGATCTGGTCCATGCAAAAGCTGCATGACAATGTGCATGTGGGAATAATAACCAAACTGAAAGATTTTACAAAGTGTTCTTTATTTAAGACTTCTTTTGGTTGACATTATAGAATAATGACCAACTAACTTATAGGTTATGCCTTCAATTTTTTTGTCTTCAACTGAAGTGTAAAGTGGGTGGTTTTTGACGTCAGTCTTGTAGTCTCTTAAGATCAGTAAGCACCAGTGATGGCATGGTCAAATCTGATATAATAAAATTCGAAACTCTTCAGAGGGCATTTTGTATGTATTACATATTTAAATTTAAACCGCTACTCGGATATTTAGCTGTATTTATGGCAGCCTTATTTTCCTCACTTTATTGGCTATTCCTTTAAAACTTTAATCCTCCAGATTGTGACCGATTCTTGACCTGTGTGTATTTCAATTCATGGTGGCCTCAATCTCAGTTTGACAATCCTCTCTGTTATTGCACGATGTAGCTTTGTTTTAACGCCTATGTGCATCACCATACAATCTCTAGGTGACCTTGATTATGGCCTATAAACTGGACTGTAATACAGTTTATACATGTTTTGCAAAATTCTTTGAATCAATAGGTATCTTCTGTACACAACCGAGTACTCCATTAAAATTATCATTAATTCGTTCTTATTAATATATTTTGAAATGCAAACTTTAATGTTAATTCTATTTATGGTCTGTTCATACCATTCCATGTGGTTGAACAACTTGTGTTTAAATTTAGGTTTATGATCTTGTCTTTACTGATCCGTAAATAAACCATTTTGGGTTTCAGGTTGGGGTTCTAAGGGACTGTAATGCAAGCGGCTCTACATCTTTTGTAATTCTCGGATATTTAAATTGTAACAGTGTGTGTATTATTATATCAGGTTTGCATAGACATCATATGTGATAAATTTTGGTTCTGTAAGTTGTAACTTTTATTTGTATTTGCTATGATGTTTACATCTAATTGATATTCAATGTATAGCATGATAGTGAATGGACTCAAGAACACTTTAAATCATCACGGTTGCCATTATATGACTTGATGTTATATTAATGTTGCCATCAGTTGTATTTTACATGAGTAGTATTAGTTGTATTCTCTGAATTATTTTATATATATATTTTATCGTATTTTACAAGCATACATATGTTGTTTATAATTAACTAATTTTCCGTCAGCCGCTGTCCAGCCTATTGCTCTGAGAAAGGTTGTTCCAAAGTTGAGGACAATTGTTAGAGAAACAGTTATCAAACTCCAACTTGGACTAATGGACCCAGGAATTATGTAGTGAACCCACAGAATATCTGTTTGTGGAATTAAATTAAAGATGTGTGGTATTTAACTTAATCTTTTCCACCAATGTGACACATTTTTTGGATTTGTTATCCCTGATACTCACTACCCCGTTAGACACTTTCAGAATTGTATCAACCAGAAATCTACAAAGTATTAATGCCTTCTTGTGTAGTTAAGACGAGAGATTACAAACTTTTCCCATTCACAGACTATGAAATTGCCATTTAAAAAAAATACTGCCTTGTTGATTTCATGAAATAGAAAATCTTGTTATGAAAGTAAACTTTTTCAAAAGCACACTGTTGTACATTTTGTCAACAGAAAGTCTACAAATATGTGAGAATTATTATGTTAATTTAAAAGGTAAAAATAAGTCAGGAAATGGTCTTATTTTAGTCTCAGTTGTTTAAAATATGCTATATCATTTTTGATAAATCAGTTTACAAAATATATTACACTTGACAATTTTATGAATCGAGTGTCTTATTTTTGACAGTAAATTCGATTCAGCACATTGATACTGTTCCTTTGAACTTTCCTTTTGAAGTTGAGTTGTGTACCAGGCTGAAATGACAAACTAAAATAAAAAAAATTAGTCAGTTTTGGGGAAAGAATGTTGCAGATAATTTAAACTTTCAATAAGAAAATAAAAGCTATAATTGTACAATCGTGAGTAACATCTGACTTTTTTAACATTAAAAGAGGCTGCAGTCAAGGAGACTCTATCACTTCTTATATATGAAGTACATATGCCCACATCTATTATATGATGTTCAAATACATGACAGAGATAGAAGGAATCATATCTAATAATACAGAAATAAAGTTAATGCATTCTGCTGACGAAATGACACTTTTGCTGAATGGCTATAAAAACTCCTTAAAGGCAAGACTACCACATTGGAATCCTCACTTTACTTGGGAACACCTCTAGGTTGAAACTAAATACTGACAAAACTAAACTGGTCCTGATAGGTAAAAATGTACTCAAAAGAAAAGCCATTACTTGATATACAACTACCATAACGAAATACAAAGTTTCCTTCTGTCGGAATAGAATTTTTGGTAAATTGGGCAATATGATTGACTTAACTATAAGCCTGTTATCAAGAAAATGGATAAGCCTTTAAAATCATGGAAACACAGATTTTTAACCCTGATGGGAAAAGTAATGATCTTGAAAATTCTGGTAATACCCAACTTGAATCACTTGTTCATGTCATTACTTATAATTACATTCATCAACTTGACCATATTTTCTTAAATTTTTTGGAATGGTAAACCAGAAAAATAAGTAGACATCAACTGTGCCAACTATATAAGGAAGATGGGTGGAAAATGATAGGAAATATAGAGTATACTACAGCTTAGGTTCATCAATGGTGTATGTGGCATAAAACTTTGTCGGCAAAAGTAAAAATATATTTTATTTGGGTTCCCAATGGGCACAAGAACGTGCATATCGACAAGTAATCATTTTGGGAAGAAATGCTTTTTTATATTGGAAAAATCCAAAAGTCTATGCATCTGGTACAATGCTAATATATCGAGATATCCTTTTTTTGAACCTATAGTTTTTGAAAAGAAAGTGAGGGCACAACTTTACTTGCTCACAAGTAAAGAACAACTAATGTCAGCAGTAGATATTATGTTGAATTTTAAAACATCCCCTTAAATGTTATAGATTAAAACTAGGTCTCAAACATATATTAACAAACAGCAATAATGACAGTGAGCACTTTACAAGACTCTTCACCCCTTCCCAGATAAAATACATCTCAAACTAAATAATAGAACTCTGTAATGTTCTGCATTCTGTTTCTGCTAATAACCCCACTCAACTTTTGTATAAGTGCCAAAGAAAAATAAATGTTAGTATAGATGCTAACAAATGAAAATTCGTCCAGAGCACATTCTTCCACTCGGAGGGACAATGACCTTCTTTAATTACAATATCAATTAATTAACAGAATCTTGGGTGCAAAACACTATATGTACGAAGTGAACTTAACAGAATCACCACAATGCCACCTATGTAACCAAAGTGATGAAACTGTACTTCATTTATTCATATACTAAAAGCTAAGCATTTTTGGATACATGCAAAACATTAGTTATACAGATCAATGAAATTTTATCTATGTTTAGAGCCTAAAGATATTTTCTTTCATACTTTAAATTTTAAAATAGTGAACATGCCAAAAAATACTATCTATACATTGGCAAAATACTTAATATATAGATTTACAAGAAAGAGTGGACACACAAATGTATTTCAATTGCAGAATCATTTTATAACAATTTTCTTAGAGCAAGAATACCTATCCAGAATTAATAAGATACTTTTTTTTTGCAAAAACCTATTTTCAAGTTTTTCAAGAATATCTTTCGAACTAATTTTCTAATGAAGTTGATGATCCTACTACTCTACTTCAAACTGAATATAGACCTTTAATTTAAGTACTCTTATAGCTGGAATAGAGTTTGTTACTAGAAAAGTATGAAGAAAGAACTGTACATAGTTCGATGGAGGGTTGCGACTCTCATCCCTCCGGATTACTACACATTTTGTAAAACAATTGTAAATAAACTTGTCTTTGGGGAATAAAAGTTAAAATGTCAAGCAATGTATGCAAAATTTTACCAAAATGTTTCCTTTCATCCGCAATAAAATCATTTTCATTGCCAAATACAGGGAATAACCAGTCAGTGTGTCCAATACTATTTGTTCTTTTTTATTGGCTTGGCATACAGCTGAGATATATCATCTTCACTAATCTGTAGACTATGCATTTGTTGTACAGCCGGTACCTTACCACTAACAGTCAATTTGTTGTTAAATGCCAGATCTGCATAGACTAAACCTTTACTGGCACCTACTGATGCTTTCTCTTCACCATCTGTGTAACTCCTTTGAACAAGAGAGTGAGGATTTATATCTGCATACTCCACATGTTCAGTAGTTTGGGCCTTAGACATTAGACCATTTGGTCCTGTGAGTGTGACATCATTACCTGTTACTGTGTCTGCGACATCATGCCCATTTTGGGCTTTTTTCGCTGATAATACCTTCTTTTTCGGTCTAACACAGCATTTGACAAGTACAACTGAAATTATGACAATAGACAAAATAGTGATAACAGCAAGAATGATACCAACAATTACAATCTTTGGCAGTCCTTGATAAGGTTTCTCAATTACTGGATCTTCAGTTTGTCCTGTAGTAGGCAAGGCCGTTTTAGATACACGATGTCCATTTTTAGTTGAAGAAGTCCAGTCTTCTTCAGATAATTCGTCCCCATTTTGTGATGAAATAGTCAAGTGTTTATTAGGTGATGAATCCCCATTTTGTGAAGAAGTAGATGAGGGTGTCACTTGATTGCCATTTTCTTGATCATTTCTTGGTAACATTTTTATATCCTTTATGCTAGTTTGGGTGCAGTTCAGGAAAGCCAGGCCACCTGTAACAAAATATGAAGAAGATAAATGTCTGATGATATCAATCATAAAAATAAATTGAATTGCCTGTTGTAAAATAATAAAGCAAAGTGTGATATTCCCAACTGGGGCCTTTTCAAAGGAATCTATCCTTAAAAAATCCCTGTCAGATAGATGCAGTGTTCAATGAAGTAAAAGCAACAATAAAATACCAAAATAAAAGTTTCATTGTGGCTTTGTTAAAGCAGTACAGGACCCAAATGGAATTACTGCAGATTGAGCATTAGCACTTCAACATGGAAACAGTATTACTGTATGACACAAAAATGATTTATCATTCACTGGTGCTGAGTCAGTTCTAGAACTTAGTCTGTGTTAGAGGCAGTACTAAACATACACTACCACCTATAAAAACAAAGATTATAAGGACAATCAAATTATTAAGGCATGTTACAGTAAACATGATTGTTTGCATGACTAATAAAGGCCAATACACATCAAACCTATTGAACATAATAACGTCCAATACTTCGTGAAACTGAATAAAATAGTTGGCAATATATTTTTTTTCAAATATGACCAGTAATACGAAACTTATGGTTATTGCAATTACCACTTGCTCTATGGTTTATACTGATGATAAAAGTTGGAGAATTCTTCAACTGTTTATATTGGATAATATTGTATCAGTGTTCTTGTATATGAACCTTAAACATTTGATTTGATTTGAAAGACTTGTGAAGTGCAAAGTCAATACTCAGAGGTACTTATCATCCAAGTTAAATTGATTAATGGGGTGTATCAACAGGGCACTGCAGCATAGGATTAAGCAATTGAAGCTTATGCGGTGTACCATTAGAGCTGAACTAGCAGAGTTATGCATCGAGTCATTGTAGCTTGAGAATAAAGTTAAACCTCCACAACAGGACACAGTACATCCTAACCAGTGTCGATTTACCTCATGGATTGATTTATGATTAGGCTGTTATTCTGTTAAATCTTAAAACAAGTCTTATGAGGTGTTCCATTGGAGCCTAACCCTAACCCCTAACCCTACAACTAACTCTATGACTTTAGGGTAGGATACAAAAGTCGGGGATCAGGGCCATTTTTGGGTGAGAAAATGAAGAGTCAGTTCCACCTCCACAATAGGACATAATACATACCGGCTTGTCTGGATCTACATGTCGAGCTGACTTGGCATCAGGCTGCTTTTTCTAAGATTGAACTTGAAAGCCCTCTGACAAGCCCTAAAGGCACAGCAGAGAAACAGAGAACAGGACTGGAGAAATGTTTAGAATCACCATTACCAGACATGCAGTTGGTATGGCCATTGCAGTCTTTGAAGAACTTCTGGGAAAAAGATCAAGTGTTGACCAATCAACAAATCTAGAACTAGGTCAAGGATAAATATTTGGATCCCATAACGTGACTAAACTATAACATTTTTGTTATTTTAATCATGGTTTTCAGCTTTTTACTTTAGTATTACAAAACAAATAAAACAATGTATTTCTCTGGTTCAGATTATGACAAAAAGCCACTTAAAATTAAAAAGTTTCATTGATAACAACGTTACATCCTGTTTAAACAAGCAGATGGTGGTGTACTTCTGGCGATATCTCACATGGCAATGAAAAAACCTTCTTGCTCATTGCTGGCTTTTATATTCCAAATTCGGACCACTGGGAAAGACACCTTCAAAATTCCGTCCCTGTGAGCAATTTCTCTACATATTTATACCAAATTATTCTGAGCCTCTGGGAAAGACCCTATTCTGGATCCAGCCTTGACCTAGTTTTCGATATTTTTCGTAATTGCTCTGTTGAAAAAGGCTGAGAATTTAATTACTATGTGACCAAAAACAACACTTTTTCAGGTTTCTTAATTATTTACAGAAAACATGCAAACCTGCCTTTTCTATCTGTTAACTTCAAAATGATGATTACTTGTTTTTTGTCATTCTTGACATAATTTTGGTTATATTTTTATCTCATACCATGCTGGAAATGGACTGCAAATGAGCACTTCTTAAGTGACAAAAGACAATCCGGACAATGGGACGAGACTTGAAGTGTTAAGGACAAGACTGGGTGTGATAAGACAAGACAGGAAGTGACTAGGACAAGCCAGTTTCCAGTTAGGTGGAGCCACGGTCAGAAACAAAAGTCATGTAGGATTGGTGAAATATCATACATGTTTGGAGTGTTACCCATTGCCTGACCAGAATTGGGAGACGGTAGTCAAGGCCATGGTGGAAGTATTTATTGCCAGATTTGGTTGCCTGCTACAGGTCCATACAGATCAGGGACGAAACTTTACTGAGAATTTGTTCACCAAAGTGTGTCAACTCCTACAAATTGTGAAGACCAGAACAATTCTGTACCATCTGCCATGAAATGTGCAAGTTGAATGGTTCAACAAGACGTTACTTCAAATCATTTGTGCTTTTTTGAAAGGAAACCAGAGGACCTGGAACGAGAATCTTCAGTTACTTGCTAGAGCCATCTATGCATCAGTCAACAGGACAACAGGTATTACTGCAAATCAAATAATGTTGGGATGTGAAGTTCTGGAACCAACTGATTTGATGCTAGGAACTGCTAGCCAAAATCTAAGACAAGGAACTCCTGTCGAGTATGTAAAAAAAACTTGAATTAAAACGTGTTCATAAACAAGCTAGAGATACTCTCTTGTCTGCTCAGCATAGACAAAAGAAGAACTATGATCTAAAAGTACTTGAAAGAAAGTACAATGTTGGACATCTGGTGTATCTCATAAACTCTAGTTCGAAAGTAGGACAAAGCAACAAACTGAAACTAATCTGGAAAGGCCCATATCTGATTCGTCAGAACTATCCAATTCCTCCGCAGCTACTTCTTGGGTGTGGAGTTGCGAAAGGAATTTTCTATCATTATTCAATTGTAGTTGGATAGGGACTTGGATGTGGTCTGCTTTATTGTAATGTAAGTTGTAAGAAGTGCTCTCCGACATACTGATAAAAGGCGAGTATAACTGGCAAATAACCCACAAGCAAACTCACTATATACTATTCAGTCTGTACTGTGATCACCTTGCACATAAACAAAGTTAAACAGAACAAGAAACATATAGAATAACAACTGAATTGCATATATGCACTAATGGTAGTTCATAACATGTGATAAATGATATTTCTTTATGTGCTGACGGTAAATCAATACATATAGAAAACCAACACTAAATATTCTATGTGCGCTAGTGGAATATCATTACATATAGAATCTAAGTTATACAAAATATATGTGTGTTAACGGTACATCAAATTCACAATTAATAAGAAACTAAAATATTAATAAAAGTATCATATTAAAAGCAAAGAATAAATTGTAGATGTATAAAATCAGAGTCCAGTATGACAAGATGTCCGCTATTTTCAATGTGACCCAGGGGGCATGGTGGCAGAGTGGTAATACTCTCGCCTCCCAACTCTGAGGCCGGGGTTCGATCCCCGTCATGGCCTCAAGTGGGAAAGCTGGTAGTTGCTTGCCATTGGTCGGCAGTTTACAGTACAGAACCCTAGCGAACTATATGTACTGGTTTCCTCTACCCTTCCAACTACCCGTCGTGATATGACCTGTACAGTGTTCAATGCAACGTAAAACCCCAAATAAATAGATAAATTCAATGTGACCCCACTGCCAGCTGAAGTTTGAATGCCAATGTCATGTAAAGGATTGTAAAGCACTGAGGTGTGACCAATGAAAGGGGAGAAGAACTGGGACAAGTGTGCTTGCTAAAGCTTGGACAGGGTTTCAAGGAATGAACTTGTCCACACCAAGATGTGGACCCGCACAATATAGATTTATTTATTATGATTCTGTTTAAATAGGAACTATCAATAATTATATTTTGTCATTATTAATCTTCATAATAAGACACTGGACTATGTTAAATCAATTTTATTTATCATAATAATATTGGTATGGGTTGTAAAATGTACATGGGGGTGGTATTAGGATCTTTCTGGGTGAGGTGGGCGGATTGGCTTTCCACTACATCTCGCCTCATAGGTCTAGTTATCTATGGTTAGGGCAGATGGTTTCCTCAGTTTGGAGCTGTGCATCTGTGATGGTTTACTGCTAATAGTAATCTCTGGGTAGGTGAATAGTAGTAGTAAATATCCTGAAATGAGAAAGTTGAACAGTAGGTGTCTTATCTCTGTCAGTAGGGCTTCTAGACTTGGTTAGAAAAAGAATGTTTGAGCACAAAGCTTCAGTAAAGAAAGATGGACAAATCACAATGGTATCACGCTACTTCAAAAGGGTTGGACATAACCACAGAGATATCCAGTTATCTGTGCTGGAGCAGTACAATCTGATCCAACCAATACAGCCAGGCGCAGAAGAATTGATTTGACTTGGATATTCACATTACACTCTCTAGAGCAAATTGGTATCAACCAGTTTATGTGAATCTTTTTAGGTTTCACTTAAACTACTATGCACTCAATAGTCTCCCCTCTATTTACCATGTTTGATATTTTGCTGATCCACTGCGACAGGCTGGGAAACTACAACCGACCCTTACTGACTATGTAAACATTGCTCCCGACCCATGATAAAATCCTTAGTTACTGACAAGATGGTACACCCCTTTTACAGGGCAACCCAACAATTATTCCTGTATTTATTTGCTTCCCCCTTCTAGACTTTGTTCTTTGACTTCCAATAGAGAACCTGTATCTAGGTAATGCACATTGAGGATTGAGCCACTCATGTGTTCATCTACTGACCAACATGTAGAGTTTCATACAGCTTGTGAGAGGAGACAGTGGGTATATCAAACATTTTAGAAGAATAGTCTTTTAAGGAATGTTGAATACATCCCATCCACATGCAAATTCTACTATATCATGCTGATGATGTTCTACCAAAACATAAAGCAGACTATGTCACAATGGCCCACACCTAAAAGTGCACAAGCCTGTTCTATTACCCTAGGTGCTCCAGCTAACTGACTTACAAGTCAAAATACCATATTTCACAGAAAAAAGAGGTATTACAGCATGTTCTGAGATGTTTAGAAACCGAGCAGGAAAGTGCAAGTGGGTTTTACAAATTTGCACATGCTATCAAAATTTAACAGAACAGGAAGACTGTTAATACTGAAGAAGAAAAACAATATTGGTTGTGAGACAGGATGACATTCAGACTCAGACGTTTAGAAAATGTAGTTTGGAGCCTTGTACCGAAAGTCTGTGAAAGTGATTGTTGTGAAGATAAAATTCGGGTATGTTGCATTTTTATACTAATGTTTTCATTTCCAAATCAAGATTCAGCACAAACCAGGGCACGTTTGGGATTATTCGCCAGCTGGGCCTGATTCAGTTCATACGGGCAAAGTCATTACTAAGTTGGCCACATGTATTAAAGGTCAACCTTAGGTCAGATTCAGTAATGATGAATGTTAAATAAGGTTGAGGATTTTTAATTACATATTACAGAAGAAAATGATTTTTTAATGCTTATATTAAAAAAAAGTTTTAAAAATTTGCACCAAACTCAACCTAGAAGGTAGGAGGGATGTCAGCAAAGAAAGTTAGTCGAATGACTGAGACAGCCTCTAATGAATTATGTAGGTATGACCACACAGCAGAACTACGCTAGAGGCCATAGAACATAAAATTCTGCAGTGATACATTCTTGTTGAAGCAGGTCACCCCGACCTTCTCAAAGTGTGAAAACCATGTCCTAGGGTAGGTATAGACAATGGCCCTAACAGGATACAAATATATGTTAGAAATGACAAGAAGTAGAGCTACATGGTGTACCTTGCAATCTTGCAATGTTTTAGTCCATTTGATCACAATATGGAGTCCTGCTGGGGCAAAAACAATATCATAACGGAATATATGCCTAGATGGGTTAAAAGGATTCTTAGAACATTTGGAAAAGTCCGAAGAATGCAGTAAGAAAGATAGCACTGAACAGTAAGGGTCTGAAAGTGTGTCACAAGCTACTGATATAAGGTATAAGGTATGCCCCTATGAGTAGGCAAAAATGAAGAGTTTATAGTAATACTCCTCTAAAATCTTTTATTTGTTTCACTGTGAATAAAGTCATGAGTATGTTGTAACACCTGGACACGCTCTCAAAAGATGACAAATAATTTCTGATGACTTTAGGTGAAATGGAAGATGTAACCAAATACTCCAGAAATACAAGGATATTGTGAACTGAAGGGTGATTGAAAAAACAACAAAAATCCAATAAATATCCTGAAATGAGAAAGTTGAGCAGAGGAGGGTGAAAGTCTATAAGCTGCATGAATTCTGCTCCAAGCAGCTTGAATCAGATGTGTTTGAAGACTATGGGGCATCTGAAATTACAAAGACAGATCCAGCTGAAGATGAGAAGGTTTAACAGTGTCCCAAATGTTATTGTTTTTCGATTTGAGAAGTAGGTCTTGATCTAAAGTCTTATCAGAAGATATTCTAGATAAAAGTTCGGCTAAGGTGCAAAGAAGATGAAATTCCATTAGAGCCAGAGGGAATCCAAATTTCAAGTACTGGAATAAGAATGCAGTTACAGTATTTGCGGTGTTAAATCTACCAGACTTTTTAACTTGGGTCACTGATAATTACATTTGACTGGGACTGGAGAAACTGTGGATGATTTAGTTACAGCAATCATATCTTTAGGTGCATGGAGATTGGTGTGAACAATATATGGACTAAAGCAAACACAATAAACATTGTTATTTAGCAAAACTAGGGGCCTGTACTTGGAAATAGCAAACCGATAATTAAGATCTGGATCTCAGCATTGCCACTTGTGGGACTCGAACCACACAGACGAGACAGCCTGTGATTAGATGCCAAAAGTGCTAACCACTAGGCCACTGAGGACCTAAGTAGTTATTGTAGAAGTATATTTCAAAGTAGTGACCCTGCCAGGGATGTACTAGGAAAACTTATGTACCACAAGTGAACATGATGACAATATTATACAAATACGTGGCATGAGTATTATATTGTTCAGCTTCATGAGTGATATTTTCCCATATAAATCTAATAAGGGATACTTCAATTGAATTATCGACCATTTTGTATGAATAATAACAAGAGGAAATTCGTATTTAAAGAAAGAATACAAAAATGGACTGTGTAGTGTGAAGGCTCAGCAGTGGATCTAAAAGAAAAAGATACATCATAGATACAAAAATACATCTCTGTGTTATTTCTACATGGATTTCAGTGACAAACAAACAGAAGTTCTATAAAAAGGCCTTTGAATGGTGTATATATCGTATACATATTTTACAATATTGATGAAATAATGACCAGAGCCGGAGCAAATTTGTAGCACTATGTATGTAAAGTGGCACCATAAGTACGAAGTATATTACCAGATCTGTCCCCGATATTTATGTGAAACACGACATCAGTTAGAAAATAGGAGGTATTAAATAGGGTTGACTTGTCAAAACAGCTAGCTGTGATTGATTATCCTTGTCATTAACACCTCCAAAATATGCTAGCCTTTTATGGTAAAATTTTAGAGACTTTACTTAGCTGTTAAATTAATCAGTCTTACAATACATCTGGGTCATTATATTTAATGAAGGACTTCCCTTGCTTCTACACACAAACTGCATAGGAGTACTTGCACTTTTGATATTCTATATACAAATTTTGGTCTAGTGAATTACGAAAAAAGAAGACATGTTAGCAATATTCAGTAACTAAAAATGATATTGTTAAAGTCAGTCTGTAAATAACCAGCTCAGAGAGTGAGAGCATACCTCAACCAACATCCTCCATAGCCAATAATGCTTCAGAGTGCGATGATAAAATAACTTTAACAATTATTCATCCAGATAGTGATCTGGATCGCTAGCAATATCTAGTTATTATTCCTTGCGTCATCGTTAACATTTAATGGAACTTTCATCAAAATCTGTCCATAGTTTTTAGCTATTTTGCAAACAAATACACACCACAAATTGCCCTTATTAGCAGAGGTGAATGTATATCAACCCATGGAAATGGTGATATTTTGCTGTTACATTAAGACACAACATCGGCCCTTTATTTATTTATTTGTTTGGGGTTTTACGTCTCTTTCAACACGGTACAGAACCAATTATGACGGGCAGTTGGAAGGGCAGAGGACACCAGTACATACAGTTGGTCAAGGTTCTGTACTGTAAACTGCCGACCAACAGCAAGCAACTACTAGCTTCCCCACTTGAGGCCGTGCCGAGAACCGAACCCCAGCCTAAGTGGTGGGAGGCGAGAGTGTTACCACTCTGCCACCATCCCCCCATCTGCCCTTTATGTCTGTTGAATGAACAAAGCAACACGGGCTGTCAATAATCGGAGAACAAATTACTTACCTTCAAAGCTTATCTGATGAGTGAAGTTGTAATGCCAGCATTGTCTATGTCCCTCTTGCATAATATATATGTATCCAGAAGGTTTTGTTCTGACACCCATTTTCAGATGCCTCGAGTCACTTGTGAGTCCCACAAAAGATGTCACATTAACATGTTCTGGTGTGTTGTTTTCATCAAGTTGAGCATTCTTTAATACAAGGATACCATCTGGATACATCTGTATATCACAGTCACATCCAAGTTCTGCATTGTTTCTTTGGATTTCTAAATGCGTAATATGGTCTTTTGAGAACTTAAAGCAGTCAAGTGAATAATTTGGAAAAAAACAATTATATAAAAATATTAATAGCAACAGATTTTATAAAAGACATATCTTCATTGTTATCGGATTTACTTGAAATAAAGTGGAAAGGAGTTAGACGTCATGTGACATAATATACATAATAATATATTGTATGAAAAGTATAGTGATACATAATTAATTTTAAGCCAGGTTATATCTGAATAATGGTCAAGCGTCCTACAATCAGAAGTTGAGCTTGTGATGTTCAAGTATTTTACACATCAGTACAACAAGTTTAAATTAAAGATGGAGGCATATTTAAAGCAAATAAAATTTAACGGTCGGTGAGGGACTGTATTTTTACTTGTGGGATAAGAACTATATTATCGCTAGTCTGCAGTTATGCATTGCTGATCAAATCTGTACGTAAATGGTTTTGGATTGAAGGTTTGTTTGTGGTTCATCCAATGCTAAAACGTAAGCATATGATATTGGGGTCTGACTGTCCTGGTTAAGGTCACCTCAAGGTATTTTATGGTAACATATTTTAACATAGTAATGTGTCGTTTAAATTAATCTAATACATATCTTACAGTTATTGGTTACTAGTATTTATGATCAAATGGACATTAACTGATTATTACATTGATATGCATTTACATGATAGAGTTGCATTTACATTAGATAGATATACATTTACATTATATATATTCACTTTATACTACATCAATCGACATGTAAGTAAATTTTAGTAGTAAATTTTACTTATTCTCATGTATAACTACTTATATTTATGTTAATGTATTTAATAAACTAAAAGTGCCTGCATTTCTGTTGATTTTCCTGATTTTTGGGTGGGGACTGTCTGGGGATTTCCCTTCAAACATGCTATTTCACTATTGCCACTGATCATAAGATCTAAACAGTTATAAAGTTAACACAATGCTTTAAGTTATCCTTATGAAAATGCAAGAATATGTGTCTTTCCAATTCAACACCTCATGCCTTACAACCAAAAATATTAGTGTTAGGACTGAACAGATAAATCTAGTGACTAAAAAGATAGTTTAATGACCAAATTACGTTTGATGAATTTACTCATGTCATAATATAAAGCACAATTAGATGGGGGGGGGGGGGGGGGGGGGGGGGGGGGGGGGGGGGGGGGCACAAGGCCCACAAAGATGGATAAACACATTTGAAAAATGAGACAGAGACTTCTAAATACATGCATCACATTACCAACAATTTGTAAAAGAGCTAGATTTATGTTTTCCAGCAGTTTTGACATTTTTGCTTTTTTATTTTAAATCGGATTAATATGACTGCTGCACACTTGTTTAACATTATGAAGTAAGAGTGGAGTGTTTTAGGACAAAACATGACTTACTTGTTTTTCCTTGTGTCAGTAAGAATTTAACATATGTAACTTTTCCCAAACAGAAAATCAATCGTTGGCACAAAATAACCATAGCAATAGAAACGCATTGATACTTAAGTAAAACCATTTCTGGCTTATGTTATTTAGTATATACAGCAAATTATCCAAACATCATTCGATTCTGCCAAACTCTGCATTTGTATCTCCTAAATGAATTCTCATCAGCATTAAATAAAACAGGAGATTTGAAATAAGTGTCTATGTCTATACTCGTATGTATCACAAATACAAAGTATATATGAATTCTCAGCTGCACTATTTCATGTTAATATTACTTCCGGCTTGCAAACGTGTCCGTCTACAACAGTCTTTTTATTGCAGAAGAGAAATTCAGAAAAAAGTGAATTTTTTAAGATATTAGAAAGTTTTCGGACATTTTAGCCTTTTCCAAAACCCACAAATACAACTAGGTGAATTCGACAAAATAAATAATCATGTATCTGTTTTGAACTTAGATAGAGTGACAGAATGTCTTTAACCTATAATATGTTGCTAATGTACTTGTAACACACACCTCACGTATAATAACACCTCCAAATATGTAGGATGGATTGTTGTGAATAAAAATCATTGTCCAAACATTTGAATGTCATTTTAACACAAGCTATAATTTAGTCTAGTGCTAGGCTACCCAGGAAATAGTTTTTAATTTCACTAAAACGGCTCTAAATTTTTTCTCATATATATTGTTTAAAATTTAGTTCCCCTATCATGGTGTAAATTAATACATTTGAAAATATTTAGATTTCAGATATTAGGTGTAATAAAAGCGTAAAAATGTTAGGGGCATCATAGAATGATGTTAAAAGGCGTTAAGAAAAGGGGTTGGTAGTTTGACCAGGAAACAGGCTTCAAAGCCAAGGAGCAATAGTAAGCAATGTGATATTATTTTATATTAGTTTATGAAAAAGCATTTCACTTCATGAAATTACATGTATGTTTTGGAGTTTCACAGAAGGACGCTATTGTTGCTGCAGGGGAAGATCAAGGTCAAAAAGCAATAAGGTTCAAGGCCTTACCAAAAGACACCTATATACCTTTTCAGAGATATGAGACTTTTCAATATACTTTGCGAATCAACCATGATGCAGGGTAAAAGATCAAATCTGCCACTTGCAAAAACCTTTGTAGGCCATGACTTCATATAGGCTTTTTTATGACATTGAAGCACGGTCAAAGGTCAAATTTGATACTTGCAAAAAATTCACAGGACGTGATTTCCCTAGAAGCTTAGAACCAATAATAGCGTAGAGATTTAAGACATTTTTGTATGCTGATCCAATTAAACTGGAAGCAAGGATCAAAGGTCAAAATGAATACTTGCAAACGATACAAAGGCCATGTTTTCCCATAGCTTGTTTTTTCCTCATTGCTCCGAACCCCTAGGTAATGACAAGGGCAATGTTAGGCCTCTTTAATATGACTAATCTATTTGACCTCAAGCGTGTGGCATTGAGGCACTTTTTCAAAAATATTTCAAAGATTCACAGGAAAAGCTTTATATATGCTGTATTTATATTTTAGAATCCTGTGACCAGCAATAATGATCATATAAAGCATTTTACTGTGATGATAACATTAACTTTGAAGTGGGGGTCAAAGGTCAAATTCGACACTTGCAAAAGTCTTTTTTAATTTTTAGAAGAATTTTTTTGATTTTAGAACTATGAGCTATGGAGACCATATGTTTTTTTTAAAATGAGGTCAAAATTTCTGATTGGCATGGCTTTATCACCTAAAAGATTCTGTGTAAGTTGGGTGAATAAATCTTCATAAATGATTAAGATGTAAAGGTCTACATAAAAACATAATGATTGGACTAACCTATGGACATACGTAAAGTGTTTCATAATTTCCTGATCCCAGTCTTTGGCCTGCTGGAGATAAGCTGTTTTTACATAATCTTTAGAAGTAAATAATAGAGATATAGTATGATGTTTTAGTATGATGACCCCACTCGACCTTCAAGCATCACTTGGAAAAAAATTCCCTGGCCATGACTTCATATAAGTTGTTTTCACATTCTGAATCCCTAGGAGCAATAATAATTGTAATTTTAGGCATTTTTATAGGATAACGCAATTTGACATTAAGCCTATGATATGGTGGCCATTTTAGTTTTTAAAATGAGGCCAACATTTCGCACATACATGTTTTCATTACCATAAACATTCCCAGAAAAAAAAGCGTGAAAGATATCTTTATAAATAAATTTTAAATAGGTTTGTGTAAAAACGTGATGAATGGATTGGACAGGCAGACAGACCAACATACGAAAGGCATTTTATAATCTCCTGTCTCAGAACCTTTCACCGCTGGCGAGAGATAATAAAGTGGTAGCTTAATGCAAGAGTAAATCACAGAGCTAATATGTCTATGACTAAGTTTATGATTAATACCACAAGTGGTGGAGCAACATGGTGTGGAAGGATAGTATTTAACAATGATGCTCAGTAAATACAAAATGTCAGTGTGGGATAGCAGAGTGACATGACCTGTAAAAGGTATAGTAGAATTAAAAAGTGATAAAGAGATGGTGGGTGGGCCACATAATCACCTTTCACATGATGAATTTTAATGCAGTAAAATTAGAGATTAGAGAGGGGTGAGGGAAGAATTTGGTTGGAATAATTTAACAGTAGTCCACTTACTGCCGTAACTGGGTATGCCATTCAATAGCATTACTAGGGTCTCAATTTTGAAGTTGTAACAAGCCAAACCACAAACATGTCCCAGTGATATTCTCATAGGTGTGACTCCAAATCATGACAATAATGTAGTTAACTGGTCATTTCTCTTTTTTCAGTCCTAAAGGTTGGGACATAAAAGTGGCGATTGTAGATATCGATCTCAATTTTTCAAACATGTTAAATAACACCTTTATGAATGGGCATTTATATGCAAAGAAGCCATGGTCTTCTCAGCATTAAATTTATTCTTGACCAATCTTTATACCACAAAGACTTATATTCAGGCTGTTGAACTGATTATTCTAAAACACACAAGTAAAAGATTGGTCCTACAAGTCTATTGTTTCCCAAGAGAGACCGGGGCTTGGTGTTATGACTTATTTTTTAATTTGAGAAATCAAGAGTAGGCTTTAAGGTCATAAAAACTTAACTCTTTTTGGCAGATTTTCACATGTTCTGCTTACTCTTGGTAGTGCAACTGTATTTTAAAACCATAAAGTGTTATTTGTCTACTATAAGAAATCAGTCAACTATACTGAGTTAAATGCTTATTCATCTTACTTATGGGAAAGACATTTGCCACAACTTTTACAGCTGTCAAGTGGTGAACATGTGGTCTTTACTTTGTAACTCTCTTGAACTTTGTGTAATGCTGATTAAAATGCACAAAGTCATTGCCACTTTTACCAGCAAATTATGTGGTGTAGCTTTCTTTGTTTTCGTTTAAAAGAATAAAGTTACAGTTTCCTAATATCTCAGAACATTGCGAAATGTTTTATGAATACCAAAGCACTCTTTGTTTGTTTCAAAAAGGCCTGAGGAAGGCTAAATATGTTTAATGTAATATGAGTAATAACAACTATATATCAGAAAAAAACATCAACTTAAGCAACAACTCTCTGGAGATGTATCTGATTACATTCTGTGAAATGGTTATCATTTACTGAAATTGAATAATAAAAAAGTGTAAAAAAAATGTTTTTTTTTCAATTGTAACAAATGTTAACTACCATTGGCTGCACATGGCTGTCATTGTAACTTGTGTGACCTCAACACTCAAATATATTCAACACTCAAAAACCTCAAACTGCAAAAGTCAGCAATGCTGTGCTGATGTGTTACATGGAGCAAGAGTAAATTTCTGACTATACTCAAGTAGAACAAATAGGGCAAGGTGAGCACATACCCAAAGAGATGGGTCTGAAGATTATGACAGCTCCAAAATAGCTCCAAGTATGGCGGCAGCACAAAATCTATGAATTGTTAATGTTCTACCCAAAAAACATAAAATATGAAAAAAGTAGTCTTGAACTGCCATGTGTCTTCTTTTTACTTTGCAAAAGACTCATCTTTAGTGATGCTCAACCATAACCTTGTACTTATCCTTCTAGATATATTTGAACACTATGTAGAGTTAATAATTTTTTGTTACAAAAAGAAAGCTTGGCTTCAAAAGTCACATGTTTATATCCTGATTTTGGCACCCAAAAGGTTTTGGCAATAAACATAATGGTGGAACATAGCCTAAGTTTTAATGACTAAAAGAATGCAGTCAGGTGATACTAAACCAGAATATAATGGTATGAGCATTCCCATAGTCGGTGTTCTATGAAAGAATGTAAATGCAAAAGGCGGTAAGTATGGGTCTTTCAAATACCAGTTACCCCTGCAATAGAACATTTACAGGTCATAGGCAACAATTTTCATTAAAACTCTGACTATTGCTTCATTGCATACACTAACACTCTTAGATATGCAAAACATTGTTTTTGTAATGAAATATGGCATATGAGGAGTTATAAACAGCTTTAAAGAAAAAATTCACAAAGTAAAGCCGAGATTGATGACATTTTTGTTTTGTTTGCGTTTGATGACGTCATAGGTTCATAATGAAGCTTTGTTATTGTTGGATTGGCATTGTAAATATACAATGGCATCAGACAGTGGTGAAAGTGAATGTGCAGATTTGACTTCTGCAAGAAAAAAAATGCCTGCTCAACCTTATTTTTTATTTGAACCACTTGCTGCTTGCAATCAACATCCCTGTGACTTCACGGATAATTTAACAACTGACAGTGAAACAGATACAGAGGAAACCATTGAGCCAGTGAAAACAGTGCAGATAATTTCTGGTAAATATATACTCTTGTTTACATAAACTGAATTACTATCTTTTTTTTCTTCTTGTTTAATTTCTTCTCTTCCTCAACATATTTTATTAATAGTCTTATCAGAGGCTCAAAGGTCCAAATGGATGAAAAAAAGCATTAGCAACTCCATTCTGACATACCAGTCATACTATTATTTAGCCTCACTATATTAAAACAAGAAAGCATAAGACAAATACAATGAATAAAATCATTGTAGGCTTCAGCCACCACCTTTGCAAGAGATGTTCCTGTTCAGCTCAATACAAGACCACTGTCCCACACAACACATTAAGCTCAACACATGCAGTTGAAAAAGGATGGGAATGAGAGACAAAAAACAACATTCAAGCAAGAAAAGTTCCCAGGACTCAAACCAAACAATGAAATCTTCATTTAATGATAAGAACAGAAAATAGCGATAAACACAAGTTTCAGAGTTATCACTCCCCAAATAGCAGCTATAGTTAAATTGATTTTTCCATAGATGAAAATCAATAAAAATAAACAATAACTAAGCCAAAAGTCTCTCACTTAATACAAGTATATTAGACATGTATATTAACCTCCACCAAGAAGGTATTAGTTTCATGATCATTTATTTGTGTTTGTGTCTTTGTAAGTAGGATAGGGGGCTTGGTGGTGTAGCTGTTAGAGTGCTTGCCTTCAACATCTGAGGCTGCTGGTTTGAATCTCGGCCTGAGCACTTCATGTTGGAAAATTGGTAGTTACTTGCCAATGCCCAGTGCTTTACAGTACAGAATCTTCAACTAGTATACATTGTTTCCTCCACCAGTAAACTACCTGTCGTAATATGACCCTGGCTGTTGAACACGATGTAAAAAAAGAAATCTAAATTGTTTGTAGGATAGCACAAATAATCTAAATTGTTAGTGGGATAGCACAAATACTACTGGTTGGATCTTCATAAAAAGCAGAAGATGGGACTTGGTCCAAATTTGATCCCATTAAATTTTGAGTGATCTAGATCACCTTCTGGATACAAAAAAATATGGATTTTCCCATTTACTCATCATTATGTGCCTCAGTGGAGGTCTGTGCTCTCTGAGAGGTCTTGTTCAGAATGTTGTATACACAACCATTAGCAGGTATAAAGCTTTGACTTTTCCTGAGAACTTACTTAAAAGCAATGTTCACAATATCAAAAAATTACTGTGGAATGCTGGTACTGTTTGAAGAAAATATTAATTTGTTAAAAGTGAGAAATTTTTTATCACAAAAACTGATAAAGAAAAGTTTACAAAACCCTGTCTAAAAGTAACTTTTTGAACTATTGGGAACTTTTTTCTCCCCCAGTTCACTGTTAGAAACCTTTCTGACACTAAATGTTCCTGCTGTACACATCTGGCAGTTATAAACATTTTGCACTAGACAAAGGTTTGTTGCTGATGTAAGATAAATATTAACCTTGTGTAAGGCTCATTCATAAACATATTTATTCAGATTTGTAAGCCTGTAATTTGACATATGTTTAACTACAATGCCTTTCCACAAGTGACAATGTTGCAGGCCTTTTCAAATATGACCCTGTATTCTGAACAGGATGTAAAATGCCAACTTCGACCTTTAACAATGCCTTTTATTTTGCCACATATACATTTTACCTAATAGACATCAATGTATGTGTGTGGATAAGCTCTCTTGTGCACTCATAACCTTGGAGTTCTCTTATTCATTTTTGGGATTCACATAATTACTTAGTATAAACCATTGATTAGAATCTCTAGTATCCATCCTTCCTGTATCTAAATATTTAATTTAATGCATTTCCTGCACACAAATTTGCAGTTTCCTGGCTATTACAACAAACAACTCTGGCTATTAAATCCGACTGTAAACTAACTTTGATTTTCTAATGATTTTTCACCAGTAAAGGTAACATTAAGGGAGTATCCCTTTCAAAATTAGTTTTATTAGAAACCAAATAATTGAAATGATGTTTTATTAGAAACCAAATAATTGAAATGATGTAACATTTTGTGGGGTGTGCTACTTAATCCCAGGGATACAGACATACATGAGATTCATCATATTTTTACAAATTTATTTGGAATTGTGAACCTCAAGAATGAGCTATCAACTGTGCCAGCTATATAAGGAAGGTCAAAAGAAAATGATAGATCTATAAAGGTACAGTAAGTCTATGAAAACAACCAGATTAGGTTCACCTTGGGTGCATGTGACAAATTACTTTGGGAAAATTCTTGGAAAAAATCCAAGACTCTAGAAAAGTAGATGTAACCATCTTGTAATACATGTCAAGATATCCTTTGTTTGAACCTATGCTTTTTGAAAATAATGTACTGGCACCAGTTGACTTAAAATAAATAAAACCCAGATGGGCGACCCTTCCATTGTCTCATCTCTCCATTATTTTTGCATAATAGAGAGTTAGCACTACATTATTTGTGTTAACAGTAGATTGTGGTTCAGTTCAATGACCCATCTGATAAGAACAAAAGTGTACTTAGTATTTGCCAGTCATCCTCAGCACAATACATTCATAGGAAAAAATACCTCAGGAAAAACTGCTACCTTGAAAAAATACCTCCTGACAAATACAAAACAAGCAATTTAATTTGTAAAGTTGGATACTTTTTAATTATTTGCATTTTTTTACAATCTGACTTTACAATAATCTTCTGTGAAATTTATCAAATGAGCAGCTAACTTTTAAACAAACACACTGTGAAAATCTAACCGAGCATACTATATTAAAAGGAATGTTTTTAGTGGCTAAAAATTTACTCAAGTAAAATGAGAAAAAAGACGTAGTGCAAAAATGCAGTACTGAAAAGCATTACTGCTGGGTTTAAATTTGATTTAAATTTTTAATGTTTTTAAGTTCAAAACAAAGATTGTAATTTATCTTATCACAATTTGTAATATACTTCTAAAATGATGCACTGTTTGTGGTTGAAATGAATTTTGTTCTTAATGTTGTGGATTAATTTTCACAGGAGGTATTACTGAAATACAAAATGTGGAGTAGGCATTCTTTATGAGGCTTTTCATGGAGACAATCTTTCCAGGAGGTATTTTTCCTCTATTCCAAATTAAGAGACAAACAAGCACACAAGATAAAAATCTTGAGAAATCCCAAATCTTCACAAAATAAAACAAGTAAGTAATTCTCCAGTTTCTAGAACTTTCAATGCCTGAAACACAAAAATAATAACTTACTGTCTTAAAATAAGCACATAAGTAACATGAAACTCACCACAACAAATTATTCACAGCATTGTTAAATAAGTAGTCTAATTTTTTTCTGGAAAGTGCTTTCAGTAAGTCACAGATCCATATTTTATCGATTATTATTATCCATGGTTAAATTTTGTGGCAGTCAGATTATAATAAAACTTTTCAAGCTTTATCCAAAATTATATTTTCCCATAAAGGAAACCAGTGGTACACATGGCCAAACAATGTTGATTGTGTATTGAAATAAAAAAACAACCATAAAACTAATTTAGTGACACCCCCATATGGTATGCACACCAAAGGAAACATTGCAAAGATTATCTAGGATGATCAATTGGTACAAGGTCTTAAATTATTGAATTAATAAATTGGCTTTAATTTACAGGGTTTTATAATAGATAATTGCCTTGTGGCACTTCCATTTTGTACACTTAATGACTCTTCACCCCTTTCAGGGCATCAGGCCATGAAGTTTACATGATGGAGTGCCACTTGGCCATTATCTACATATTAATGTCAGCAGAAGATATTATGTTGAACTTTGAAACATCCAAAACCTGTTTAAATATTATAGTTTAAAAGTACAACTAAAACATATACAAACAACTGCAATCATAAGAGTAATCACCTTGCAAGACCCATCATCCCCTCTCAGATAAAATACAAAATCTTAAATTGAATAGAAATGTTGCATGAAATTCTGCTGTTAATTTATTACAGCTTTGAAAAGTAAATTTCTGTTAATTAGGGAGATTTGTGATTTGTTATTACAATTTCATGTATGAAAAATGCACTTGTGCATAGTTTTAGTTAAGAAAGTTTTCTGCTCTCACCCTTCTGGACTATTAAACCTTCTCAAGAAAGAGTAAATAATCTTTGTGTTAAAAATTGTGTTTGGGGATAATGTTTATAATGACAAATAATGTATATGAAATTCTCTCAAGATGTTTATTTTATCCCCAGTGAAATCTTTCTCTCTGTCAAAAAAGCTAATAACCAAGTCAGTGGATCCAGTACTATTTGTTCCTTTTCATTGGCTTGGCATACAGCTGGGATATATCATCTTCACTTATCCCTAGACTTTTCATCTGTTGTACAGCAGGCGCTTGATCTCTACCAGACATTTTGTTGTTAAATGCCAAATCTGCATAGACTAAATTTTTACTCGCATCTATTAATGCTTTTTCTTGACCATCTGTATCACACCTTGGCACAAGAGACAGAAGATTTATATCTGCATCCTCCACATGGTTAGTAATATGAATATTATGTATCAGATTATTTGCTTCTGTCAAGGTGACATCATTTAATGTTACTGTGTCTGCAACATCATGTCTCATTTGGGCTTTATTTGCTGACAATACTCTCCCTGGCCTAAGACAGCATTTGACAAGGATAACTGCAATTATGACAATTAGCATAATAGAAACAACAGTAAGAACGATGACAACAATAATCATAATCTTTACCAGACCTTGATAAGGTTTTTCAGATAATGGACATAAAGTTTGTGTTGTAGGAAAGGTTTTTTCAGATACTTGGTCCCCATTTTGTGATGTATTTGTGGGCTTCTCAGATGATGGATTCACACTTTGTGATGAAGTTTTTAAGGATTTATCAAATGATGCATTCCCAGTTTGTGACGAAGTAGGTAATGGTTTATCAGATGATTGATCCTCTTTTTGTGATGAAGTAGTCAAGGGTTTTTCAGATGAGGGATACACGTTTTGTGATGGAGTAGTTAAGAATTTCTCTTATGATGGATCCCCATTTTGTGATAAAGTTTGTAAGGATTTATCAGATGATACATTCCCATTTTGTGATGAAGTAGACAATGGTTTATCAGATGATTGATATTCTTTTTGTGATGAAGTAGTCAAGGGTTTTTCAGATGAGGGATACACGTTTTGTGATGGAGTAGTCAAGAATTTCTCAGATGATGGATCCCCATTTTGTGATGTAGAAGTAAACAGTCTCTTGGATGATGAATCCCCATTTTGTGGTGAAGTAGGTAAGGGTTTATCATATGATGAATTGTCATTTTATGTTGAAATAGGTAAAATTTTATTAAATGATGCATCTCCATATTGTGACGAAGTATATAAGGGCTTATCAGATGATGCCTTCCCATTTTGTGCTGGAGTAGGTAATGGTTTCTCAGATGATGGATCCTCATTTTGTGAAGAAGTAGGTAAGGGCTTCTGAGATAATGGATCCCCATTTTGTGATGGAGTAGTCAAGTGATTCTCAGATAGATCTCCATTTTGTGATGAAGTAAGTAAGCGTTTCTCGGATGAAGGATTCTCATTTTGTGTTGAAGTAGGTAATGGTTTCTTAGATGATGGATCCCCATTTTGTGTAGAAATAAGCCAGGGTTTAAACGGATTGCCATTTTCTTGATAATTTTTGGATAGTATTTCTTTATATTGTACTCTACCTTGTTTGCAGTTCAGCCAAGCGAGACCACCTGTTACAAAATATAAAGTAGATAAATTCTTGATATCAATAACAAAATTAAATTTAATCACCTGATTTTAAATAATTATACAAAATGTAATTTTCACTGGGATTAAAGGAATGCCATATTTAAAAATCCCTTTTAAAAAGCCACAGTGTTCAAAGAAATAAAAATAAGTTCCATTATACAATGGTTAAAACATTACATGACTCAAACAAAATGACTTCTGATTAAGCATTGGCATTTCAATATGGAATTGGAAAAATTTATGGCACATAAATGATTTGTTCTGTCTGTGTTAGATGCAGCATAAAACATTAACTAGCACCTAGCAAAAAGAAAGATTAGCAGAAAATTATGAAAATTATAAAAGAATGTTATGTTAAACATAATTATATGCATGACTATAACAATTTTCCAGGAAATAAGATGGTATCGTAATAAAGGCCAATATACATCAAACAACCCCAATATGATAAGATCCAATACATGCTCTCTTGAAACTGAAGAAAGTAGTTGAAATTTTTTATTCAAAAATGATTAGCAATAAGAAAGATGTGGCTATTGTTATTAACTATAGCTATGGTATGTACTGACAATACCTACTGATCCTATAAAAGTTTGAGAATTCTTTAAGAGTAATTGTTTTGTATTGGCTTATGTTGTACTAATATTTTTAATATGAACCTTAAACATGGTTTGATTTTAAAGACCTGTCTAGTGCAAAGATGATTATCTGAGGTACTGATTATTTAGGTCAACTTATTTTTTGTGTAGGTATAGGGCAACTGAACATGGGTTTAAGCAATTGAAGCTTGTACAGTCTTCCACTGGAGCTGACCATAACCAACCCTTACTGATTCTACAGTTGGTCAGGTGAGTTGGTGATAGTTGCAATTGTAGCATGGAATGAAGGGTCAGGTAAACCACTATGACAGGATATAGTACATCCCATTCTGTCTGCAGTTCAGGCTGCTTTCAGCACAATCAAATGTAAAAGTCCTAGGAAAGCCACAAGGGTTAAATTTACAAGCTGGTCATGGTAGGCCATAGTGACAATGCAATGAGACTTAAGTAGTCTCGGAACTTGCCCCAACTTTTATGACTAATTTCCAGATTAAGCATATATTATAAAAAGCCTATAAAATAATTCATCCAGATGGTGATTCTAATTGCCTGCAATATCTAGCTATTCATAGTATCATTTTTCAACATTTAATTCAACTTGCATCAAAATCTGTCATCAAAATATTTTTCCTAGTTATTTTGGACACAAATACACAACACCAATTATACTCCTTGGCAGTGGTAGATCAATCAATCCATTTTCTCTTACATTCAGACACAACAGCAGCCCTGTATGTCTGTTGTGTGGACCATCAAGCAGGGGATGTCAGCCATGGGGCCCCCACAATTTGCTTTGGTTAAAACGAGAACAAATTACTTACCTTCAAAGATTATCTGGTAAGTGAAATTGTAATGCCAGTAGTTTCTATCTCCCTTTTGCAGAATATATAAATATCCAGAAGGGTTTGTTCTGACACCAATTTTCAGATGCTTTGAATCACTTGTAATTAGAAGGGACAATTTCACTTCAACATATTCTGGTTTGTTGTATTCATCAAGTTGAGCATTCTTTAATACTAGCTTTTCATTAGCATACATCTGCAAATCACACTCACACCCAAGTGTTGCATTGTTTATTTTGATTTCTATGCTTGTAACATTTGTTTTTTTGAGCCACAAACAATCAACTAAATTAGCTGAAAAAAAATTATGTAAAAAAATATTAATCACCAAATATTTTATAAAAGACATGTCTTCATTGATTTCAGATTACTAAAAATAAACTGGGGATGAGTTTGGAGTCATATAACATGATACACATATTACATAGTGTATAAAAATATTATATTAATACATTTTAATTTTAAGGCATATTGTATGTGGATAATGATCAATGTTCCATTATTCGGGGAGGGCTTGTGATGTTTATAAACATTTCAAGTATTTTACACACTAACACTAATACAGTTTATTTTTTCGAAGATGGAGGCATTTTGAACCTGACAAAGTTTAGCGGTAGTTGATTAACAATATATTCACCTGTTGGGTGTGGCTTATATAATTACTGATGTCACATGAATGATCATGCAATTTTTAAAAGAGAGCATATGTTTTTGGTTGTCTTTTGATCCCTTGTATATGTACTATTTCACTTCTAGGCCATTTTAACATTAACACGATGAATTGAGTTATCCTTATAAAAATGCAGGAAAATGTGTCTTTCCAATTCAACACTTCCTGCCTTACAAATAAAGATATAAGTATTAGGATTGAACAGGTAAATTTAATGACTAAAAAGATAATTTTATGACCAGGCATTATGATATGAATATGGCCCCTATCGTTTAAGACAATAACACCTAATGACCTTGAAAACAGGTTCAATTAAGAGAGGGACTTACATTCTCATTTGATTCAATATTTATCGGGAGGTGACTTCCAAATAAATGAAAAGATAAGTCTTTATGAAGTTTCCACTGAGAATATGAGGGTTGGGACAAATGCAGTCAATGACAGTCAAATACAAATACATTTGTTTTTTCAAACACCAAATACAAATACATCAATTTTACCAGCATTAAATACACACATGACAAACACAAATACAAGTTACTTGAATTGTTGCAAATGTAGAATGAGTGGGTTGAAATGATGGGTATCAATTGGGTCCTGTCATGAATTACATTGCCTCAGGTTCCAGACACAATTGAAAAGCAGGGATGGGGTAAAATATATATTTTATTTACATTTGATTATATACATGTAATACACTAATGTTTATTTACAATTTGGACAAAGAGTAACACATATGGAAATGAATTTATGAGATTATTATAAAATCTTTATTACAATTTAACATATGAATTAGGATTTATAAGGCCACCTTAAAGTCACAAACCCACGTTTGGAACTTGCCCAAAAGGTGAGCATAAGGCCACCTTAAAGCAAGTAAATACTTTTAATAATAATGGGGTGAAACTAAGGTCACCCCAATGGTTACAAGACTTAAACCTGTGACCCTAAGGTCACCATAAGTTTGGATGAGTTTGAGGTGGCCTTAAATTTAGTTTAATGAATTTAGAGTTAGGAGTATTTGTAAAATCTTTATGAAGGTTAATTTTTTGACATGTTTAGGTTGGTCCAATTCAAGATACAACTGATAAGCCAGAATATGTGAAAATGCGAAAAATCCCCAAGCCCCAACTAGTGAGTAGTAGGGATGTAAAGTTGTTTCTTGAACGTGGAAGCAACCTGGCCTGAGGCCTGATGGTCAAGGGTAATATATTTCCAGACGCATTCCGACGTCCAGGTGCCATGACTTTGGATATGTTGCAAATCGACATTGGAGTTAAAGGCGTAGGTGGCACCTGAACGACGGAAGGCATGGAAGGTAAGGTGGGAGTTTGATAAATTAAGTTTCTGGAGTATGATGCGAAAATGACGCCTAACCTGTGTATCTGTCAATGGGACCCAGCCCTTGGAGGATTTGAATTGAAATAGGGGATGATTGTTGGACCCTGGGGTGATAGCCATCAATTTTTTTGTAGCTTTGACTGGACAAATAGGATTGGAGCCTAGTTGAGGAATTTTTAGAATTTTTACAACGTTTCTGGTTTGAATAGTTTTGGACCATTTTATGATGACTTGCATGCCTGGATGTGCAAAAATTATGTCAGCCCTGGTTAGGTGGTACAATGGGGAAAATTGGGCTGTGGTGTGGGGAACGAGATTGGATAATCTGAGAAAAGAAAAATAAGCTAGGGTATAAACTGCTTTGAAGACTTGCCCCATGTACATTGAATCACATGTTCTTACAATCAACTGTAGGGTATCAATATCAATGATCTTTTTTAGTTGGACTTTAAAGGGCTGGTGAAGAATCATGGCTTTGTGAAAATATTTGATTCTTTGATCTTCAAAAATATGGGTAGATATGCCAAAGAGTGCCAGCTTGGCTTTAATAGCTGACATGTGGTTAGCCATGGCAGAATGTGAAAAGTGATTGGTTTCTAAGAACTGTAAATATGCTATGAGAATTAAGGGAGAGAGGTTGAAGATACTTAACTTCATGAAGACTGTAAATGCTAGAAACAGCCTGAACATGCTAGTATAGTTTCTATCTGTTGAAGGTCTGAAGGCCATATGGGTCTTCTGGAGGCCGAGGTGCAGTAATTTGGCTATTGTTGGATGGAGGCCTACAGAATAGATATTACATTAGATAGACCAATCTATAGCAATATGACTTTCATTGACTTGAACCCATGTATGTACAGGTAAGAGATGATTTAATGTTGCATTTGCCATAGGCCTACTGCTCCATCTGGAGAGAAGATCCGCAATAACATTAACTTTTCCTGGAATATGAGTGACTTTAAGGTTAATATTCATGGTGGCTACTTGGAATTGGATGTTTCGTGCAATGGCAGCCAAAGTTAAGTCCCTAGTTTTACCTGAATTTAGGACCTGAACCACTGCTATGTTATCACAAGCTATGGCCACTTTAGCATTGTTCCACGCTTCACCCCATACTCTTAGGGCTGCTAGGATGTTCAACATTTCAAGATGAACTATTAACATGTCCATATAGCCCAATGGGATCTGAAAAGCATAAATTTGGGAGCCCCAACATGCACCCATACCCTGGAGACTTGCATCTAGTTCAATTGAATGGTCAATAGGTTTCTGGTCAAAAAAGGTAACCCCATTGTACTTGGGAATAAATTTTTGGAACCAATTGATGTCCCTTTGGGCTTCCCTGGTCACAGGGACCATTTTCTTATCCTCTATGGATCTCAAAACATCCAAGAGTCTGTTAAGATAAAAACGGGAGGCCTTAACACATTTACTTATGTAGAGGAGACTGCCCAACAATGACTGTAATTGACGCTTTGAGCAGTATTTTTTGTTGGTCCATTTGGAACACATAGCAATAATTTCCTCAAGCTTTGCTGGGGGTATTGACATAGTGAAGGTTTCAGTATTTACTACGATACCGAGGCAGTTTAAAACAGTAGTAGGGGTTCCAATTTTTTCTTGGAAATTTGGAAACCAAGATCATGCAAGAGGCAACAAAGAGCGTCAAACGAGGCGTCAATTTTACTGGGCAAATCAATTCCAAGTATATCATCAATATAGTTAATGACGTCAAAATTGCGTTGACGCATAATATGACGCACAGCGTCGCTTAAGCGTTGAAATAAAGCACTGCCATTTCTATATCCGAACGGCAGGCACGTATCAACGTAATAACGGTTGTGACGTAATCCCAAAAGGTCATATTCATGTGGATCTAACTTAACATGGCGAAAGGCACGACTTATGTCGACCTTGTAAAGCTTACAACCCTTGCCTAGTGCCTTAATTTGATCAGTAATGGTATCTACTGTAGGTAACTTAAGGACAAAGGGTGTTCCTAAGTATTGATCCTTTGGTATACCTGCATTCACCGATTGGCCATGAGGAAAGCTCAGGTCAATGATGACCCTGCGATGGGGGGCATTGGGCTTTTCCCTGGTCATCATGGGTGAAATATGTAATTCTTTGATAGGCTTAGTATCATAGGGGCCCAAAATAGCCCCATGCTGGATCTCTTCAGTCAGATATGCTTTGACATCTTCAGGATAATCTACTGCTGATGAATGGTTAACTTCATTACTACTTAGATTACTTTCTCTGTCATAATCAAGAGGAAAACCAAACCTTATCAAGAGTGGCAATTGTCTATCCCAGTATCCTTGAAGATACTGATCCCAAACATCTGGATTCAGTTGAGATTTGAGACTAATTTGAGTTTGCAAGAAATTATATTTGTCTGATTCAAGTATCTTGGTATGTAAAGTTATGGGATCAGCGTCACTTTGGACTGGGTTGAGGAATTCTGGCATAAGTTGGCTGCCCAGGGGGATAAAGCCAAACTTGAACTTACTTTGGGATTCCCAACTTTGAAGGGTTGGACAGTGAGGTAATACATGTTTGTAAGTTAAAGCCTTGTCCTTAATTCTGAGAGGGAGATCATATTTAGAACAAGCGATGGCTTTACATTCCTCTGTTACTACCCTTTGATGATCATTACTTGGTATGCTCACTTTTCTGCTTGCTTGATTGTGACAGACGTTGGTAGCGCCCTGGCTGTGCAAGGTTACAGTGTTAGCATGATCAGGGAGAGGTTGAGCAGTTTGGGTAGAAATGACGGCGTCGACGGACAATACGTCATATCTATTTTTACAGACAATCTGTGAATTTTGTTTTTTCTGACTCACCTTAATCTGTGCACTGCTGCATTCAGCTCTGTCACATGTTTGTTTTATGTGAGTACTTTTGTCTCTAGGTACTTTATGAGTACTTTTGGCTTTGTTTATCATGGTTTTTGTCTTATTTTTAAAACCCTGAGGGGTACCTTTGTGGTGGCTGGTATGGTAAGGGACCATATGAGACATGTGTTTGCCTTTCTTTAAGACTTGGGCATAAGAGAGATTGCTAAATCTATAATAGTCAGCCCTCCAGTTATTACTAGCCTTGCCAAAGTTGGTTGAATTATATATTATTCTACCACTGACTTTAGATTCAGACACTTGAGGACTCAGTTTGTTACTTGAGACCTTAACCGTAGTAGCATTTTTGTTTCATTCGTTTTTTGAATCTTGACGTTTGTTTCTACAATCTTTCAGTGCATGTGAGAATCTCTTGCCTAGACTATAGCAATGAAAGCACCAGTGTTTGTACAGTTGACCATTTGTATTATGCTCTGCTTTATGGTTACATTTGCCCGACTGAAAGTACTTGCATATGACACCATGAGATTCATGTTTTGCTTTTGCAGTTTGACCTGAACTTGAATTACTGGTGACTACCTTTTGGGCATGTGCCCTTCTAAGGCGGTCCAATTTGTCAGACTTCAACCAGTCTACCTTACCTTCCTCCATTCTACAGAGGATTAGAGCATGTGCCCCTTTAGCTGAAGCCCAACCAAAGTCTTGAGCGTCCTCCATAAGGTCGGACATATACTCAAGCATTGCATTCTTGACCTTTGTACTTTTTTCTTCCCTAATAATTGCACAAAAGCCTGCCATCCATTGAAAGGTTGACAAACTGTCGTACGTTACCCTTGCTTTAGAAGTACCAGCCAATACATAGTTCTGTGGCCAAGGGATTTGTTGCTTGACTGTGATACTATCATTATTAACCCTTTGTGATTTGAACTTACCTTGTTCATTAATCTTGGTTAACTCCTGCAATCTGAGGTCAACAGCCTCCTGTATGTGCCTAGCTGATTTGAGATATTTGACGGTGGGTATGACGGCGTCGTCTCCAGCGTCACTGTCCTCATCACCATCTTGAGAGGGTATAGTGCTCGTATTCAGGGGGCTGCTTGGAGTCACAGCTGACTGTACCTGAAGCTGTTCCTCGGTCCTGTCAATCCTCTGCTCAATCCTGACAACCTACAACTCACAGCATTAAGCGCATTAAGAATCTGTGAACTTTCATCTTTGCATTGATCAGAAACAGTAGCTGAAGTACTTGAAGTACTCTGTTCCATTATCTGACATTTACTGCCAACGGGCCGTTTGTGCTGACCATTACATTTCGAACAATGAAATACTTTAGGCATGGTTACTATTTCCCACTATGATAATAATGATAATAATACAAGTTGACGGGAGAATACAAACAATACTAAGCAATACTACTTGGGGCACGAGTTACATAATAGAATTCAATAATGACAAGTGAAAACCCCCGACAACTCACCTACATACAAAATTTAAAACATAAACAGAATACCTCCGTGATATGAACACTATAGGACAGCAATATGTAAACAGACTAAAATACTAAATGAAAATACTAATACTACGTTACTGACAGCACAAGTGACGAGTATTACATAATAGAATTCAATAATAACAAATGAAAACCCCATCAACTGACCTACATACCAGATTTAAAACATAAACAAAATACCTCCGTAATATGTACACTATAGGACGCCAATATAAAAAACAAACTAAAATACTAAATGAAAAATACTAATACCACGTTACTGAAAGCACAAAAGACAACATAAAATTTTTTACTGATACATAGTACTGTAAAAATGGCGTCCTGTCTGTTCAACTTCCCTCTCAAAAGTGAAGAATTACTGATTGAAGCGGGAGAATTTTTTATTAAAAGGTTAAAGGTCATCCAATGACAGAATAGTGGGACAAACAAGAAGTACCTTTATTAAGGAACTGGAGCAATGAAATGTGTGGTACTTCTTGTACCCCACCCCCACACGTGAGCACACGTATGAAGTCCATTTATTATTTAATAAATTAAATGAAATGGGGGGATGCAAAAACAAGCTTAAAAGTTAGAAATATGGTTAAAATTTAAAATCAAGATAATTTACATTGTTAGCAATTAAATCAGAATATAATTTAATTGTAATGCAGCAAAATTGACAATTACTTCAATTAGTACCACCTTTTTGTCAACAACTACTTTGCAGCTAGACTACATGGACATAATTCTCATCCTACATATCTTATATCTACAGAACCAAATTAGGCTTTTAATGAATTTACTCATGTCATAACATCAAACACAAATAGATGGAAGCACATAGTTCAGTAAAGACGTTTGACATAGGTGACAGAGGATTCTTAATGCTGTGACTACTCTACTAACCTTTCTTGACTTAAAGGTATGTTGTGTGACCTGCAATTTTTAAAAAGGCTCATTTTTCATGACTTTAATTCACTTATCATTTGAGACTTTTGCTTTAATTTTAATTCTGATTATTTTGATTACTGCACACTTGGTTTACATTATGAAGTAACTGCACAGTATTTCAGTACAAATCATAACTTACTCTGATTTCCTTGTTTCAGACGGAGTTTAACAAATGTCTCCCCTCCAAAACAGAAAATAAATTCTGGACACAAAACAATCATTGCAATAGAAACACACTGAAGATTAATTAAAACCATTTTTGCATATTGTAATGTTTGCAGCAAATTATCCAAACATTATTCCATTCAGACAAACTTTACATGTCTACGCCTTACTAAATTCTCAGTTACATTATAATTATGAAACATGATATCTAAAATAATATATGTGTCCTAACAGGCTTGAGGATAAATTAATAGATTTTAAACATTAAATATATATGTATTTTTTCACAAATGCAATTTTTTTACGAGTTCTCCGTATTGCTGTTTTTTATCTTACACTTACAAATTTATCACAAATTTACAACACCATTTTTACCACATGTATAGATTTACACAAATAAATGAGCACACTTTTTCAAAAAAATATAATAGAAACAATGTTGATATTTGAGCCTTTTACAAAACCCACATGTATAACATGCTGACATAAATTCAGACATTCATCTACTTGGCTTTGTACTATGAGGTTTTGGGTTTGAATCCATTTGATATGTGAGATTGTCTGAGTGCACCTGTTTTAATTAATTTAACACAAATGTTGTGGGAACACTCCTCAATATATTTTAAGTGAGAGCTCTAATAAGGGTCGTGCTTTTAGAGATTTGTTTTTTTTTTCTGTTTTTTTGTTGTTGTTTTTGTCAGTGGACTTTTATGAATTGTAGCATAGCATGATGACTACTTGTTTCATCACTGCAGTCAAGATGCCATAGGCTAAATTAGTACTTGGATGACCATGTGAGTTCTAGGCCAGGTATGGGATGTATCTGATTTTCAAAGAGTTTAGGGCACTACTCGTGTCTCTCATGGCTATGCAGCTTGCACATCCAGACCAAAACACTTTTGCCACATTGTTTCTTGAGCCTTTTGCTCATACTTGGTCATGCCAATGTAAAAATATGGAATTCTGATATTTATATATTTACAAGCTATTTTAGCACAAATTTAATCTAGAACAACATGTTTATGTTTTGTTTTCACTAAAGTGGGTCCAAATTATTATTTAACATTTTGTTCATATTTATTCCTCCTTTCGGGGTGTAAAGTATTACTTTTGATAATAATAAGATTTAGAATATTGAAATTAATTGGAATCTTAAAGGCTCCATTCAGCTGAGGTTCAAGCTTCTTCATAGTCAAAGTTTTGTCATACTTGCTTTATGTAAGGTTTTTTGTAATATGTCAGTTGCAATGCATAAGCATGGACATCTACAATGTGTGGTATAGTTTTTTGTTGACAGGAAAATAAACTTTCACAAAATACAATAGAGTTTCAATATGCTAATATCTCGAAACATGTGAGAGCATATAATGAATACCAAAAATTCTCTGTACATGTTTGAAAATGGCTTTTGGTACAAATTTGAGTCTTAAGTAAGGCTATTTGTTTCTTTTAAATCTAATTAGAGTAATAGCAACTATATATCAGTAAATTATCGACGTAAGCATCAGTTTTCTTTTAATGGAGTTGTATCTTATTACATTCCATGAAGTGGTAATCAAAGAACATTATTGAATAATATGAAAAAGTTTTCAAAGTGTTGTTTCTTTTGTAGTAACTGTTAAATGCCATGGCTGAACATGGTTTATTGCACTAAATTTTGTTAATTCAAAACACATAAACCTAAAACTAAAGAATACTCCTCATATTAGTTTTAAATATTTGCTGTTGTGAGAGATCACAATTTTAGAGTGAAACATTCATTACAGTATCTTTCTCGGCATGAAACCTGTATTTTTATGCAATTTTTTTCCGCAGCCAGTCGATCAAATTATTTGAAATATGTCGTACATTGACAGTTTTCTGAAGAAAGTTTTGTACTTTTTATATCAGCAGTCATGATCAAAATGATGATTATGCTTAATCTACTGTATTTGTAGTGAATTGTTGTAGTGATATCACTGCTAAACCATTATTATCCTCTATTTCTGCTAAAGTATAAAAGATGGAAAGTAATCCCCATTCATCTGTGTGACTCCCTGTCACTTCAAATTGACCTTTGAAAACCATTGAGCAATGCTCACCAAAATTTACTTCAAAAGTGTATTAACATTTCTTTAGGGTCATATGAAGACCCTTTACATGGCCAATATTTTTATTGAAATCTTCTGGTTTGGCACTTTTGTGCTGCAGCCTAGATACTTTTACCAGATTATTTCTATCAAATTCAGTGTAATGTGTACACTAAAGAGGTCTACACTCTTAAATTTTTTTGGGGGGGCGAGATTAGATTAAAACTGTTGTCATGGTAACTATTTCATGTAGGTAATATAGTTTTTCGTCTGGGTTTGTTACCAAAACACTTTGACAGATTTGCGCCAAATATGTTGAAAAGAATATTGTAAATAGATGTGAATATGATTAACCATTATCATTTTGAAGGAACCATTAGGTTTAAATTTCAGTTATTTATTTATTTTATTTATTTATTATTTTTTGGCATGTCACTTTGATGTAAAATATATATCTAGTTCAACAGCCAGGGTCATATTGTGACAGGTCCTCAGCATTGTCACATTTGAGTCAAATCCAAACAACGGTGACAGCTTGTGATTAGATGTCAAACTTGCTAACCATTTTGCTATCGTGGACCTCACTCTCATTAGCAGATAATTAATCCAGTCATAAATTATTCTATATTACCCTACACATAAAATGTTGATATTACATATATTACTCTTTTCTTGTAATAATATCTCCTAAGATGCAACCGTACTTCTTGAATACAAATTAAGATTATGTATATGATTACAAACTATTTTAACAAAAATTTAATCTAGAACATAATGGTTAGGTTTATTTTTTCTAAAGTAGGTTGAAATTACTATTTTGACATTTTGTCCATATTTACGCCCGGGTTTGTTGTTTGTTTGTTTGTGAACAAGATAATTCAAAAAACTTATATACAGATTTTGATGAAATTATCAGGATATGTCTAAAAAGGTAAAAGGAAGAAATTATTGAATTTTGGGAGTGATCCGGATCACTATCTGGATCTTCCGGAGCCATGAAATGTTATTTCAAAAACAGATAACTCGAAAAGTTACGGATGGATTTTGATGACATTTTCAGGAAATATTCTAAATGGGAAAAGGAACAGGTGATAAGATTTTGGGAGTGATCTGGATCATTGTCTGGATCATCTGAATCCAAGCTTCCTTTATAAAGGAAGTTATAGCCAGATAATTTTAGGGTAGATTTGGATTATAATCCAGGAATTGACCTCCCTTGGCGGAGGCCTGGGCTCTCTAAGTGCTCTTGTAATTCCTCCTTCTGTAGTGTAAAGTATTAATTTTGATGAAACTGAGATTTAAGATATTGAAATTAGTGGCATCTTAAAGGCTCCGTTCAGGCGATATCCAGTCCACCGCAAAGTCAAAGTTTTTCCATACTTGCTTTATGTAAAGTTTTTTTTTGTAATTCTGTCAACTTTTTGTATAAAATACAATAAAGTTTCAATTTGGTAATATCTCAAAACACGTGAGTGTAATTCTCTGTGCATTTTTGAAAATGGCTTTTGGTGCAAATTTGAGTCTTCAATAAGGTGATTTTGTTTTTAGGAGTGAAAGCGACTGTATATCAGTAAAATATCAACTAAATAATCAATTCTCTTTTCATGGAGGTGTATCTTGAATAATATGAAAAAGTGTTTAAAGTGTTCTTTCTTTTCTAGTTACTATTAAATATCATTGGCTGAACATGGTTTATTGCAATCAATTTTGTAAATTCAAACTACACAAAAAGCTTAAATTCAAGAATACTCCTCATATTACTTTTAAATATTTGTGCTGTTATGAGAGATTGCAATTTTACAGTGAAACATTTATCACAGTATGGTTTTTGACACGAAACCTGTATTTTCATAATATTCTTTCTACCAGTCAATCAAAGTGGTTTACATAAGTTGTACATTGACATATGACTTTGTAAAACTGGCAGTTTTCGAAAGAAAATTCTGTTCTTTTTATATAAGCCCTCATGATAAAAATTATGACTATTTTTAATATACTGCATTAGAGTGCTATTTTTAATAGCATCACTGCTAACCCATTATTATCCATCATTTCTGCTGAAGTAAGAGAGATGGGGACATAATCCCCATTTATCTGTGTGACACCCTGTCACTTCAAACTGATCTCTCAAACCCACTGTGAAATGCTCATCAAATTTTACTTCAAAAGTGTAACATCATTTGTTTTAGGGTCAGATGAAGACTCTTTATAAGGAAAATATTTTAATTGAAATCTTCTGGTTTGCACTTTTGCACTGCAAGCTTGATATTGTAACCAGATTGTTTTACAGAATTCAGTAAAATGTGTACCCTAAAGAGGTCTACATTTTTAAATTTTT